>QLOH01000131.1:1200000-1834206 GCA_026901365.1 Sesbania bispinosa | reverse complement strand
TCCCTGGCTATGAAAAACACTAAGGGCTGGTTACTACTGGCGCCTCTCCTTCAACAAGCCATGATTATGTCAAGCGCTGTGATGCCTGCCAAAAACATGACGCCTTGCACCATGCTCCATCCACTAAACTCTCCACCATGTCGGTCCCTGGCCTTTCATCAGTGGGGAATCAACATCCTGGGCCCTTTTCCACCAGCCCCAGGACAAGTCAAATTTTTTGTAGTAGCAGTGGATTACTTTACTAAATGGATAGAAGATGAACCTCTCGCAACCATATACCTCGGCCAAGATTCCGAAATTCTTTACAAGAACATCATAGCACGGTTTAGCATCCCCAAGACTGTGATCACGGACAACGAATCCCAGTTCACTGACAAGGTTTCCAGAACCTCTTAGCCGATTTGCATATCAAACAGCATTTTACCTCGGTAGAACACCCTTAGACCAATGGGCAAGCTTGAGGTAGCGAACAAGGTATCATGAGGGCTAATCAAAGCGTTGTTTAGAGGAAGCAAAGGGAATCTGGTCCGAACAGCTGACCACGTCCTATGGGCATACCAGACTACCCCCCCCCCCCCACACTTGTATTGAAGAAAACCCCTTTCCAACTCACGTACAGAACCGAAGCCATGATCCTGGTTGAGATTGGGGACCACCTGGAGAATCATAAGCTTTAATAAAGAAAGCAATGGGAAGGCAATCCCGAAGAACTTTACTTTCTTGATGAAACTCAGGCGGTAGCCCATATCCGAGATGCCATGTTGAAAGAATGTTTGGCTCTATGGCACGCTACCAAAGTTCTGAAAAGGGAATTCGAAGTCGGCGATCTTGTACTTAGACAAGCCGACATTGGAGGAAAAACGCATCACAAGGAAAACCGACGCAAAACTGGGAAAGACCCTACACAAATAGTGGAAGCTACGGGGAAGGGGGCCTACAAGTTAGAAACCTTAGGCATAAAAGCAATACTCAGATTTGGAACATTTGTAACCTAAGGTTGTATTATTCTTGAAGAATATGAATGAAATTCCCAGTTTCCTTTCCCCAAAATCTTACAAATTATGCTAAGTTTTCTTCCGTCTTAGAGGCATTAAAAATGTATACGAAGAGCATATCAGTCTATCTTAATCAAATACCGGATGCGAAGAGCATCTCGGTCCTTCTTAATTTAAGCCGGATATAAGAGGCTCTCGGTCTATCTCAATCAGAAAATCGGATGCGAAGAGCATCTTGATCTATCCTAATCGAAACCTGATGTGAAAAGCATCCCGATCCATCTTAATTTAAGTCGCATGTGAAGAGCATCTCGAATTACCCAAATCGCCAAGCGTTACAAGCATGTAAAAACGTTAAAAGCGCAATGCATTACAAGCTTGCAAAATCGTTAAAAAGCGCTAAGTTAAAAAAGAGGCATACGTTAAAAGCACAGGAATGCAACCTCGAATATCACAAAATTGGTCTCAATTAACAAGAAATTCAAGTAGTACAAGGTCAATAAAAACTTGAAAATACAAATATTAATCATTATAACCCTACACTTAATCATCCTTCTCAACGTAAGGACCGACCTCGGCCCCTGAAGCTACAGAGATATACACCTTCTTCTCTATGTCAATCTTGCAGATCTGGTTTTCAAAAACTTCAAACACGAGACCCGAGTTGAGAAGCTTCATTTGGGCAATAACGTTGGCAAATGACTCAGAGCTAACCTTTTCAGTCGTTGCCACTAGAGCTAAACTTCTCTTCTTTCCACTTGGCTTGGGCCTTCAGCAAGTTCTGCTTTACAATCTCGGCCACAATTGCCTTACCTATGCCGGCTGAAGGAGTTGTTCTCAATGCCTCGTACTCCTCCTTCAACTTAGTCAATACAATATCAGCAGACAACAGTCTTGTACTTAGACCTCGCATTGTTGTACCAACCTTGGTACTTCATCTTTTCTTTTGTCTCTCCCTCGAGAGCCGTGTTTGCAGTTTTTGGATCGTCCAGAGCCTTATCGCTCCGAGGTGATCTTTTCCAGCTTCGCGTTGACTTGTTATAGATGGTATAACATCTCGGCGGAGATACCTCAGGAAGGCGGCCTGTTGTAAATTTTGCCTCTCTCAGATCTAGCAGGTTCTCGAACAAATCAACATTCTTGTGCACCTGCTTCAGAAAATAATTGTATAAAACCTGATCCAGATCAGACATTCAATCTCACATTCAAAACCATAGAGGCTGTAGGAGCGATCCTGATCCTGATCCCGGTTTGTCTTCTTCTTTTTATGGCCTTATGTGCCTTTCCCCGAAGCTCATTTCTCTTGGGATTAGGGTCGGCATCGGCATCAGCCAGGTTAGCATTATCAACACCAGAGACATTCTCGGACGTCCCCTGGGCCGGGATCTAGGCGGAACCACTTTCATCCTCCATGTTGGTAGTGAAGTCAAACTCGACTTGAACATCCTCGTCGTCAGCAGCGTTCTTCGAGAGCCTCAACCTCTTCAACGCAGCGTTGGCCATTGATGCTGAAAGAAGGAAAAAAAAAAACAAAGTTAGGAAACTATAAAGAAGGAATAAGCATGATAAGTCGGACCCCCACCCGACCCTCATTTACTACTAACTTATCTGGGACCCCACATTCCGTTGTGGTCCATCTATTATCCTCCTACTTGAGGAAGGGCGACACTCCTTGACAAAATTATTTAAGAGTTCCTTGACTACCTTGTCTCTCGGAGATAGTGCACTCTTTGCAATCTCATAGTCGGTTGCCAATTTGTCATAGTGCCTCTTGCATCAATATATGTGGTATCTCGGTCTGGGTTCCGACTTATCTTCCTAGAAACAGCTTCACCCCCTCCGCCACTTGGATTAGGAAAAACTCTTATTTAAAGGAGAACTTTCCCCCTCTTGGCTGAGTCTGCATAAGGAGTTATCAATTTCCTTCCAGCAAACCCCCTCACACTTATCCAACTTTTGAGGGTCTCATTTTTTCTTCTTTAGGATGCTTCTGCGCGTCACTTGGAAGTAGTGGAAGAAAAGCCGGACGGGGGGTGTGAATCTGAACTCGTTCATAATCAACTGAAAACACCAAATAAAGGCCCAAGTGTTTGGATGTAGTTGAGAATGGACGCAATACAGGTACATGAAGACCCTCTCCTCAAACTTGGTGAATGGTAACACAATCTTCAACTTTGAATGAAAATAATCATAAGTATAGAGAAATGGGTGTTGGTTTCACTCAGATGGCAGACCCGACTTCCAGGGGGAGGATCACCACATGGTACTTATTCTCTAAGTCGGGATCACAAAAAATTGGGAACTCGAACAAACGCTCGTATATCATCTCTGGGTAGCCTGGGCGATACACACTCGAAGTAGTAAGAACCTCGTGATCCACCCAATCATACCAGTCGGCCCACCTCGACATGAAATAGTCTATATTTGGATCTTCAGCCATAGGCACACCTACAGAAGTTGTGTAACAGCTAGCTACTCGAGTTAGAGTCGCTACCATCTTCTGACCTGGAGTTCAGAAATAAGTTATCCACCTCGGCCATGAGAGGTCTCTTATTTACTTGATCCCCCACATAATTTTGAGCCAACTTTATAACTGAGGACTGGTTTTCTAATGGCCATGTCGGAGGGGGTCTAGGAAGTATTTCCAAGGATTCCTCACTATCACTCATCTCTCTAAGTAAAACCATGAAAAAAAAGGAGAAGAGTTTAGGAACGCGTACCTGTTCTCAATTTGATTAAAGGAAAAGGTGAATAAGTCGGAATTGTCCCGAGTTGGTCACCAGAGCAGGGATTTTTTCCGTCGGAACAGGAAAGGATTACTGGAGAAGTTTAGGAGAAAATTTGGCGAAGTGGCAAATGAGGGTCTTCCTCTCCCTCTATTTATATGAATGGACCAAGGCCCATGAATCAGTCAGGCCCAGAAGTCAAACAGTCGCGACCGTTACAATGTGTCAGACAAAACGTCAACTAAGAATGCCAAAAGTCACCTCACAAAGGCGAACAAACGCGACTTTTCAGTATCCCATCTCATCATTCACCAAGTTGGACCAATGGAATAAGCTCGAAGTCAAATCTCCCTGATTCGACTCCAGCTGGGGGGCATCTGTTACAGAGCCCAATACTCAGCAAGTCCAACCCAACAGTAAGTCGGCTAACCCGATTACTTAAGTCGGCCCCCATCTAGGCGGTGCTATGCATGGAGCACCAGAGCACTACCTGCACCTCACCTCCATGGGATAATATCTTTGGATCATGGCCCAAGACCCAAATCCCAAGATTCCCCTATAACTACTATAGACGTCAGATGTCAGGTACGCATTAATTACATATTTACTGTCGTCATCTCGAACCGTTACTGACTTAGGCATCAGAGTGTCTTCGAAGGTACACCCCACCACCATTGTAATCCGACATCCGAGATTCATCAGTACCCAAACCCGAGTTCGAGATCTAGGACCTGAGTCCGAGATACTTACACGAACAAATGTAAAAAAATCATCTCACTCTTAAAAATGAGAACATTTCACATTATACAATTTTTCTTTCATTGACATGTGATGTCACCATTATTTAATACCCCTTTTATTTTAATTTTAGTTTAAAACTCTCAAATTATTAATTGCATAGAAAGTTTTTTAACATTAATTTTTTCCACTCAAATCTCAAGTTTTCAAAGTAATTATCAAATTTTATTTTTATATTAAATTTCCTTCTTCATCTTGAATCTTGATTGTTTATATTCTTTATTTTCTTTTTTTAGAAATCCTATATGTTTATATACGTTTATTCATTTAAAAACCATCAATTAATATTTCAATTATTATTTTATTTTATATTTTTAATAGCTGTAAAGTACACGTATTGTTTTGTTTGCTAGTTATTTTGAAACTTTGACCTCTTTTTTTCTCCCATTTGCCAAAGATAAATACATGGACTTAGGATACCTAACCTACCGTATGAAGCAACAAGAATCCTTGTTTGTTGGGGCAAATTAAGCTCATATATCATACTACTACGTACTACTACTACACGCATCTAAAAATGGAAACACTCCGTCCCTCTCACCTCTACCGTTTTTCAATTTTCAACGGTGTGGTTGGTGAATAAAAGCTGAAAACAGATTCAAACAATCCAAATCAAAAGTGCCACACAATAGTACACTGACAAATAATAAAGCCTCTTCTTGTGAGTCCTCAAATTAATTATTTATTTCATCATTGATTATTATTGAACGAGCACATACAACAGATTTTTGGACTTTGAAGCCCTCAAAGATTGGAAGAAGGAGCAAAACATGGGAACTCTAACCACTGCTTTCCCCTCCCTTCTAAGCTTAAGCCTTCACTTTCTGGCCAGCAAGTCTCTCTTTTTCCGCACATAAGACGACTCAGAAACAAAAACCAAGCAATTGTTCCTGTATGTCTTCTTACCTTTCTCAATAAAAAAAGTTGTTGGTTAATCTTAATGAAATTTTAATGTTGTTGATGTTTTTTGTTTGGATCAGGTTTCTAGGTTGTTCGGGCCAGCCATCTTTGAAGCTTCGAAGCTGAAGGTTTTATTCTTAGGAGGAGATGAAACTAAACACCCGGGTGATCTTCCAAGGACTTATACGTTAACCCATAGTGATATACCCTATTATCACTCTTGCCATCTCCACAACATAAAACAACTCTCAGGTATATATTTCTTATCTGAGAAAACCGATTGCTTCTTACAATTTTACCTGCTTTATTATTCCTTTGCAAACCATTTTAATTATCTTTGAAGAAAATAAATGGTTCGCCACATATAAACATGTCTCCATGCTAAAAAAAACAGAGGAAAACAGGGTATTTTCTATTCTTCATGCCAAAAAAAACATTTGAAGTTTGTTTTTTTTTAATTTGTTTACATTGGATCCACGTTTCTGGACAGAAGCCATTCAAAGCATAGCAGTAAACCTGATCCATATTTAAAACGTGATTTTGATGGAAATCAAACACTTTACCACTATGATTCCCGTTGAATTACTTGAAAGTTATGTTTGTTTTTGTTAAAATCTGATTTGGGCTTTTTTTTTTTTTTCTGTTTGGTTGCTTTTGATTTTGATTAGCCTCTAAACTCATATTTGAGATGAGGTGATATCTTGAATTGGAAAATTTATATAATTTTAGGGTGTATTTAATAAGGTATTTCAGCTAGATGAAAGTTGAATTTGAAACCATTTCACCAGGGTTTGGTAAGATAGTTTTTTAGGTAGCTATTAGTCTTAAAAAAATCTGATTTCAGTTATTAGCTGAAATTTATTATAGTTTATCCTTCAATCACCCTCACTCATCATTATTTAATAATTAATTATGTCCTTGTATGTCATTTCACCATTTCAGCTATTTTACCAAATTAGTTCAATCAAATCAACAAACTTAACTTTATGCTACTTTTAGCTTTCAGCTAGCATTTCAGCTTTTAATTAGCTTTTAAGCTATTTTTTCCAAACACAGTTAAAAAAATTATAATAAAAAATCACATGGTCTTTAATTCACTTTTAAATAAAATGAATTCTGAAAAGAAAAAATTCCAAACCTTTTGTGGGATGGAAAAGGGTTGGAGAAAGCATTAAATGTGAATCACACTACTGATTACATGAAAGAGAGAGAGAGTGAGGGATGTCCAACTTGATATTAAACACGTATTTATAATATTAAGTGATCCCAAATAATTGTACTACTATAAAAACAATAACAATAAATGTGGGAATTTGATTGCAGTTGCAGGGTTGGTACAACAGATTGCAAAGGGATGAAGGTGGCCCATTGGAGGAAGATTAAGGGCAAGATGTCTCTCCATGTTCACTGTCATATCAGTGGAGGTCATTTTCTACTAGATATATGTGCTAAATTAATTAGATACTTCATCTTCAGCAAAGAGCTTCCAGTGGTATGCACGTTTTCCTTATTTATCATGAACATGAATTTGAATCATTTTTTCTTTTCTCACTTATCAAATTCCAATAGTTGAACTTGAAACTACATCATTGCACGTATTATAGGTATTGAGGCTTTCATTCACGGGGATGGAAATCTGTTCAACAACTACCCAGATTGCAAGAAGCATTGGTTTGGGTTTACTTTCACTCGAATAGCCCAGAATTCAACAAGTAGAATGTTGGGGTCCACTGAAGGATGCATGTGCATCTTCAAAGGGTCCCATTATGAAAGATCATAGGGAGGCTATTGTTCCTCCACCAACAAGTAAGGAAAGCATGCCACAGCCATGCCAACAAAATTGTTGAGTGTTTGCTTTACACCATGAGCTCAACCATGTGGTCTCAGCATCAACATCTTCCGGGCAGGAGAATTAGGCCTAAGTTGTGATTGGGTAATTAGAAGTCTGGCCAAACCTCAAAATCAATGAAGTCTCCTGTAATGAAGTAATCCCTTTAGGACTTTGGCAAATTCGCCTGTCCTTCATGTATCCATTGTTACAAAAAAAAAAGGAAAAAAAAAATCCTTTAATGTAAATATGAAGATCATTTGTTGAATTATTTTCACTTTTTTTTTTGTATATGTAAAATTATGAGTAAGTGCTCGTTTGGTTCCCGTTATGTACAATGGAAATCAACTCTGACAAATTGATTTTAAATCACTTTGTTTGATGTGTTTAGTAAAATTATGGTGTGCATCATTCATCTATTATCATTGATTTTATAATTCTATCAAATCAATTCTGCCCAATTATAAATCAAACAAATCATAAGTAGTTAAATAAGTGTTTAAAATATACATGCAAGATATATTTGTTTATATTAATTATCATATTTATATTTCGACTAAAACGTGAAATTGGTCCCTGAAAGATGGGGTCGATTTCAAGTTAGTCCTCCAAAGAAGGAAATCTCAAAAATAGTCCCAGAAAGTGTACTCCATATTTCAAGTTAGTCCTCCTCCGTTAGCTTCTGTGACTTAACCATAACGGTGATGCTTAGTTGGCACGTTAACTGCAATGTGGCATGCTGATGTGGAGGTTTACGTGGCATACATTAAAACTGCTGAAAAAAACTCTTCTTTTCGTCCCTCACATAAAAAAAAAATTTCATTTTCGTCCCTCACATTAGAAAACAAATTTCATTTTCGTCCCTCTCATGCATTGATAAAGAAGCTTATGCAATTGGATGGGGATTTTTTTTTTGTTCTAGCTTAGGGTTCTGAGTAGGGATGGCAATAGGTACCCTATGGGTAGTGTACCATAGTGTCTGTCCCCATACCCGCGTTTAAAAAAAACTCGTACCTGCGCTTGTACCCACGTGGGCAGTAACTTTAATGTTCGTACTCATACTCGCTGGGCACCTATATGTTCATACCCGCGCCCCTTACCCGCAATTTAGTTTAAGTGAAAAATTAATAATTCATTAAAAAATTAATTAAGGAAATTATAATTCAATTGCAAAATTACTCCAAAATCATTCAAAGATAATTATTAAATATCAGTTACATAACAATTTAATTAAATCGAAACACATTAAGTCAATGTTCTAAAACACACATATTCTAATGTAATATTTTTATTATGTAATATATGATCTATATCAATTTTAAAGTATTTCTAAATATATTAGATATTTTAATAAAATTAATAAATATCTATATTTAATTATATAGTATTATTTATTAAATAATTATATTATTTATATATATAAAAGTGCGAGGATGGGGCGGGTTAGGCATCATAGTGCCTGTATCCGCGCCCGTCCCCATGAAAAATGCGGGTTATTACCTGTACCGCGCCCATACCTGTTTTGCGGGTTTTTATCCTGCCCATTGCGGATAATTTTTGCGGGTACCCATAGGGCTTGGGCTCAATTCTCATCCCAAGTTCTGGGCGTAAGAACGGAGGGAGATGATCGATGGTGATGCTAGGGCACCTCACAGATATTGTGTCACACTTGGTACCCATTTTGTAGGGACTTATTCTTGCTTTACAGGAGGTGATGCCAAGGGCACCTCACAAATATTGTGTGTGCATTTATGGAGAAACTTCACAAAGCAATGGAAGGACAAAGAATTCAGGGGGCAGTGTGGGAATGTGCCAAATCAACAATTGTGGCACAATTCAATGCTAATATGGAGAATGTTAAAAGGATCATCTCCCTCTGTTCTTACGCCTAGAACCCTAAGCTAGAACAAAAAAAATCCTCATCCAATTGCATAAGCTTCTTTATCAATGCATGAGGGGACAAAAATGAAATTTTTTTATGATGTGAGGGACGAAAATGAAGAGTTTTTTCAACAGTTTTAATCTATGCCACGTAGACCTCCACATCAGCATGTCACGTTGCAATTAACGTGTCAACTAAGCATCACCGTTATGTTAAGTCACTGAAGCTAACGGAGGGACTAACTTGAAAGACAGGGTATATTTTCAAGGACTATTTTTTAGATTTCCTTCTTTGGAGGACTAACTTAAAATCGACCCCATCTTTTAGGGACCAATTTGACATTTTAGTCTCATATTTCTATTTATCAATTGTTTTAAAAATTTAAGATAAATTAATTATTATTTTGCCAATTATATATATTAATTATCAAATTGATATTTTTTATATATTGCAATAGACGATTTCATTTATTATAATAAAAAATAATTAAAGAAGTTTTTACTACAAGAAAAATTGGTTATTGGTGGTCAATATTTCAGCATTAATGTGGCAGAAACAGCCATTAAACTAAATCAATTAGTGACTGATTTAGAGGCCGATTTCTTTAATTGCTAAACCTTAGATCACCAAATATTAGTGATCGATTTTTTAGCAACTGATTTAGTTGGCCGAATTTAGAGATGAGTTTAATGACCCATTTTAGAGTTTTAGAAACCGTTTTAATTGCCGGTTTTCAAACTAATTTAATAACTGATTTTTTGATTGATTTAATGACCACTTTAAAGAATAATTTTGGATGCATTTTAGAGACGAAAAAATTGGTCTCAAAATATGTCACTAATAGTTTAAAAAATAGTAACACATTCAGTTGTTATTTGGAAAAAAGTTATAATTTAAGATTAATTAAATTTTACTTTACCTAATAAACATTTGTAAAATATAAATACTTTTATATATAAGAAACACTACATAAACAACTTAATAAAAAACGTGTATACATTAATAATGTTCATGAAAAAATAAAATACAAATAATTTCAATTGTTTGTCCAACATTATTTAAAACCCAAAAATATTATTCTCCTAGTCCATTTCGTACAAATTTCTATCTTTATTTAAAAAAATGAGAACAAAGATATTCTACGATCACTCCATGGATCCTTTTTGTTCTCATTTAGTTGTTGCCACTAGGGGTTTCATGTGTTTAGTAGACCCAATGAACCTGATCAATCCAACACAACTCAATTAAAAAAGACGGGATGAGTTGGGTAGTCGGGTCGGATTGGGTTGGGTTGGGTTCTGTTCTCAAAAGTCCCTGAAGACCGAGCTCAATGACCTAGGTGGCATTGAACCCAGTCCCCAGAGTGAGAAGTTATCAGATACCTAGGTCAAGAACAGGTCCCCTCCTTATAAATCGCTAATCATGGGCCTCTCCTAGGTGGCCCAATAGGCTTACCTAGGTAGCGTTGCCCTAGAGGTCCTAACTTATTGAAGTCGGCGTGAGCCACCTAGGTGAGGCCCAGCTCGGGTCCTGGCTGAATATTAAACACACCTAGGTGAGGCCCGAGAAAGGAGGCCCCAATACAGAGGTCAGTGTGAGACCCCGGAGGTCGGCATGGGTCCATACTTCTATGACGGTACACAGCCCCCCGAGCTCGAGTCCAAAGCTTGCTTAGGCGAAGAGCTCGAAGTGAGATCTCCCTGTTAAGAATACCACCTAGGTAGATTCAACCTCCATAACGGTACACAGCCCCCTGAGCTCGAGTCTAGGTTGCCTAAGACGAAGAGCTCGGAATAAAACCTCCAGCTGAGACCGTCACCTAGGTAAATTTTACCTAACATTTTACCTAGGTGATATCAATAAAAATTTTTTTTCCTTCGACATCAAATTAACCTTTGTCATAGGTGACGTGTGCCCATTCGAAAAATTGTATGCCCAAAGTCTTCTGTTGTTGAGGCCGGCGTGCGCCCTTATATTCATCAATAGGTGAGGAGTTTTAAGTGATCTCTTACCTAGGTGAAGCATACCAATCACATTACTTTTGAGAAACGAGAAGCTGAAAAGTATACCACTTGAAAAGCCTAATACCTTTACGCTTGGAACCGTCTAATCATGGTGCACCTTTTCATGATGCGACTCATATTTACAGTCCCTATGCCTGCTTGTGCAACTTCCAAAACAAATCATGATTATTCATGATTACACTTTGCTTTTAACAAAGCACATTAATACCTGCACACATTTATATCGTTTGAATGTATTAATTTTCATTTGCCCATTTATATGAATTTGACTTCGATTCTTCGTTTCTCGGTGTAATTAATTTCACAAACATAATATGCATTAAATTCATGTCATATATATCATACAAGTTGTTCTCAAAAGTCCCTGAAGAGCCGAGCTCAATGACCTAGGTGGCGTTGAACCCAGTCCCCAGAGTGAGAAGTTATCAGATACCTAGGTCAAGAACAGGTCCCCTCCTTATAAATCGCTAATCATGGGCCTCTCCTAGGTGGCCCAATAGGCTTACCTAGGTAGCGTTGCCCTAGAGGTCCTAACTTATTGAAGTCGGCGTGAGCCACCTAGGTGAGGCCCAGCTCGGGTCCTGGCTGAATATTAAACACACCTAGGTGAGGCCCGAAAGGAGGGCCCCAATACAGAGGTCAGCGTGAGACCCCGGAGGTCGGCATGGGTCCATACTTCTATGATGGCACACAGCCCCCCGAGCTCGAGTCCAAAGCTTGCTTAGGCGAAGAGCTCGAAGTGAGATCTCCCTGTTAAGAATGCCACCTAGGTAGATTCAACTTCCATAACGGTACACAGCCCCCTGAGCTCAAGTCTAGGTTGCCTAAGACGAAGAGCTCGGAATAAAACCTCCAGCTGAGACCGTCGCCTAGGTAAATTTTACCTAACATTTTACCTAGGTGATATCAATAAATAGTTTTTTATTCCTTTGTCGAAGTCGACATCAAATTAGCCTTTGTCATAGGTGACGTGTGCCCATTCGAAAAATTGTATGCCCAAAGTCTTCTGTTGTTGAGGCCGGCGTGCGCCCTTATATTCATCAATAGGTGAGGAGTTTTAAGTGATCTCTTACCTAGGTGAAGCATACCAATCACATTACTTTTGAGAAACGAGAAGCTGAAAAGTCTACCACCTGAAAAGCCTAATACCTTTACGCTTGGAACCGTCTAATCATGGTGCACCTTTTCATGATGCGACTTATATTTACAGTCCCTATGCCTGCTTTGTGCAACTTCCAAAACAAATCATGGTTATTCATGATTACACTTTGCTTTTAACAAAGCACATTAATACCTGCACAACATTTATATCGTTGAATGTATTAATTTTCATTTGCCCATTTATATGAATTTGACTTCGATTCTTCGTTTCTCGGTGTAATTAATTTCACAAACATAATATGCATTAAATTCATGTCATATATATCATACAAGTATACATACATATATATATATATTTATTGTATTTTATCTATTCATATATTATTTAATCTCGAACTATGAGTAGTAATTAAAACATGTACCGTATGGTTTACTTAGTATAAGTAAACATCGTGATGTGAAATTAGTATACGTTTCGTTTTTCAAAACTTTTTCATCTCATTAACCTTAAAATCCAAATAAAAGGTTTAAAATCCCACAAAAACGTCAGTTTTATTTCGTTTTTATATTTGAACTCTTTAAACTCTTTGACTACGTTTTGATTTTACTTCCGTCCCGTCCCTTTATCTTCATCATTTATTGAACCCTTTCCTCAACGACTATTCTTCATCTTTGTGTTATTTAAATACGGGTTCCCCCTGCACGTGCTCCAGAAGCATGGTTCATAGAAACATATCGCTGCTCTTTCTTTTCTTCTGTGTTCTTCCCCAGGTAATGTCTTTCTCCCTTTCACTGCTCTTCTATTTCACTGAGAGTTAAGAGTTAGTCCATGGCTGAGTGGGAAGACCCCATTTTGATTGTAGAGGGTTCTGGTGAAAATGAGGATTTAGAGGACCTCCCAAATAATAACGTAGTTGTCGCAATGTTTCCCTGGGTTAGCTCAGGTGTCTTTCATCGTAACTCCATTTTCTCATCTACAGAATCCCTTTTGTGCTTGAGAGAAATCATCTCTCACCGATTTCCCATCATCAACTCTGATATATCCTTAGAACCATGCTTAGGAAATGAATACGTGTGTTTTTCTTCTGATTCCTTTCCTCCCTTTACATTCTTTTATGAAACCTTTCTCACAAAATTAAAAATTCCCTTGCCATTTACAGATTTTGAATGCAAAGTTCTGAAAATTTTAAATGTAGCCCCCTCTCAGCTTCACCCCAATAGCTGGGGCTTTATTAGGGCATATGAAATTTTGTGCCAATATCATAATCTATGTCTGTCTGTAAATGTTTTCTTTCACTTTTTTCAAGCTAAACTTGGAAAGGGACGACCTATTGGTTAGACCTCATTGAATGGGTTTTCTGGGAGACCAATTATTGTAGCCCTTCATTCTTCCTATAAAGATTTCAAGCCGAGGTATTTCAAGCTTAAGAGTAAGGATAATCATTCCAGTGTGTTTTTTAACATTGATGGGAATCCCAAATTCCCTTTCTATTGGACCAGAGATCCTTGTAGAGTAAAGGGCATTTCCGAAGACAAACTTACCGGCCTTGAGAAACTGGACGTTTCCCTGCTTAGCTCTTTTTACCCCGTGAACTGTAACGTCCTTATTGAGAACGAGTGGGATACTGAGTCTATTCGTCCCTTTATTGGTAACTCTTATTTTTTTTTTTTAATATCTGCCGAGTTCTACTTCTTGCTTGTCGTTTTAACCAGATATGTTTTGCTTGCAGTCAAAATGGACTCTAAAAAGGCTCCCTTCGTCCCCCAGATGAATGCCAAAAGTCTTAAGACATTCAGTCGAGTTGGAAAGCGTAAGCCGAGCACAACTGATCCTACTCAGAAAGTGATTACTTTGATAACGAGGTTTCGTCCACCACCATTTCAGACAAGCTGCCGATGAAAAAGGTTTGCACCGACCAGAGCATTGGCATCGCCCAAAACATTCCAACCAACTCTTCACAACTCCCTGAAGGTGCTGAAAATCTTGCGTCATTGGCTCCAAACCGATCCCTAGTTGTGACCCAAACTACACCAAAATGGTGGCATTGGTTTCAAGGATACGGGGGAAAATCAGAATCAGAAATAAACTCCATTTTTTATCGTCGCTTTCCCATTGACCAAGTTATTCAAGCTAATTTCTTCAAATCTGACGACGATCAGATTAGAGTTCGTAAGGTCGGACTCATAAATACCGCGAAGATGGAACAGACTTTCAACTTGCAGGCTGCCTTTCTGGATCATGCTCTGGAATGTGGAATAGGTTTACTGGAGAAGGATTTGGAAGATAAAACCCAAAAATTAAAAGAGAAAGAAGAGGAGCTCAATCGATCTAAAGAAACCATGACCGAACTGGAAAATCTTCAAGAGAAACTGAAAGCACTAACTTTAGAGAAAGAAGGCATGAGAAAAACCATTGAAGATACCAAAAAGGGGAAAGAGAAATCTGACCTGCTAGTAGAGCAGCTGACTAAGTCTCTGAAAATAGCTGAGGATAATCTGATGTCTGAGACGACTGCTCACAAGACCGATTTAGATAGACTAAAAGCTGAGATCACTTTTCAGTATGAAGAAGGTTTTGACAAAGCTATTGGGCAAGTCAAGTTCATCTATCCTGATCTTAGTGTGGACACTATAGGTGCTTTTAAAGAAATTCGTGATGGGAAAATAGTGGATATTCCGGATGACGAGGAATGATGGAAACTTAGTTGAGCTTATTCTTATTAGATTATTTCAAATTTGATATTATCTATGTAAAACTTTTTGATGTAATCATGAATCCTATCCATTTTGGACTAAATTCTACTTGTATTCCCCACACTTCCTTACAACGAACATTCCCATTAAAACTGGTGCACCTAGGTGACTGTAACCGACAATTGGTCGGGCGGAATTAGAATGGGCACATTTGTACTTACACTTTATTGATGATACTTAGGCAAATTAACTTGGTTTTATCCCGAAACGAGGCAAAGCTTTATTCATTAAGCAAATGAAATATAAACCATATAATAGAATTATAATTGGAAAAGTACCTTATTGAATACTTTGCTGAATTTCTTGAGTTCATAACTCTTGTATTCTGTTGGGCACATTGATTAATCTGTCGTGTTCAGAAGTCTTGCACCTTGCTGCACATTTTGCTGAGGTAATGCTACTTCTTTTCTGATTTATGCTTCTACTTGGTGGATCTGTATTTCACAAGCCGAGCAGAGCTCGATCCTCACCAATCTACTTGGTGGATTTGTTTTTCACAAGTCGAGCAGAGCTCGGTCCTCACAAATCTACTTGGTGGATTTGTATTTCACAAGCCGAGCAGAGCTCGGTCCTCACCAATCTACTTGATGGATTTGTTTCACAAGCCGAGCTGAGCTCGGTCCTCACCGATCTACTTGGTGGATTTGTTTTTCACAAGCCGAGCTGACCTCGGTCCTCACCAATCTACTTGGTGGATTTGTATTTCACAAGCCGAGCAGAGCTCGGTCCTCACCAATCTACTTGATGGATTTGTTTCACAAGCCGAGCTGAGCTCGTCCTCACCGATCTACTTGGTGGATTTGTTTTTCACAAGCCGAGCTGAGCTCGGTCCTCACCAATCTACTTGGTGGATTTGTATTTCACAAGCCGAGCAGAGCTCGGTCCTCACCAATCTACTTGATGGACTTGTATTTCACAAGCCGAGCAGAGCTCGGTCCTCACCAATCTACTTGATGGATTTGTTTCACAAGCCGAGCTGAGCTCGGTCCTCACCGATCTACTTGGTGGATTTGTTTTTCACAAGCCGAGCTGAGCTCGGTCCTCACCAATCTACTTGGTGGATTTGTATTTCACAAGCCGAGCAGAGCTCGGTCCTCACCAATCTGTTTGGTGGATTTGTTTGTCACAAGCCGAGCAAAGCTCGATCCTCACCAATCTGCTTGGTGGATTTGTAACTTCGCGCCTTTTCTTTACTCCTCTTCTGTCTGTATTCATGCTAAAAGTGAACGTCGCTTAGTTTGGATACTGGATTGAGAATATGTGCCTCATTAAAAACTCTTCCACCTCGGAAGAGAAAAGAGTGCACTTAATTTATTTGAATATTTAAAGTCATAACATCCTAGTCCATCCTAGTCCTAAGCACCACAAAGTACTTTAATGAAAAAAGAAAAGAACGATATAAAATGAACTAACTGTAATAAGCACGTAGATTCATCATGTTCCGTGTCCTGGGAACCATTCTACCATTTAGTTCTTCAATTCTGTATGCTCCACGCCCAATGTCTTCACGCACACGAAAAGGGCCTTCCCAATTAGGTGAGAGCTTATTAGCCGAGTTGTCCTTAATTGTCCTTCGTAGCACCAAGTCTCCTACCTTCAACTTTCTCGGGACCACCCTGGTGTTGTATCTCCTTTCAACACGTTGCTTACAAGCGAA
This sequence comes from Sesbania bispinosa, assembly GCA_026901365.1. Lineage (NCBI taxonomy): Eukaryota > Viridiplantae > Streptophyta > Magnoliopsida > Fabales > Fabaceae > Sesbania > Sesbania bispinosa. The sequence continues at coordinate 1,817,541 of QLOH01000131.1, read as the reverse complement.
TTCTCTGATGTGAGTTGCTTCCCTTACTTCAGCCAACAGGTCTAAGTCTACCCGACGCTCACCCTCGTTATCACCATCTCCTGAAATTGCCGTCCTCATGGTGGGCTCCATAATCTCAACCAGAATCACAGCATCAGAACCATAAACCAGTTTGTATGGTGACTCCCCAGTGGATGAATGAATGGTTGTGTGATACGACCATAACACCATAGGCAAGTGTTCTCCCATAAGCTTTTTGTTTCTCCCAATCTCTTCTTCAACCCATTAAGTATTACCTTGTTGGCTGACTCTGCTTGTCCATTAGATTGAGGGTGCTCTACTGAAGAAAATTTTTGTATGATGCCATACTCTTCACAGAACTCGGCTACTGAGCTACTAGCGAACTGAGTGTCGTTATCTGACACTGTATTTTGGGATCCTAAACCTACAAATTAACTTCTTCCAATAAAACTTCTTAATTCTTTCAGCTGTAATTGTTGCTACAGGCTCCGCTTCCACCCATTTAGTGAAGTAATCAACCGCCACCACCAAAAATTTAACTTGCCCACGAGCTATAGGAAACGGTCCGAGTATATCCACCCCCCACATGTTAAAGGGCCAAGGCGAACTGACAGATTGTAACATCAGAGGATGAGCTCGGTGTCTATCTGAGAATCTTTGACATCCCTCACGCCTTCTCACATACTGCATGCAATCTTTTCTAAGAGTGGGCCAATAATAACCAGCTCGGATTATTTTTGAGGCCAGAGCTCCCCCACCTATATGACTTCCACATTGTCCTTCGTGTACCTCGACTATGACCAACTCGCTTGTGGATAGGTTAGGCATCTCAGCAGTGGGGTGGAGAAGCCACGCTTGTACAGTCTTCCTGTATGATTGTATAATAAGCTACTTCTTTTCTCACACCTTGTTTGCCTCCAGAGGATCATCAGGTACCTCCTCCCTCTCCAGATAAGCTATGAACGGGGCCATCCATGAAGCGTTTTCAATATCAGTAAAGAGGACCTCCTCTTTTTCAATCGTGGGCACAGGAATAGATTCTTGTATGACAGTTCGATTGCTGCCCGACATCTTGTGCTCGCCAACTTAGATACAAATCTGCTCTCCCATTCTGCTCTTTGGGGACATTCCAATTTAAAATTTTGGAATCCCCCTTTCATTTGATTGACCAGCAGCAAATATTTGGCTAACTGCGAGTCTTTTGCTTGGAAATCTCCATTTACTTGTCCTGTGATGAGCTGAGAATCACTTCGAGCAATCAATCTGGTAACGTCGACCGACCTCTCTAGCTAGCCGGAGACCAGCTAGTAAAGCCTCATATTCAGCTTGGTTGTTACTGGCTTTGAAATCAAATCTTAATGACTGTTCATTAACACCCCTCCTGGACCTTCTAGGATGACGCCGGCTCCACTTCCCTTCATGTTGGACGCTCCATCTACTGACAAAGTCCATTCCTGCTTCACCTCGCCCTCTTTTAAACAACTCGGTGCCGACAATTCAACCACAAAATCTGACAAGACTTGAGCTTTGATTGAGCCTCTAGGTTCAAAACATATACCATATTCAGATAATTCCACCGCCCATGCAACCATTCTTCCTGCTAAGTCCGGCTTCTACAGGACTTGACGAATTGGTTGATCCGTCCTCACTATTATTTCATGACTCTGAAAATAGGGTCGCAATCGCCAGCTGTAATCACCAATGCTAATGCCAGCTTTTCTATCTTCTGGTATCGCTGTTCAGCTCCCTGCAACACTCTACTGACAAAGTATACCGGCCTCTGGATCTTTCCTTCTTCTTGAACCAGCACCGAGCTTACTGCATGCTCTATAACAGAAATATAGATTTGCAAGGGTTTACCTTCCTCGGGTCGCGTCAAGATCGGCGGTGCCGATAAGAACGTCTTGAGTTGCTCAAATGCTGCTTCGCACTCTTCTGTCCATACAAACCTTTCTTTCGTAACAGCTTGAAAAGTGGCCAAAGCTTTGTCTGCTGATTTTGACAAGAAACGAGATAACGCTGCTAATCTCCCAGTCAATTGTTGGACCTCCTTCACACTAGTAGGACTCCTCATCTCCAATATAGCTCGGCACTTGTCAGGATTTGCTTCTATACCCCTCTCAGTAATCATGAAGCCTAGAAATTTACCTGAGGTGATTCCAAAGCTGCACTTTTGGGGATTTAACCTCATGTTGTGTTTACGGATTTCCGAGAAAATTTCTTCCAAATCTGAGCAATGTTGTTCCTCCGCAGCCGACTTCACGACCATATCATCTACATAAACCTCTAAGTTCCTTCCGATCTGCTTTTGGAACACCTTGTCCATCAACCTTTGATAAGTTGCTCCTGCATTTTTTAAACCAAAGCACATAACACGATAACAAAAATTAGCATTATCAGTCATAAACGCGGTCTTATCCTCGTCCATTGGGTGCATCCGGATTTGATTGTACCCCGAGTAGGCGTCCATCAAACTTAGGAGTCGGTGGCCTGAGGTTCCATCGACCAGATGGTCAATGCTCGGCAGAGGATAAGGATCTTTAGGGCAAGCTTTGTTGAGATCGGTCAAGTCTGTGCACATTCTCCATTTTCCATTGGCTTTCTTCACCAACACCACATTGGCCAGCCACGTTGGATATTTTATCTCCTTTATGAATTTTGCTTTTACCAACTTCTCTGTTTCCTCGGCTACGACTTGCTTCTTTCTTCCCCCATCCTACGTTTCTTCTGACATACTGGCGAGCTTTAGGGTCCAGAGCTAGCTTATGGCATAAGAAGTCGGGGTCAATACCGGGCATATCTTCTGCTGACCATGCGAAGAGATCGGCATTCTTCTGAAGCAGGTCCACTATCTTTGAGCTCACTTCAGCTTGCAAGGATGAACCGATCTTTGTACATTTGTCCTTAGTGTTACCGATCTGTACTTCTTTGAGATCTTCGTTGGCTGAGGTCGTCTGTCATCTCGGATATCGCCCCTTGGGTCCAATTCGGCTAGATAAACCCTCTCTGATGACTCCTCTCCGAATTCTTCCCAAGCTCCCTTTTGATACGCAAACTATTTTTGTAACACCTCCTAGCTGCCATCAGATCGGCTTTCACAACTCCCACATTTCCATTAGACAATGGGAACTTCATCGTCAAATGGACAGTTTACACTACAGCTCCTAAGGCATTCAACGCCGCTCTCCCTAGTATAGCATTATACGACGAAGGTGCATTCACAACCAAGTACTTTACCGGATCGCCTTGGAGTTTGGACGACTGCCAAACGACGTTATCAGCTCCACATAGCCTCTCACCTCCACAGAATCCCCTGCAAATCCTACCAACGAGCCCGAGAATGGTAGCAAAATCTCCCGAGAAAGTCCCAAATTTTTAAACGTACTCCAATACAGCACATCTGTCCGAGCTCCCTTGATCAACCAACACCCTTTGCACTTTGTATGCTGCCATTACAACGTCAATCACCATCGGATCGTGTTCATGAGGGGCTATCCCTTTGAAATCTTCGTCGGAAAAAGTCAGAAGAGGATTACGAGGATGGGGTCGCTCACTCTCCGGCACTTCTGTGATCTGCATTACCGACCTACTGTATTTTTTTCTTGCCGAGCTTGTATCTCCTCCTCCCACAAAACCTCCAGCTATCATGGTGACCGTTCCTCGGACCTCCTCCACTGTTCACCTGAATTCTCACGAGCTTGAGGGCGAGGTACGTATCCTCGGCCTCTTCCTCGGCTACCTGCCTGTGAAAGTCTGACTGTTTCTTCCTGCCACATATTTTTTTAAGTAACCATCTTTAATTAACCGCTCGATCTGATTCATGAGATCCAACATTCTTCTGTATCATGTCCTTTGACCCTATGAAATCGCACCACTTGTCCTTGTGAGGACCCTTGGGTCCTCTGGCTGGAGGGGAACCTCCAGAAGTTCCGAGTTGCATACTTCTCTTAAAATGACTCCTTTTTTGCATTCAGAGGAGTTAAGTCGTTTCGCGGCATAAAATCCATATTCCTCCGCATTGGGGCATTGAAGCGGTTTCCTGACAACTTCCTTCCTATAGGATCGTATCTCTGCGTCTTCCTCATCACTCGATCTCCTTCTTCAGCTCCTCTTGGTGACTCCATCTTTCTACTCGGCTTGTCTCTGCTATCTACCTCTCCCTTTTATCTGCATTACTCTCTTCGCCTTTCACATAACATTCGGCCCGAAGACGGATCTCTTCGATTATCGTCGGAGGTCGTTGGGCCAAGGATTCGTTGAAAGGTCCTGCCTTCAGGCCTTCCACAAAGGCTGATACGAATACTTCAGGATTAGGATTTGTGACGAGGAGTGTAGCCTCGTTGAACCTCCCTAAATACTCCTTCAGGGGCTCGTTCTGTTGTTGCCTCACACTGAACAATCTTCCTGCTGTCCACTTTTTCTGCTTCCTGGCTAAGAACTGCGCCATCATTTTCTTCGTGAAGTCGACAAAGCTGACAATTGATCTCGTCGGCTGCTCCATAAACCAAATTAAAGCCGATCCCGTCATGGTTTTGTCGAACAACTTACATTGCAAAGATTCATCCCATCCTCTCCCAATCATCTGAGATCGAAATGAAGCCACGTGCATCGCCAGGTCTGTCGTTCCATCGTACATAGGCAAAACCGGGTCTCTGAAATTTTCTGGGTAGGGAGCATTTAATATACCCTCAGAAAACGGCTGGAACTCGGCTATAGCTCCATCTGTCTCCTCCTCGGCCGACCTCCCATGATCAATCGCCGTCATTCTCTGTTGCAGAGCTTGATTTTGTTGACGTAGATCCCTCATCTCTCTCTCTGTTCTCCCTTTCCATGGAATGATTATCCTTACTCTTAAGCTTGAAATACCTCGGCTTGAAATCTTTATAGGAAGAATGAAGGGCTACAATACCGTTATGGAGGTTGAATCTACCTAGGTGGCATTCTTAACAGGGAAATCTCACTTCGAGCTCTTCGCCTAAGCAAGCTTTGGACTCGAGCTCGGGGGGCTGTGTACCGTCATAGAAGTATGGACCTATGCCGACCTCCGGGGTCTCACGCTGACCTCTGTATTGGGGCCCTCCTTTCTCGGGCCTCACCTAGGTGTGTTTAATATTCAGCCAGGACCCGAGCTGGGCCTCACCTAGGTGGCTCACGTCGACTTCAATAAGTTAAGACCTCTAGGGCAACGCTACCTAGGTAAGCCTATTGGGCCACCTAGGAGAGGCCCATGATTAGCGATTTATAAGGAGGGGACCTGTTCTTGACCTAGGTATCTGATAATTTCTCACTCTGGGGACTGAGTTCAACGCCACCTAGGTCATTGAGCTCGGCTCTTCAGGGACTTTTAGAACAGAACCCAACCCAATCTGACCCGACTACCCAACCCATCCCGTCTTTTTTAATTGAGTTGTGTTGGATCCAATCTGTTCTCAAAAGTCCCTGAAGAGCCGAGCTCAATGACCTAGGTGGCGTTGAACCCAGTCCCCAGAGTGAGAAGTTATCAGATACCTAGGTCAAGAACAGGTCCCCTCCTTATAAATCGCTAATCATGGGCCTCTCCTAGGTGGCCCAATAGGCTTACCTAGGTAGCGTTGCCCTAGAGGTTCTAACTTATTGAAGTCGGCGTGAGCCACCTAGGTGAGGCCCAGCTCGGGTCCTGGCTGAATATTAAACACACCTAGGTGAGGCCCGAGAAAGGAGGGCCCCAATACAGAGGTCAGTGTGAGACCCCGGAGGTCGGCATGGGTCCATACTTCTATGACGGTACAGGTTCCATACAGACGAACTCAATCAGATTGGGTTGGTATCGGGTTTTCACACCCCCAATCCGATCAAACCAACCCAATCCAACTATTAATAAAAAATCAATTTTTTTAATTTTTTGTACTAATAAGTTACACATTTTAATATTTAATATTGTATAAATTGATTTCCTTATTATCAAATTATAGTATTTATTTTTATCATACTTATAATGACAAATATATTTTTATTTAAAGTATTTTTCTTGTTTTTTATTTTTTATTTTATTTACAAACATAAGCATTTTAAAATGTTGGACCCAATTGACCAAACCTAACCCAACCACACCATAATTGGGTTGGGTACGTTCTAAAAAAAAACCCAACCCAACCCAATATCTCTTTATCGGGTTGGGTCCATCAGCCCTTAAACCCAATCCAACCCCGTCCATGAATACCCCTAGTTGCCACTTCTAGTTGTTTTGACATAATTATTTTAGAGTAAAATATGTTTTTAGTCCTGTAAAATAAGCGAGTTTGCTTTTAATCAATTTTTTTAATAAAAGCATTCTCCCATTTATTTTTGTTTGCAAATCGTCCCTCTTATCAATACTCTAATGATGTGTCACGTTATCTTTCCTAATCACCTTGCAAATATTTATTATAATGTGACACATCACCAGGAAACACATGTAAATGAACAGTAAGGACGATTTGTAAAAAAAAAATTGGGAGGATGTTTTTATTAAATAATATTTTATAGAGACAAAAAATAAAAATCTTTAATTTTAATGGATTAAAAATATATTTTACTGTTTTTTTATTTTTATCAACTTCATTACTTTCTTGAATTTTTAAAAATTTCTTAGTAGAAAAATGGAGGCAGTATTTTGACTAAAGATACTCCCTCCATTTCTTTTTATCTGTCGTTTTAGAATCTCAAATTTATTTTTAAATAAGCACCGTTTTCATATACCAAGGCAATAATAAATGTTATTTTTCTAATTTTTCCAATTTTACCCCTTTCTTAATCTGATTATTTTTATTTTAAATATTTATTATAAAGTTATATCATAAATGTTCTACAAGTTCAAAGTCTTGATAAATGTATTATTTATATTTCCAACAAAAAAATTTGGTAAGAGGTAAAATAAATTTAAAAAAGAAATTCATTTCATTGAAAAAATAGAAATATTAAATGCATTAGTGAATAAAAGAAAAGGATATATTTGGAAAAAAAATGGGTTAAAAAGACATAGTAATTACATTTCTTAATTCTTGTGCAAAAATCTGAATCAACATATAAAATAAACGGAGGGAGTACATAGGTAACAAATAAAAAAACATTTAAGACATAGGGTTTTGAAATTTTGACATAGTGGTCTTATTTAATTGAATAGGTACATTAGACTTAATCGAATTATTTTTTTATATCTAGACTGATATCAATATAATCCATTTCATTAAAAATATGTGATTGATTAACCAATCAACAAGACTACTTGTTAAAAATAACAATTTATTGTTGGATCAAAATATATTATTCTTACTAATATTATTATTATTGAAGTGGGGAAATGGTTTTAATAACTAAAATAATTAAGATTCTTAAATAATTTTTTTAATACTAAAATAATTGAAATTTGATTCTTATTTTCATAATTATTGATAAAGTGTTTGTGATTATTGCCAAAGAATTGAAATAAAAGATATCATAGAGTTATGACAATTATTGTATAAATCCTTCTCGAATCATGTAAAATTTCTATAGGCGACAAAGCTCTTTCTTTGAGTATGTAACGCAACTATATACCTAGGGTTCGAATCCGAGACCACTGGTTAAGTTGAAACAGTCTTTGCCAGTTAATCCACACACACGATAGTTTGTATGAGATCTACCTAATGCTAGATGTAAAGGTGCACAATACATCAATATGAATATCATGAGCTAATCATGCAAGGGGCCTTGTGAAAAGAAAAAATGGGCCTTATAAAGAGTATGGTAAGAGATCCATAATAGAGTTAGATCATAATGATTGAGTTGATGATCCTTAGGCATAAGGATACTAAATTATTTAGTATAAAAGATTAAAAAATCATCACAAACATCTTTTTTTTTCTTTTCTATTGTAATTTCTGGATTATTATATAATGATTTGTCAACTTTATTTATATATATATATATATATAGAAATAGAGACAGAGATAAACTAAAAATGTCATCTCTTATCTCAATGACACCAAACATAAGAATCAATTAATGGTATTGGTATATAGATGGAATGTAATGAAATAGAGGCATTTTGAGGTTTCTATGAAAAAATGAATTAAACTCTAACACTATGTTTGGTAGGATAGAGAGAAATAGAAAAGAGAGAAATTGGTGAAGAGAAATAGGTGAGAAACATAGAAGAAATTGAGTTGTTTGGTAGAAAGAAATAAAGATGAAATATGGTGGAAAGAAATTCTATTATAATTTATAAAGACCAAAATACCCCTAAATAAATATTTTTAAATAGAATTTATAAAAAAATTAAAATAACATAATGCCTGCTCAGCCTAATCAAAATTTAGAATTTAGAACAACCACACACAAGTTCCTGCACCAACCATCGTTAAAACAAAATCTCGCACCAACCCTCTTCTTTTTCTAATACTAATTTATTGTACATTAGAAGGAAAAAACCACTCGCTTTTCAGCTTCAAATTCATATTTCAAAGATTCCCACTCGCTTTCCTCCAAGTTGCTCCACAGTGCAGCGAGTCTCCACCCACGGCCTGGGTCTGCGAAGCCGAGTGTTGACGACGGCAGGTGCAGAAGAGGAACCGACGTCGTAGAGGGAGGAGGAGGCGGTGGTGGCGAGGTTGAAGCATATCTGCAGATGGGGGTGTGATTACAAAAGAGAACGGACAAGCATGGTCCAACAAAAATTTTGACCATTTCTTCGCTCTCTTCACAATTTCTCCGCTAATTTGCAGAGAAATTTTACCCGTGGAGCCCACTACTAACTATTTCTTTCTTCTCATTTGTTTACTCTATCAAACATCTATACCCATTTCCCTTCCCTATATTTCTCTTCCCTCCCCCTAATTTCTTTGTTGTGACACCTTTCTACCTCAATCTCTTATACATTCATCAAATAGAAAGATTTAGGAAAAGTTACGAACCACACAGGGTAAAAAGGTTCACATTCTCTTTCTACAAAACGTCATTGATTCAAAACAACTGAATTAAAATAGAAATTAAGGTCAACTGTTTTCAAAATAATTAAAACATCAAAATCTCAAATGTCAACATCAAAACATCCTTATTGGCCATGTATGGCACTTAAAATAGTTTTCATAATCTCTTCTTAATAACATAAAATAAAACCCCTATTACTAAGCCCTGATGTCACAAGTATCAGAGCGACATCCCTTCAATTCAATACTCGGCACCTGATGTGCCATCATCATCGCCTGTAAATAAACCACAGAGAAAACGGTGAGGAAAAGAATACCAACTCATACATGCACACAGAAGGCTACCCTATCCTCACCCACATGTAATCATCATCATTATGAAATAATATCATACTCATACCATCTCATACTCTTATTAGCAAATATATTATCTCATCACCAGTTTATAAGTCACACTCGCAAATCATCGAGAACACACATTCTCCACACTCAACACACAATACTCATATCATCATATCATATTTCAATTTCATCATAAAATACAATGCAGGCTCACTCTATCATCATGTACACCAAAACTCATCCCAAGGATCATGATTCAGGACTCCGCACAATGGGCACACCTCATCAATCTCCCTAGTTGTTACCGATGATGGCCCTATCATTAATCACCACACAGGTCGTTAGGTTGCACAACACCCCTCTCTTGGGCTCGTGCAGAGACATCTTCCCCACAATGATGGCCCTACCGTTAATGCCATCTCTTGGCCGATAGGTTGTACAACACCCCTCTCTTGGGTTCGTGCATAGAATGTCCCCCATCATGGTCTCTGCACCCCCTCAATGGGCCCGTGCAGTCCACCTCCTGAGTTGCACCCCCTCGATGGGCCCATGCATCTCAGTCACCACAACTCATATGCTCAATGCATAATCATCATCATAACACACCTCATATGCTCAATGCATCATTATATCATCATCATCATTACATACCTCATATGCTCAATGCATCAATATATCATCATCACACATCTCATACCTCATATTAGGGGTGTTCGCGGATTGGATTGGATTGGTTTTGAGGGAAAAATCATCCAATTAATTTCGGTTTTCTTATTTAATCATCCAATCGGTTTTGATTTTTTCCAAATCCAATCCAATCCAATCCAATTTTAATCGGTTTGGATTGGATTGGATTTCGGTTTCTCAAATAAACTAAAAAATGAAGTTATGAAAGCAAAATTATGATAAAAACATGCAATTATCTTATCTTATTCTATAACATAAAAATTACTTAATAGCTTCCAATTCCATTGTTGAATATTATTTGTTAAATATAGTTACACAATAATAAATTTTTTACATCATCACAGAATAATATCAATAATGATATATATCAATATGTTTATAAAACTTTGGATCGATTTGGATTGGATTGGTTCTCATAGGCAGATCCGAAATCCAATCCAATCCAATTAAAAATTTCGGTTTTTTGCGGTTTGCGGTTTTTTGGATCGGTTATTGCGGTTCCAATTGGATTGGATTGGATTTGAACACCCCTACCTCATATGCTCATACATCAATACCTCATCATCATATATAACACACCTCTATATTCGATACATCATCATCATACATAACACACATCTTATACTTGATACATCATCATCATACATAACACACATCTTATACTCAATACATCATCATCATACATAACACACATCTTATACTCAATCACTTCACATCACATCACAATATTATAAACATCAAACGTCACATAAGATAACACTCATGCCACAATCAATACACGTTATACATCCAATTCATCAACCAATCCATACAACAATAAGCATCCAACTCAATTTCACGTTTTTAAATGAGTTAATCTGCGAGTTGCGCTCACCCTACGCTCAGCGCACCTGCAGCGCGAATTCCAGAGAGCTACGCCCCACTCTCGCTCAGCGCAAGTGGAGCGCAGATTCGAAGGAGATACGCTCCAGCCCTGCGCTTCAGCGCAGTTGAAGCGTAAATGTCGTAGAACGCGACCGTTCATACGTTTTTGCCCCCTTTAAACCCTTTTATTCAACCTCTAATCAATCCTCATTGCTAATACTTCAATCCTACACGTTTTATTACCGAAACAAAATCAACGAAACAACATCCAATCTTGTACAACAAATTTTTCACAGTTATTCCATTATGGTCTCCAATCGCTAAACCCTTATTTACCCATTTTCGCTATTCTCGCGCTACCCCTCATTCCTTTCATCAAGATTTATCATATTAACATATTTAATCATCAAAACAACAGATTTCATCATACAACACATAATGCACATTTCAGATTTGAATTTAAAGCCGCTTAGAGGGTTCTTATTGGATGCCCTCACTACTACCCAAGCACCCCCCACATACACATAACAGCCAGCACCCTCTCCCCCACCCGTATCTTAGAGATGACAACAAAAAGCGAATGGTGGCTCCCACTTAATGATCTACTCTGCAGCACCTTCTCCTTGTGGAGTTGCTTTCTCTACTCCCCTATGGTTTGGTTATCTGACGTTGAAAACTAATGAGGGTGAAATAGATAACCCTCACCCTATTTAAATATCTAACTGAGTTGGGCCTACTCCTACCCAACCTTTATCCTTTTAATTAAATATTATCTTTTCTGAATCATAATAATATAATGATATTATTATTATTTTCTTCATAAATCTTATTTTATTTATTCTTTAGGAATTATTAGGATATTATAGAGTCCTTATTCATCTACATTCAAATTTAAATTCAAATCTTATAATGAAATCTTATCCTAAATTTGTATTGATTCTTATCTTTAATCCTTGTGATCTCATTATTCCTATTTTAAAATCTGATCTTAATTTAAAATACTAAACCATATCTCTCTCCTAAGATTGTCCTTATTAATCATGGTATTATTATATTAATATAATAATTACTATATTTATAACAATTAATGTTAATTGCAATTTTATGATTTATCTCTTAATAATTTTATTTGTCCTACAAATTTTAGGATGTTACAATTTTCACCAAACAGAAGCTAAGAGATCGAATTTCATGTTGTCACTTTGTAGCTTAAGGTAGGGCGGTCAAGTGTTAATTGATTGGTGACAAAATCAAAATCCTACTTAGAGAGATTTGATTCATTCCAAATTCTTCAATTTAGAATGAAAAGACTCACTTAGACGGTTAAGAGTAGACAACACGCTCCCCCGGCTTTTTGACAAAAAAAAATGTTAAAAAAGAAATAAATTACCAAAAAAATGGGAAAAAGAAACAATTTACCATAATGGAGTATTTTTGCCACATTGAAAATGGGTCACTAGACACGCTAAATAAATTTGTGCCTTCCAGACACGTAGCGCTAAACCATTTAGCACCTTGCATATAATATAATCATTCAACATCATGCTTCCTAAATAGGTAAAAGTCAAAAGAGAAATTTAAGTGAAACTCATGAACCATGTATGCCAAATCTAAATCTAAACCTTTACAATTCAACAAGTTTTTTCCAATTTTTAATCACTGTTCATGTTTAAATTAAGGTTAAAGTTAAGTATCGGTAATTGTGTTAAGAGAGATGTGTATTTAAATAATGGTATTTTCTTTTTGTTTGAACAGTGTTTACCTATATGATTATTGTGTTGTGAACGAAGGCTTTGTGTACATGGAGAAATGGGATTGGCTTTACAGTATTTTTTTTTCCTTCTGAAATGTAAAATCTTTTATTGGATTTTGTTTCAAGTGGGTTTGAAATTAAAGGTAATTCTTGGTAATTGTGTTTAAGAAAGATATGATGGTCAGTTTCCAAAACGATGTATTTATTTTGTATTTTGTATAAGAATAATTTGAAACTGTGTGGTAGGAGTCTAAGAGATTTTGTTTTCATTATTATGGCTTGGGTAGAGATTTGTGAAAATAGTATTATGTTTACATGTCAGTGAAATATAATTTTATTTTAGAATTTTTTTTTTGTAATTTTTCCCCTCATTTTTGAAAAATTTTAAATATTGCTTTTTTTTTCGTCACATGTCATTTGCAAGCGTGTGCAGTGGAAGGACGACCTTTTTTTCAAGTTCCTAACAAATAAGAAGTACATGGTAAAATATTGTTAAATTTACTTACCAAAAAAAGGTCAAAAACTTACCCAAAAAATATTGTTAAATTTTCCTAAATATTTATTTGTCTTTATTTATTTATTTATTTATTATTATTATTATTATTATTATGGATGTTGAAATGTTGATTGATTAAAATGGTATATTGCAGATTTACACTATGTTTGGTAGTGTGGAAAGAAATAGGGTAGAGAGAAATAAGATAGAGAGAAATGAGGTGAAGAGAATATGTGAGAAATAGAGAAGAAATTGAGTTGTTTGGTAGAAAGAAATAGAGATGAAATAGGGTGGAGAGAACTGATATTTTTGTTTGATAGGAGAGAAATAGAAAAGAGAGAAATTTGATTATAATATATAAAGACCAAAATGCCCCTATTTAAAGTATTGATAAATAATATTTATAGAAAAACTATAATATTTTAACTCTACATAAAATATGTAAATAATTTATGTAAAATAAAAAAATATATTAAAAACTAATAAATTTTGTATTACATATTTTTAAGGAGGAAAACATAAAGAAAATCGATATGCAAATGAATATTGGCATAGGCAAAGAATTCGAGATCAAAATAAGGAGGACAAACTAAAATTAGTCCAAGTTTTGAATCAGTGGTTTAAGAAAAATTAATACTGATGAAAAGAATAAAGAAAGTTGAACAATTCATCAAATTGAGGTGAGCCATTTCTTTCATGTGTGGTGGTGGAGACCAAACTCCAAGGCCAATGGGTTTGAAGGAATAGTATTAAAAAGGAAGTGCAGAGGAGAAAAAAAGGGCATTATAGTCTTTGAACCATTTCACTCATTGTGTCAGAGTTTTTAATCAGCAAAAATTCTCTCTGTCTCTCTTCTCGTTTCTTCGCTATTTTGCGGAGAAAGAATTTACCATGTGGGTCCCAGTCTGTCAATTTCTATCTTCTTAAATTTCCATTCAACCAAACATAATACCTATTTCCATTCCCTCAATTTCTCTTCTCTCTTCACAAATTTCTCCTTAACCAAACATAGTGTTAGGGAGTACGAATATGCAGATTTCCTGACTAATTAGAATGGTATATTTGTGGTTGTGCGGGTTATTTACCATTGTTTGAAATTTAAATTTAAATTTGAATTTGAAGTTTAATTTTGGAGGGATGAAAAAGGACACATGTGAGCCTAAAGGTATAAAAAGGGAACGGCACTTCCTTAATCGAATATTTTTCCGGACTTTATTTCTTATTGCAATCACTACGTGAAAATATTCATGGCGATGGTTACCGAACGATTTCACCCGGCTAACAAGTTGTGTAGTCTGAGGGAGAAATGGCGGTTGGTGGTTAAACTTGTAAGGGTGTGAAATATGTGTTTCTCTTGCCACCCCGCATGGCCCATATGCTACACATATGGTTTTTGTTGACCAAGAGGTATTGCGTTTTGATCGATTATGAGTAGTGATGACTAATGATCATTAACATTTTTCATGGCCTGTATGAATAGGCTTCATTCTTGTGGTTTAAAAAGTAATTGTTTTTGTTATCCGTATATTGTAGGGTGGAAGGATCAAGGCAACGGTGCATAGGTCTCTAATGAAAAGTTTGTGCATGGTTTGGTGGAGGGCACAGTTTACAAGACGACTCATCTCCAATGCTAACACAAAAATGATTCCATGTCCAAATTCCTCCATTTGTTTGCGACTATCATTCTTAAGACCTCTGATATTCCAAGACTAATGGTTGCTCTGATTTTCTGCTAGGTGAATTTACAGGAGTCTTGATTGCTGTTTTTGAGGAGATGTATCTGAGTAAGGAAGGACGACAAACTCGGTTGATGTTGTTGGATTTGGTTGATGAAATGTATCTGTTTCATGATCATTTATAATTTCACTACATCTCAGTTTGGTTTCCTTCTCCCTGGTTCAATTGTCACCCTCAATCTAATGCTCCTTTATTTCCTTATAGGGGAAGGTTTGGTGTGTGTTATATTTGGAGATAAGGTTGATGTTATGACCTGCTTTCTTTCGGAATTGTCGCCTGGTCTTCCTGTTGTGGTTATTCAGCTAGCTAGGGTGAATTTATATTCTTTTTTTATATATGCCTCTGAAGGCATTCTTTTTTGTATTTGTTAGACCTTCCTGGACTCAAGGCCTGATGATTTATATATCATTAATCGTACGAAGTTTAGCTCTGATTTTCCATTTTTTATAACGGATGTTAGTTGAAATTCGCCCCTTCGTTCACCAATATAGCACATATTGATGGCAAGAGCAGCACGTGTGGGCCTGTAGGGGATTGAAGTAGTGTGTTGTGTGGACCTGTAGGGGATACACGTGTCTAGCCAGTTTTTTAAGTTATGTGATCCTTATGTAAGATCAGTATTATGTTTGAAACATATATTTAATCATGTGAATTTCTATACATTATTGGGCTTTGTTTTAATTATATTTCCTTATTAAATTTTTATTGTTCCGATTTCGGAAGATGATGTTAATCTATATACTCAATTTCTGAAGTCCGACTGATTCACAAATCTAAGAAGCATGAAAGCTTGTGCACTGCTCCCAGGATGCTATCTCGTGCCCAAAAAGTTGGCTTAAATAGTTTAGACCTCTTGAGAATTGGGTGAAGGTAAATATTGATGCCACTTTTGATCCAATAACAAAATTAGCAGCATATGGAGGTGTTTTTTCGATCTTATCATGGCACTTTCATCTTGGCTCTCTTCTTGGTTGGGTGTAGTATTGTTCTTCAAGCTGAACTAAGAGGTATATTAAGGGGTTTGCAGTTAGCTTGGAGCTATGGTTTTCATCAAGTGATTTTGGAATCAGATTCTCAAACAACAATATCTCTAATTGGGAAAAAAGTTCTTGTACTAAATCATACCAAACCCACCAGCTGCTAACATCAATTGCATTTACACTATACTCATTAATTACGTTTTCCTTTATGAATTAATATCAATTACCAATACATGGTTTTCTCATTCCATTAGACTTACCTGTTACAAGTATATCCCACTCACACAGATAATGTGCTTTAATTTGACTATCTCATATCTTATACTCTACTCTACTCAAGGTTCAATGCATCCTCTTAAGTGCGGGTCTCTGGAAATTTCCCACCATCAATACCCAGTTATCTTCCGTACGTCAATCACAGGTTATCTACGAGATTATTGGATCGGTGTTACATAAGAGACATCATTTACGTGCCATTCCTACTGTGTTTTATGCATATGAAGTCAAATGGCTACTTTTATTTGTGCAAGACATTCATGCTTCTATGCTGAGAAGGAGCGCTGGAACTTGTACGTTGTTGTCCTATGCTTAGAATGAGTGTGTCGTCCATTTGTCTCGATATAAAGTATCATATTAAAAGCACCGAGCATTACTATTTTTTTGTGTTATTCCTACTAGCTACGCGTATCTCATTTTAAATTAATTAACTACCTGTCTTGTTCTCCTATTTGCTTTGTCCAGATTAACACCTTATAGCTGAGTGATTTACAATCAATTAAATGTGTCCCGTGAAATCGCACGGGCTACACACTAGTTCATATTAATAGTCTCCCATCATGTCTCTCTTGGTCTCCCTGTCTCTCTTGGTCTCCCTGTAACATTAATTTTTTTTATTAAACTCTAATTATAAAATTCGTAAGTAAGTCACACGTCACAACTCATGATAAGACAACATAAAACTAAAAGAAACAATTAATAAGTATCTTTAAAAAAATAATAAGAGTGTGTTTGGCAAGATCAATAAGCTAGCTACTAGCTTATTTGACTAGCTTATAAGTTAGTTTGACCAACACAAAAGTGTTTGGTAAGATACCTCAAAGTAGCTTATTTTAGGAGCTTCTAACTTATAAGCTACAAGCTACTTCACCTAGTTTCTAGCTTGTAGCTTGTAGTTTATTTAATTTTCTTCCATTACTATCCCTTATATTTTAATACATTTCCCTTATTATTCTTAATTTCTTTTTACCTATTATTATCTATTTTCAATTTTAGTGATAAAAACCTTTCAATTTTTTTACCTATTATTACTTATATAACAAGTAATTATGAATTAATTAAATTGTTATTTCCTTTTCACTGTTTTATGAAATTATTTTTATATTATACTATTTATTTTATCAATTTTATTATGTATTTTATTTTTTAATTAAATATTTTATCACTAAAAGGTTTAATAAGAATTTAATTATTTTTAAAAAATATAAAATTATCATTACATAATAATATATTTTTTCTAGAAAACACAAATAGAATTTATACAATAAAATTTATATAGTTATGCCCTTTTATGTCATTTTACATTTTTTTTAACCACAGGTATCCTCCACGGGAGGCAATCCTGTTCGAGCCGGGAACATCCACATCACGGTGGGGCTAGCTCTCCCAGCGGGGATTTTTTCCATCCACGAGACTCGAGCCCGAGACCTTGCTTAAGTGGAATCGAGCATGTACCACTTGAACCAACCCCCGTTGGTATGTCATTTTACATTTACCAACTAGCTTATCAGCTAGTTCTACCAAACACTTCTAATTCAATAAGCTAGCTTATCAGCTCGAAGCTTATAAGCTCATCTCCACCAAAAAGTTATATAGTTACTCCTAGCGTATAAACTCTGAGCTGATAAGCTAGCTTATTGAATTAGAAGTGTTTGGTAGAACTAGCTGATAAGCTAGTTGGTAAATGTAAAATGACATAAAAGGGCATAACTATATAAATTTTATTATATAAATTCTATTTGTGTTTTCTAGAAAAAAATATATTATTATGTAATTATAATTTTATATTTTTAAAAAAATAATTAAATTCTTATTAAACCTTTTAGTGATAAAATATTTAATTAAAAAATAAAATACATAATGAAATTGATAAAATAAATAGTATAATATAAAAATAATTTCATAAAATAGTGAAAAGAAATTAACAATTTAATTAATTCGTAATTTTTTAAATTACTTGTTATATAGGTAATAATAGGTAAAAAGAAATTGAAAGGTTTTTGTCATTAAAATTAAAAATAGATAATAGTAGGTAAAAAGAAATTAAGTATAATAAAAGAAATGTATTAAAATATAAGGGATAGTAATGGAAGAAAATTAAATAAGCTACAAACTACAAGCTAGGTGAAGTAGCTTGTAGCTTATAAGCTAGAAGCTCCTAAAATAAGCTACTTTGAGGTACCTTACCAAACACTTTTGTGTTGGTCAAACTAACTTATAAGCTAGTCAAATAAGCTAGTAGTTTGCTTATTGGTATTGCCAAATACACTCTTATTATTTTTTAAAGATACTTAATTATTAATTGTTTCTTTTAGTTTTATGTTGTCATATCATGAGTTGTGACTTATGACTTATTTATGAATTTTATAATTAGAGTTTAATAAAAAAATTAATGTTACAGGGAGACCAAAAGAGACATGATGGGAGACTATTAATATGAATTTGGCATGGTTCATGAGTTTCACTTAAATTTGTCTTTTGTCTTTTCATGATGTTGAAGGTGTATACTATATGCAAGCCGCTAAATGGTTCAGGACTACCTGTCTGAAAGGCACAAATCCATTTAGCGCCTCCGGTGACCCATTTTCAGCATGGTAAAAAATGCTCCATTGTGATAATTTTTTTTTTTTCACATTTATTTTAGCAATTTATTTCTTTTTTAACATTTGTTTGGTCAAAAAGCCCGTCTTTGTTTCTATTGCATTCTATTATACAATATTTGAGAATATCATCAATTACTTCTCCTTTAAAACTCTCTTTACAAACACACCCTTACACCGTTATTTAGATGGTTTATCACTTTGCTCATTAATAAAATGAAGAGTCAGTTTCTTAATTTTTTTAGTGAGGATTGTGTTTTTTTTTTAACTCCAGATTTTTTACATTTAAAATTTTAAATTTTTATGGTTATTTAAAATTTTGAAATTATAATGACTTATGTGTTTATGAGCCATTAAGTGCCTGTTTGTTTTGCAGTTGGGAGTCAGAAAAAAAAAATTAACTGTATATATTTGTTGAGATCCAAAATATTGAAAATATTTTAAAGAGATTTATTTTTTGTAGAAAAAATATTTTAAAGAGTTTAAAGCAAATATTTCACATACTTTATACATGGGCCAATTCTAACCCAGGGCTGGCACTTCCAGATTGACAATGAGGCTTCTTGCGCTTCAGACAATGAAGGCTTGATTTGCAATCCTATGAGTCTCCTCCAAGATAAGCAAATGAGTGAGATACAACAGGACATAGAAGTGCAGGAGGTACACATTATAATAATAATAACCAAACGATCATATTAAATGCTAATATATGGAGGTGCTTTTTTATTTCTCACTGCTGATAATAGCCAATAATTTTGATAGGGTATCTGCAGACAATTTTAGTTTAAGTGGGGGGTAGACAGCACCACACTTCTCAGATTGTTCAAAAATGCAAATTTTCTATTTGCGTTTAAACTTGCATCGGGTAATAGACCATAAATTTAGAGCATGAAATCATCACCATGATTCCAAAGAAACATCATTATGCAATCAGATGTAATAAGGGAAAGAATAAAAAAGTGATAACCCCACTCCTAAGAAAGAATAATTATATACACCAGATGTTACAAGCTTGCTAATGAGGTTTTCTCTATTTACTAATCTTAAATATATAATGCAGGAGAGCCCTATAAAAAAGAACAAAGAAAAAAGAGAAAGAGGAGAAAATTTTGGCTACAACTCCATTAACACATGTATAAATCCAAGACAGACAATAAATGACCATCTGTTTTCTTCTTTTAAATATGAAATGAGACCCCACATGAATCACATGAATAACTCTCACTGGCAGCCATATTATAACTTTAATAGCTCCCTGCAAGGCTCTCCAATTGGTAAATCATACCATTGTGATGGTGTTTTCACATTCAAAGTTTTTCCACCATGTGTTGTGTTCTGAAACCTCTTTTGGCACAGCAACCCAAACTTTGGAATATGCCACCTGATTGAATTGAGATGCCAGGAGCGATCACCTAATAATAGTTCTTCCAAGAGATGATGCTCCGATTTCACTGTCAGTGTTCTGCATCCATGGTCACGTCAATTGGCAATCATTAACATATAAACGATGAAATATACCACAAGATCATTGTCACTTCTACATACACTATCTTTACGAGCTGAATGATGTTATTTGCACATAGTATTTACCCATATCTCACATGCTTGATATTAACCAACTGTCAAACCAATTTAATCACTCAACCACTTTACTAAGGTTGGAATTAGTTAGATTTTTAACTATCTTAAAACATATTTATCCAATATAAAACTAATGAATTCAAAAGGCATTGACATGAAACTCGTTATTTAAATATGTGGTTATAACCCCTTGCAAATGCAAGGCGAGATTGCCGACAATAGACCCACAACTGGTCCGACTCTTTCCTGAATCCCACCATAGCGGGATCTATATTATACCATGTTGCCCTTTTATATAGGTATACTATTGGTTAATCTCATGTATATAAGTTATATAAGGCAAATGTTATGTACAAAAAATAATATTTTTCTTATATAGTCAGCCTCTTACATGGGCACTCACATAAGTAAATAAGGCAAGGAATGGTACATCAGTTATTTTCATGAATGCAAAGAAAATTAAAATCAATTCTTTCTCAAAGAAAAAGGAAAAGAAAAGAAAAGGAAATTATACTACAGCCCTTTTATAAAACTATATTAAAGTGAATTTAATGTAGAATATCTCCTATTCTCCAGAAATATTTAAGATTAAAGAGACAAAGTTCCATGTATGACCAACTAAAATATTCACAAATGTAAGTAGGCAGAACAGGGTTGTGAATGAGGGGTTTTTTTTCTCTATCATTTAATGAATAATTTACCTGTGATTTAGGGGAAGGAAATACATTCCAGAACCTAAGTGTTTCATCTCCAGCTCCAGTTACAATAGTCTGAAACAGATGAACTCATCACAATAAGAACTATAGCATAGATGATAAAATAAAAAATCATTTTCTTAATCATAGATACTCAGTGATCTAGAAAGAGGAACAAGTGAAAGGAGAACTGAAATACCTGTCCATCTGGAGAGATGGCAAGATAAAGGACTCTATAACTATGGCCCGTGAGAGTGGCCAACTGCATCAAAGGACAAAAAAGGATGGTAACACTTGTTCAAATAAAAAGTGTAAGACGAACACTTTATCAAAGAAGATATTTTGTACCTTTGACATAGTGGGGTATCTCCAAACAATTATCTGGTTCTGGGAGTAGCCATGTGTGCTTACTAGTTCATTGACATTTTTGGACCAGACAAGATTGCAAACCTGACAAACATAAAGGTTGAACATCATTTTATTTGTATTAAGAACCTTTTTATCCTTCTCTTAATACATAAAGGCAAAGTCCACCAATTTTGAATATTGACAAACTGAAAAATAAACTTCAAGAATCTAACTTTTGCAGTTATGAATGGTCACTAACTAGAATTGGCATTGGCTTTAGTTGTATTTAGGCATTTTTTGACAACCTTGTAATAGTGTAAGAAACACTAGACCGAAGCTATTTTCTTGTAATGTCTCACTTTCTATACAATGATAAAGCAAATAATGATTTCTATAGCACCACGTGAATTGGATGGGGGGTGAACTGCCTCCATCTAAGATGGGAAGGGGGGGGGGGGGGGGGGGGTGTAAGCAGGTTAAGGACAAGTACTTTTACCTGACTTCCAGTGTCCATACAGCTTAAGTGAGAGTTTGTGGTTGTATTCCAGAAACGAATACATCGATCTGCAGTTCCTCCACCAGATGCAAGAAGTCCATGAAGATGAGGAGACCATGCAATAGCTTTAACAGCTGCTGTATGCTCACAGTACTTCAGGACAGGCTGGGTTGAGTGTTGATTCCAAACAAACAACTGCAAAGATATGCAAATAAATTATGAGTACCAATGGAGGAGAAATAAAGAATGAGAGTGCAGTTGAATAGTTCAGAAAATTGATAAAGTATGTGATTGCATACTCTGTTGTCATTTCCTCCAGATGCCAACTCACGGTTATCATATGACCACTTCAGTCCACAAACCTTTGGAAAACCAAAAAGGAAAATAAAAAAATCAAAATCATGCTGAATAGCATTTACAGTACATTGGTTTGACCAGATGTTGCAGGAGGAAATAAAAACAAGTCTGACCTCTGACTTGTGCCCTGACAGTTTGCTGACAAAATCTTCTTGTGCACGTATATCTCGTTGATAAATATTCTTATCCCGGCCACCTGAAGATAAAAGAGATGAGCTCCAGGCCAAGGCTCCAACACGTAAACGATGACCCTCCATAGATCTTATCTTCTTGCATCTTGATGCATCCCAAATCTACATGGATTATAGTTAGAAACAGGCATGGTGGCTTAGGAATAAAGAACATTAAGGTTCATGAAGGAAAGAATTAAGTGAACTTAGCAAGTTCCAGGGATGCAACAGGAAAAAGAGACACATTGATGCCACAAAACAGTTAAGCAGAGGTCAACTTGACACCAACTTTTCCTGAGGAAGGAAGGAAAATGTTTAAGGTAGAAGTGATGCACTCGCTATCTACCTTAAAAGGAAAACTGCGTAAGCCTATACATACTCCTGAGGGAAAATGAGTGTCAATTATGGATTTGATGTTAAGATTCAAACAAGCAAGCAAAGAAAGTGTTCTATATTAGAAGGCCTATCACCTATTTTCTATATTAATAGATAACTATCAAACTAATGCAAGTCACCAAAACTGGAGTCTAAGTTGCTCAGATCCACTGTCGTTAAAAGCCTGCTTTTCCTAGATCTAGTAGAAACTCAGAGCACCAAGTTAAGATGACAGGTTATACAAGATTACAAGTAACACAGAAACTGTCTATTGAGGGTCCATTTGTTTAATTTTGGTAGAATTGATTTTAAAAGAACTGAGGTTATGTGTGTTTGAGAATGATATTTTAAAAGTGAGTTTACAAGAATTTATTTTGTCTGGTTGATAAAGTAAAACCACTTTTGAAGTGTATAATGTGAAGAATTTTGCAGGTCCCACTCTTAAGAATAAATCCTACTCACTGATAAAGCTAAAAATTTTCACTTCTCTCAAAATCAATTCTACTCACTGCAAAATCAATTTTGCAAAGTGAAAATCTAAACTAAAGAGGACAACCTACAGTTGAACTCAAATATTTTCAACGCCAGCAGGCATTTACTTCTTTCCAAATAAGCACTTAACGTTTTTTCACCATAAATAGGATAGAACCAAAAAACTAATTAACCCCTTTATTAAATGATTTACTGACACAAGCATGAGTCCCACATTGGCTTTGTGACTTGTGACACATAATTCCCATCTCCCCTCTTATCATCCTGGATTTTAAGAGTGACTTGCTTTTTTAACCCAATGGGATTGACACAGGAACATGAGTCCCATATGAAATGGGTGAGAGACAAGAACCTAATAGCGGAGGCTGTCCACCTTTATCAGCCTTATTTTTAGGAGTAGGTTATCTAAAATTTTTCACTTTTCATAGCACTCATTGTATTCAACAATTGACTCATACAATTACATGAATAGCAGCATCCAACATTTGTACAATTACATAAATGCCAATTTGAAATTTCAACCACTTAGTGTGTGTTTGGGTGGGATATGAAAAAACCACATCCCGAGGTCTGTTTTCAAGAAGCAACGCATTGTTGCTTTTGAAAAACGTACATTGAGAAGATGCGGATCCACATCCGGGACGGCTACCCAAACACGCACTTAACCTAATATTAGAAAGTAAACCCATTTTTAATAAATATTATTATGGCCCTGTCATACTTTGAGCGTTACTTCTGTTTAAAATGGATGCAATGGAACCAAATGAAATGGAAAATAAGGAAAAGGACCCATCTTATCCCTGGTTTGGATGTATTGTGATCAAAGTGGTGTTAAAATAGATACGGAGTTCTTGAACCATATATACAGCAACATATCCACCATTCAATACATAATTTAAAATTATAAATATGTGAATAATATAAAATTAAATGGTGGATATGTTACGAAGTTTACAGTTCACCACAGACCCAAGTTTACAGTAACACATAACGCTAATGATCAAGAAAGGAAAGAGTGATATAAAGCACAGATATAGACAATAGACACAACACGACAAGGACAGGACATGGACACAGCAACACGACAAGATCATACGGCGTGGTATAAACATATATATTAAAATTATATAAATACATATAATTGCATACCCAAACATGAAAACATTAAATGTATTAAAATATACTCAAATATGCGTAATACGGTTAAAACATATTTAGAAGGCATCTAATTGTCTATGCTTCAAAAAAGAAAGCAAAGGGAGTGATGTGTTCCCCAAGAAAGCATTTTAACTAAAGCTCTTCTCCTCTCCAAAAGTGAATGAAAAGAAGGGGAACAAAAAAGATACCACTGAAATTTTCTAAACTTCCAATTTCATACACCATCAATAAAAATAAAATAAAATAATGGTTTAAATGGTAAAATTACACAGAAAATCTTTAATTTTTATTCAAACTAATCCCAAACAAACACATCTATACTTATTATTTTTCTAAGATGAACTACCTTATCAAAGAACAAATCATCAGAATATTTTCCATAATGACTATTAAAATCATTTTGGTTCCGTTCAGTATAATCTAGATTAATAAACTGTGAATGGCTTGCAATGTGATACTTGTATCCTCCTTAAAGCTAAGAGTCTGTCCAGGAAACTCCCTCCCCCCTGGGACCTACGGGACATCTAGCAACTAATTGACCACCCTTTGCCGCTACCTTCCACCGCTCACCGCCTACTCTAGCAAGTTCTTATCAATTCCTTGCCGTTTTTTTTTCTCTCCAACCTAAATGGACCACATTCTCATCTTTACACTTGACCTCAATGCTCCCTTCTTTATGTTGTTTCTCTTTCTTCTTCTTTGTAGATGGTATGCTTACCAAGTAAATGGGGTTTCAGGATCAGTAAAAGTTGCTAATTTACCACATCTATAATGCTAAATGGTAATAGCGCTTGTCCAGGATGCAGGCTACCATATCACATGTTATTGCCATTCCAATACAGAGTCCTTCCCCTAAAGGGACAAAAAAAGGGACATCTTTGCTCATCTGAGAATTACAAGAGTAGTATATTGGGGCAAAGAAAACCAAGGGGAAGCAAATCAAAGCAAATAATAAAAAGGAATGGAGCCCTCCAATTAACAAGGGTACTAATCAAATATTGGAAACCCTGTGATATGAACTGATAAACATGCCTGAGACGTGATCAGCAAATAAACTCTTACCTGAACTTTACCATTGCTAGTTCCAACAGCAAGGTGTGTACCACGTTGAGCCCAGCCAACTGAACAAACGCAGTCGTCAATCCCCAAATCACATAATTTAGTTACCTGCACACAACATATCAAGATGGGATGGAATGAATGACAAAAAAAGACTTTCAAGTTTCAATTTGCATAACCGAACACCAGCTAGCTCACAACAACAGAAAAATTGAAGTTCCGATATTTAGTACATGAATTATTGTCCTCAAAATCCAATAACTCACCTTGCTGCTACAAGCATTCCAGAGATAAACACAGTTACCCAGACCCACAGCCAACACATTGTGCGAAGACCAATCCACAAGATTCAGATAAAAATCGTCTTGCAGCGCAGGTGCATCCAGAACCTACCACACAACATCACAGACTCACAATCTCTACAAACCTCAGAAACCTAAATCACATTATTAAGAGAGAAAAAAAAACAATTAAATGAAATTAAATTAAATTCACCTTATAAGGCGATCTCGGAACCTTCCTCGGAGCCTTGACAGGGCTGTGATTGACGCCGGGAACCGCATCGTCGCACATAAACGGAGAAAGCGAGTGCATGGACTGCCTAGTCTCCGTCTTGTACCGGAAAATATTGCGGCTCGGCAAGGTCATCGCCGGCGAGGACCTCTTCTCCGGCGTGATCGGAGGAACGACACCGGCGGCATCTGGTCCGAACAAGGCGGTACGGAGGAGGGTGGTGTAGGCGCTGGAACTGTCGTCACGGCCCTCAGGAGGAGTGGAGATATCGAAGAGAGCGAATTTGGAAGCAGATCTGCTGGGAATGAACCTGTCGGAGTAGATTGTTCTGGAAGGTGATTTGTAGTGATTGGAGTTGATCATGCGGTCCACGTGGCGGAGACTTTCCGGCGAGATGGAAGGTGGAGGAGGCATGGCGGAGGGAGGTGGTAGATTCAGGTGACTAGAATCACCGGATGAACCGTCCATGGCGGAAGCTGTTAATTTTCCCGGGAAAACACAGTAAAAGATTGCAGCTTAGCTTTTTTTGTTCGTTTTTTTTTATTTTTAAATGCGTTTAAGCTTCCTCGGGTTTTGTGCAGAAGGTGTGGCCTTCTCTTCACTGTCTCCGGATCGTGGACCCCTCTCTTTCTTCACCACTGGCTCCACCACGGGACCTGAGACATGACAACATTGGGCTTTAAGCAACCTTCCTTCCCTTCTTATACACTTACACTTTTTTTTAACAACTAAGGAAGGAACATCAAACTCTCTCAATTTACTAGATTCTCTTCTATTTTACTTTTTTAAATCTAATCTTATTTTATCGGTGCCACTCATGATGATTTCACCTAAAATTAAGATCTTAACATTTGTAAAATTTATTTTTGATGCCAATTTTGGTACAAGATTATGCCTAATTATCTTTTTCGCGTGTGAAGATCTCCTTTGTATTAAAAACAAATTCAATATCGGATTGGTAGTGTGTGCATCAATAAAAGAATATTGCCTCTAAAATAATTAATACTTAATTATTGTTACCAAACTTTTAAAGATATAAGAATATTTAATTGATTATGAGGTTTAAATATGATGTGTTTATGTTATAATTAAACTAATACTTTAATAAAAATTGTATGGTTTTTTTTTTCATCAAGAATCCTTCATAGGCATAATTGTGGGTTTAGATAAAATCCGTCCAGGATTACTTTCACTTCCAACCTACCACTAGTTGGTAAAATTGTATAATTTTTATGCATAAAAGGCATACAATTTTAGTTGTACATTATTTTAATTATTAAATAAATTAATATAAAAATTAATTTTTTATTTTTTATTTAATTATACAAAAAATTTGTGTGGTACATGATTATTTAAAACACACAATCTTAAGAGATTTAGATTGAATATGTTAAATATTTGACTTTATATTAATGAAATGATATATTATAATAATTATCGGAGTTTAAAGGTCGATGGTAACACATTAAAAGTCCATCATGCATATTTAGAAAAAAACAAAAGTCTAAGATAGTTTTATATTTTTTCTTTTTTTCAATAAGACTTAATTATCCCATTTAATTAAAATATTAATGCAAAAAATTATATTTAATAATAGCCAACAGCTCTTATTTCATAATATGTTTTTATTTTTTATTATTTGAATTAATTTAATAAATATATATTATCAGTATAAAAAATGTTACATTATCATTTAATAATATGTTATTACGTCATTTAATCTATATAAATCATGTGTGTACATATAAGCTTTGAATATTTTATTAACTAAAACTTATATATATCTGTTTAATAAATATAACTCCTTAGTTGCTAAATTTTGATGGCGATTCCCCGGCGCTTCATGTATGCATATCTCTTAGAATGTGGTTTTACTTCTATTGAAGCAAAAGGAAAATTGTAATAATATCACATAATTAAATATTAAATAATAATGTAAAATTAGAAAAAAAAAATATAATTTGTGGCATTAACTTTTTATTTACAATAAGAAAAGTGCTACCAACGCACTATTTAGCATACTCATTCCAACACACTACATGTGATTGATTAAAAGTCATATGGGTCCCATCACATTGGAAGTGAGACCCACATAATTTAGTGGGACACATGTGAATTTTAACCAATCACATGGAGCGTGTTGTAAAAAGTGTGTTAGAGACACTCATCTTTAATGTAATTCTTCGTGATTTTCGTAGTGGTTAAACAATGTTATTTACATGAACTAGAAGAACCTGAATGCACGCATGCATGTCATGAATTTGTTTTCCGCTAACGATTAAAGTAAAAAATAAAAAATAAAGTATTATCACTCGATGATAATAAAGAACCGGATATTTTTAATAGGAGTGATTTTTTATTATTATTATTATTATTATATTTTTCAAAATTAATTTTTGTTGGAAACTTTATTTTTTTGTTCATATATTTAATAAAAATAATGTATTTTTAGTCCTTGTTCAAAACTAAAAAACATAGTTTTAAAAATAAAAAAATATATGATTTTTATTATATATATATAAACTAAAAAATAAATTTAAATTAAAAAATATTATAGTTTTAGAGTTTTAAAATATATTTAAACATCTATGATATATTTGTTTGAGATTTTGGAAGATTGGATGTGCTATTAGGTTTGAAAGAGGAAAAAAAACTCCTTTAGTTCTTGTTTCATAACGTTAAAATAGAGTAAACTAGCAAATTAGTCATTGACTTTTTTATGATCATGTAGTTTAGTCCCTAAGAAATAGAAAACCCTAATATAGTCCCTGACTTTTTGTTTTTTCTTTCACTATAGTCCAACTGTGTGTTTCACGTTAATTTTTTTATAACGTGTCACGTTTAGTGACATTCTATCTCACTGTTTGTCACTATAGTGTCTACTATGACACAAAAATAATGTGATTTTGTCAAATTTATAGCTTAAAAGGCTTCAACTCCAACCGTTGTGTGCTTCCTTATTTTCCCTTTTTCTCTCTTCTCCCCCTTTTTTATTGGAAGGTCTCAGTTCCAATGACGTTATTTTTGTACCCCAATTGCAAATAATGTGACACAATATCACGAAACGTAACACATCATAAAAAATTAACGGGAAACTCATAGTTGGACTATAGTGAAAGAAAAAATAAGAAGTCATGAATTATATTGGAGTTTTTTATTTCTTAGGAACTAAACTGCATGACCCTAAAAAAGTCAGGGACTAATTTGCTAGTTTACTCGTTAAAATAATATGTGAGGTGATTAGCGGTGACTAGTATCTCTACTTAGGCTATGCATATATTTGGGTTGGGTATGCCTTTTAAGACATGCCCAACTATGATTTGGTCGAGTGTAATATGATTTTGTCTAATATGTTTTTTTGTTTTTTCATATTATCCTTCCACTCGGTAGGTAAGAGATTAATCTCTCGGGGTACTGTTAGGCACAAAGCGGGGACCCCTCCCAACAGTATTTTTTCCATTCATATGGATTCAAAGATGGAAACCAGGACCACATGTTTGATTATTTTAACTAAATTTTACAATAAATTTACTTTTGAGATAAGAAAATATGATTATGAATATTTTATTTTAAATTTAATTTTATTTAAAATTATTTATATAAAATCAAGACTAAAATCAAATTTATAAATGTAATTTAAATTCATTCAAAGAAAAACATTTAATAATTGTAATTACTAAGTTCCAATCAGTATTATCCCAACCCTATTGCACAAAGGAATGAAAAATACATGTAGTTAATAAAAAAAAATTAATGGCGGCCACTCTACATGTGATTACATAAAATCTTTGTGTAGAAACTTTTAATTTAAATACACTAATTAATGAGTTCTGATACGAAAATAACAACAATCATGAGTTGAGTTAAGTTATTTTTAATTTATATCGATAAAGAGAAAATAAATTATTAGGGGAAACATTTTAATAAGAGTTTAATTGGTATATATATTGACAGTATACATTAAATGATGTGTTATCACATCATTTAATGAGCATGACATCACACGTATTATTAAACTCATTAAATAATTTGGCAATATATCATTGAATTTTATTATATATACATTAAATCCTTTTAAGAAGAAAAAAGTTCAGATTATAAAGAAAAATAAAAGAATAA
This sequence comes from Sesbania bispinosa, assembly GCA_026901365.1. NCBI lineage: Eukaryota > Viridiplantae > Streptophyta > Magnoliopsida > Fabales > Fabaceae > Sesbania > Sesbania bispinosa. Next base: position 1,787,519 of record QLOH01000131.1, on the reverse strand, counting down.
AATATAAGGAAAAAAATAGTAAAATGTGTGAAATGAATATAATAATAGAAAGAACTGTTATGCGAGTGTTATCCTTTAAAAATTTTCATGTTCAATCAGCATGATTTATACACAAAATTTGTCATTAATACTAATACACATGTATTATAGAGAAAAAATGTAACTTGGTCTAGAAATATCTACCCCTTCCATTTAAAATTAAAATCAAACACACTTGACAAGATTGATATTTTAAAAAATTAAATAAATCAAATATTCCAAGGAGAAATATTGAATAGTGAGTACTTCAGAGTCAAGAAATACTAAAACTTTGTTCATAGTATGAATTGAATGACTATACATAGATATATATAAAAAAATATTTTATTATATCCACTCATATATTCCCCCATTTTACACTAATAATATTGTATAGTTATCAAATTCATTTAAAAAAAAGTATGATTATTGATTACAAAACAATAGTTAAAATTATGATAAAAATATATGTATATGTGTGTATAAATAATGAAATTTTTAAAATTTTATTTATTAATTTTTCAGGTCATGATTATAATTCACACATTTCATTTCCTAATTACATCCTTCATTTTAGTGAAAATAAAGTCATTGTAAACATATACTTGTAGAAGTTATGCACATGAGATTTCTTAAAGTTTCCTAAATTCAGTATTGTCCAGCTATTTGAAAGCGTAATGTATCAGAAAAAGAAAGGGGTTGAGATTGATGATGAGAAATGTGCAATGTACAACTAAGCTCTCCAGTCTAGTATAGCATTTTCATCATTTTTTCCATGTGACGACGGTGCGGCATACATAGCAAGTATTTTTTTTTACTTTGATCTTTTTTTTTAAGAAACGCATATAGTAATAGTAAGCCTTTTTTTCTTTTTCCTTTCATTTTTAAAGTTGGAGGTAGGTGACTATATTGTAGTATTCTTACCTTACTAGTGACTTTTTTAAACGTTTATAAGAAAGCATTCAAAAGAATATATATATATATATATATATATATAGGACTGTTAAAATTGTGGTATGGTCTAATATTAATAGTGTTAAGATACACACACATATATATATATATATAATTATCTATATAATATAAAAATGATGAGGGTTCAAATTACACCAATATAAATTACACCAACTCTCACATCGTCGATAAATTTAGATTTAATGTGATTTTTAGTAATCTAACTGTTAAATTATATTTATTTATCATCTTAATTATTTGTGTCAAATTTCATAAAATTTGAACACCAATAAATTGAAAATCAAATGAGTGATTTTTTTTTCATATATTTCAAATGTATATATGACGTTAATCTTGATACATCTCAACGATATATCAAATAATTTTGAATTAATACAAAATTTTATATATATGATCTATATGATAGTAATTTTCAATCTAACTGTGGATTATTTAATATAATAATATATATTTTAAAGTTATTTAACAGTGTAAGACTTGGTATAACTTACACTGGTGTAAGTTGAATACTATATCCTTAAATGGAAAATAATATTGTTATCTTTTGTAGTATATGAGCATAGTATATGTGATATTGTTTTTTTGGGTCAAGATGATATTGAGGTAGAAAATATAAAATATAGAACAATCACATCGTGTCGTGGTTAGGAGCAGACAGCCATTGCTGAAGTCCAGCCCAATCTGCCTTGTGCCTGGCTAGAAAACAAAAAGGATCAGCCTACGATCTAAGATCCGAAACTACTTTCTATTTAGGTACTCCGAAAATAAATCAGATTTGGATCTTTTATGTAACATGCATGGTATGGTAGTAAGATCTTTTGTATTTATTATTCTATAAAACCTAATGTTATTTTATTCCTTTTCTAAGTTAAAAATAAGAAGAATTTTATTATGCCTCTTGATTATTGTCCCACAAAAAAGTGTAGCTGAAATCTTATTTGTTTTTAAATTCCATTTATTTAAAGCTTTTTTTTTTGTTACATGGATTGGTGAAGCCCATAGTTAGATTAAGTGTCGGTTTATTTTAAATTCTCAACGCCGTAAAATCAATTATATAAAATTAATTTTAAATTAATTATTTTTATTTAACTTATTTCATAAAGTGTACTTCAATCATTTTCAGCTATTAAATTTAGAATAAATTTTACTAACTATAAACCAAATGGGCACCAAGACATTATGATAATAATAAGACACACTAACTAAATCCTAAAAAAGAAAACTACCACACCCTGAGGGTAGATGAGCACGCATATGGAAACCCAATTGAAATGAATAGGAAATCTAGCTAAACATGGGTAGTTTTAACTACGCGATCCCTCTTCAACAACTAGTGAATCGACCTCACAATAAGAGTGCAATAGTGTGAGGATATACGGCCATTATAGGTAGGATACATAAGATAACATATATGCATGTCACATAAGTATATTTTGTCCACCTAAACTGTCATGCAAGCATTTAACAGAGATAATAAATGGTGCAATAACGGATGGACCAAATGGAAATATATTATAATTTTTGAAGAACCATTTGAAAAAAAATGAAAAACCAAATAGAAAAATCACGATATTTTGGATATCAAAAACATAATTTAACCTGAATTATATAAGAGTATTAAAATCTTACCAATTGCTCCTCATCATTTGGATTATTATACAATATTAGATCTTTTTGGAAAATATTTGTAATAGTCAAATTTTTAAATAACTTAATAATACATAAGAAATTATATAAAAACTTTACACTTAAAGGCAATAGGTTTTGAGTATGAATAGAGGTGAAAAAATGGGCTACCCGACCCAATTCGGGACCGCCTGATGTGGACCACGGGCTAAAACATGTTGAGCCAAAAAGCTCAAATTTAATTAGGGCTAAAAAATGGTGTCTAAGCCCTGTAAAATGTGGGCCAAACCTAGTATTTTAGTGGGTTTTACGGGTTAAGCCCTCCATTTTGATAAAAACAAGTTGGGCTAAAAAAACCCGATATTAATTCGGGTTCAATTTTTAAAAATTAAACTCTACAATTTAACAAGCGGGTTCAGGCTGGTCTGATGAGCTTGACCCATTTTGCCACCTCTAGATATGAGAAACCATATTTATATGCACATCAAGCAAGATTTTCCACTTTAACATTTTTGGCTCAAATTTGGGGTTTATTTGGTGGATAGGATAAAAAAATATGATATTGATATCCTATATCGTTCTACTTCCAATGTTTGTTACAGCAACTAGATATGATATTGATATCCTATCATGTTAGGCTATCATATCTTGTTCTCCAATGTAATTTTTATCCTTACAAGAATTCTAAGTTAGAGATTGACAAGATATGATAGACTTCTTTTCTCTCCACTTTTGTCCTAGTCTCTCAACACTGCTGTCTCTCAACCTTCTATTATCCCGCTCTTATCATATCATTTTTTTTATCCATCTTATCCTATCATGGCATCAAACAAACCCTTAAAAATCAATTCTTGAAATAACTTTTTGTGTATTTTATACAAATTAATGTGTTAATTGGGTAAGTCATTTATCATATATAATAATAATACAAGTTAATAATAATTAATTTACAACTTCAATAAGTAACTAGGGTGTTTATAATTGAACTAAATCAATTTAACTTGAAGAAAAACTGAAAGAGAAAAGATCAAAATCAAATAAAATTGATAATTTGTGTTTTATATAGTTATATTTTAAAAAATGAAAATCCGTTGTTATGATTCCATATTGCTTTGATCGACCTTAAATTAATTTGGAGCTGTCAAATTATCAAATGGCTTTGCGCAAAAGAACCTTCTATATATGTAGGATCACTGGATCAGGAATAGACAAAAAACCAATATTAACAAAAAGTAAGAAGTGAAAAAAAAAACAGAGATTTGCTTGTTTTATACAGCAAGTGAGCAACAGAATATGATTATCTTTATGAGGAAAACAAATGATTCTTAATTTTTAACGGTTACACATAATTTTTAAACACAGTCTATATTTGATCAATGCAAAGGTTCAGTGGCAATTCCCTTTGAGTCAACATATGGAAAGATGAACTTCAATAATGGGGTGTACATTTCAGCTTTGTAAAACTAACAAAAAGAGGAATTAATTCTTTTGACAATGACCATCTGCTTGGCTTGTATGGAAAATTCATCACAACAGATAAAAATAACCGTGGAGTTTAAATAAGTAAATGAAAAGGATGGACCTGCAGAGGGGTGAGAGGTTAAGCTTTTAATGGAAGTTAACATTGGTGGAATAAGTTAGTCCTGCACCCCAATTGGTAGGAGCAACATTCCATGCTATTATAGTTTCTCTGGTTGTGTAGGAAGTAATCTTGAAAGAAATAGCTTGGCCACTTAGTGTTGCAAATGCCTGGTAAGAAGCCCCCCAATTGTGGCTCATGCTAATCCACCCTGTTCTGCTTCCTTTCACCCACATGTTGGCAATATCTCCTCCACCTCCCACATTCATCACGTACACTAATAACCAATACCCATTTCCTTGGAAAGAGAATCGAAGCCCTCTACTCCTTACACATGGTACTCTGAAATTAATTAACACACCAATTAATTTGATAACTAATTAAGAATAAAGGGAATTTAGTGGTGGTTTGGTTTATAATTAAGTAAAATTATTCGAAAATTAGTGGTTGAAAATGACTAATAGAAGTTTTATTAAACACGTTGGACGAAAGTGATTTAAAATAAAAAACTTAATTGTATTTTTGGTCCTTTTAATTTGAACTTTGTGTAATTTTGGTTCCTCAAGTTTTTTGGAGCAAATTAAGTCTCTTACTTTCAAAATTAATCAAATTTGGTCCTCCTCAATTGTCTTTTATCTAAAATTCTCAAATTCTCACTTCCTATTCACTATCTTCATAAATTGAATTGATTAAATCATTTTAAATCTTCTCAATCTGAAAACACTCCAATCAAAATATTAAATTTCATCCAATGTCGTAAAATCTTAATTTTTTTTCTTTCTTTAAACCCTAATTTCAGATCCTACAAAATCCTTCACATTTTATCAAATTTTAAGTAATTTTGTTTACTTTTAAATCTTTAAAATTATTTCATATCTCAAATCTATCCTAAACTCTCATATATTTGGATTGAAAATGAGAATTTGAAAGTTTTAGGTAGAAGACAATTGAGAAAGTGATCAAATTTGCTTAATTTTAAAAGTAATGGTACTTAATTTGCTCGAAAAAAACTTAAAGGTCTAAAATTACACAAAATCTAAATTAGAGGGACCAAAAGTGTAATTAAACCTAAAATCAATTATGTGGAATTGATTATGCACTGTTTATAAACCAAAATATTTACTAACCATTTTTGTAATGATGTTAAGTTAAAGTGTCCAATCTCCATAAAAGAAGGACATGATCCTCTCCAATACTGAATAGTACTGGTAGTAGAGAGATAGAAACGTTCTCACATAAAATATGTTTTTATCTCTCTCCCGGAACTATCCACTCACATGGGATATTATACTATTTCTCTCCTATTGGAACTATTCACTATTCACTAACCAAAGAGAAATGGAACCCATAAAAGAAAGAATGATACCGATTAAAAAAACACAAGAATATGTGCAATAAGAATGTACACTTTATGTTATTCTATTCTATGTATGGGTAAAGAAGGTTTTCTCAATTACCTGCGGTACATAACAGGGACAATGCCAGCTTTCCACTGTGCAATTTTCATGAAGGCAGGCTTGGACATGTCAAAATGTGCACGTGGTGGGTTGCACCAGCCACCATTATCAGAGGCCTCGGCCCAATTAGGAGGACAAAGATTGGTTGCAGTCACTGTGGTGTAAGGCACATTGGTGTAGCATGCACTCGATTGGACGCATTTTATTTGATAACAAGTCCCACATGCATACCCATTATTGAACAATGTTGAGCTCAAAGCCGCCGTATCTGTTCCGTAACCGTTCAGGAACAAATTTCCATATCCACATGCTCCTCCTTTTAAGTTTAATCACAAGAAAATAAAAAGGCATGTTAATATTGCATAGTAACATTGGTTTTTATGTGACATGGATTTAACTAATGTTATTAAATAAGAAATTGAGATAATTAACATACCCATGGTGGCAGAAGCAGTCTCATCACCATAAAATGTGGCATGTGCAAGAGTCCATTGACTGGGTTGAAATCTGCCTGCTACTAGCGCAGGCTTTGCTATGATTGCTAGCACCCATGTAAATGTGATCAACGAGAAGCTACAATGTTGATGAATTGCAGCCATTATTTTGGATAATTGTGAACCAGAAGGAATGCAATGGCTTGCTTATTGACTTGTACATGCGTCCTTATAAATATAACACCCAATTCCATTTCCAATAGCACGTTGCTAATTGAGAGAAACTATACACCTTCGTGATGCCCACGAAGATTACGTACTCTAATTAATCTCCCTAAGTCAACAATATTACTCTTTTACTTTTTCTTCTTCCTGTGTCTAGAAACAATATTGCTAGGCAATGATGTATTTGGTGTGAGAGATCACGAGGATTGATGCAGGATTATTATATCATTCCCGGATTTTGTTAGATAAGTAATAAAAAAACGTGCAGACATGTTACCTAGGTCTCATCCTACTCATACCATCCACTGAACCCAGCAGCGATCACAATATATTTATTCATTCTCAAAATAATATAATTCCTTCAGCTTCAGGTTGTTAGGAAATAAAATTTTCAATAGTTGAGTTGCGTACTCAAAATGGGCCTATTTTATCCAACAAGTCCTCACTTTGGACTAAGACCGCAAGAAACAAATGTTTTGGCGTTAGATAATGGTTTATACAATAACTCTATCTGGTATCAGCAATAATACAGTAGTACTTCAACCTCTAGTGATGGTTATTTAATAGATATTGGGAAAATTTTTGGGGGCAAAATAATCGATCACCAGTGTTAATACGAACGCGTTTTTACACCTTCAACCTCCACCTATTTGCTATTAAAAAAGTGTGTAGATTTGAATAGAAAAAAACCTGAGTATCATAAGAGTGTATGTGCGTGTATGTGTATTGTCCGTAGGGTCCTTATCTTTGATAATCGTTTATACAAAGCAAAATGTCCAAAATTTTTATGACATCAACTAGACAGAATCGTTCAAATAAATTCAAGCCTTTCTTGTTGACCAAAAAAAATTCAAGCCTTTCTTGGACAAAAAAAAAACTCCAAGCCTTTTTTCAATTAATTGAATAGATGAAATAATATTGTCAATTAGCTTTAATTATTTGAAAATTGTAAATTTTCTTTATTGTTATTGATGTTCCTGGGATGTAAAGGTTCTTGCCGCGGTAGTAGATAGCAATGAAATTTTTGTAAAAAGAGTGTAGCAAAAATCCTTATGCACGTTATTAGGTTAGACTCGCCAATGGTGTTAATCACCCTCATTACCCTTCCAGTGTATGCTATACAGAGTCCATATTACTTACAAGTATACAAAGCCCATATACTTACAAGTAGGACAGTGGAACATACAAACGGTTGAGATCACACCAATAATGTGTGACAGTAATAACATGACATCATGACCATCTGCTGACGAACATGACATTTTTCTAACTGATAAATTAGTCACTTGCACAAGAAACTCCCATTATTGATCTCCCATCGCTGGAACAATGAATATGATTCCAGGCATACCTGTATGTAGACACAAATATAATCAAGATATTATTATAGATTGCCATATGCACCAATCTTCACACCAATTATAATGAAGATTGGCAATTGGATCCCATTGGAGATAGAACAGATTTAATGCTAATTGTTGCAAAATCAATCCACTTTAGAATTACTCAACATTGATTTTAAAATTCATACAACAATGTTAGAGTGTGTTGCTAGCATTTCTCCCTTTTAAGATATTCACCGCATATTAGCATTTACAGTTGTTCCAATGACAAAACATTAAGGAATGAAAATTGGAGGCGAGGGAAATGGAAGATTGAAAATTGATAAGGAATATGGTTGTAGTAGAAATCTAGCGGCGTCCTTTGTGTTCTATACAACCCTAACACACCATTAAGACAAGTTTTAATATGTGATATGGACAGTGGAGAATAGGTTGAATTACAGAGGCAAATACAAATATAATGAAAGGAAATGTCACAATACCGTTATCATTTTCAAAGATACAAATCTTCTTAAAAAATTCACTTCTAGCGGATTTATAACTAGATAGGAAAAAAAAAATCAAATATGCTGCAACATAGGCAGAACATATACTCTACAATAGACTCAGCAGAGAGATTTTAGAGTATAAAAGGAATGTACCTCCACTTAGGCATTACTTCCTTCTGGCAATGTAATCAATCTTGTAGTTGAATCATATATCATTGTAGTGCCACAGCTGAGTCAAATGTTACTTTCGATTGTTAAATTAATGCTATAAATTAAATCAGTTTGAGGATAATAATATGCATCAGATGAAACAACAATGGTTAGTTAATCAGCAGTACTTTTATACTTACTCAGAGCATTTGACAGTGTTGTTGGAACCACCACTTGAAATTGACAGTATAGTCCCAAAGAAGGAGGTATTTTCAGTACCACAGTTTGGACAGGGACCCTTAAAACATTATACAATCAGTATATGTAGAAGTTCAATATAACCTACCACAAGAGACAGTGTAAGAAAATTTATACCTTTAAAATCAAAAAATCTTTTACAATGGCGTTTGTTAGTGACAGAGCTAGCCACACAATGAGGGGAACAGCAGCAAACCAGGTGAAAATGAAACTAAAAGGCTCCGGCAACTGCACTCAACAATTCATAATATTTGTTACAAATTTATAATAGCATTAATTGTAAAAAGAAATTAATATCAATGAAATAATTTCATTTCTATGTGATGTGAAGAATTAATCTCATCATCCTAGCTTTGGTTTTTACTGACCCTTCCTCTCTGATTTCTCATAGATACAACTTGTTTCTTAGACAATCCAAATTCTTCTTCAGGGTTTGTGGCCAGGCAAGGCAAGGTACTTAAAGAGACTGAGAGAGGAATCCAGCCAATTGGTAATCATTTACTACAATAACATCCAGCTAACAAGTTACAATTTATTTCTTCATTCAGATCTTAGCTAATCTCTTCTTTGTTTGACTACAAGGGGTCCAGATCCCTAAATTCACCACTTTAGAGAGTAAAGTGAAAGAGGTAACTGCTGATGAGATCTTTTAATGAGTGTTACAAATCTATGGATTGTTATGATGTTACTTGTATTGCACCCTAATAGAAAATATGAACTACTGATATTTTTTTTCATCAAATGGTGATCCATTTGCATTTTGCTCCCCAAAGTTTACAGCACTTCAGACAATCTTTTTTCCAACTAGAATATTTAAAAAAAATCCAATAATGTATTGAGAAGCCAATAGAATGTAAAAAGGAAAGGACCATAAAATGCAACTACTATGAGATGCTATGACATTCTTGAATCAAATTGCATCCAGATGATCAGTTTGCAAGTCCAGATACAAGCAAAAATGAGGAGAGCATACCTCTAGAAGATATGTGATCTCAAATCCAGTCAGATCATCCAGGAAGAAGAACCTAATGGATTACAGGGAAAAAATGTAAATTAAAGGCAAAAAAAGTCAAGACCTAAGTGTAAACAGTAACTTCCATGTCAGTTGTGCTCGCATTAAAATCAAATCAAGAAAGACATACTTTAATCTCTCTTTTGGGATGAAATTTTCGATTTAAGAAAATAAAACTTGAAAAGTGGATACTAAGGGGCCGTTCGGGGTGGTTGTGAGTTTTCAGTTTTTGGTTTTTTAAAATTTTCAATGAAGATTTTACAACTCAACCAAAAAATGAAAACCACTTTTTGTGGTTTTCAAAACAGACATTTTGAAAACCACAAAACGTGGCTTTCAATTTTTTGTTTTGAGTTGTAAAAACTTGATTGAAAATTTTTAAAAACCAAAAACTGAAAACTCGCAACCACCCCGAACATGGCCTTAATAAAATATTTGGGAGCACATAGAATATGACTGCAGTTAGATGAATGGATATGCAGAAATCGGCACATATTTTCCATTTCTAACATTCCTTTCTATCCCCTACACCATAGTCAAAATAGGACAAGATTTAATCCTTGGAAACAGAAATATATGAAAGAAAGATAAATATATTATTTATATCAAATCTGCACAAATTGCGCATATGGTATTACAACATTTTTTAGAATTTTCAGTTTCAACCCATGCCCTGTGTGTTTAAGAGACCAATTATTGGCAGTAGCTGGAATCAAAATTTTCACTAAATACATCATGAACCCAAGAACTCAATAATAAATTACTGAGAGGGAGAGAGAGGAAAGCTACTTACAATCCTAATGCAATTACAGTGGCTGGGACGTTCAGAAGGAACATCTTCAAATAGTCAACAGACAGGTCACTGTAAACCTATAAACAGACTGTAATTAGTAAAGAATAAATATTAAAAATATAGAAGATCCAAGTACACATGAATCCCAAATGATTGGATGAAATCTTAAAGGTGAATTCTACTAAATAAAGAAACATTTGATTTGACATGTAACTATCATCCTATATCTCTTGTCACTACTTGTGATATAACTGATCTTCATAGCTTATATCCAAATTCAAAGCAAATCTCTTAATAATGAAACAAGAAAATTACTCCTATATTTATTATTTAATATTGCAAGAATGATTTAATTAGAGAACAACTATACATAACTACAACTGAAAAGCAAAACTGAAATAAGAGAGTAGAATACAGATCAACATTTACCTTTTTACTACGAAGACTGCACCTTGGACCCTCGACCACAATTTCACTCCCTTCCATCTGGAAAACAACTATGAGATCAGTAAATGGTACCAAAATCAGGGATATGTACAGCTAATAAAGTAATTCCAACTGCATTCTCAAATTTATTTGATCAATATAACTACCAGAACTGATATCTTCATATTGTGAACTTTCCAAAATGAAAACTATAGTGTTTCATGACCTGTAGTACTGGTTGTCCTTTCATTTAAAAAAGGTAATAGTATCTACCCAAAGCTCCTAACCATTGATTTGACCTTATATACTTTTACTTCTTTTTCTTCCTTCAATTACCACTACCAGGGAGATAACAATCAATTCACACGGGTTCATAAATGCACCACCTACTACAGAACAAACTTTTCATAGAAGTAATGAAAATAGCAAACCTTTAGCCTCAATTTTAAATCATCATACTCCTTGTCACTCAGAATTGGTTTCCCAGATACATAAGCCATAGAAGCTTCCAGAAATTTTTGTTCATCCGAACCTGCACAACCAACCAATAAATACTTAATAAGCATATATTTTCGTGTTAACACAAATTATTATTCATTGATCATAACAGCTTCTATCAGCGAAGTTTCTCCATACTTAGCATGACAACACTGCTTCCTTCCCACATGAGTTCTTCCTTGAGATTATCAAATTCTTCATTCGACATGATAGCCTTTCCCTCATAATAGAATGCCTGTTAAAAAAAAATTACAAATTTAAATCCATACACACAAAAATCAAATTCTGTTTCCTGTAGGATCATCAGTTCATCACACACACATACATAACTAAGACATCATCAAATTTAAGGCGGAGTAATAAAACTTGTTGTGTCATACTTGCAGCGCTTGAAGAAATTCTTGCTCCATTTCACCAACTGATTTCTTCTGATCCTTTTTATCTATGCTACAATATGGGAGGATTTTACTATCAACAGCATCTTCTTCAAATTCTTCAACCTTCCCTAAAAAAAATTAAAGAACAAGTACACAAAGTTAGGAGGTTTAATTAGAAGACTGCCAATTGATGATATATATGTGAGAAAGAGATGATGTTACTTAAGACCTTGTTGATCAGCAGTGGCCTTAGGGGGAAGTAGAAATAGCCTGCGACGAAGTGATAAGTGGCGGCCATTGATCAAGTGAATGAGGTGGATACGAGAAGCAGAAGAAGAGGATCTGAAGGGTGTTGGAGTAGGTGCAGTGCATGGACGAGGGGATGTTAATGTGAAGGCTAGTTTGCTAGCAGTGAACATTATTATTATTATGATGATGGTGAATGGTGATGATTACTGGGATTTCGAAAGCGGTGGTGTTTGGTGGTGGCAGTGTATTAACTCAAGAGTGGTGACTGATTTGTTTGCAGGGAAAGAAAGGAAAAATCGGAGACTGCTAGGGATAAGGCGAGGGGAACGTGTGGAGGGAATTGCAACGGCTTATTCTCCTTTGTTTTTGATCTTCATCTCATTCGTCGTTTCGTTGCATCAACGGCATATCATCATATCACTTGCTTTGTTTCGTTTCGGATTTGTTTCATACGTGTCTGTGAATGTGATGATGTGTCCATAAAAAATCTGCCGTGGCCCTTCGATGTGGGCACCTTCTTGTGTTGCGTTGGCTTTACGCCTGCCATGGATTTTCCGTCACGTAGGCAAGCAGGGACCCACAGAAAATTCGATGAGCTTAATATATCATCAATGTAATAAAAAATGTGTAAAAATTTTACACTAATATTTAGTAAAATATTATTATATCATTTAATCAATATAACGATTTATATGTTATTAAACTCAATGATTTAAAACTTTTTCAATGATAGTATAATTTTTTTTATATTAACCGTGTATATTTATTAAATTCATTGATTTTGTATGTGATGTGTTTCTAATGGTGCTATAGGAGGTTTGTATGAGAGGGCAAAACAAAAAATGTAGAAATTTTTATAATTGGTTTATCTCATAATTAAAAGTAGCTCAAAATTACTTATGATAAAGTCATGATTTGAGAAAGAAATTAATTTTAAACTCATAAAATCAAATATGTTCAAAGTGACCTTTTTAATGGAGATAATTAATTTTTCATTCTTAAAATCGATCCAAACACACTTGATGATGTCATTTTAAAGAATCGTGTAATAGGAAAATATGAATTTTTTGTATTAAGAGTGATACTGATATGTAGCTGCAAGAGTGAAAATAATGTTTTTGGACCTTTTCTTAGTTTTTTTTTTGGGTAGGACCTTTACTTAGGTTTTAATCCAATATGTTCCTTTCATGGTTTGGGCCTTCAGCAGTCCAGGATGTATCAACAACTCTCTTATTTAAGATTCCTTCACATTGAAAAAAAAAAAGGATTCCTTCACATTGACCAAAAAATAAATGCAAGGTTTCTTCACATTATATCAGCAACTCTCTTATATGAGTGTGTTTGGTGATAGAACTAGCTAGCTGAAAGCTGAAAAATTAGATGAAAGTTAAAAGTTAGTTGAAAGCTTTTAATTGAAAGTGTTTGGTAAAATTAGCTGAAAATAATAAAATGACATACAAAGACATCATTAATTATTAAATAATGATGAGTCGAGGTGGTTGAGAGATGAAATTGTAATAAATTTTCAGCTAGTAGCTGAAAATGGGAGATTTTTAAAAAAGTTACCTCAAATAGCTTTTCAAGAAAAGTTAATAGCTACCCAAAAAAACTACCTTGTCAAACACAACTGAAATGATTTCAGCTACTAATTTAAACTTTCAGCTAACTAAAATAACTTACCAAACACACTTTATATTTCGCAAACATAGACTAAATAGTTGATGAGGTAGTTGAAAATCTAACTGACAACTAAAAGCTTAAAGTTAATAAGTTAATTTATTGATTTAGAAATATTTTATAAAAATTAGTTGTCCAAATTGCTCATAAATATGAAATGATAAAAACAATATATTTATATAGTATTTTTATATAAAATCTTATAATTTTTTATAGATAAAAATATATTTTGTTGTTTTCAATCACAATTACAATCAGAATCGTGCAATGTTGTTAGGTTATTTTTAATGATCTAAAGTGGCTCATATAACTTAATGGGCTGACCTTAACAAAAAGGATCCAGTGTAATAGTTATTGACTAAAGAAAATAGGGTCAGAACACAGAAGGAATTTAAAATTCTAAATTTAAAATCCCTCTTCTTTTTTCCTTAATAAAAGGATGTTTAATAAAAGCAGTAGTTTACCAGCACTAGAAAAGTTCAAAACATATTTTTCACCAATAAGAGGCAGTGACAAAATTCTAGCTAATCTAAGATTGACTGATTAAGCTTGTCAATTTTTGTTGTAGCTCAGACTGGTCGATTCTTCTTCCATCATTGTTCTCCTGAATGAAAACGGGAGTTAATTAGAAGACATGAACACATTATCCTTATGATTAATGTGTGTTTAGTTTTCACCAAATTACGTTTTAAACGTGGATCCAGATTAATATTACGAGAGTAACTTTTATTCGTATCCACGTTTAAAACGTGAATCTAAATCTAGTGTTTGGAAAGGAATAAAACTATTACCTCGGATTCAATGGTATGAAATAACCTTCCTTTTACTTTAGTTGAACTGCAATTGATAACTCTGAACCCTTCTCTAATTAAAGCTTGGAGCACTCTTGAAAGAGGAAACCCTTCTTCATGTGCAGTGTTTATGACAACCTCTATTCCTATCCAACAGGATCTAACTGTCACAACAACATCCTGTTTGGCTGCCTGGGAATTTTCCATTTTACCTGTATTGCACAATTTTCGCAGCCTATCTCTCTTGTTATTTAGCTCCTCGATCTTGTTCCCAAGGTGTTTGATATAATTCACCGCCTGGTGCATGTGATCTGATATTGAACGTTTTCCCTGAAACCATCACAATACTGTTAATTAAGTGCAAGCTAACGAGTACTTTGACCAAAAAAATCCGACACCATTGGTCTAATAAATGTGTTTGATTTACTATCAAACCGCGTTTCAAACATGGATTTAGCTAACGCTACTTTTTACCGTGTTGGCCAAAATCCACAATTTAAATTTGATTTTGTAGCAAACAAAACATACACTAATAGCATGTTTGATTTAGCATTGAAACGTGGTAAATTCACGTTTTTAACACTAAAAATAGTTGCATTCGGGGATCTAAACTTGAGTTTGACCTTCAACACTAAACAAACACACACTAAATCTGTTGCAACGTATATAGCATTTTTGGATTACTGCAAAATCACATTAGTTACTATAAGTAATGTTAGACTGTATTAATGTTTGTAGCGTGATTTTTATCAAAATTAAATATGCTTACTGAGTGTGTGAAGGGGGAGAAAAAAAAGAAAGCGACCTTTAAGTATTCTACAGGGAGCAGTGACCGCAGAGAAGCGTGAAGAGTGGCCATTTCTTGCCTTCTTTGTCTTTCAATATCTCTATGCATGATCTTTCTCTTCTTGTTTTCATTAGGTTTGCTATCAGAGCTAGATAGTTTATGGGAGCAGAGGTTGGTGTCAGCCTCGATCAGTAGGAGATTGGGGTTGTTAGTGTTGGGACTGGAAGGGAGAGGGAAAAAATTGGAGCAATCATCTGTTTGGTCAAATTGGAACATGTTATCCATGTTTTGAAACTCCGAATTTAATACATGTAATCCATGTATATTTAAGTGCCTAACTAGGAAGAAGAAAGAAGTTTGAGACTGAAAATTTTAAAATGATTGTGTATTATTAGGAAGATATATAGAGGTGGAGATTGAGGAGTGAGGACCAAAGGAATTCTTTTAAGAATAAAGTCTTAACTTATAAATATGGAGTTAAGGAAGTAGATGGAATTTTGAGAGAGAAGGGAGAATTAAAATGTTGGATATATATAAATTTAAGAAACTTAGATGTTTGGAGGGATTTAAAAACAAAAATTATTTAAGAAGAGTGAGTGATGACAAAAACACGTTAGTCTGATTTCACACTTGGATACATAGGGGATTTAAGGGCCTAATTAAGCTATTATATTTTTTAGTGGTCACAGTCAAGATGATATAAGAAGTGACCTCAATGAAGGCAAGCAGGGCACTGTTAATTTGGGGGCATGAGGATTACTTCTCAATAAATAAACATATATGTCACAGAAATAGTAGTTATTCATATCTGAGAATGACAGTGTACACATGCAGCGCAGTTGTTGAGTTCTCACAAGCTTCAAATTATCCACATTTTCAATTATTTGTGTACGATTATGTTAATATATATATATATATATATATGTATATATATATATGTGTGTGTAAAAGCACGTTAACTAAAATATTATTTCTTTACCATACTATACACGTGCAATTAATTTTACAGGCTAATCTTTTTGAGTGTAAATCTCCATCTCAAATTAGGGAAATTCTCCTGTCCCCTCTGGCGGGAGAAAGTTTTGGTACCTTTTTTGATCATTTAATCAATTTTTTTTAATTTTTTTAAATGATCTTAGTATTTTTACAATTACGGGATAATATTTAATTATTAGAATTTATATTTTTAATTTTTGAAAAGACTTTTTGACCCCTATAACCATTATCCTGTATTTTTTTATTGCATTCCCCCATTTTTCACATTCTCATTTGCAATACACATATGTCTCATTTAAAATCTATTTTATGTCTTCAAAATAATTTAGAACAGATTACACGACTTGTTCAGCCATTTAATAAAAAAATAACAATAAGGTACAAAAACTCTCTATGACCGGAGGATACCAAATTGCGACCCCTCAAATTATTATGGTTGAACTTGAAGATATTAACAAGCGGCGGAAAAAATTTTGTACACTCATCTTTATCAATACACGCGTCATTCTCTCTCTTTTTCTTTTTTTTTAACATTTTAAGTTTTCACGGTTTTTACGTATCTGTCTCCCCTTTTCTTTTTTTTTTACGATTTAATCGTTTCATTTCTTTTTCTTTCTAACTTTTTTAAATATTTGCTCGCATTATTTATTTATTTTATTATATAAAAATACAAATTAAAAAATATAATGAATGTGTTTGAGAAGGTTTGAAAATAATGAAATAAATTATTTTTCATTTCGTCACGTAGATAATTTGGAAAGACTTATGAAATATATAGACATGAAATCTTTAACATTAATCAATTTTTCAGAAGTATATTTATTTAAATTATTAATATTAATTATAGATTAATTAATTAATTATAATACATAATATAAAGATGTGAGTTTTTATCATGAATAACATGTGATGAGTTGGGTTGTTCAGTTTAGTAGCATATATGTTAAGAAGTCTTTGATCTTTATTCGTAAGAAATAAAAAGGGAGATGATTTTTACACACTCCCTATTTTAATCCTACAGGTCATTTTCTTTTCTATTTCCCAAAATATTCTACAAACATTTTTTTTTCATTTTGAAAAGGTTTACTGGAAAATAATTTCTGGTTGTTAGCGGAAATTAAATTCTGGTAACTACCGGATTCAAATTGCCTGTGGTTACTTGACTTTTCTGTGTCGGGATTTTTCATAGTTTGTGCTATTGAGTTGTTTTGTATTTGCACATCACTTGGTTTGCATTTATTAATTCTTTCTTTGAAATCTTTGATGCTCTTGAAATTTGTTCAGGTATGATATGATCGGATGTGGGCATGATGTTTTTAAATAAACTGGAATTACTAAATCCTAGCATCATCTAACTTTATTTTTAAACTAAAGGATTTTTTTATTTTCTTTTGGTGCATGCACAAAGTGTTTGCTTTTAGGGCAGACTTTTTTCAGAGCTAGTTTATGAGTGTGTTTGGTAAGACATTTCAGGTAGATGAAAGCTGAAATTAGTAGCTAAAACAATTTCATTAGTATTCGGTAAGGTAGCTTTTTTAGGTAACTACTAGCTTTTTTGAAAAACTATTTGAGATATCTTTTTTTTTAAAAAAAACCTCTCATTTTCAGCTACTAGCTGAAAATTTATTACTCCCTCCGTCCCTATTTATAAGACTCCTTATAGAAGAATTGAGTGTCCCTTAATATAAGACCTTTTGCAAATTTTTAGATAAAACAATAATTTTTTCCATATTTACCCTTCATTAATATTCAACTCTTTTTGTTTCTCATATATTGATAAGTGTGAATAATTAATGAAGCTTTACCTACGTGCCCAACTACACAATTGGAAAGTGACTTTTGGAGTCTTCCACTATGTCACAATTAATGTCTCTAAAATATAGTGATTTTTAAATAGGGGTATATTTGGAATGCTATGATTTTTTAAAAAAAATCAATACATTAACTAACTTTTCTTAAACTGTGTGAAACGGTTGAAAGTGTCTTATAATAAGGGACGGAGGGAGTACAAGTTTATCCATCAACCATCTCCACTCGTTATTATTTAACAATTATTAATATCTTTGTATGTCATTTTACCATTTTCAGCTAGTTTTACCAAACATCTTCAATCAAATCAAGTAACTTTTTAGCTTTCAGCTAGTTTTTTCGGCTTTCATCTAGCTTTCTCAGTTAGCTTTTCAGTTAGTTTTATCAAACACACTATATCTCATAGGTTGTAGTAGAGAACCAGGGGCAAAACCTGAGTCAAAATTTTAAGGGGCAACAGGTTGAATGAACCCCTAGGACAAAACTATGTACAAGGGTGTAGTGAAGGGGAAGGGGAAGCTGAGAAAAGAAAAGAAAAGAAAGAGGGAAAGTGGGGTTGCAGGGAAAAGAGACAAAGATTAAAAAGGGAATTGGATATTTTGGGATATAAAAATTTTTAAAAGTGGGATTGGAGTGTCTAGGATTAAAAAGGGATGTGTAAAATTCATCCCCCAATAAAATTGTTCCTCCACGGGATGTTCGAGCTGGGTAAGACCTATGGGGGGTAAAGCTCTCTTGTTCGAGTTGGGTAAGACTTATTAGACGGGTAAAGTTCTCCCTCCGAGTATTCAACACAACTGCATATCCCGAAATCGAACTAGAGACCACAGGTTAAACTGAAACATACTCTTACTAGCTAATAAGCTAATACACATTTTGCTAGTATTTTATATGATTTAAAGCATAGATTGTAGAATAAGGATTTTCTTTAATTAATTGCATGCCAACCAACTCAGCCAAGAGATACGCTTATGATTTTATAATATTTTTATTGATACAATTATTGAGAAAAAAACAGGATATGCGTTGACCATTGACCAAAAGATGTAATTGGGTCCCGCATGCTAAATAATTGGAGATTTGGAGGTGTCCACGTTTTTGTTTGAGCTTTGAATGAGATTTTTTTTTATTTTACATGCATGAAATTTAAGAAAATATGTATTTTTTCGTTTTTTATTTATAATATTTTTTTTGAAAAAGTTAAATATTTTTAGATAAGTTCTTGATTTGTTGATTTGTATTCTTTGTGTTTCTTAAAATATCCTCTTAAATGAGAGGCTAATCTCAGATATTCGTTGGGTATGTTTTTCAATGCAAAATATATATATATATATATATATATATAACATAAGTACTAGAAAATAGATAAAGAGAAGAAAATAAAGATAAAATAAGATGATTTTATATTTTGTTTGAATAAAAGAAAGTGGAAACTTCTCTCCTCTTATGTATTTGGTTGAAAAAATTAGAAGAAGAAAAAATATATTTCGTGTGAGATAAGATTACGTCCTTTTAAAATAATGATAGATACTAGGTAGGTCAATAGATAGATAAAATTGTTAATATTAATTATATACTTAGTCTTTTTCTCATCTTCGTTACTCATAAAAAGTAGGAATAGGAGAATAAGAAGCTTGAATGAAGTGAGGTGCATTAAGAATGAGGAAGAAAAAATATTGGTCATGGAGCAAAATATTCCCTCCGGTTTTTTAAAAAAACCCTTTTAAGAATTTTATTTTCGTTCTTTTCACAAGACTATAAAGTTTTAGAAATATTTATTAATTCTTTCCATATTTACCCTTCATAATTAATGAATCTTTATAATTTTCAATAGTTAATTAATGTGTGGAATTGAATGGAGTTAATTTTAAATAAGAATAAATTTGGTAGTTAAGAGATATTTTTAAAAATTAATGCATTAAAACATATTTTCTTAATATGCATGTTTGGATCAAAAGAGGATCTTATAAATATGAATAGAAAGGAGTATCAAATAAGGATAGCTATTTTATAAGTTTTTAATAAAGGACATAAGTATTATTTAAACTCTAATAGGAGTAACACATGTATGGATCCTCTCTCATGGTACGTCCACGGTGCCTCTCCAACAATGTTAGCTATGAAATAGTTAGGAAACAGCTACCGAATAATTCGGTAGCTATTTGGTAGTTAAATTTACTAAATACAACCACAACACTAGAGTGGATTCAAATCCATATTAACACTAAAAATTACTTCTACTATCAAATAAGTTAAGAATCTTTAGTAAAAGAAGCATTGAAGTGGATGATTATATTAATGGTAGTCCAATTGGATCAAATAGTGTGTGTACGCGTGTGAGAAGAGATAGATAGAAAGACATAAGATGACTCTCAATTATTCAATGAGGTTATTTGGTCAAATTAAGAGCATGTAGGAAGGAATGAAGAAAAATGCTTTAATCCCAAACTTTATGAATAAAGGTAATATGCAAATTAGCACTAATTATAAATGGATTAAACTCATAAGGCATACAAATTTTGTGAGAGTAATTGAGTGGAGTTTAATATAAAAAACCCACATCTTATAAAATCTTTTTGGTTTACGCTAAAGAAAATAACCATGGAAGCTATATACTTATTATGAAGACTAATGGAAATATATTAAAGAAAAAAAAACCTAAACATGAATTTTATTAATTTGGAAAAGTTATATAATAGAGTACCTAGTGAAATTTTGTGAAAGACGCTAGAGAATAAATAAGTTAGTATTGCTTTTAAGCAATATGTATCGATGGGGTCACAACTAATCTTAGAGCATAAGGAGTGGATGTGGAAGATGTACCTATAACTAGTATATTGCCTCCTATAATAGGTGGATAAGTATGTGGATAAATATATATTTTATATAATTAAAATTAAATGTATAATAAATTAATATGTTTGAATTAAAAAATATTGAATAATTTTAGACAATTATTCAGTTGTAAATTATAATAGTAAATTGCATTTTTTAATTAAAATCTAATTTACATTATTATTTGATAATAAGTATGATTAAATAATTAAAATCATAATGATAAGAATAAATATTTATATTAAAAATAAGGATTTTAGAATAAAAAGTGATAGAATAAGATTTTGAATCTTAATAATTTTTAAAATTAAGAATTAGCATTTATTTTATTAGCATTTAAATAGAAAGAGAAAATATTGGTAATGATTAAGAGGGAGAATCACACTCTCACAAGTCATGTATGAAATTCATCATCAAATAGGAAAAGAAAGAAAACTAAAAATCATTGAAATGAAGAGTATGGTAAGTGAGTGTCTCACTCTCCAAGATGAGATCTTAAAATTATAATATAGATGGTTGATTATAGGTATGCACCAAGAGTCAACTTAAGCCCTTTTTATGTTAGATGTAAGACGGTCTCATGGTGCATTCTTTTTACATATGATATAGTCATAGTTGGAGGATTAATAGAAGAAATAAATGAAAAGTTATAAATATAGAGACAAGCCTCGGGAACACATCACTATTGTTTGAGTAGCAGTAAAACACAATACATGAGTAGGCATAACAATCAAATTCGAACCCTCCGGTATCGACTCGCCCCCGCCCTGACTTTGACGTGGAAACTCCGCTTTGACCGGGTTTAAGGAAAACTCAATCTCGAACCCGTCATGCCCCAACTTTGATGGGGAAACTTTGATTTGATCGCGTTTAAGGAAAACTCGACCTCGAACCAGTCATGCTTTTAACGAGGGCGGGGCAAGGCGGGTTTGGGGTGTTAGAACCTACGGGTGAGCGTGGGACGGGTTGGGACGAGTTTTGTCCGTCCCATACCCGACCCTAACTTTTTATTACACTAAATTTTCAGACCCGAACCGGTCCATAAACCTGAAGAAACCCGAAAATGTATAAGACTACTTGAAACCTGAACCGGTCCGCAACCCGAAGAAACCCGTCCACAAACTCTAAATCCTAACATCTTACTTTCTTATGAACTTTCAAATATTCTTATGAGAAAAATATCACTATATTATTATATAACTTTATGTATGGAATGTGTTTTCATAGTAGATAGAGCCTCTATCATAGAGAAAAGTTAAATTAAAAAATCTCTAGAAGTTAAAATGATGTTAAGCCTTTAAGTAATATAAAATTATAAATGTTATATATTATATATATACATATATGGGACGGGTTGGGTAACCCGAAAATTAACCCGAACCCGTCCTCAATCTGATAACGAGTTATTGAATGAGACTCGATTAAACCCTAATCTTTCATGTGGGACAGGGTCTAACCCGGCCTGAATAGCTTGGGTTGAGACGGGTCCGTGGGACGGGCCGGGTTTTGCTCACCCCTATTAGAACCCGCCCTGTCCCCAAACCCCCCGATATAATAAATAAATAATAAAAGCAAACTTATATATTTTCCTTAAAATATAATATAGTTTTTAAGTTTCTTAATTTTTTTAGGATTCTCAATATCTATATTTACATATTATTTGAATTAGAATATATTAGATATATATGACTTATTTAAAAATACGTATTTAGATTATTAAAAATAAAGAAGAAATATATAAAATGGAGATGGTAAGATCCCCGCGAGTTTCCCCGAACTCAACACAGGGACACGCGGGGATGGGGTTTGAGTTTCATAATTTCACACTCGTTTTACTTTTAAACACGAACATGCCTCGACTTTAGCTAGGGCAGGGACGGGGAGAGCAAAACCCGCCTCCGATCCGCCCTGTTGTCACATGAGTGCAAGTTTAACAAGCCAAAAGATAAAAGTTGAAATCACATGTTTCTTTGAGATTATCTTTCACACATCTCTCTCATAAATATTTTTTAACGTTCTTTTAATCTTTCTCAATCTTTTGAAAAATTGAAATTTTAAAATCTTAATATTTATGGTGTTCATTATTCACCTATTTTCCCCTATTTCAATTCTTTTTTAATTCACATTTAAATTCTTATCATGATAATTTATAATATACCATTTAATCATATATAATCATTAATTAATAATTATAACAACAAATTATTTAGTCAACTCTTTATAGTAGTGTAGATTTGAGACCCCACCTTCGAAACTAAGACAGTCACCCAACTTTCCTTGTAAATAATTTTAACATCATCTCTTTCTAGATAAAACATAAGGTATTATTATAACTAGTCGTGTAACCGTGTGATGTAATTTATTGATAATATAATATTTATTAATAAGTATATATTAAAATTAAAAAAGTAACCAAAAAAAATTAATTGATATCTAAGGTATTGTTTTATTCTATGCATAATTGATAACACATGTATCTCTTTAAAGTTTGAATATATAAAATGAACTTATTGGGTGAATTGCTTCAAAGATAGTCAATAAAGAAAAATCAAATGAGTAATCTAAAACTATTCAATATTGAATTGTAAAATCATGTATACATAAAAATTTAAAATGAGAAAATGTATTAAGATTATACATTTTACAATCATCTCATGTAAATGGAAGACCTGAAAGGTTGTGATGAAGTTAATGAAACTCCTATTAAATAAATATGAAGAATAATATAATAGTTAACTTTTGCAATAACTATTAAATTAAGTAACTTGAGTTAAATTTTGAAAGACATCTTTATAAACTACATTTGAGATAAATAAATGCATATTAGGGTGAATGATTCATATATTTTTTGGTTTTAAAAATGCATCCCAAAAATTGTCTTTTAAAAATAAGTATTATAACACTACAAGAAATTTAGTTTTTAGTGACGGTTATTCTGCGACGGCCACGTGCTGTCGCGAGTAGCGACAGCCAGACCATTGCTACAACATTAAATACACTGTTCAGTGCAATTAATTCTTAGAGACGACCTAGCCGTCGCTAGGAAGTGATAGTAGCGACGGTCGGACCGTCGCTATAATTATATTTTTTTCTGAAAAAAATGTAGCGACGACTTTAGAGACGACAGACTGTCGCTACATTAAAAATAAATTTTTAATTTGTGCCCGCATTTTTTTAAAAACGTAGCGTCTCTGTGTTAAAAACCTGCACGCGTTAAACCCCCCCCCCCCTCTTCCTCCATTTCCAGATCTCATTTCCTTCAAATTTCTTTTTCCTCTCATACAGCCACCCCCTATTTCTGTCCCCTAACTCCGTTTATTTTGAAAAACTGAACGATTAAAACGTTCCTCTCCTTCATAGGATCGTTTTAAACCGATCAGTTTTCAAAATAGTTGTCTGTAGGTGATGTTAGAGCTCGTTCTAGAGTTATTCCTTTTTCGGAGTCACAACAAGTAAATTTTTTTAAAGCTTTAATCAATTTATTTGTAATTAATAGTTTATTTATTTTATTAATTTATTAATGTGATATAGGAATTAGGTTTATTTGTAATTAATATTTTATGTGTAGTTAGTTTTTTTATAATTTATTTTTTTAATTAGGTTTATTTATAATTAATAGTTTATTTGTAAATAGTTTATTTGTAATTAATAGTTTTAATTAATTTATTTGTATTTAGGTTTATTTGTTTTATTAATTTATTAATGTGATATAGGAATTGAGTTTATTTGTAATTAATAGTTATTTGTGATTATTAGTTTATTTGTTTTATTAATTTCTTAGTAATTATTTAATTTATTAGTAATTAGTTTTTTGAATTTATATAATTATTTATTTTTTATATAATGTCTATAGTAATTATAATTAGTTTTATTAATTTTATTAGTAATTAGTATATTAGTAATTATTTTATTAATTAGTATATTAGTAATATGTAATTAATTTTTTTTAATTTATATAATTATTTATTTTTTATATAATTTCTATAGTCATTAGTGCCTAGGATGCGTGGTAGAGGTGGAGAGAAGATCCCACTGAGTAGAGGAAGGTCCATCCCTCCAGGCAAGCTATGGCAACAGGCAGCTCGCGATGTGGGAAAGGGCCAGCCTCTCTCACTCACGCGCTGATCAGATGCTGAAACATCCATCTACTTCAACGCCGGTGGGCGCCATGCAGATACTTCTTCTTCCTCCCCTCCACCATATGCTCTGGCGCAGTTTGATGGTATGAGGTTCATCTCAACACCAGGATTAGTTCAAATGCCTTCAGTGCAGGAGGATGTTGTGCTCGACTTAGACACTGACGACACTCAGGATGACCTGAACCCTAAAATTTACCTGTAGTGACGGCCATGGCCGTGGCCGTCACTACAACCGTCTCTAGGTAAAAAAAAAAGAATTATTCTTAGCGACGGCCATGTTTTCAGAGACAGCTTCAGCGACGGCTAAGCCGTCTCTTGGTAGCAACGTGACGAGAATCCAAGGGGGGGTGGTTCGTTTTACGGATCTATCTAGGTTGGAATGCTCATAAGTAAGAAAATTGGGGAAATTGTTAAACAAGAAAAATGCGTGAATGGAGAAGGCAGAAGATGGAATGGAAAAATGATAGACGTCACACTTCCAAGGATGGAAGATAAGCCTAAGAGTTATACACACAAAGGGATGAAGGACCTTTGATAAAACTCAATTCTTGAATTAACAAGAAAATTAGAGAAACACTCTCCAATATAAAATAAAATTCTGATTCAAACTTGTCTTGTAAATTCTGCAGGCATGATGCGCCCCTTTTAAAGGTGCCTACAATCCTTGCATGGCTTTTCACATTCAGCCACTTAATTCTCCTAATAATTCTATTAAAATTTAGAAACATAACAACCAACAAGGATTAAAGTTACATAATTCAACCATCAATTGGCCGCCCCTTAGGAGAAACATAACGGCTCCAATATTGAATTGTAGCTGCTTCATTCAATGTATAACCGCTACATTACAATGCTTGTCTCCCCCCTTCAATTTGTAACAACTCTCTTCTTGATGGTTGTAATTTCTTTGTCCCCTTGCATTGATTCAGCCGCAACAATTTTTGTAACTGTCCAGACAAAATAAGTCAGCCAAATAACTCCAAATTAGCCGCCCACATGTAGCTTCTTGTATAGCCTTCTTATGCCTGGTTGGATTCACATCATACCCTCCTTCTTCGAGAAGATTCGTCCCGAATCTTAAAGCTTTATTTATTTGCTTAATTTAATTTACTAACTACTGCAGAAACTCAAAAGCTTCCTCCTGGATCAAATACAACTTGAATAAATTCAGATTTGTTCCTTTCCAATGGTTGCAATCCGTGGAGCACCTCTCTTGTCAACACTCCCTCACCTTCCTGCAAGCAATAATGATTACCAATACACAAAGTATGCAAAATTTTTTGTCAAGCACATATGATTCAGCCCCAAAATGTTTATGAAAATGTGCAGCTTGGATACTATTCGTAAAAACAAATAACTCCATGTGTTGGTTTTCATCATCCTCAAGAGGTTGTGTTTCAACATCGGGCTGGATGTACAATGGAGCACTTGGAACAATATCAACAAGCTTCCTCTTCAAACATAGGGGTTGGTGTATTGCATTCACATGCCCATCCTCTTGTTCCTGTAATTTAACATCACAAACAGTAGAACAATCGTTAACAAATAAAATTTCCTCGCTCTTTTTCTGTAGTTCTTTTTCTATTTCTTCTCTCTGTTTTTCTTCTCTTTCTTTTTCTTCTTTTTCTCTCCTTTCTTTTTCTATTTTTATTTTCAATGTCAACTGATCAGCATGTACAGCGTCAGATGATAGACATATCAACTTAATCTTTCGTCCACCATGCATAAAAGAAAGAGAAGGCCTCTCAGGATTTATACTTTTTTTATTCAACCATGGCCTCCCTAATAGCATATGGCATGTCTCCATGGGTGCAATATCACAAAGAACTTCGTCTTCATATTTCCCAATAGAGAATTTAATCGTTGCTTGTCCATTTGCAGTAGGCAGGTGTAACTTCTCAACCACCCTGCTGCTCACAACATTTCTAAAGTTGAATTGATCTACTGCAACCAAGAACAAATGAACTTCGAAGGAACACCTGGTATAGTAAATTTCCATCGCCATTCCAAACCCAGAGCCGAAGCTCTGATACCAAATGACGAGAATCCAAGGGGGGTGGTTCGTTTTACGGATCTATCTAGGTTGGAATGCTCATAAGTAAGAAAATTGGGGAAATTGTTAAACAAGAAAAATGCGTGAATGGAGAAGGCAGAAGATGGAATGGAAAAATGATAGACGTCACACTTCCAAGGATGGAAGATAAATCTAAGAGTTATACACACAAAGGGATGAAGGACCTTTGATAAAACTCAATTCTTGAATTAACAAGAAAATTAGAGAAACACTCTCCAATATAAAATAAAATTCTGATTCAAACTTGTCTCGTAAATTCTGCAGGCATGATGCGCCCCTTTTAAAGGTGCCTACAATCCTTGCATGGCTTTTCACATTCAGCCACTTAATTCTCCTAATAATTCTATTAAAATTTAGAAACATAACAACCAACAAGGATTAAAGTTACATAATTCAGCCATCAATTGGCCGCCCCTTAGGAGAAACATAACGGCTCCAATATTGAATTGTGGCTGCTTCATTCAATGTATAACCGCTACATTGCAATGCTTGTCTCCCCCCTTCAATTTGTAACAACTCTCTTCTTGATGGTTGTAATTTCTTTGTCCCCTTGCATTGATTCAGCCGCAACAATTTTTGTAACTGTCCAGACAAAATAAGTCAGCCAAATAACTCCAAGTTAGCCGCCCACATGTAGCTTCTTGTTTAGTCTTCTTATGCCTGGTTGGATTCACATCACAACGACTCACTTTCTTTGTCGCTACTATATTTACCACGAGCTACTTAGCGACGTCCACGTGACCGTCTCTACGCCGTCGCTACGTAGCCTGTAGCGACGACCCCTGACCGTCGCTAAAAACGTTTTTTTTTGTAGTGTAAAAATAAATTAAACAAATGGAAATTCATTACTCAGTACCGTAATTTCTCAAATACTTATTTGTATATAATATTTAGATTTAGAAGGATAATTAGTTAACTTTTTAAAAGTGGATAATCATAAAATCTATATTTTAACTTCTTTCCCTAACCCATTTTTCAGCAAAAGATCTCCCTAACAAACAATTCCAATCATTCCTTCCACCAAGTTTCTTTTCATAAAACTCTTTTTTAAAAATTTCCCAAATTTCTACATCAAATTGACTCTCTGCTTTTCTTAATTCTCCCGATATCTCATTTCCCATCCAAATTTCACTTGTGACCAAAACATTCATCTTGACTTATGACGGGGCGATGTACGAGAAATAAGTTGTTCTAGTAAAAATATAATATATTAACATATTAAGTATATTAACATGTGAAAACTCATACCAATCAAGTAATAATCCGAGACAATTTAAAATATGCTAATATTAAGTACTATTAATTAATATTACAAATTTTAATTGTATTACAAAATTTTAAATACATTTGCATCTGCTAAAATTATACAAAAGTTAATAAATGAGGTTTGCAATATGAGATACTATATAAACCTGCATTAAAAATCCAAATTACTTATAATAGATCTAAATTTAAAACCAATAAAGATGAACATATACACAGGGTGTGGTATATTTTATTGAAGAATAATATTTATTGGCAGAGTGTATATTTAAATATTAAAAACCATAATAATACATGACTACAAAACATTGTTTCTTGATATGAAAATTGCTTTCGAAACATAGATATTCATTTGAGTTATCATAAGTCGAGTATCTTTGCTCTCATGTAAAATCATCATTTTCATTCGTAAATGATTACTCTCAAATTATTATGCATTCATAGATATTTACCTTTATGATTAAGATATCAATGTGCTTTCATGCAAAATATTTATTCTTATGTGTTATAAGCATTTACCATGCTACGATTTAAATTTTAAAATTGATATTTCTATGTAAAACTTTCATTTTTGAGTGAATCACATTTACCTCTTAAATTCTATATATTAAATTAACATTTAAATATTGATAAAATTTTATGTAAAGATTTATTCCCCTATGGTATATAAAAAAATTATAAGAAACTTTTATCAATATAATCACAATTCAGTTTCTATAAAAAATATTCATTTTGAATAATTAATTTTTTTAATATTTTTCTAACTAATAAATATAAGTACAAAAATATGTGTAAAAATATGTTAAGAATTATTGTAATTTAAAAGATAATAAACACAAAAATATGATTAAGATTATTATATGTAATAGTGTATAAATATAATAATGATGAGTGTAAAGAATTTTTTTAAAAAATAAAAAATTACTTAATTTAAATGTCTGAACACTTCTTTCTTAAAATGTTTTATGAATCATTAACACATGTCAGTCAATATGTTTAATGAACTAAACATTGTAGTTTAATTATTAAAAAAATAAGTATATAATTACTCATAAATTTTCATGTTGTGAATTCACAAAAAATTATCTGAAAAATAAGTACTTTAACAACATATGAAATAATTGAGTATTGATTGATATCATGTTTTCTCAAAGATTTTTTTTATATATAACATTTATATTATTTTCTTAAAGATTTCTCAAATATAAATGAGTATTTATATTTGTGTAGGAAACAAAAAAAAATAAAAAACATTCACGGAGAAGAGTAGCTCCTCTCACCTTTGCATAGTTTAGAAAGAAACCACAATTTTTAGCAAAATTTAGTATGAGGAAGTAAGGAAAGAAATTTATTTGGAAGATCTTTAAAATTTGAAATGTTGTGAGATTTTTTAAACATAAACTACTGATTGAGACTTACCATTGAAACATGTACATAAAAAATTAAATGAAAAATAAAATTGAGAAAATAGGGTAAAGAAAATGGAGTATAATAATATAGAATTTTTTCTACTTACCATTATTATTGCGAAAGAGAAGACCATTAATTTCAACACATACCACAGTATTGAGAAATTAAAATATAAAAACTAAATAAAGGTTCTAATGCAGAAATACACAATTGCAAAATTTTAACAACGTGCTTGAATACTTTTCAATCCTACCAAAACAATAGTAACAAAAAAAATGGATTTGAAATCATGTAATGATTTAGCAGCAAAACAGAAAGCTCAAATTAAACAATCTAGCCAAACTAAAAAGAATTTGAACAACAAAAAAGTGGAAAAATACAACAGGACTACTAAAGTAATTACCCTTAAAATTGGACATTTAAAAAAAACAATATAAATATAAATATAAAAAAGACAATAAAATATACAAACACTACAGATTATTAGATGTACAAAAAGTTGTGATAGGAAAATGATCACACCTAAACACTTGCATGTTTCACCCAATTGTCTATTTCATGACATTGAGATGGAAACAGTGGTTAAAGCACTAATAGGGAGTTGACCATTAACATCTTTAGTCTAATAGAATAGCATACAGCAATATGAGGGATCAGTCACGAATCTTGTCAGAATGAATGTGTGCCTCATCAAAGACTAAAAATTGCTATAAGCTTAGTATTGGAAATATAACCACTGTTGCATGAATGAAAAATAAAAGCAAATATTAAGAGACATTTCACTAATGTTCTACAACTAATATTTAGAGCAAACACTAATACCTATAAAAAATCACATAGGTGAGTGTTAATGATCTATCGGTGCTATAACTAAAGTCAATTGTAGTTTGTTGGTCGCTAAGCAGAAAGTTAAGCAAACACTAATAAAAGAACGTGCTTGAAGTTATATATGAATACTTTGCAATGTTAGAAATTTTAATTTCTAATAATTATTTTTGTGGGCTACATATTAAATATTAAAACATTTATATTAGCTATTTACGTCAATTGGGTTGATCGCTAGTGATCTGCATTAAGTGAGCCCATTTAGACTCGACGTGGGCCTATATGAGTGGACACTGGGTTTGACCTATTTCGGCATGGTGGGAACCCTAATAGGTTGGTATAAATAAGCCACTTTAGAGGTGTTGGTCCCCAAGACACCAAATCAATCACCGCCTCCATATTCCTTCCCATCAGCATTCTTGGGACTAAGGTCGCGATTTTGGGAAATCAAGAGATTTGGTTGAGGAAGGCCATAACACCATCTTTACTCTAACCTTTGTTTTGTGTCATTCTGTTTGACATTTAATCCCCAAGAGGAGGTTCATGATGTTCGTTACCTACCCAAAGATTTCCTCTACATTGTGATAAAGCGTAATGGATCTAGGTATTCCTTGAAACTCATAATTTTCAATAATCTAGCATAATGAATTTATGTTTGAGTGTTTCAAATTCCCAATAATTGGTATTAGATCCAATATTATTGTTAGATTATTGGCATAGATAGATATCAATTGAATTATCTTGATATGTTTTGAATTATCTGGATGTCAAATAATTATCGCCTAAAGTCGTTTTGTTTTTTCTAGCGCTCCTTCTTGAATATCCAGTTGTTATAAAAATTTAGCCATGATTGATTGATTGTATTTATGGTTTGTTTACCGTCATGGCTGTTTGATTTTTCTCGGTGAAAATATTAAACACTTCATATTATTGTCCAATCGTTATCTAATACAAACATGTGGACCTAGTCTAGTGCTTAAGTTGTATATCTATTCTGGAAGGAAACCAGATTCGACTCTTGTCTTTGCTGTTTTTTTTTTCCTTTTTTTTCTTCGTTGCATTTATAAATAATAAAAAATTGATGAATTTCAAAACATCAAAGAAGGGAATTGAACACAGGTCAATTGGATTAGTGCCCGTTGTTTTAAATTTTGCAACAGTCAGAATCAATTCTGCAGAATTGATTTTAAATCACTTCCGTCCAATGTACTTCGTAAAGCGTGCATCATCCATCTCAACCATTCATTTCTAGAATCAATTCTACTCAACTGTAAACCAAACAGACCCTTAGTGGTCAGCCAGTAGAACCGCTAAGCTGTTTCGATTTCTAATACAAAATTTTGAACTTTAAATATATATATATATATATTATATCATATATGAATTCTTTTACTTGGTTATACAATTTCAATTTATATATATATATATTTACTGTTATCATAATTAAGTTTAAATTTGACATATTATAGACCCCTTATTTATATTTGTCTAGTAATTTTTAATTAAATTAGTTTATGCAATATATTGCCAAAGCAATCTTTGTTGTAGAAATTGATTTAATTAAAATTACTTGGATGTTAGTGTGGGGTTATTCATGTGGGTTGTGCTCCCACCCAAAGGTGTGACACAACTTGACTGGATAATCTTATACACGTGACGGTATACGTGTGATAGTTGCAAAACTAGTTGTTTATGTGGGTGATCTTCTGTCCAAAGATGGATTTTCACCTTACAGAACTAACTATCAATGTTTGATCGTTGCGTGAGAGTACCGTTTACAAACCAACTTGCATGCCCAAAGGCATTGGGGTTGGTGGAGTGCTTGGTATCTTGTTAGATCTATAATTGTCTGCATATATCTTAATATGTATTTTATACTTAATCCTTGTTTATTGTATGTGAGTATGTAATTAAGTGTATCTATGTTTTATTACAGTTGTTGCTGCTAGTGCTATTAACATGTTTGCTCATATTAATTGTATCCTCATGCTTAATGGGACAAACTTTAAGGTTAGGAAGGAAGCAGTCGAGACAATTCTCGGCTGCATGGATCTTGATCTGGAACTTCAGGTTGAGAAACCCACTCCAACTCCAGAAAATCCGGAGGAGGATAAGGTTGAAAAGTGGGAACGCTCAAACCGAATGTGTCTAATGATCATGAAGCGATCTGTTCCAGAAGTTTTTTGGGGCTCTATTTCTGATAGCCATTGCGCTAAATGCTTCCTTGATGTTGTTGAGAAGTATTTCACCAATAATGAGAAGGCTGATGCAAGCAGTTTTCTTGCCAAGCTTATCTCCATGAGATACAAAGACAAAGGAAACATAAGGGAGTACATTATGGAAATGTTTAATCTTGCGTCAAAACTGAAAGCACTAAAGTTAGAGTTGTCTGATTACTTGCTCGTGCACTTAGTTTTGATTTCCCTTCCTGCACACTTTGGGCAGTTCAAGGTGAGTTATAATATTCAGAAGGATAAATGGACCTTTAATGAACTCATTTCTCATTGTGTGCAAGGGGAGGAAAGACAACAAAGAGAGAAGACTGAAAGTGCTCATTTGGCCTCGAGCTCTCATGATAGGAAGAGAAAGAATAATAAGGATGCTGCATAAAGGACTTCTCAGCAAAAGAAATTCAAAAAGGATGAGGAAACACCTACCTGTTTCTTTTGCAAGAAGCTTGGGCACATGAAGAAAGAGTGTCCCAAGTACACCTCCTAGTGTGTAAAGAAAGGTAATTTTCTCTCTTTTGTTTTTTCTGAAGTTAATTTAGCTTTTGTACCACATGATACTTGGTGAGTAGATTTCGGTGCCATTACTCACATTAGTGTATCCATGCAGGGTTGCCTTTGGAGTCAACCGCCAAGTGATAATGAAAGATTTATCTATGTGGGCGATGGCAACAAGGTCACAGTGGAGGCTATTGGAACTTTTAGATTACAATTAAAAATTGGATTTTATTTGGATTTATTTGAGACTTTTGTTGTACCGTCTTTTAGGAGGAATTTGATTTCTATTTCTAGTTTGGAGAAATTTGGTTTTTCTTGTTCATTTGGAAATAATCAATTTATTCTCTATTAAAATTCAATTATTGTTGGTTCTGGTTTTTTAATTGATAATCTATACTTGCCAAATGTAATTAGTTCCAATAAAGAAATTCTTCACATTGATTCTCGTGGTACAAAACGTAAATTAAATGAGAACTTAGCCACCTTATGGCATAAGCGTTTAGGCCATATTTCTAAATAGACAATTCAAAGGCTTGTGTCGGATGAGATTCTTGGACCCTTGGACTTATCAGACTTTGAGGTCTACGTTGAATGTATTAAGGGTAAACAAACAAACTCTAGAAAATTAGGTGCTGAAAGGGCTAAGGATGTTTTGGAATTAATTCATACTGATATATGTGGACCATTCCCTACGGCATCTTGGAATGGACAACAGTATTTCATTACGTTCATAGATGATTATTCAAGGTACGACTACCTATTTTTAATTCATGAGAAGTCCCAATCCCTAGACGTTTTCAAAACTTTTAAAGCTGAAGTTGAGCTTCAACTTGGAAAGAAAATTAAGGACGTCAAATCTGACCGTGGAGGTGAATATTATGGCAGATATGATGGATCAGGTGAACAATCTCCAGAGCCTTTCGCGCTTTTCCTATGGGAATGTGGCATCATTCCTCAGTATACTATGCCTGGGAAACCAAGCATGAACGGTGTTGTAGAACGTAGAAACATAACTCTTAAAGATATGGTGAGAAGTATGATTAGTCATTCTTCATTTCCAGAGTCGTTGTGGGGAGAAGCGCTCAAAACTGCAGTTTACATCCTAAACAGGGTACCAAGTAAAGTAGTTAATAAAACTCCTTATGACCTATGGACTAGGAAAAGTCCAAGCCTAAAGCATTTACATATTTGGGGTTGTCCAGCTAAGGCACGTCCTTACAAGCCGCACGGAAAGCAAGCTGGAATCTAGGACTGTTAGCTGTTATTTTGTTGGCTATCCTAAATGTTCTCAGGGCTATAAATTTTACAATCCCACTACTAGATCATTCTTTGAGACGGGGAATGTGAGATTCCTTGAGGATGTTGAGTTTGGGAAGGAATAGAACATAAGGAATATTGTCTTTGAGGAAGAATCTATCATTGACAGTGATCAAGTCCTCGTGCCTATTACTATTCCAGTACCTACCCCAGTAATAGATGACAATGATGGAATTATTCCTGAAATTGTTCCAACACAAGACAACAATGAGGTTCTCCCTCAAATACCCATAGAGCAAGCTCAACAACCTTAAGAAGTGCCATTAAGGAGATCCACTAGAGAAAGGAGAAGTGCAATTCCAGATGATTATATTGTGTTTCTCCAAGAACATGAGGATGGCATTGGTTTAACAGAGGATGATCCAATCAACTTCTGTCAAGCTATGCGAAGTTTTAACTCTCAAAAGTGGATTGATGCCATGAAGGATGAGACGAAATCTATGCAAGACAATAATGTCTGGGATCTTATCGAATTACCTAATGGTGCGAAGCCCATTGGTTGCAAATGGATATTTAAAACCAAGCGGGACTCGAAGGGTAATGTTGAGAGATATAAGGTCTGCTTAGTTTCTAAAGGCTTCAGTCAAAAGGAAGGCATCAACTACAAAGAAACCTTTTCTCCGGTGTCTTCGAAGGATTCTTTTAGAACAATTATGGCACTTGTAGCTCATTATGACCTAGAGCTCCATCAGATGGATGTTAAGACTACGTTTCTCAATGGCGACATCGAGGAGATGATTTATATAGTGCAACCAGAAAACTTTGTGATAGGTGATCCAAAGTCTATGGTATGCAAACTAAAGAAATCCATCTATGGTCTCAAACAAGCATCTCGTCAATGGTATCACAAGTTTCATTAAGTCATTTCCTCTTACAGTTTTGAGGCTAACGTCGTAGATGACTGTGTATATCATAAGTTTAGTGGGAGTAAGTATACATTCCTGGTGTTATATGTCGATGATATACTTCTTGCAAGCAGCGATACTAAGAAATTTCTGAACGAGTGTTTCAAAATGAAAGATCTTGGAGAAGCTTCTTTTCTGCTAGGGATCGAGATACTAAGAGATCATTCTCGCGGTATCCTAAAGTTGTCACAAAAGAACTATATCGATAAAGTTTTAGATAGATTCGACATGAAAGATAGTAAGCCAGGGGATACCCCGATAGCTACAGGAGACAAATTTAGTCTCAGTCAGTGCCCTAAAAATGATCTTGAAAGAGATGAGATGCAAAAGATTCCCTATGCCTCAGTAGTAGGAAGTCTGATGTATGCTCAAGTATGCACTCGTCCTGATATAGCATTTGTAGTGGGAGTTTTGGGTAGATATCTAAGTAATCTTGGAATGCAGCATTGGAAAGTGGTAAAACGCGTTATACGTTATTTGAAGAGAACGAGGGGGTACATGCTCACCTATCAGAGATCTGAGAACTTAGAGGTCATTGGGTATTCAGACTCTGATTGGGCTGGATGTCAAGATAGCAAACACTTTACGTTAGGATATATTTTTATGTTGGCTGGAGGAGTTATTTCCTGGAGGTCTGCTAAGCAGACACTCATAGCTACTTCAACCATGGCCGCAGAGTTTATTGCTTGTTTTGAGGCGTCCAACCATAGTATGTGGCTGAGAAATTTTGTCACTAGCTTACGTGTAGTAGACGACATAAAGAGGCCATTGAAAATTTATTGTGACAATAACTCAACAGTGCTTTACTCCAACAATAATAGAAGTGCAACCAAGTCCAAGTTTATAGATATTAAGTACTTGGCTGTAAAAGAGAGAGTTCAGAATAAGCAGATTTCTATAGAGCATATAAGGACTAATCATATGTTAGCTGACCCACTTACTAAAGGTTTGGTACCTAAAGTATTTCATGAGCATGTTGCTCACATGGGTGTAATTCCTGATAGTACCTTAGTTTAGTGGGAGTCCTATTTATATTATTTTTGCACATTTTAGATATTTTGGATTTTTCTGCATAATAATATTGACGTCTATTGTTTTACAATTATTCTGAACTTGTTTAGTGAAATTTATTTATATTGCTTTATTTGACCTCTATAAAGATTAAATTTTGGACCAATTGGAAATAGACATGTATTAGATCACGTAACATGCAATTTCCATACCATTCACCCACATTTGATCTATGTCGTTAAGTATATTGGTTGTAGTGATCATTAGGGTTTAGTCGCGCTATAGAATGGCAAAAGTCGTGGTGCTTCTCAGTTGATATATGAGATGGACCAGATTGTTAAGTGGTAGTCTAAAAGTAAATAGCGTACAATTGCGCGCTTAAAGTTTTTTTTTTTGTGATATAAATGTCTGGAGTTAATATGAAACCAAAGTGGGAGATTGTTAGAAATTTTAATTTCTAATAATTATTTTTGTTGGCCACATATTAAATATTAAAACATTTATATTAGTTATTTACGTCAATTGGGTTGATCGTTAGTGATCTGCATTGAGTGAGCTCGTTTAGACTACCATAGGCATCGATGTGGGCCTATATGAGTGGACATTGGGCTTGACCTATTTCGGCATAGTAGGAACCCTAATAGGTTGGTATAAATAAGCCCCTTTAGAGGTGTTGGTCCCCAAGACACCAAATCAACCACCACCTCCATATTCCTTCCCATCAGGATTCTTGGCACTAAGGTCCCGATTTTGGGAAATCAAGAGATTTAGTTGAGGAAGGCCATAACACCATCTTTACTCTAACCTTTGTTTTGTGCCATTCTGTTTGACGTTTAATCTCCAAGAGGAGGTTCGTGACGTTCGTTACCTACCCAAAGATTTCTGCTGCATTGTGATAAAGCATAATGGATCCAGGTATTCCTTGAAACTCATAGTTCTCAATAATCTGGCATAATGAATTTATGTTTGGGTGTTTAAAATTCCCAACATCCAATCCTGTAAAAATAATATTACCAAAAGAAGTAAATGAATTCGAAATCATGTAATGATTTGGCAGCAAAACGAAAGGCTCAAAAAAATCAACCAAACTAATGATAATTTTAACAAAAAGTGCGAGAATACAACATGACTACCAATGTAATTACAATTAAAATTGGACATTTAAAAAAATAATATAACTATAAATATAAAGAAGACAATAAAAGATATAAACTGTACAAATTATTAGATGTACAAAAAGTTATGATAGGAAGATGATCACACCTGAACACTTGCATTGCATGTTTCACCCAATTGTCTATTTCATGACATCGAGATAGTGGTTAAAGCACTAATAGGAAGTTGACCATTAACATCTTTAGTCTAGTAGAATAGCATAAAAAAATATGAGATGATTAGTGACAAATAATCTCAGAATGTGTCCCGCATCAAAACATTAATATTGTTATGAGCTTAATATTGGAAATATAGCCTCTGTTCCATGAATGAAGGATAAAAGCCAGTAGTAAGAAACACTACACTAATGTTCTACAACTAATATTTAGAGCAAACACTACTACCTATAAGCAGAAGGTTGGTTGGCCGACAAGCAGAAGGTTAAGCAAACACTAAAAAGCAGAAGGTTAAGCAAACACTAAAAACACATATTAAATTAGAACTCAGGCAAAAAAAATATGCAAAAACAACTAAAATGAATCCATGGAAGAAAGACATGCAGAAGAGGAAGAAAAACTTACGTTAATGCTAAGACTTATATATGACCAATTTCAGAGTCATAGTATCAGTGACCTTGTTGCATCAGCAATCTAGCCAAACTAAAAAGAATTTTAACATTTAAAAGAGTGAGATAAAAACAAAACTATTGAAATTCCACATAAACATGTAATGATTTGGTAGCAAAACAAGAAGCTCAAAAGTAATCCAGCCAAACTAAAAAGAATTTTGACAATAAAAAGTGCGAGAATACAATAGGACTACTAAAGTAATTACAATTACAATTGGACATTTAAAAAAAACAATACAACTATAAATATAAATATAAAGAAGACAACAAAAGATACAAACCGTACAAATTATTAGATGTACATAAAGTAATTAATGAGAAGGTGATTACACGTGAACACTTGCATGTTTCACCCAATTTTATATTTCATGACATTGAGATGAGGACGGGGGTTAAAGCACTAAGAGGGAGTTGACCATTAACATCTCTAGTTTAATAGAATAGCATACGAAAATAAGGGGATTAGTGACAAATACTTTCAGAATATGTCCCTCCTCGAATACTTTAATATTATTGTGACCTTAATAATGGAAATATAGCCATTGTTCCATGAATGAATGATAAAAGCCAGTAATGAGCAACACTACACTAATATTCTACAACTAATATTTAGAGTAAACACTACTACCTATATGCAGAAGGTTGGTTGGCCGGTAAGCATGAGATTAAGCAAACACTAATAACTTCAAGGTTAACAAATGATAATCACAAAAGTTCAACTCAGACAAAAAAAAAGCAAAGACAATTGACCATGGAAGAAATACATGCAGAAGAGGAGGAAAAACTTACATTGATGGCATGCTAAGACTTATATATGCCCAATTTAGAGTCACGGTATCAGTAAGCTTGTTGCATCAACAATGTAGCCAAACTAAAAAGAATTTTAACATTTAAAATTATAAGATAAAAACAAAACTATCGAAGTTCCACATAAACATGGTTGAACATTGAAGTTCCACATCATTTTACTTAATAAGGGGCATGGTAGACTCATAGAATTTAAAAATTTAAATTAAACTCAAAATTAACACACCCTTAAACTAATGGGCCAACACAAAGAAGAACATCAACATAAAGGGCATGGCAGACTCATAGAAAGTTTAAATAAGTTTTGAAAAATAAATAGAGAGGGAGAAAAAGGGACAAAGGTCAGGGGTACAGATTAATCTAAAATAACATCCCACATACTTATTTTCTCACTGCATATGTCAA
Organism: Sesbania bispinosa; assembly: GCA_026901365.1. Taxonomy (NCBI): domain Eukaryota; kingdom Viridiplantae; phylum Streptophyta; class Magnoliopsida; order Fabales; family Fabaceae; genus Sesbania; species Sesbania bispinosa. Next base: position 1,748,051 of record QLOH01000131.1, on the reverse strand, counting down.
ATTTGTGACATTGTATTCCAAAATAAAGAGTAAAAAAAAATCAAGTAAAGAGCTTAAAGGAAGATAAACATGCCAAATCAAAAGTGAAGAAAAAATTTTCAAGTTGCTACCACCGTTATTTTTTAGGGATGAAGTAAAAAAAAGAAGAAAGAAGAAACCCTTACCGAGTATTAAGTGATTATTCATATTTGGAGATGGCAACATGCATAGACAAAACGGTGAAGAAATTATGACAGAATATTGAAAAATGGCAATTAACAGTATAAGTAAAATATAAAAAAGCTGAAATTACATAATTTATCATATATACCTTCATCGCAAAAGTACATATCTTCGAAGAAGTGAAATCGGAGTTGTGAAAGAAAAGTGCGACTGAAAGAGAGAAAGGAGTAAAACGAAGTGACAGAGAAAGGGTTTGAATAGGGACAGAATAAGAGAAGTTATTTCAAAATACACATAAAAACCCAAACCATACTTCCAACCTTACCTTCACCGAGGTATCATAGAGATGGCTGAAGAAGTGAAAAAGAAATCGAGCTTTCAAGCACCACCTTTCTACAGGCCGCACACCACAACCACCTCCCTGTAAGATGGAAATGTTAGACTCAGTAAAATAACAAAAACGAAGAGACAAAGAGAGAAGAGAGAACCCACCCTCACGACCAATCTCAAAGATAAAGAGAAAATAACATACCTTCATACCGGAGTATGCAAATCTTTGGATGAGCGAAAGAATGGAGAAATGAAGAAGACGATGTGATAAAGAGTAAAAGAGGGAAAACAATATGAGTGAGGGAAAATGGAGAATAAAGAAGGAGAGAAAGGTGTTATCGCAAAAGAGAAAGGGAGATAGGGGAAGATCAGAGTTGGAAGCGGAGATGAAGAAGGGGGAGGGGAAAAGACGAAAGAGAAATGAGGAAAGAGATAAAAGACGAAGAAGCGAAATCAGAGTTGTGAGAGAAAAGTGCTACTTGTAACATCCTAAATTTTATTAAGTAAAATAAAATTAAATTAAATTAATAAGTAAAAGAAATAAATAAATAAATAAATAATAGTATTAAGATTATTAGTAGTGTTATCCATAAAGCTATTTCAAATTTAAAAGGAGGATAAGGGGGTTGAGAGTGGGCTCAGCCCAATTAGGCAATTTAGTAAGGAGGGGTTATCAGTTCACCCTAATCCTTATTTTTCAAATCGTCAGAGAGCGAAACGCTAAGGACGGAAGAAAAGACGTCTCAAGAGGAGGTTGTTGGAGAGTAATCATCAAGAGCCAAGAAATAACCCTTCTTGTTGTTCGATCTTCACCTTCAAGGTACGGTGGGGGAAATGGTGCTGCTTGTATGTGTATGTGAGGGTGCTTGGGTAGTGAGGGCAACCATAAGACCCTCTAAGGTTTTAAATTCAAATTTGATATGTGCATTACGTGTTGTATGATGAAAATCTGTGATTTGATGCTTATGTGTGTTAATCTTGAGGAATCTTGATTGAATTGAATGAGAGTCATGAGAATAGTGAAAAAGGGTTAATGAGGGTTTGATGATTTGGGGCTTATGATGTATAACCGTGAAATTGTTGCAAAGATTGTGTTTTTTATTGATTTTATGCGGTATAAACGTGTAAGATGGATGTATTGATGATGAGGAATGATTACAGGATGAATATAAGGGTTTAAAAGGGGTAAAAAATCGCAAGAACTGTCATCTTGCTTCGCGGGTAATCGATTAAAGAGGTTTGTAATCGATTACAGAGTGTTCTGGGCAACCAGAGAGTGATTTTGGCTTGCTGGTAATCGATTACAGGGGTTTGCTTGCTGGTAATCGATTACAGAGGGTTGGTAATCGATTACAGAGGGTTGATAATCGATTACCAGATGTTTTGCTTGTAGGTAATCGATTACAGGGGTCCTGTAATCGATTACCAGAGAGGTGTTTTGCAGGTAATCGATTACAGGAGCCTTATAATCGATTACCAGAGTGTATTTGATGATTCTTTTGTCTGTTTGATGTGTTTATACACATTGTTTATGAATTTAAGAGATTTAAGTGGATAGATCATTGATTGTGGTATGAGTATGATGATATGATTATCTCCTTTGATGATAGATGTTTATACTATTGTGATGTATGATGATAATGATGATGTATTGATGCATTGAGTATATGATGATGATGTATGAGATGTTTGATGATGCCATGTTGATGTAATGAGCCTAAGAGGAATGAGATGATTGATGATTATATATTGATGCAATGAGCATGCGATGTGTGTCATGATTATGATGATGATGATGATGATGATGATTGATGATGCTTATGATGAATTATGATGAGAATGATTGACGATGATTTTGTGATGATGATAATGATGATGATAACGATGATGATGATGATGATGATGATATATTTAACCTTATGATGTTGACTATGCATTGAGCATATGAAGTGATATCTGAGTTGTGCGGGCCCAACGAGGGGGTACAACTCAGGAGGTGAACTGTACGGACCCAACGAGGGGGTGCAGAGGCCATGATGCGGCGTTCGATGCACGGACCCAACGAGGGGGTGCAACCTAGGGATGATAGAATCGCACGGGCCCAACGAGGGGGTGCAACCTGGGGTCGAATGTCGTTGTGCGGGCCCAACGAGGGGGTGCAACCTACCGGTTTGTGTGGTGACACCGGTGGACCATCATTGGTAACAACTAGGAGATTGACGAGGTGCGCCCATTGTGCGGAGTTCCAAGTCATGATCCTTGGGATGAGGTGGATGAGTTTTGGTGTGCATGAATATAGATGAACATGCATTGCATTTGATGACGAGGTAGAATTATATTATGATGATATGAGTATTATTGACGAAATGAGTATTCTGTGTTGAGAATAGAGAATGTGTTTTCTTGGTGAATTATGATGTGTGATTTATATATATTATGATGAGGATATTGATTATTTGTTATATGATGAATTATTGATTATTATTATATGATGAATTAATTGAGGATTGAGTATGTGGTGCGATAAATAATGATGTTGTGCTATGTGTGGGTGAGGATAGGGTAGCCTTCTGCGTGCATGTATGAGTGGTATTCTTTTCCTCACCATTATACTGTGGTTAATTTTACAGGTGATGATGATGACACGACTGGTGTCGAGTATTGATTGAAGGGAGTGTCGCTCTGATACTTGTGACATCAGGGCATATTATTGGGGTTTTACCTTACGTTTCTAATTAGGAAGAGATTTTGTAAACTGTTTTAAGTGCCTTACATGGCCAGTAGGATATTTTGATGTTGCTACTTGAGATTCCGCTGCTTTAAGTATTTTGAAAACAGTTGACTTCTATTTCTATTTTATATGAGTTGACTTTGAAATGAATGATGTTTTAAACGATGAGAAATGTGAACCTTTTTACCCGTTGTGGGACACTGTTTTTCCTATATTTTAATGTATTAATTGTATAAGAGTTGGGGGTAGAAGGGTGTCACATTAAGTGGTATCAGAGCAGGTCGGTTCACCGGCCTTGAGTTATGAGTTTACTATGCTTCTGTGGTGCTAATGTATTATGTTGATTGAATGAATTGTGTTGTTTTGATTTAATTATTTTTGTGACTTATTTACTTTTCTGTGAATTAGAAGAGTAATGGCTGGGGGTAGGAATGATCGAGCAATGGTCGAAGCCTTAATGGCTATGGCGCAGGCTGTTGGCAACCTAAACCAACATCACGAGGTGGATTGGCTTGCATGGTTCCAGAGGAACCATCCACCTACTTTTCGTGGGGTGATGGGTTTCCTGGAAAGTTTACCAGTAGTCAAGTAGTTTTAGAGTAAGTAAGATATCGTATCCACAGGGAGCGGTTTTAACTTGTAAAGTTAAAGTAATTGTATTTTCAATAAAATGTTTCAAAAAGGTTGGTTTTAATACTGAATAATAAAATACTAAAATAAACACAAATAACACGAGAAAATAATATTTAGGACTAGGATTTGATTTCGTTTCATCTCCCCCCTTGTGTATTCGAACTCCTTTTCCCTTATTTATGATCGTACTTGTAATTACCTTAGCATTGTTTAATTACAATAATTATAAGGCATGCCTGGTAATTATCGTACCCACAAATTCCCCTATAATATCATAATTAAACGCCAAAAGTTATTCTCTACAGGCATTCAAAGTGGCATTTGGCGACCCCGAACATTCCCCGTATTTTGCAATCAGCGCTATCGATTTAACCATACTTTCACATAAGGCACCTACGGAGGGGTGTGTCACTCACTGAACCTTCGATCGTTAGAATACAATCCTTATGCTACGATATAATTAAACCGAGTACCTTTAGCAATCCGAGAATAAGCTTCATGAACAGCTCCATGCTCACCTACCTCTGATACTAGCCGGAGTTCCACTTTTTGTATCCAGAGCACTAGCCTACCATCCCGGCGCACGCGCGGAGTTGATGCATTACACACAGCATAAAGATACCGATAATTACAAGCATAGAATCATAAATAAAATAGAAAAGAGAATTCTTATACACAAGGGGATCGAATCTACTACATCAAATCCTACTAGAGAGCTTAGCTACTCATGGTAGCCATTACAAACTACTGAGAAATCTGTCACCTTTCTCAATCCTATACTACTCTCTCTGTGTATCAGTGTTTTGGTCCCAAGGATCGTGTCTATGACCTTTGCAAAGGGCTCTATTTATAGAGTTGGAAAACCTTCAAGGGACCAGGTTGTGATGTCACTGGTGAGTGTTTAATCCAATCAGAGGCTGCCTTTTCATTAATTGACGTCACTGTTGTGAAGCTTGACCAATCAGGAGCTTCCCTTTCATTAATTGACGTCACCTGCGCGCGACTTTATTAATCAGGACACGCGCTTCATGTGCGCTTAGCGCACATGAAGCCTGGCCAATCTGCTCATGACCTCCACGGGCGCTAAGCGCATGTGGAGCGTGTGACTCGCTGCAGCTTTCCTTGATTTGTGGATCTAACCTCTTGATCTCATCTGGTTTTCCTTTATCCCTTTTTATCCGAATTATTATTGTATTTATCTGCCTTGGAATTGAATTGAAAAGATTCTTTGCATGATCTCTGATTTTCTTTTATTTATTTAATTTCTGAATCTGCAATATCCTCCATTATGATGCTTTTTCCACTCTTGTCCCAAATCTGCTATAATTCTGCATAAAATAGCAAATTTCTATTTAAAATAGCATCATATTCAAATTTGTATCAAATAAATACAATTATTATAAATATTAATAAAAAGGGATATTTTGGGGCATAAATTACTATTTTAACCTTGATAAGTGTAATAAAAACTATATGAAAATAACGCTAATTTTACACTTATCATGGGGGTTATGACCCTGACGGTGCTGCTGACTGGATATTCGAGATGGAGAAGATCTTTAGAGCGATGGACTACCCGATGGTACAAAAGGTGACATTAGTCGCATTCATGTTATCAGGGGATGCCGGATTCTAGTGGCAGAGCACTTATTAGAGGATGATCGATGAGGGCACCGCGTTGAGCTGGGATAACTTCAAGAGGTTGTTCCTTGAGAAGTACTTCCCTCATGATGTTCGTAACAAGAAACAGATAGAGTTTCTTGAGTTAAAGCAAGGGGATGGCACCGTGGCAGACTACGTATCCAAGTTTGAAGCGTTAGTCCGATTCTGTCCTACTTATGAGGGAGCTGCTAATGAGAAGTCAAAGTGTGTAAAGTTTCTCAGCGGTCTTCGTCCAGAGATCAAGCAAGTGTTCAACTACCAAGGGATGACGCGTTTCCACGAGCTGGTGAACAAATGCAGAATTTATGATGAAGACAGCAGGGATAGAGCGGCGCATTACAAGAGTGGAGGGCCTGTGAGAAATCAGAACAAGTTCCAATCAACTAACTAGGGCAAACCGTATTCACGTGCAACAGGAAGCTCCAAGTTTGGAGGTAGTAGTGAGGGTACAGTACAGAAGAAGAGTTACACTCTGGCGGCTAGTCAAGCGTCCAAGGGTGGAAGTGTTGGTTCTACCATTGCTAATACTTGCTTCAAATGCGGGAAGGAGGGACACCGAGAAAATCAATGTGAAGATAAAGAGATCACCTGCTACAATTGTCAAGGGAAGGGACATATTTCTCGCAATTGTCCTCAAAAGACACAAGGTACGGTAGCGGCGAGTGGAGGTGCCAATGGGAGTGCCAGTAAACCTAAAGCTACTGGGAGAGTCTTTGCCTTGAGTGGTACTGAAGCTGCTCAATCCGAGGACTTGACCCAAGGTACTGGTTTCATTGCGGGTAATCCTTTAGTTGTTTTATTCGATTTTGGTGCGACTCACTCTTTCATATCACATGCTTGTGTGTCTAAATTAAAATTACCTGTTTCTTCATTGCCTTTTGTATTGAGTGTGGAAACGCCAACTAGTGGGTTAGTTTCTACTTCTGATGTGTGCCTAAACTGTTCTATTCATGTTAATGGTAGAGAATTTCTAGTTGATTTGATCTGTTTGCCTCTAAGTCAACTAGATATTATTCTTGGTATGGACTGGTTATCTTCCAATCATGTCCTTTTAAATTGTGTTGATAAATCTGTTGTGTTTGGTCACACTGTTGAAAGTAAGAATAATGACTTGTTGACTTCCAATCAAGTAAAGGCATCTCTGAGGGAAGATGCTCAGGTTTACATGCTACTAGATTCTTTAAAATCTGAGGGTAGTGCTGTTTTTAGTGAGATACCTGTAGTGTGTGAGTATCCTGAGGTGTTTGATGATAACGTGTCTAGTCTACCACCCGAGAGAGAAATAGAGTTTTCCATAGATTTAGTACCGGGGACGGGACCGATTTCAACTGCACCATATAGGATGTCACCCATAGAATTAGCAGAGCTTAAGAAACAACTAGAAGACTTGTTAGAGAAGAAGTTTGTGAGGCCTAGTGTATCACCTCGGGGAGCGCCTGTTTTGTTAGTAAAGAAGAAGGATGGTAGTATGAGGTTGTGTACAGATTACCGCCAGTTGAACAAAGTAATCGTTAAGAATAGGTATCCTTTGCCTAGGATAGATGATCTAATGGATCAGTTAGTGGGGGCGAGTGTGTTTAGCAAGATCGATCTTAGGTCGGGCTATCATCATATTAGAGTTAAGGAAGAGGATATACCTAAGACTGCTTTTAGAACTAGGTATGGGCACTATGAGTATCTGGTAATGTCTTTTGGTGTGACTAATGCACCTGCAATTTTTATGGACTACATGAACAAGATTTTTCACCCTTATTTGGATAAATTTGTAGTTGTCTTTATAGATGATATACTAATTTATTCCAAAACTAAGGAGGAACATAAGGAACATTTAAAGGTAGTGCTTCAGATTCTTAAGGATAAACAGTTATATGCTAAGATGTCTAAGTGTGATTTCTGGTTAGAAGAAGTAAGTTTCTTGGGTCATGTGATTTCTAAAGGGGGTATAGGTGTTGATCCTTCTAAGGTAGAGGTCGTGCTTAAGTGGGAGGCTCCTAAGTCGGTGAGTGAGATTAGGAGTTTCCTTGGGTTGGCTGAGTACTATAGGAGATTCATAGAGGGGTTTTCTAAGATAGCTTTATCTTTGACTGAGTTGACTAGGAAGGGGGTTGCTTTTGTGTGGAATAGTAAGTGTGAGCTTAGTTTCCAAACCCTTAAGGAAAAGTTGACTAGTGCACCAGTGTTAGTTCTACTTGATCTTAGTAAACCTTTTGTAGTGTATTGTGATGCTTCTAAGACGGGTTTAGGCGGAGTGTTAATGCAAGAGGGTAAAGTAGTAGCATACGCCCCTAGGCAATTGAAAATTCATGAGAGAAACTACCCTACCCATGACCTAGAGTTAGTGGCTGTAGTGCTTGTGTTGAAGATGTGGAGGCATTACTTGTATGGTTCCAGATTTGAGGTTTTTAGTGACCATAAGAGCCTTAGATATTTGTTTGACCAGAAAGAGCTAAACATGAGGCAAGGGAGGTGGTTAGAGTTTCTAAAGGACTATGATTTTGAGTTGAGTTACCACCCTGGTAAGGCTAATGTAGTAGCTGATGCCTTAAGCAGAAAATCTATTCATGTTAGTTCCCTGATGATTAAGGAAATGGACCTTTTAACTCAGTTTAGAGATTTGAGTTTAGCTTGTGAGGTGACTCCTGATAGTGTGAGGCTAGGGATGATTAGAGTAAGTAATGATTTGTTGAAGGACATTAGCAAGGCCCAATTAAAAGATCCATTTTTGGTGACTAGGCGAGAGGCTATAGAAGGGGGTAGTGGTGGAGATTTTATTCTAGATACAGATGGAGTAGTAAGGTTTGGAGACTGAGTGTGTATACCTAGTGAACCTACTATTAAACGTCTAGTACTTGAAGAGGGGCATAGGAGTGAGCTTAGTTTTCACCCAGGATCGACTAAGATGTATCAAGACTTGAAGAAAGTGTTTTGGTGGCCTAGGATGAAGAGGGACATAGAATATTTTGTGAGTGCTTGTTTAGTTTGCCAGAAGTCTAAGGTAGAACATCAAAAGCCTTCAGGATTGCTACAACCTTTGAGTATACCTAAGTGGAAGTGTGATAGCATCTCTATGGACTTTGTAGTTGCTTTGCCTAAGACTGTAAGGGGGCATGGCTCTATTTGGGTCATTGTGGATAGGTTAACTAAGAGTGCTCATTTTATTCCTATTAATATTAAGTACTCCTTAGAGAAACTAGCTCAGATTTACATTAGTGAGATTGTGAGCTTGAATGGCATACCATCTAGTATAGTTTCAGATAGAGATCCCAGGTTTACATCCAGATTTTGGGAGAGTTTGCAACAGGCCTTGGGGACCCAACTTAGGCTTAGTTCAGCTTATCATCCTCAAACCGATGGTCAGACTGAGAGAACCATTCAATCCTTAGAGGATTTGCTTAGGGCTTGCGTGTTAGACCAAGGGGGTAGCTGGGATAGTTTCTTACCTTTGATAGAGTTTACTTACAATAATAGTTTTCACTCTAGCATAGGTATGACGCCTTATGAGGCATGTATGGTAGGAGGTGTAGAACACCCTTGTGTTGGTGTGAGCCGGGAGAGAGTCTTGTGCTAGGACCGAAGGTAGTAAAGCAAACCACAGATAAGGTTAGGATAATACATGAGAGGATGAGGACAACCCAGAGTAGGCAAAAAAGCTATGCTGATAAGAGGAGGAAGGAATTGGAATTCAAAGAAGGGGACCATGTATTCCTGAAAGTCACTCCGTGGACTGGGATTGGTAGGGCATTAAAGTCTAAAAAGCTTACACCTCGATTCATTGGTCCTTACCAAATCCTCAAAAGAGAAGGCAATGTTGCCTACCAGATTGCTTTACCTCCACACTTGTCAAATCTTCATAATGTTTTCCATGTTTCTCAACTCCGGAAATACATCCATGATCCTTCACATGTGATTGAGTCAGATCACCTTGAGATTAAGGAAAACCTGACGGTGGAAACCATGCCGGTGAGAGTTGAGGATCGGAGGGTGAAACAACTTCGAGGTAAAGAAATTCCCTTAGTTAAGGTAATCTGGGGAGGAGCTACACCTGAGAGTGCTACTTGGGAACTTGAAGAAAAGATGAAGGAGTCCTATCCAGAGTTATTCGCTTCAGGTAAAATTCGAGGACGAATTTTCTTTTAGGAGGGGAGAGTTGTAACATCCTAAATTTTATTAAGTAAAATTAAATTAAATTAAATTAATAAGTAGAAGAAATAAATAAATAAATAATAGTATTAATATTATCAGTAGTGTTATCCATAAAGCTATTTCAAATTTAAAAGGAGGATAAGGGGGTTGAGAGTGGGCCCAGCCCAATTAGGCATTTTAGTAAGGAGGGGTTATCAGTTCACTCTAATCCTTATTTTTCAAATCGTCAGAGAGCGAAACGCTAAGGAGGGGAGAAACGATGTCTCAAGAGGAGGTTGCTGGAGAGTAATCATTAAGAGCCAAGAAAGAGCCCTTCTTGCTGTTCGATCTTCACCTTCAAGGTACGGTGGAGGAAAGGGTGCTGCTTATATGTGTATGTGGGGGTGCTTGGGTAGTGAGGACAACCATAAGACCCTCTAAGGCTTTAAATTCAAATTTGATATGTGCATTACGTGTTGTATGATGAAAATCTGTGATTTGATGCTTATGTGTGTTAATCTTGAGGAATCTTGATTGAATTGAATGAGAGTCATGAGAATAGTGAAAAAGGGTTAATGAGGGTTTGATGATTTGGGGCTTATGATGTATAACCGTGAAATTGTTGCAAAGATTGTGTTTTTGATTGATTTTATGCGGTATAAACATGTAAGATGGATGTATTGATGATGAAGAATGATTAGAGGATGAATATAAGGGTTTAAAAGGGGTAAAAATCGCAAGGACTGTCATATCGCTTCGCGGGTAATCGATTACAGAGTGTTCTAGGCAACCAGGGAGTGATTCTGGCTTGCTGGTAATCGATTACAGGGGTCTGTAATCGATTACCAGAGAGTTTGCTTGTTGGTAATCGATTACAGAGGGCTGGTAATCGATTATCAAATGTTTTGCTTGCAGGTAATCGATTACAGGGGTCCTGTAATCGATTACCAGAGAGGTGTTTTGCAGGTAATCGATTACAGGAGCCTTATAATCGATTACCAGAGTGTATTTGATGATTCTTTTGTCTGTTTGATGTGTTTATACACATCGTTTATGAATTTAAGAGATTTAGGTGGATAGATCATTGATTGTGGTATGAGTATGATGATATGATTATCTCCTTTGATGATAGATGTTTATACTATTGTGATGTATGATGATAACAATGATGTATTGATGCATTGAGTATATGATGATGATGTATGAGATGTGTGATGATGCCATGTTAATGTAATGAGCCTAAGAGGTATGAGATGATTGATGATTATATATTGATGCAATGAGCATGCGATGTGTGTCATGATTATGATGATGATGATTGATGATGCTTATGATGAATTATGATGAGAATGATTGACAATGATTTTGTGATGATGATAATGATTATGATGATGATATATTTAACCTTATGATGTTGACTATGCATTGAGCATATGAAGTGATATCTGAGTTGTGCGGGCCCAACGAGGGGGTACAACTCAGGAGGTGAACTGCACGGACCCAACGAGGGGGTGCAACCTAGGGATGATAGAATCGCACGGGCCCAACGAGGGGGGAGGGTGCAACCTAGGGTCGAATGTCGTTGTGCGGGCCCAACGAGGGGGGTGCAACCTACCGGTTTGTGTGGTGACACCGGTGGGCCATCATTGGTAACAACTAGGAGATTGACGAGGTGCACCCATTGTACGGAGTTCCAAGTCATGATCCTTGGGATGAGGTGGATGAGTTTTGGTGTGCATGAATATAGATGAACATGCATTGCATTTGATGATGAGATAGAATTACATTATGATGATATGAGTATTATTGATAAAATGAGTATTTTGTGTTGAGAATAGAGAATGTGTTTTCTTGGTGAATTATGATGTGTGATTTATATATATATATATATATATTATGATGAGGATATTAGTTATTTGTTATATGATGAATTATTGATGATTATTATATGATGAATTACTTGAGGATTGAGTATGTGGTGCGATAAATAATGATGTTGTGCTATGTGTGGGTGAGGATAGGGTAGCCTTCTGCGTGCATGTATGAGTGGTATTTTTTTCCTCACCGTTATACTGTGGTTAATTTTACAGGTGATGATGATGACACGACTGGTGTCGAGTATTGATTGAAGGGAGTGTCCCTCTGATACTTGTGACATCAGAGCATATTATTGGGGTTTTACCTTACGTTTATAATTAGGAAGAGATTTTGTAAACTGTTTTAAGTGCCTTACATGGCCAGTAGGATATTTTGATGTTGCTACTTGAGATTCTGCTGCTTTAAGTATTTTGAAAATAGTTGACTTCTATTTCTATTTTATATGAGTTGACTTTGAAATGAATGATGTTTTAAACGATGAGAAATGTGAACCTTTTTACCCGTTGTGGGACACTGTTTTTCCTATATTTTAATGTATTAATTGTATAAGAGTTGGGGGTAGAAGGGTGTCACACTAGTGAAAGAGAGAAAGGAGTAAAACGAAGTGAGAGAGAAAGGGTTCGAATAGGGACAGAATAAGAGAAAGTTATTTCAAAATACACGTAAAAACCCAAACCATACTTCCAACCTTACCTTCACCATCGAGCTTTCAATCACTACCTCTCTACAGGCCGCACAACACAACCACCTCCTTGTAAGATGGAAATTTTAGACTCAGTAAAATAACAAAAATGAAGAGACAAAGACAGAAGAGAGAAGAGAGAACCCACCATCACGATCAATCTCACAGATAGAGAGAAAAGAGCATACCTTCACGCCGGAGTATGCATATCTTTGGATGAGCGGAAGAATGGAGAAATGAAGAAGACGATGTGAGAAAGAGTAAAAGAGAGAAAACAATGTGAGTGAGGGAAAATGGAGAATAGAGAAGGAGAGAAAGGTGCTATCGCAAAAGAGAAAGGGAGATAGGGGAAGATCAGAGTTGGAAGCGGAGATGAAGAAGGGGGGAGAGGAAAAGACGAAAGAGAAATGAGGGAAGAGATAAAAGACGAAGAAGCAAAATCGGAGTTGTGAGAGAAAAGTGCTACTGAAAGAGAGAAAGGAGTAAAACGAAGTGAGAGAGAAAGGGTTCAAATAGGGACAAAATAAGAGAAAGTTATTTCAAAATACACATAAAAACCCAAACCATACTTCCAACCTTACCTTCACCGAGGTATCACAGAGATGGCTGAAGAAGTGAAAAAGAAATCGAGCTTTCAATCACCGCCTCTCTACAGGCCGCACACCACAACCACCTCCCTGTAAGATGGAAATTTTAGATTCAGTAAAATAACAAAAACGAAGAGACAAAGAGAGAAGAGAGAACCCACCATCACGACCAATAAAAGCATACCTTCACGCCGGAGTATGCAGATCCTTGGATGAGCGGAAGAATGGAGAAATGAAGAAGACGGTGTGAGAAAGAGTAAAAGGGGGAAAACAATGTGAGTGGGAGAAAATGGAGAATAGAGACGAAGAGGAAGGTGCTATCGCAAAAGAGAAAGGGAGATGGGGGAAGATCGGAGTTGGAAGCAGAGATGAAGAAGGGGGAGGGGAAAAGACCAAAGAGAAATGAGGAGAGAGATAAAAGGAGAAAGATTTTAATTTGAAATAGCTTGTCTCTGCACAATTTCTAATCAGATCAAATTGTATTACTATTTAATGCGATCCTCAATGAAGGTTTTAAGATCATTTACAAAAAAACCATTAAAAAGAGCGGGAAAATAAGTAATCTCATACTCAACTCCTTTATTCACACACACACATATATATATATATATAAAGATAAAGATTTAATATTGGATAATTGTTTAAACTTATTTTAATTCTAATTTTTAATTTTAAAAAAAATAATTATAAATTTAATTTTAATTATATAAAAATATATATTTACCATTTTACCTGCGGAAGTAAGATTAGTGACTGAATAATTTCAAATCTACAAAATTAATCCCCAGTTAACTTAACTCCGTGCTTCACTACCCTGTTATATAATTTTTCTTTTACGGGAAGTGAAGTGAAGAGCAGCAGATAGGGGTTCCTGTCCGAGACGAGAAAGGAGAACGAACACAGATTAGTTTGCGTGTGTTGCGAGACAGAGGAATCAGGAATGTGAGTGATGGGAAACACAGGAGAAATAGTTCGCAAAGAAGAGGTTATTGCTAAACTGAAGGACGATGGCGACTTCGACAGGCTTCGTTTGAAGATCATTCGTAAGCTCAAGGACAACGTATGCTATGCTTCCCTCCAATCTTCTGCATTCGTTTCTATTCCATATTCTTCTCTTTTTAGGGTTTATATCATATTTCCAATTTGTGCTTCTTCTAATGGAATTGAATATTCTAATCAAACTACAATGATGTACTCAATTTCTTATTCTAATTCCAATTTAACAACTAACAATAAGTTTAAATCACAGTAATACTGAATCCGACAATTTGTGACAGGAAGAGTTGCGACAACATATTACCTCAATTGTGAAGCAATCGGTGACACTTAATCGCGCTGGAGCAGAAAATATGAAACCTAGACAACTTTCTGATGCCATATATGAAGAAGTTGGGTAAGTTCCCCTTAGCTATTGTTTAAATTGCATTTTCACAGTTCTACTCTTTATTCTTCAATTTCCTAATTAAATTGCGTTTAAAAAACAAAAAACCATGCTGTGTCACTGTTTGTACGTTTCTTTTGAAGTAAAAGGTTTAGCTTATGTGGGAACCGAATTTTATTTTGCTTAATTTTTCTTTCTTTGTTACCAGTGAGAAAGTAATGGGCCATATATCCTATAGTTTATGGCACATAATCAGATCAAGTGATGGCATGAAAGGCGAAATCACGGAAACTGTGCAATCTGTCTATGACAAACTGGCAAACCCCAAAGGGAAAGATGAGGTTCTGTTATCCACCTCTGATGTGGTGCCAAGTCAGAGACAAGGTGAATCAGCTTCAGCTACTGAGATTGATGACACATTGCATGAAAATGAACCCCAAGAGCCACCAGGTTTCACACTCTTAAATAATCATCCGAATAATAACAATCATGAGGACCGGGATAAAGGGAAGGCACAGGTTCAAAGGCAAGGATCCACTGCAGAGCAGAAGGAAGATTCCCACCTATCCCAGGATACACTTGGTGAAGATGATAATAGCGTTGCGCCTCCTGGATTTTCAATAGTTGTGGAACACAATCCACCATCAGATTGTAGTGATGAAGACCCTGATGTACCGCCTGGTTTTGGTTGATGAATTGGATGGTGCTTCAATTTTTCATCTGTTCAGGAGGTCTCTCTACATCCCAATCTAACTTCCGATGCATTATTTTCTCTGATTGGCATGAGGTCAACAGTTACCTGTAATTTTTTGTGGGAACTCTTCCCAAATTTTTCTGAAATGGATGCTGGATTTTCATAATGAATTCTGTTAAAAGCTACTGAGTATTGAGTATTGACCAATAGAAGCCCTCATCAATCAAGAGTTTCTGGTTTTCTATTCATTTATCATTATTTTGTTGTTTTGGTACAAAGAGGTTGAAATAAAACCAGTTAAGTTGCATGAGTGTTTGTTTTAGTATTTCTTGGAGTTCCTTAACACATAGAAATTATATGTTTTTGTGAGCAGTTTCCATTTCTGTTCAACCATTCTCATGCTCTTCCCATGTTGGTGTGTTCTAACCAGTATCTTGTACATTTTGCTAAATTTATCTTTGTATTCAGCTGAATGGATATTTTGTGAAGTATTTAACTTGAGACTTTAAACATCTTTAAAATTGATGATTACACAAATTTTATCAATTAGTCTTGTGCAGTATCTAGTATCTATGCAAATTCCCTGTTCAACATAGTTACCATAAGTATTTAACACCCATGTAATTTTATTTTTTTATTAATGTGGTAGCTAGTAAGGCAATTTTCTGACATTACTATTGTTATCTAGTAGTGGAAGTTGCTGCTTGGTTACATCATTGCCCTTTAAAAATTTGACCGAGATAGGACTCCTGACTGTGTGTTTGGCAGAGACCCATGTAAGAAACCCTTGAGCATATTCCTGTGTCTTATTACCCAACCCTATACGGCTGAATGTCACAGAATATGTCTCTTTCTGGTTTGTTTCTGAAAAGTGAAGCTTATTTGGCTGGACCCTCACATCAACCCCATCTGGTGCTGTAACTTTGACAACATAAGATGAATAGGCCTCACCAACATTTGTCACAGTCCTCTTGAATGTCTGTGACGGACCAAGCACAACAGAAAATGAAGGGTAGTTGAGCTCTCCTTCAGGAATGCTTGAAGTCTCAGAGCACTTAATTGTTCTATGTGCTATGATCCCAACTTCCGTATCACTGTAGCCTAAGCCACACAGATAAGGTATATAATCATCAGGTTTGATATCATAAACTAATCCAGGATCATTTGCTCTTGATGGATTCACGTGACCAGAACCTGTGGCAAAGATATTTGCAGGCTGAAGTGTTTCATCAACAATGGGTTGGTTTCCTAAATTTAGTATGTCTGCTGAAGTCATTATGGCAGATTTTATGGCAGCTGGTGACCAATGAGGATGAGAGCATTTGAGCAAAGCAGCAATGCCGCTAAGATGTGGGCATGACATTGATGTGCCAGACATGATGTTGAAAGTCAGTTTTGAATTGGTGCTGTTATCCAGGCGGAATGGCCAGGCAGCTAGGATGTTCTCACCTGGTCCTATGATATCTGGTTTCAAAATACCAGGACTTGGCAAATTGGGACCTCTTGAAGAGAAGGATGCAACGGCAGGGGATTGGGAGTTTCCCATAATAGTTCCCTTAAATAAAATGGTTCCTGTAGGTGTCACAGTGGAATTTATATAGGCCTTAATCTTTAGTCCAGCAGCATAGCTTACATGCGTTGCAGGTAGAACATGTACATCAGCTGTAAGACTAAAGGCATTGACTTTATCATTCATAAGAATCATGGCTGCACCTCCTACTCTTTTTACTTCCTTTCCTTTGGCAATTCTTGATATACCCCCTCCTCTCTCACACAAAACAACCTTGCCTCTGAAATCAATGTCATTCAAGGATCCATTTGCACAAAGTGCAGATTCTTGTTTGCCATTCTTCCCTGCATATGCTAAGGATAGCAATGTTGTAGAAAAATTAGAAGGCTGGAAAACAGATTCACCATCAAATTCTTGTCCATTTCCAAGCTTTGCTTTTGCAACAATCCTTCTGTCAATAGTGCTTGCTCCAATTGTGAGGATCCATGGGGCTCCGTTAACTAAGGAGCCACTCAAAGGGCCAGAGTTTCCTGCTGCACAACTTACAAAGATTCCCTTCTGAATTGCTGCAAATGTGCCTATTGCAGTATTATCCTTGAAAAATGGATGTGGATTCCTTTGACCGAGGGACATTGATAGTACATCCACACCATCCTCCACAGCTGCATCTAATGCAGCTAGTATATCACTCTCAGGACAGCGTCCCCCAAAGCATACTTTGTAAATTGCCAGGTGAGCATAAGGGGCCATCCCTGCTGCTGTTCCTTTGGCATCTCCTAGTACCTCTGCATGGTGCACGAAAGCACCTGCTGCTGTACTTGCTGTGTGAGTCCCATGTCCATCCTCATCTATTGGTGCCTCTGCTTTCTCTCCTTTTTGTGCCTTAGCTGCGTTGTTGAAGGACCTTGCTCCAATTAGTTTGTTGTTACAGGTTGTCCCATTAAGTTCGCATCTTCCTTTCCATTTAGGTGGTGGTGGTGGCATTCCTGCATCACTAAATGAAGGATGATCAGGTGTGATTCCAGAATCTAGCACCCCAATAATAACTCCCTTTCCAAAATTTGATTCCTTCCATAATCCCATTTTTTGCTGCAACCCCAAGAATTTTGGGGTATGTGTGGTTTGCTGATATAGCATCTTTTCAGGATGAGCTGAAATAAAGCCATTTTTCTTTTCAACAGCTCTGAGCTCCTCTTGAGTGAGTCTTGCGGCAAAACCGCTCAGCACATTCCGGTATGAATAAATCAGTCGTGGCTGTTCCTTTGAGCTCATAACTGTAGGTGGCATGAATGAATGGTACCAGCTCTCTAAATCTTCTGATTCGGTAAATATCTTACCCTCTGGCCTCTTCACATGGATAATATATGTTTTTAAACTGCTTGTCACGGAACTCTCAGTGGTAGGGGGCAGTTCACTTCCTTGTGCAATATGAACATGAAAGCTCAGCATGAAAGTGAGAGCAAAGAAAAGGAAATAGTAATCCATATTCAACAGAAACTTTATTTTCTGCATGATGGAAGCCTGAAAGACTAAAGGGTCTTCAGTTAGCGTGCTTTGAACATATGTACAATAACAATATTATATAGAAAAGGAAGCTAGATCTGGTACGATTACGAACTCAACAGAGAGAGGAACAATGCCAGCACATGCATGTGAATGACCTGATTATTTTATTAGGCAACATGTTCCTCATGGAACGTAATGAGCGTGTTCAACTCGAGGTTAATGATTCGTATCTGTGTAGAAAGTTCTTGTTGTCTTGCTATTGTCAGGCTGCCATGTTCTGTTTAACTTAATTAGTTCGAAGATGGTGTCGTGGAATCATGGATGAGATAGTCCTTTGAGCTTTACTCTGCAAGCTAAATCTTTTGCATTTGCAATGCTGCTCCATTTGTAATTTTTATACTGTCGCTAGAAATTTGGCTGAAGAGTTTATAGGTGGTATACTCTTGAATTCAGATCTCAGGAAATTACTGATTTTGTACATAATCACATGAAATACCATGAATTACTCTGTCCGCTTGAAACTTTGTTTTCAGACTATTCTTTAATATACAAAAATATGAAATTCCGCCAGCAATAATTGAATTTATTTTCTGGCAAACAAGACAAATACGACAACAATAATTTAATTGGAATGTGGTAAAATAAAAAGTAGTAATGAACAAATAATGTGTTAAAATATAAAAAAAAAACCAAACCAACAAAAATATACAAAAAAATAATGCTAAGAATATAAAAAATCAGGGCTGTCACATTATCCTTCCGGCATTGCTCGATCATGGCTATTAGTTAATCCATAGTGTATAAATAATATGAAAAATCGTATTTATTTAAATGTCACGTGGACAACGCAATTGGAAGTCATGGTTGTCGTCTTGGATTCAAAGTTGTTACACTCTTTACCAAAAAAAAAAAAGTTGTTACACTATTAATCTGTGCACATTTTTTTTCAATGTTTATTTTTGTCATTAATTAGAAATAAAAAACAATTTCTCTTACACATCTCTCTAGTCTATGTGTAGAGCCACCCACATTTATTTTAGAATAAACAAATCAATTTATGTCTGATTTTTTTAGGGTCATGCAGTTTAGTATTTGAAAAATAAAAAAATTTCAATATAGTCTCTGACTCCTTCCGTCTATCACTATGACCCAACTGTGCGTTTCATGTTAACTTTGTGATAATGTGTCATGTTTAGTGACATTGTGTCACAATTTGCCACTATGGCGTAAAAATGATGTCAATAGGGCTTTACATGTAGTAGATAAGAAGAGGAAGAACAGAGAAGAAGGGGGAACAGGGAAGAACATGATCGTTAGGACTGAGGCTTTCCAACATATAAAGTTGGCAAAATGACTTCGTTTTTGTACTACAATGGCAAATAGTGTGACACAATGTCACTAAACGTGGCATGCTATAAAAAAATTAATGGAAAACACACCGTTGGACCATAGTTATAGACGAAGCAATGAATCAGAGATTATATTGAAATTTTTTATCTTTCAAAGACTAAAGTGTATAATCATAAAAAAAAAATTAGAGACCAATTTACTAGTTTAGTCTTTATTTTAATACTACTATTTAAACGTGTGTGATGAATGGGAAGAAAATATTGATTTAGTATTATTTTTTGTTATATTTTAATTCTTTTTAATTTAATACAAAATTTATTTCATTATATTTTTATAATAATTTCATGAAGAAACTGTATCTTTATGTGATGTATTTATTTATCATTATAATTTAAGTATTAACTAGTTATTTTAATTGCCTAGGGATCAAATTTAGGAGATCATTAGTTAAGATAGATCACCCTCTACCGGTTGATCTACACGTTTAATGATATTTTTATTTTGTTGATACTTCTTCTAAAAAAATTGGTTAAGGATAAAAAATAATATATTTAAAAATTAAAAAAAAAAACAGAGGATAACTTTAGTATTATTATAGTGTTTTATAATAATATGTTTTAAAATATAAACAAAATTAATTTAAAGGATAAAGAGAAATTCAAATTTCAATAACAATAAGAAAATTTCAAATTATTAATTGATTGTTTTTTATAAATTTAAATAAATTAGGAAAGTCATGTGAACAGAATTAAATATTTGTAATCATAAAAACTTTCTAATTTATTTAATTAATTACGTTATTATATTTTTGTTTATAATTTCAATGAAAATAAATTTTTCTCATAGATGAATGTGGAAACTTCATTGATATATGGGTGTGTCACATTTAAGAATGATGACTCAAATTTTAACATATATAATTGTAGTAATAGATATATTTTCATGTAAAGTTTATCTTCTCACATGACTAATACATTTCAAAATAGTATTATATTTTTTATATGGGTCAGTCTAGGGTGAAACACCTTGCGGGTGTGTCACCGGTGACACACAAGTTAGTCACCGTTAGATTTAACTTATGTTGATTAAAGGACTAGGATCAATTACCTGAAACCTGTTGTGTGTTTATTTTCATTTATTAAACATTAGCCCCTCTATTAAATGTGAAAAGAGACTTGCATAAGAAAGAAAAATTATATGAGCAGAAGCATTGTTCACTATCGTTCTATTCATAAAACACACTGTGTGTTTACATTTATAGGCAAGCTGGAAAAGGAAAGAGCGGGAAAAAAAGAATCAATCAGAGTAACAAACTTTATTCCCTAAAACAGAAAGTAAGCTAACAGCATGATCCATGTGCACGTTGCTGAGCTGGTGATCCATGTGCACGTTGTGCATATTCTTTCGATGTGGGACTTCCTGCTAATACCCCCCCCACAAGCTGGAGGGCGGAAAATATCAAGCACTCCAAGCTTGAGAAGAAATGAGGAAAACAATTTGGGAAGGAGAGGTTTTGTGAAGAAATCAGCTAGTTGAGCATGAGATGGAAGAGGAAGAAGCCGCATAAGTCTAGATTGAAGCTTGTGGCAGACAAGATGGCAGTCGATCTCTAATTGCTTAGTACGTTCATGAAAGACAGGGTTCTGAGCAATATGGATGGCACTTTGGTTGTCACAGAACAGGATGTGGGACTTCCTGCTGATAATGTGCATATCTTTGAAGAGGAAATCAAGCCACTAAAGCTCACAAGTTGCAGCAGCGAGAGCCCGATACTCAACCTCAGCAGAAGATCGAGCAACAGTTGGTTGTCTTTGCATTTCCAGCTAACAAGAGCATCACCTACAAAGAAGCAATAGCCTGAAAGAGAACGGCGTGTGTCCAAGAAACCACCCCAGACAGGATTAGAGTACCCTTTAATTTGAAGATCAGAGTGTCTGGGGAAAAAAAGACCAAGGCCAGGAGCTTGCTTGAGATACCGGAGAATACGCAGGGCAACTTTGAAGTGAACCTGAGATGGAGCATTCATAAATTGGCTTATTTGTTGTGTAGCAAAGGCAATGTTTGGTCGAGTAGCATTGAGATAAAGAAGTCTACCAACAAGGCGCCTGTAAGAGGCAACATTGTCATAAGGAGTGCCCTGTTCCTGATGCAAGTGAAGTGCAGGATCAAAAAGAGTAGTGGCAGGTTTACATTCAAGCATATATGTGTCAGTCAACAAGTCCAAGCAATATTTCCTTTGACATAAAGAAATTCCTGAAGAAGAATGGCTAACATGCAATCCCAAAAAGTATTTGAGCGTCCCAAGGTCCTTAATTCCAAAAGATGAATGTAACTGGGCTTTAATAGAAGCAAATTCCTCCAAGGAATCACCAAACAGCAACATGTCATCAACATAGACTAGCAACCCAGTGAAACACGATGAAGAAAACTTGAGAAAAAAATGTGTGGTCTGCAGCTGCTTGAACATAACCCAAAGCAAGAAGAAAATTGGACAATCTCTCAAACCATTGTCTACTAGCTTGTTTCAAGCCATATAGAGACTTGACAAGCTTGCATACCTTGTTAGGAGTCTGAACTTTGTAACCCAAAGGAATCTGCATATAAACATCCTCCTTCAACTCTCCATGGAGGAAAGCATTATTCACATCAAGCTGGTGGAGGTGCCATTGTTTGGTGGCTGCTAAGGCCAAGATGACCTTTATAGTAGTAATTTTAGCCACTGGTGAAAAGGTATCAAGATAATCCAAGCCTTCCACTTGGCTGTATCCTTTAGCAACTAGGCGTTCCTTGTACATTTCAATTGTCCCATCTTCCTTTCTTTTGATTTTGTATACCCACTTGCTACCAATAGGCACAACCCCAGGGGGTAGATCAACAAGTAACCAGGTCCCATTGAGCTCAAGAGCATAAATTTCAGCATCCATGGCTTGTTGCCAGCAAGCTAGTTTGCTAGCCTCAGAAAAATTTTTAGGTTCTGTTTGGGAAGAAAGTGCAACATAGTATATAGCATTTGAGGGAGATAGATTAGCAAAAGAAACAAAGGAATCAATAGGGTAAGGTGTACCTTGATTGGCCTGCTGAGTTGTGGTGGACACATTGTATTGATAATCTTTGAGGTAAGATGGTTTTTGTTTACCTCTGGATGATCTTCTTGGAACAAAATCTGCATCACAGGGAGATGGTGGTGATAGTTCTATAGGTGAAGATGTTAAGGCTTTTGTGGGGAAAACGTGATCTGAGGAAGATGGTGGTGATGGTTCTGTAGGTGAGGATGGTAAGAATTCTGTGGAAGTATCATCACATGGAGATGTATTGTGTGGAATGGATGGATTGACAATAGGGTTCTCAATGCATTGAGGTAATGAAATATCAGTGGTTTTTGTAGCATGTTGTAGGTATGGGAAGATAAATTCTTCAAACTGAACATGTCTAGAAAAATGTAACTGCCTTGAATTCAAATCATACACTAAGTATCCTTTGGAACCAGGTTTAAAACCAACAAAGATGCATTTTCTAGATCTAGGAGCAAATTTTTTTCTTTGTGAAGTAAGTATGCTACAATAGCATAAACAACCAAATACCTTTAAATGTGAAATGTCTGGTATATTTCCAAAAAGAAGTTGATGAGGTGATTTAAAATTTAACAGTGAGGAGGGTATCCTATTAATCAAATGCACTGCATGTGCAGTGGCTAGGTCCCAAAAATATGTAGGCAAATTACTTTGAAATAATAAGGCCTAGCCACATTGAGAATTGTCTGATGTTTTTTTTCAACCCTGCCATTTTGTTGGGGTGTCTCCACACAAGAGGTTTGGTGTAAAATCCCTTGTTGTTGAAAAAAAGATTTCATGGAAAACTCAGTCCCATTGCCTGTTCTAATGATTTTAAGTTTCTTGTTAAATTGTCTTTCTATGATAGCACTAAAGGATTTAATTGCTTGTTCAGTTTGTCCCTCATCCTTGAGAAAAATTACCCAGGTATATCTACTGAAATCATCCACTATTGTTAAGAAATATTTATGGTTTTCCAAAGTAGGAACATTGTAAGGTCCCCATAAATCCATATGAACTAAATCAAAAGGTTGGTTTACATTATTTTGACTTTGTTTAAAAGAAAGCTTCCTTTGTTTGGCAATATGACAAATATCACAAACATGTCTATCATTAATTTTATGTATGAATGAGTACAAGTCAGTTAACATATTCAATCTAGCTTGTGAGACATGTCCCAACCTAAAATGCCACAGAGCACTAACAGGGAAGGTAGTTGGCAAAGTCTTATTTGTATTGAAATGATTGACAGCAGCAGCTTGTCCAAGATAAGATCCTTTATAGTAATAAAGTCCATCCACAACATTAGCAGAACCAATCATCCTCGAATCTGTGAGGTCCTGGATCACACAAGAGTGATGCAAAAAAATGAGTGCACAGTTCAAGGAATTGGTCAGCTTTGACATAGAGATCAAATTTAGAGAAAATCCAGGCAGATATAAAACCTGGTCCAGAATTAGGTTGGGATTTAAGCATACATGTCCATAATGTGTGGCTAAAACAGAATTGCCATTTGGCAATTTGACAGTGACTGAGTGGTTTCCTAAGGACTCTAAAGTTGTGAACAAGGCTTTATCTGAGCATATATGATCGGTAGCACCTGAATCTAATATCCAGGTGCTACACTTAGATGTTTTAATATTAAGAACAATTGTGTTACCTGTTTCTAAGTCATGAGAGGGAATGAAAGGAGATTGAGTGGTGGTAATGGCTGCAACCTGAGTATTTCCTGAGGAACTAGTCAAACTTGCTGACTGTAACAGCTTCATGATAGCTTTATACTGCTCCGGAGACATTTGTGGAATCTGCTCCTGGGCTGATTTATAGATTTCAGTTTCAACTTCACTAGCATCATCTCCTTCGAATGTCAAGATGTTTGTACTGTTATTCGACTTGCTCTTAAAATTGCTTGGGAAGCCATGCTTTTCTATAACATGTTTCAATCGTATGACCAGACTTGCCACAGAAACTACACACCTTATAGTTGCCTTTTGCAACAAATGAACCTCCTCTACCCCTGCCATAACTCTTCTTCCCTTCAGTTGCATTAACAAAGACCCGACTCTCAGTTTCATTATTGTTTGCTATACCAGTTCTTCTTTCATGTTGTGGGACTAGAGATAGTGTTTTATTGACATCCGGAAAAGGCTCCATCATGAGAATTTGTGTTTTAACGACTTCAAAATCTTCATTAAGGCCACTAAGGAACTTCATAATACAATCCTCATTTCTAAACTCCCTGCCATTAGTGCTAGCAACACATCTACATTTTAATATGCACGTACACTCAGGCAATGGTCAAAAATTATCCAACTCATCCCATAAAATTGATAACTCGGTGAAGTATTGGTTTACAGTATTAGTACCTTGTTTCAGAGACATCAAATCTTGTTGCAATTCGAAAATTCGAATGCGATCAGCTTGTGAGAAACGGTCTTTCAACAATTTCCATGCCTTGGCTGCAACTTCCAGGTACATTAGACTTTGAGCAATGGTTGGCTCAACTGAACTGAGTATCCAAGAAAACACTAAATTATTGCACCTCTCCCAAGCATTGGATCGAATTCTGTTGGCATTGGCAAGCTACCATTGACAAATTTGAATTTGTTTTTGGAGATTAGAGATCTCTTCATAGCTCTTGACCAGTTGTGGTAATTCTTTGCTGTGAGGAGGGGAGAAACTAAAGCCAAAGCAGGATTTTCGCTCGGATGAATATAGTACTCACTCAGTGGATTGGACGCTGGATCTGGTGGGGTAGGAGCTCCACCATGGTTGTTGGCATTTGAACTTGAACCAGAACCTTTTGCCATGGAGAAGAAAATTTTCAGAGTTCTTGAGCTTCAAGAGCTCTAGATACCATAAAAAGAGACTTGCATAAGAAAGAAAAATTATATGAGCAGAAGCATTGTTCACTATCGTTCTATTCATAAAACACACTATGTGTTTACATTTATAGGCAAGCTGGAAAAGGAAAGAACGGGAAAAATAGAATCAATCAGAGTAACAAACTTTATTCCTTAAAACAGAAAGTAAGCTAACGACATGATCCATGTGCACGTTGCTGAGCTGGTGATCCATGTGCACGTTGTGCATATTCTTTCGATGTGGGACTTCCTGCTGATAAAATGTTATAAAATTCATTGGTTTTTTACAAATTGCTCGATTTGGAGAGGGAATGTGGGTTTCCCTTTTTTTCACCACCTTTATTAACTCAGTCCCTGTCTGTTTAATAACAAGAAAACAACCGAGAATTTAAACCAAAACCAAAATTCACAAATTGAAGCATTGATGGTCCTTTTTTTTACGACATGCATTGATGGTCCTAATTTGTTTAATTAATTAAAAATTATGAACCGTGTGATGCGGTTTGTCAATCGATGCCAATTCCTTGTAGTACTACGTCTCCACAAACTCATTTGCACACCACCGACCCCTCCGAGGAAAGTTGAATCTACTTTTTTTCTTTGGTTTGAAATAATAGGTGAATCTTTGTTCGAAACTCATCTTGGGAATTTAACGGATATTAGAGAAACTAATAGGTGAATCTACTTTTTTTTTTCTTTGGTTCGAAATAAAAAAAACGGCAAAGTAATTGGGAGAGGTTACGAACATCAAAACGGGATTGAAGGGATTGACAAACTCAGGTATATTGTGAACAGAGAGGGTGGGTTTCCCCTTTGGATTAAAAAATGAAGGAGGCCTTTGCTTTAGATTTGGCTTCAATAAGGCCCCTGACAACAATTGCATATATTAGGAGTACAGAAACATAAACTAATTAACCAGTCAGTAAATCCATAATAACAAGTCAAAAAAAATAAAAAAATGGTGTTCCACTGGTGACACACCCGCAAGGTGTTTCACCCTAGAAGCACCCTTTCTTATATTTAGTATCAATCAAAAACATTTTTTTATGTAGTATTGACCAATAGAAACGGGTGCTTCTAGGGTGTGTCACCCACATGGGTGACATACCGGTATGACACCTCCTTTTAGTAGTAATAATAGGTTACTCAATTATTTAGAATAAAATAATCAATCAATCAGAGCCGTTTATTCAAAAATGAAAGTGATCCAACGGCTTTTAATAGGTGTCATACCGGTATGTCACCTGTGCGTAGACGCTGCCAATAGAAACCCTCTTCAATCAAGAGTTTCTGGTTTTCTATATATTTACCCTAATTTTGTAGTTTTGGTAACAAAGATTTTGAAACAAAACCGGTTAAGTTATTAGAGTGTTCGTTTCAGTATTTGTTGGAGTTCCTTAAGATAGGGAAATAATATGTTTCTGTGAGCAGTTTCTATTTGTGTTCCGCCACTCCCATGCTCTTCTTATATGTTGGTGTGTTCTATCAGTATCAGTATCTTGTACATTTTGCTAAATCTTTCTTTCTATTCAGCTGAATGGGGAGAGATTTTGCAAAGTATTACGCTTGGAGAGTTTAAGCATCTTTAAAATAGAGGCTTTACACAATTTTATCAATTAGTCTAGTATTTTGTACATTTGGCTATTTGGAAAGTTTTTACGTTGGATGATGCAAAGTATCTTGCACATCTATTTGTATTTCCTTTTAAGCATAGTTACCATATGTGCATTTAACACGTGCAATTTTTAATTAATGTTATAGCTGGTAGGGTAATTTTCTGACCATTACAATGGTTCTCCAGTAGTACAAGTTACTGCTTGGTTACATTATTGTCTTATACAAATTTAACTGAGATAGGGCTCCTTACAGTGTGTTTTGAAGAGACCCATTTTAGAAACCCTTGAGCATATTCCTCTGTCTTATTACCCAACCCTATACGGCTGAATGTCACTGAATATGTCTCTTTCTGATTTGCTTCTGAAAAGTAAAGCTTATTTGGCTGAACCTTCACATCAACCCCTTCTGGTGCTGAAACAAGGACAACATAGGATGAATAGGCCTCACCTACATTTGTCACAGTCCTTGTGAATGTCTGTGAGGAACCAAGCACAACAGAAAATGAGGGGTAGTTGAGCTCTCCTTCAGGAATGCTTGAAGTCTCAGAACACCTAACTGTTTTATGGGCAATGATCCCAACTTCCCTATCACTGTAGCCTAAACCACACAGATAAGGTATATAATCTTCAGGTTGGATATCATAAACTAATCCAGGATCATTTGCTCTTGATGGATTCACATGGCCAGAACCTGTGGCAAAGATATTTGCAGGCTGAAGTGTTTCATCAACAATTGGTTTGTTTTCCAAGTCTAGTGTGTCTGCTGAAGTCATTATGGCAGATTTTATAGCAGCTGGTGACCAATGAGGATGAGAGCTTTTGAGCAAAGCAGCAATGCCACTAAGATGTGGGCATGACATTGATGTGCCAGACATTATGTTGAAAGTGAGTTTTGAATTGGTGCTGTTATCCAGGGGGAATGGCCAGGCAGCTAGGATGTTCACACCTGGTCCTATGATATCTGGTTTCAAAATACCAGGACTTGGCAAGTTGGGACCTCTTGAAGAGAATGATGAAACAGCAGGGGATTGGGAGTCTCCTGTAATAGTTCCCTTAAATAAAATGGTTGCTGTAGGTGTTACAGAGGAGTTTATGTAGGCCTTGATCTTTAGTCCAGCAGCATAGCTTACATGCGTTGCAGGTAGAACATGTACATCAGCTGCTAGACTGAAGCCATTGATTTTATCATTCATGAGAATCATGGCTGCACCACCAACTCTTTTTACTTCCTCTCCTTTGGCAATTCTTGCTATACCCCCTCCTCTCTCACACAAAACAACCTTACCTCTAAAATCAATGTCATTCAAGGATCCATTAGCACAAAGTGCAGATTCTTGTTTACCATCCTTTCCAGCATATGCTAAGGATAGCAATGTTGTGGAAAAATTGGAAGGCTGGAAAACAGATTCACCATCAAATTCTTGCCCATTTCCAAGCTTTGCTGCTGCTACAATCCTTCTGTCAATAGTGCTTGCTCCAACTGTGAGGATCCATGGGGCTCCATTAACTAAGGAGCCATCAGAAGGGCCAAAGTTTCCTGCTGCACAACTTACAAAGATTCCCTTTTGAATTGCTGCAAATGCACCTATTGCAGTACTATCATTGAAAAATGGAGGTGGCTCACTTAAACCAAGGGATATGGATATTACATCAACACCATCCTCCACAGCTGCATCTAAGGCAGCTAGAATATCACTCTCAGGGCAATCTTCTCCAAGGCATACTTTGTAAATTGCCAAGTGAGCATAAGGGGCCATTCCTGCTGCCATGCCTTTGGCATTTCCTAGTACTTCTGCATAGTCCACAAAAGCACCAGCTGCTGTGCTTGCTGTGTGAGTCCCATGTCCATCCTCATCAATTGGTGCCTCTCCTTTCATTGCCGTAGCTGCAATGTTGAAAGACCTTGCTCCAATTAGTTTGTTGTTACAAGCTGTCCCATTAAGTTCACATCTCCCTTTCCATTTGGGTGGTGGTGGTGGCATTCCTGCATCACTAAATGAAGGATGATCAGGCGTGATACCAGAATCAAGCACCCCAATAATAACTCCTTTTCCAAAATTTGATTCTTTCCACAATCCCATTTGTTCCTGCAACCCCAAGAATTTTGGGGTATGTGTGGTTTGACGACGCAGTATCCTTTCAGGATGAGCTGAGATAAAGCCATTTTTCTCTTGCACTGTTCTGAGCTCCTCTTGAGTGAGTCTTGCAGCAAAACCACTCAGCACATTCTGGTATGAATAAATCATTCGTGGCTGTTCCTGAGAGCTCATCACAGTAGGTGGCATGAATGAATGGTACCAGCTCTCTAAATCCTCTGATTGAGTAAACATCTTACCCTCTGGCCTCTTCACATGGATAATGTAGGTTTTTGAGTTGCTAGTCTCAGGACTCTCAGTGGTAGGGAGCAGTTCACTTCCTTGTGCAATATGAATTTGGAAGCTCAACACCAAAGTGAGAGCAATCAAAAGGAAATAATCCATGTTCAACAGAAACTTAACTTTCTGCTTGATGGAAGAGTGAAGAAAGCCAAAGGAGCTTAGTTTGGCCTGCTTTGAACATATTCACAATAGCAATATATATATAAGGAAGCTAGATCGTGTACTTACTCAAGCCGAGAGAGGGAAAAAGCCGGCACAAGCATATGGATTACCTGGTATTTTGTTTTTTAGTAACATGTTCCTGATGGTTGTAATGAGCTTGGCCAGCATGTTAATGTGTGATGAATTGTGATTCTATTTATTCTTAAGTCCGCAACAATGGTTTATATTTGTTTAGAAGGTTCTTGTTGTTTTGCAGCCTGCCATGTTCTGTTTAACTTAATTGGCTAGAAGATCGTTACATGGAATCATGGATGAGACTCGGTCCTTTGAGCTTTATATCTTTGGCATTTGTCATGTTGCCCCATTTGAAAATTTTCTATGGAATTTTACCTGCATGCAATGTCCTTGGGCCAATTGCAATACTGTATAACAGTCATGCTGAACTTGTACGAACTATGTCTTTGGCCCAAGAACTTGGAGGTATTAACCACTCTTAGCTCAAATCTCTGGAAATTACTTATTTTGTACATTATCAAATGAAATGCCATGAATTACTCTGTCCGCTTGAAACTCTGTTATCGAAGTATTGGTCAATATCATGTAAAAATATGAAATTCCGTTAGCTATAATTGATTTTTTTTTTCCCGAGCAAACAAGACAAATGCAACAAGTGGGATGAAAAATATACCGAGTGCGATTGTTTATGAAGAAACTAAAGAAAAAATAAAAAGCAATTGGAATACATACTGTAAATAAATTTTGCACTAAAATTCACAAATATTTTGAAACATTGCTACTTGGTTTGATTGCATTTTTTATTCTTTTATTATTATAGCTAATGTGTGATTTTTTTGTCATGTAAATTTTGTTCAAGTCAATTAAATTCATTTATTTTTAAAATTAAGTAAATCTAATTGTGACATCAATGTTTTTCTTGCCTAAAACTCTCAAAATTTTATTTCCTATCTAAATGTTTGTGGAACTATGACGAATTTAGGATATAAAATGATTTTAGAAATTTAAAAGCCAATAATTTAGTAGAAATCTTTATCTTTATATATATAAAAGTAAGGTAGTGAAATCATCCTTTCAAACATAAAAGGAGGATAAAATGGTAAATTTCTTTCCAAAAAAATTCTAAAAATAGTAACTCACTTTCCCATTTAAATTATTAACATTAGTAATCATCAATAATTAGTTATAATAATTATGTTTGTTAAAATATCACTACATTTGTTGACTTATAATAATAATAATTATTATTATTTATTCTCTTATTTACTTGAAAAGCCTCCAACTTTTACTAATTTTTATCTTATAAAAATAAATAATTTAATTTGTTTGAAAAATTATAAATATTAATACAAAAAAAAATAAACATTTAGCTTTTTAAAATAAATAAATATTTTTATTCATTTATTATAAAAACATTTTAGTATATTTTATGAAATATAGAATAAGAATAAAAATATAATATGAAATTTAAAAATTTTAAGGCACTTATTAAAAACAAAAACTTTACAATTGCAATACTAGTAATTATTTAACTTTGGTTATTATCTCATAATTAAAGCCTTTCATATTTTCAATATTAAATTTATCTAAAAAAATATGTAATTTTTGCTAAATTATTGTGACAAAAAATCTTTGGTTAAATTATAGTTAAATGATAAAAATCCTTTATTTGATGTTGATTAATTGTTTCCTATCATCCTTTTCATTTTTTAATGACAATAAAATAAAAATACGGGTCAAATATTTAAGTTACAGGTTAAAAATTACAACAAAATTCTTGATAACAATTAATTTATAGAGTAAAATCAAATCAAACGGGAATGCAACTTTACAAGAAAACTTACTAATAATTTAGTTATAGGGTGAAAGTAAATCACACATGATTAAAAATTTTAAATAAAAATAAATTCATATTTAATTTACTCAGAGAATGGTATTAAAATAAAGTAATTAATATTAAAATTTGTGTTGATCATATATTATATGAAAATTTATTATTATTTAGATGATAATATAAGAAAATATCATACGGAAATGAATATTTTATATGAAAGCTCATAAATATTAAAATTAAAAGTACACTTTTTGGTAAGTGGGAAAAGAAATTAAAAATACACTTTAATTGAACTTTTTAATATAAATTTGAAAATAATGGTATTCAACTTATAATAATTCAGATAAATACCCATATTTTTGAAGCAAGGTTCTTATCAAGAAACAATGTTAGAGGAAATTTTTTTATCCTAAGAATATTAAACTTTATGTTGATTATATTTACTTGAAATTTTATTACCATTTTAATTATAAAGTAAAAAATATCACCCGGGTATGAATTAATTGAATATTTTAGTATAAATTTTTATCAATTGTAAATATTTTGCTTATATTTTGTTGTGTTTAATTGTAAAAATATTAAAAACACGAATTAATAAAAATAGATCTTTAAATTTTAAGTTTATTTATATTTATTTGTTATATTAATATAGAGATTACAATAAGTAAATATAATTTACCTTAATTAAGAAACAATGTTGAATTTTTTTTTTACTTTTTGTGTATAATTTGTTTAATCCACATGTCATCAATATTGTAAGTAGTTATGACATATTTTACACGTGTTATTACATTATCTTTTTTACACGTGACTTATTTTATATTTTCTATTTTCACACTATTTCTTATCATATTTCATACTCATTTCTTTTTTATGTTTTGTTTTACAATCATGCTAATCATATTTTTTGTTCTTTTCAAGTCTTTTAATAAATATACTTTTTGTGCATTATAAGCATTATAATTTTTATTTACGCATTATGTAATTAATATTGTAAATAATTGTGACATATATTTTACATATGTTATTATATTATTTTTTAAATTATCATTTTATTATTAATATTTTGCCCCTCAAAACTAAATGCCCCGTGCGTTGCACGGGTCAACACACTAGTTTAATAAAATTTAAAGAATTTTATAAGACGTGATATTAGAGTTTGGAAAGAGGAAAATCTTGGAATTTTTTATTGAGGAAATATTTAATGTCTTGATTATGACAATTTAGTGAAAAAACAAAAGGTATAAAACAATTTAGTTTGTATAGATAAAATGTTTATTTTGTAGGTATTAACTATTGCATATAGACATTTTAAAGATAAATTGTTTGGAGGTGCTTATATTAAAAAAAAATAAAAACAAGTGATGTATACATGCGCATCCAAGTTTTTGAAGCTTCAGTACCATTCTTTTTTTTTATCTGTGTGCGTCTTTCTTTTGATTGCAATAGCTTCCAGCACTCATTTTTTGGATCACATGTCGTATGATAAATTTTTTTTAAACAAGAATATATTAATCAAATAGATGTTTTGCAGTATGATGTTTAGGCCGTATGATAATCTTACTTTTAGACATTATTTAATATTTACATTTTAGTTTTATTTTTAAAATTTTGTTTAGAGACCAGAAGCGCCAAAACCTAGAGCAGTAGCAACCTCCCCCCTCTCCTAAAGGGGTGGGGGTTCCTCCTCCATAGGGGATTTTTTTCTCCCATTTTAGATGAGTTTCCTCCAATTTTAAGTGGGTTTTTTTCTCTTCTATGGTAAGAGTTATTTTTTTTTCTTCCTCCTTCCATCTTAACCAGCAGTCCAGATCCTCCCCTTCCCCTCCTCTTCTCTTTCTTCCACCTTCAAGCATTCATTTTTCTTCCTCCTTCCATCTTATGCCTCCTTTTCTACACCACTCTTCCTTTGTTTTTTTTCTTTTATTTTTTCCACCCTCTCTTTTAGTTGTGTTTAGCCATGGTTTGAAGGTTTTGTTTGCTCGTGAGACATCAATCGGTTTCTCTGTTAACTATGCCAGAGTCATTTGAGCTAAGCAGAGAAACAAAAAAAAAAAGAAAGAAGCGAAGGAAAATGATTCACCTAGCAAGCAACTCCATTGACATGGATGTTTTTTTAGTTGTTTTGGTATTTTGTTTGAACTTATTTGAGTGACATGCTTTGAAATGTAATGTTTATTTGTTTAGCATTGTAATATCACTCAGTTGATCTATGATTATAGATGTCGTATGGCTGCCCTTGAGGCTTAATGAATTTTCATGTTGGACAAAAAAAATTAAGGTGCTTTAGTACGAAATGGGAAATAATTGTTTGAAAAGATTTTATAAAAAAATTATTGTCTTCTTTATAATATAACTGTTTGTGAATTATTGTGTATACAATTACAAAATTCTAAAAATTGTTTTTGACAGATTTTTAAAATTAAGTAAAAATATTTAGAAGTTTATATTAAAGATTTCTTATATTAATAAAGAAAATATATATTATAAAATATTTAATCAAATTGTTTTTAGCTTTAAAGTATTTTAAAGTTATAAAATAAAATAAAACCGTCAACCAACTTTTACTTTATTATTGCAAGCTCTTATTTTTAACTTTAACTTTAAAGCAACTTATAATTTAAAATAAAGCTAGGCCAAACAAAGCCTAAATGGGTTTGAGGGTTGATGGGCCCTTTTGAGTCTAGGGTTGGTGACGTGATCCCGCGTGGTACTGGTATGACTTGTATGGATGCTCGTGCCATGATGGGCCCGAATCCAGTTCAGGATCCAGGTATGGGTCTGCCATGTGGATATGGCCTACTCCCATAACACATACTTTTAGTTATGTACCATTCACTTTTTTCCTAATTTAAGGAGTGTCAGGTAACCTTTAAAATTTGTGCCTTTAAATTTTAAATTTAACCTTATAATTGTATACTATAACTAGTATTTTATCTCATATATGAGAAATATATATTTATATAATTAATATCTTATATAAATATATAATTTGAATTTAATATATGAATACTGAGAAATAATTAGTTAGTATTAGGGATTGAATTGAATGTATATATTAAATAAAAATTGTTTTGAATTTGAACGATTAATTCATAAAAATAAATTATTTCAACCATACTATTGAACAAATAATATTTTAAATCAAAGAAAACACAAACAATCGAACACTTTCAATTTTGGGTAATTGAGTTCTTGGTTAAATAATTTAGAAAATGGGGATTTCATTTCCAAATCTGGAGTGGGAAGTCTATTTATTAAATAGGCTATTGTTTAGAGTGCAAATGTCCAAATTTTTGGAGGTAAGGACGCGTGATGAATTAAACAACGGCCGTTTCAAGTAAGTGATGGTGTTTGCATTTAGAGATTCTATTGTGTTCAGGAGTAATGAGATGTGAAATTCCATGATTTTGAAAAAATGGTTTGAGTTTTAAAAATTCACCACCATTTTCTGAATATAATTTTTGAATTGGGCAACTGAATTGTGTTTCAACTAAATTCTTGAAGATAGGAAAAATTAAGGACACATTAGATTTATTTTTCATTTGGTAAACCAAACGTATTTGATAAAATGGTCAACAAAGATAACATAGTAGCGAAAATGATCAATTGAGATAAAGGGAGCAGGTCCCCATACATCAGAGGAAATATATTGTAAAGGCCTAGAACTATGAATAGAAGACTTGTGGAAGGGCAATTTGTGACTTTTATTGGCTAGGCAACAAGAGCATTTATTGGAGAAACCTTGAAAATGAATATTACTGGACTTGAGGGCAGGAAGAAGAGGACAAGATGCAGGATGACCAAGGTGACTGTGCTTAAGAAGGATGGATGAGGTGGATTGACTGGTGAATGACTTTGGTGAAGATGACTTGGGTAGTTTGTAAACACTGTCGTCATTCAACCCGCGCAACAGAACCGCCCCCATGCTCATGTCCTTAACCTCAAAATGCCATGGAAAAAATCCAATAGAGACATTATTAGTTTGGCATAATTTAGAAACTAAAACCAAGTTTTGTGTAACCCTAGAAACACACAAGACATTGGATAGACGCAAAGGCTTAATCTTTTTTGTAGTTAAAATAGTAGTAGAGCCAATATGAGAAATGAGAAGCGTCGTACCATTAGCCACTTGTAGGTGATAAGGACCATTGTAGTCAGACTAAATGGAGAGAATATTGAGATCATTGGTTATGTGATGGAATGCACCAAAGTCAAAAAACCATTTAGGCGAGGGCACATTAGTTTGTACAACATTGATAGAAGGAGAGGCATGCTTGCAAGGAAATTTGTTTAGTTTGTAGCATTGCAAGGCAGAGTGGCCTCTTTTGTTACAAACCTGACAAATAATTGCTGAGAATTT
This sequence comes from Sesbania bispinosa, assembly GCA_026901365.1. Taxonomy (NCBI): domain Eukaryota; kingdom Viridiplantae; phylum Streptophyta; class Magnoliopsida; order Fabales; family Fabaceae; genus Sesbania; species Sesbania bispinosa. Next base: position 1,712,541 of record QLOH01000131.1, on the reverse strand, counting down.
CTTGCGTCCATATGGAGGATAAGAAGATTGTGGAGCATGCCTTTTATCCTTGTTGAAACGACGTTGTGTATAATTGGTTGTCATCGGGGTAGTAGATTGAAGGCGGCCATCACGTCCCCGAAAAATATGACGTCGGTCACATTGGTCCCTGAAAGAAAAAAAATTGTAAAATGGTCCCTGACAAATGCTCACGTCGGTCAAAATGATCATTCTATTAACCTTCGTCTGTTTAGAGTTTACAGAAGTGTACACGTGGCACATTAAGTGCCATGTTATGTCTGATGTGGCTTTAATAAGTTTTCTTAGTCAACATTAAGGACTAAAATGAAAGCTGGACAATTATATTAAGGGACCAAATTGAATGCAACAAAAATTCCCAACGTCCTTTTCTTCCCTCAACGTCACATTGCACATTGTCATCTTCCCCAAAATCTAAGTTTAGAAACCCTAAAAAGCAATCGCGCCAAGGGAGAACGTGAATCCAGCCACACTTCTTCAAGGTTGTGTTGTCGTCACAGCGTCATCCTCTCTCTCTCTCTTCGATTTCGGTCTGAGCCGCCCAACCACCACTCTTATATCCAGTCTTTTCTCCGGCTTGCAAATGACATCTCTGCCACACAAAACAGGTCGCGTCGTGGCAACCCCCTTCAACCCTAATTTTCAGCGGCTAAGCGCAACCGCATGCATGCCTTTAATGGCCCATCACTCCCACCCAGACTCATCGCGCCAACCACCACCAGCATCCCTGTCTTCCCCACCATGTACGTCGTGCGACCATAACATCAATCTGGGCATCAAACATGTTACCATATAGCAAACCAATGTTTGGATCAATAAAGTTAGATGATGCCTCAAACCGGGCATAATCCAACGACACTTTATTTGGGGAATCTCAATAAGCATACTAAGGATATATATCAATCATAAAAGGTGACTTATTTTCAACAAGAAATTCTAGCATTGGCTTCAGGAAATGTGCATGGTTGTTATTGAAAGCCCCAACAGAATGTGGGAATGATTGGGACAGAACCCCAAGGGAATGGGTATCGAAAACTTTTATCTTTTTGTGCAGCCCAAGTTTCTTGAGTGCTGTAAGTACATTATTGATGGCGGGTACTACAAATGCAAAGACTAATTTGAAACCAGGGACCAATCTGATTAATTTCAATCTTTGCTCTCTGCCACGCTAGGCATTTGAAACCAAGGACAATTTTGATTAGTTTCAATCTTTCATGACTAACATGGCACTTAATGTGCCACGTGTGCACTTCTGTTAACTCTAACAAACGAAAGTTAACGGAAGAACCATTTTGATCGACGTGAGCATTTATCAAGGGCCATTTTACAATTTTCTTTCTTTCAGTGACCATTGTGACCGACCTCATATATTTCGGAGACCATTTTGAGGGTTTACTCTTTATTTTCCAATAACCTTATTTAATGAATCATGCACCAAGAGAGAGATAGAATTTCAATTTGAAACAAATTTCAATAAAATTGAAATCTTATTTGAAGAACAATTTAGGAAATGTAAATCATTTTTAGATCACATTAAAGAAATTAAATGAGGTTAATTAAAGTATTTTTAATTAGTGTGAATTATTTTTTTTACTTATATTTTGAATTCGAAAGGGTTTGTTTTTTTGGACGTTAAAAGGCATGCTCAACTATTTTTTATTTAAAAAAATATTTTTTTAATAAATAATTCAAAATCTTTTACCAAAATCTTTTTAACTAAGTTAGATGAATTGGGGGTGTTGTGTAAATTTTAAAAATAGAAGGGGTTTTGTGTTGGAAGTTCAAAATAGAGGGAATGTTAGAGTAATTTACTCAAGAAATTTTAGGCAGACATCCAATAATGTATTGCCACATCATTTATTGAATTTAATTACACATGAGGTGTCACATTCATTTCATGATGTGACGAAATATCATTAAATGTCTATGTAAAATTTCTTTATACTGACCGTGTATATTAATTAAATCCTATTTTTAATTAGTGTAAATTATTATTTTTAATTATATTTTGAATTCGAAAGGGTTTCTTTTTTTGGACGTTAAAATAAAACTATTTTTGAGCGATGAAAAAAAGAAAAGTTCAATGGCTCCATCGTATCGTAGTACTCAACGAAAATGAGAGTTCAATTAGTGAGATAGATAGGGGTTAAGAATTACAGTTGCGACTACACATATCCGATAGAAGCTACTAGAAGCCCTTTCCGTCAAGAGAAGTCTAGACCCTGTCTCGCACCGTAAGCGCCCACAGTTTAACATAAAAACCAAAGTAAACATTTCGCCGCGCTGTCACAGAAAATGGATGCATCCAAGTTGAAAGAATTGAAGCTTTTCATCGAACAGTGCAAGTCCAATCCTTCCGTTCTCGCCGATCCTTCACTTTCCTTCTTCCGCGACTACCTCGAAAGGTGAATCCATTCGAATCCAAAAATTCATATTTCTTTTTTAGAAAACCACCGTTCCATTAACTTACCAACTCTGTGCTGTCTTTGATTACTCTGTCCAGTCTCGGCGCCAAGCTTCCTCCATCTGCTTACTCCGAATCGGTACCCTAATTCTCTGTCATTCCTTTCTATTTCTGTGTATTGAATATATTTGAATATGAATACGTGTGTCACCTGCCTCGTGCTTTGTGTATGATAGAAACACGTGGAGAGCGATGAGGATATTGAAGATGTTGTGGACGAACAAGAGAAGGTGGATGACGTAGAGGAAGATGAAATAATTGAATCTGATGTTGAGCTCGAGGGTGAAACCGTCGAGCCTGATGATGATCCTCCGCAGAAGGTTTTTACTTTTTCAGAAAAAAAAAGAAGAAAAAATAATTATAGTTTATTTATATTATATGTGATGCATTTGGGGCTTCCTTTACGGTGAATGCATGTCTTGTTTTAGATGGGAGACCCCTCTGTGGAGGTCACTGATGAGAGTCGTGAAGCTTCGCAGTCGGCCAAAGCTAAAGCCATGGAAGCGATTTCTGAAGGTAATATTCATTGTTAAGTGAACATTGCCTATTGCCATTGAATACATGTGGTTTTATGTTATTTTATTTTTATGGTAATCGTTGAGTGGTGGATGGATACACTATCAAGTACTAATGCACAAAGATAATCCATATCATGCTTGGGTCTATTACATAACAATGTAACTGTAATTTGAGATCATGTGAGTTTACAATGCAGGTAAGTTTGAGGAGGCGATTGAGAATTTGACAGAGGCAATTTTACTCAATCCTACCTCTGCCATAATGTATGCAACCAGAGGTATGACTTGATTTGCTTTTTTCCTTTTGGTATTCTTGAGTTAATTGTTCTTATCGCCCAGAATAAATGTTCGTTCTTATATATTTTTTTAAATCATTTACAGCGAGCGTCTACATCAAAATGAAGAAACCCAATGCTGCAATCCGTGATGCAAATGCTGCGTTGGAGGTTATACTCTTTCTTATATGTTGCTTTGAGTGTGGAACTAAGTTATATCCTTGCTTGACTTAAAATAGGACAAGGCTTCTTTGAAGTAAGCTTGGCTTGAAAATGAGCAGGCATATCTTTTAAATTACTTAGTGAGTTAAGTTAAGATCCCAATGCACTTCGCACTAAATCAATGGTGAATTCACATTTAATTGCTCACTTTAGAGACAACTTACTTTAAAGCAGATTTTCTATGTGCTAAGTGGTGAAATACATGCTTCTGGAAAATGTATTTTAAATATGCATTCTGAACAGGGGCATAACTAGGTGGATGTGAGAGGTACTGTGGCATTTCAGAAACCAAATATTTCCTTACGTGTTGCATATGTCTTTAGGTAGAGAGTCCCATAAAGGTTCAATCTATACCCTCATATAAAATTATATTGCATACCACTCCCACCTAAATTTTTTTGTTCTGCTCATACTTACTTGATGGAGAAGGATTATTAATGTATACTAATTTAATGAGATTTACCTGTTCTGGACACAATGCACTGCCCATATTGTCATATTTACAAGCATCAGTACCTTTTGCATGTGTGTGTATATCTTCCATCTGAGCTGTGTGCAAGGATCTTTATATTGTATTGATTTTTCCAGATTAATCCTGATTCTGCTAAAGGATACAAATCACGTGGTATAGCACGGGCAATGCTTGGTCAGTGGGAAGAGGCTGCAAAGGATCTTCATGTGGCCTCAAAGTTAGACTATGATGAGGAAATAAATGCTGTACTTAAGAAGGTTTGCTTTCTTTACCCCTAGGTATCATTTGAAGGAGATACTAGGAAAGCTATTGTGGACTGTGATAATTGATGATAATAAATAAGATGCTCAATTGAGTTCGACCAAAGCCTATCTTAATGCATTCAAAATTACCTCACCTGTCAAAATACAGGATATGCGTACGACTTGCTAATTTGCTATGATTGTTTACATCTTTAAAAATAAAAAATGACATGGTTGGGATGATGTAAATAAATTAAAATATTGTAATAGTTTGTATATGTAAAGAGAACTATTTGGATATGGAAATTGCCTTGGGATCTATATGAAGCAAGGAAATGTCTTTGTAGACATTGCTGCTATAAAATTAGATGCCAATATGGTATGCTTTTCAATGTATGCTAACCAAATTAATGAAAAATGAGGGAAAAGATTATGAAACGATATAATAGCCTGGAAAGGAAAAGATACATAATAAGAAGGATAATGGGAAGACATTTAGGAGGAACAATTGGTTACAAAGGGGATAAAGCTTTGAGCATTTGGTTTCTTGAGGAATGAGAAGTGTGTGTAGTTATAGTAATTTTTTTTTTATGAAAACAAAATCAGTTTGAAGAAAGAGATATGGGGGCTTAATGATAAGATTAGCAAATTGATGCACATGTTCATGTAACTTATTGTTGAAGAGAGAGAGATTTCACATGGAGCAGGCGAAGGCATTGGGTAACTTTCTCTTTTTAGTTGGAAAAATTTTATGTTTGCCCACTCAATCCTAGTTGTTTTGTTCCCACTTTCTGTAATCACAAACACCAAAAAGATTGTATATGAGTACAAGTGCTACTTAGCTTGATTCTTCCCTAAGTATCAGCTGCCTTATATGGTACTTACAATTCTAGCATTTTAGGAATGCTATGTAGATACAGCTGATTAGTGATTGCTATCAACTCTGTCTAGTTAATAATTAATAGTTTAATACATCAATTGTGGGCCATTACCAACAGTCCATTTTGTTGTTTATTCACAGAATGTGATGTTATCCTTGTATAAGAAGTTTAGGGTGATTTGAATTCCTTGAAATGTATCAATTTACTATAACAGACTGACATCTATTTGACCCAAAATAAATATACCAAGGGCAACAAGTTATTTAAAATTATTAGATTTATTTGGCATCTCATTATAAATTCTGGATTGTCTAGGTGGAACCAAATGCTCACAAGATTGAGGAACACCGTCGGAAGTATGAAAGGCTGCACAAGGAAAGAGAGGAGAAAAAAAATGAGCGTGAGAGACAACGTCGCCGTGCTGAAGCTCAGGTTCTCAATTTTGATATAGATATGCTGAAACACTAAGCATGCTGCAGAATGTGATATCCATGTTATTTAGTTATTGCTAACTTGTTATTGTATTCTCCCAGGCTGCATATGAGAAGGCTAAAAAACAAGAACAATCATCTTCCAGTAGAAATACTGGAGGCATGCCTGGTGGTATGCCAGGTGGCTTCCCTGGGGGCATGCCGGGTGGCTTCCCTGGAGGCATGCCGGGAGGCTTCCCTGGTGGGGGCATGCCAGGAGGATTCCCTGGTGGGGGCATGCCAGGAGGGGTCCCTGGAAATGTTGATTTTAGCAAAATCTTGAATGTAAGTAAATCTGGACTGGGATGTTTTCTTGTGCTTGTGAAGTAATAAGAAACCCTCCTCCTCCTCTCTTTCACATATATGCGTCCATGTTTACTCTAGTCTTGATGTTAAATGCACATGTCTCTCAGGACCCTGACCTGATGACTGCATTTAGCGATCCGGAGGTCATGGCTGCTCTTCAAGATGGTAATCACCAGTTCTGATATGATATCTAATTCCATTCTTTTATCTTTTCTAATTTATATTGTTTTACTTGAGAACCCATTTGTCATGAGTGGAAAACATGAGTTTTCATAAGCTTTTGACTATATTGAAACTGTAATGCAATGTGCTATTTTTTTTTTGCCCGAGTAATTTTGGAATTAAGCCTATTAACTACTGTTGCATGGAATTGGATGGGTAAATGCCATTTATTCAAAGGAATATAGGTGATAGAAATGAGAAGGATACAACTTTTTCTATCCTTTGCACTTAACAGTTGAACTAATAAAATCTCCTAAAAACCCTGTTCTTTCTCTCCCTTCCTCCTCTTTCTCCTATCAGCTATTCATATTCACTAGTCCCTACCCTGCTTGGGCATAAGACTATATGATATTTAATAACCTGGCTACTGGTTGCGCGGAATTGGATGGGCAATGGACTATTATCCAAAAGAGAGCGGGTGAAAAGAATGTGAAAGATTGAACTTTTCCAGCCCTTGCTCTTGATTTCACAAGAAACTGCTAAAACTCTTGGATCTCCCTCTCTCTGTATGTATCAGTGACTCCTTTGACCTTTCATGTTCATTTGTTTACCCTGCCCAGGCATAAAAGACCATATCAAATTTGATAGCCTGGTTTACATTGTTTTCGCAAGTTATTTTGCATAGTTTGAAATTCCTCACTTGCTTCACATGGCAAGCTTCTCCTCGAGATTATGAGGACCAATGATAGGTTCTGGATTTAGATTTGCCATAAACATTACTAAAATTGCATGTTAGTATATTAAACATCAAATTTAATTTCCTATGCTGAAGAGATCATTTACTATAAGGTTGGATATTAGTAAAATTTCGGAAACATCAAGTTCGATAGGAAGTTGGATGATGACAAATGACCTTGTTATACTGAACATGTTGCTATATGTGCCATTTTTACTTTTTGCATTTTTTTTTAGCTGACTCCTAAGAAGATATTTGATTTGTTGATTATTAATTCCATTCTTTACTTTCTCCTTTCTGGGTTGGGTGCAGTTATGAAGAACCCTGCTAATTTGGCTAAGCATCAGGCAAATCCTAAGGTGGCTCCTGTAATTGCGAAAATGATGAGCAAATTTGGAGGTCCCAAGTGAACACTTTTAGATGTTTATTTGAGATATTTGTGATTTCAGCATTCTAGGCCTCTGCCGTTCGGTATTTAGTGTTATTTATATTGCATTTTTCATTTAAATGAAATTATGAAACCTTTCACCGTTTGTAAGGCCGGTTTCTTCGTGTTTATTTGTCACAACAATGTAATGTTCTCCCGAGTGAATTTGAATGATAAAAGTTGAATCTTTCTATTTTTTTAGAAATAATATTAAGGTTTATTGCTTGTTTAGATGAAAGCCATTGTTGTAGTCTGTATAGTCTGTAGAGGCATCCTTTTATGCTCAAGGAGATGATAGGAAATCAGTTTTGTTTCGTGTATGTTGCCTGGGGTGATTAAACGACATCGTTTTATTCTGGGGGATGTCTGAACATACTTTCTTACAAGCTTCACTTCACATCATTAAAACTGGCATGAACAGGCAGTTCTCATCAAAGTTTGATCTTCTTTTTTTTTTTTTTTTTTTTTTTTAATTTTAAAAAAGTGAGTACTTTGATCTTTGAATTTGTTAATAACTTAATATAGATAAACATGTACGGATTGATTTCACTGAAAGCAAATAAAAGTAAAAAATAACTATCAGAATTGTTTTTTGTTTGTTATATCAATTGGGAGAAAATGAAAATGAGGGAAGTTGAGTGGGGAGAAAAAGGAAATAATTAGTAGAGTGAAAATTAGATGAAAAAAGATGTAGGGCTTATATTAAAACTTTGTACTATCAAGTGTAGAATTATGAATGTGGAAGAAAAAAATATTCTTTTTATTTTTTTTTATTTTATTCATATGTCAATCTTTTTTATATTTTTTCTTTCTCTCATTTAGTACATTTATTTTTCTCTAGTATAGTATTTTTATTTTATTTAGATTGAAAAATATATTAGATCAGTTATTCATTTTTTTTATCTAACTAAATTAATTATAAAAATTACATATTTTTATTTTATTTTTTGCCCATTTTTATCATTTATTTTTTATCTAAATCCAAATCAGACCACGAGTGAAAATAGTACGTTTTGTTGTCTAATAATTTTTTTTTAAATAAGATTGTCTCATGGCTGAGCGTAGGAATAGGTCATCAAGTATAAGCAAAGAGGAGCCGCAGTGTTTGATATTGGGATAGCATGCCAATGTTTTGATTTTGGTATTTGTTATTTAATGATGTGTTACATCAAAGATTGGTGTTTCAGTAAGTTTAACACAGTTAAATTTATTAGATGAGGTATTGATATGAGATCCAATGATAGTAGTATAACAAGGGTGACTAAAAATCAAAATTGGTCTTGTTTTTTAATAGAGAAGCCGCTTTCCACATCTATCATAAAATATATATAAAGAATTAATTCTTAATTTAATCCTTGATACTTTGTGTCAAATTATCTTTTCAAAAGATTATAATTACCAAATAGGTCTTTAAAAGTAAAAAAATATTATTAAATAAGTAATTATACTAACAGTAAGGTCCTTGAAAGATTGTCATTAAATAAGTTCTTAAAATAAAGAAAATATTATCAAATAAGTTAAGTGTTATATGTTATGGAAGTACTAACATGATTACATTTTCATATATAGATGACGATAATTTTTCAACTACCTAATAAGTGATACAATTACTTATTCAATGACATATTATACTTTTTGAGACTTATTTGATGATTATAAGTTTTTGAGCATTTAATTTGTGACGTAATAATCTTTTGGGGATTTAATAAAAAATTTAAGGTTTTTTTATAAGACATTTCAGCAACATGAAAACTAAAATTAATAGTTGTAAACATTTATTAGTGTTTGATAAAATAATTTTTAATTTTTAACTTGCATTTTTTCTAGAAACTATATGAGGCAGCTTTTCAAAAATACTATTTTTCTTATTCGTAGCTAGAGATTTATTATAATTTTATTTCTTGACAATGATAAATCATCTTTATTTAATAATTAATTATGTTGTTATATATTCTTTATTTAATATATATTCTTAATTAGTTTGAATTATTATTTTTATGATATATGGATCCGTAGTCATAGAGATTTAAGAGTTTTTTATTCAGTTATATTTTTTAGTTTTTAAAAATTATTTTAGAAAATCGTTTTTAAAATTTATCTTTTATAAATGAGATGATTTGTTTATAACATTTTTTAACATAAAAATGAAAAAATAAAAAAATAATTTTAAAATAGTTTCAAAAATTTAGTTTTTAAAAATTAAAATGCATTACAGTTTTTAAAATTATTTTTAAAAATAGTCTGTAAAATAAATTTTTAAATTTTCAACTTTTCTTACATTAAAAGGCATTTTCAACTATTTTGAGTGATGAAAAAAGAAAAAAAAATTTAATGGGCACTAAACATCTAACGATGATAGTCATAAAAAAAAATCTAACGATGATGTAATGGGTCTCCAAATTTAAGAATTTAATCATTACACATCCTCCTGAACGCTGCATTATTGTTCCACTTAAAATTCTTTAATTTTACCATCAACTAATCATGTGGAGCACTGCAGTTATTTTATTTGGCTTAATTGATAAATGTGTAACTGATTATTTTGATACATGAAAGGAGTGAATTAAATTAAATTAAATAATGAAAAATTTAATAAAATTATTTTAGAAATGAAGTTTTTTTTATAGAAAGATGCTCAACGACACACAACACTTACATCTACGGCGGTAAATGAGCCGAACCGAGCACCTGAAGCTTAGACTTGACTTGTGAAAAAAATGGGTGACTCAAACTTGACTCATTTATTTAAACGAGCCAAACTTAAAGCTTGAGCTTGATTTGTTAAAGAAAAACAAAGCTTGAGTTTGGCTTGTTTAACTCATTTATAGCTTTATTATTTTTGCTATTATGAAAATTTTCTTTAAATTATTTTTAAAGTTTATGAATTTAGTATTCAATAAATATTTTATTATTAAATGATAATATAAAAATTAAAATATATTCTTAATATACGATATATAATTAAAAAATTCTAAAATATTATATTTTTTGAAATTCAATATATAACTTCTCGACTAATATAAGAAATATTTTAATATTTATTTTCATATATATAGAGTAATTATTTTACTTAATTATTTTATTATTTATTTTAAAAATAAACTTATAACTGTATGTTTTATATTAATTAATTATTATATATATAATAAGCGAGCTATTCATGAGCTCTTAATGTCAAACTTATAAGGCTTGGGCTTGACTTAGTTAAATAATCGAGCCCAACTTTAAGTTTGGGCTTGTTTGTTTAATTAAACAAACGAGCTTGGTCGAGCATTTGACAAGCCGAGTTCAAATAGTTCATGAATAGCTCAACTCATTTACAACCTTACTTACATCATTAATAAGATACTAAATAAAGAATATTAATGGAGAACAAAAAAAAAATAAAGAATATTAACACAGTGCAAAATAAATTAAAATAATAAAATAAACACGTATACTCGTCAACCTAAACTGTTTAGTTTTTTTTTTTTTTGTTCAACATAAACTGTTTAGTCATCCTAACATATAACTGTTACAAACCGAAAGTGATTTGTTCGTTCCATCTAGAATGGATGGAGGACTTGGGGAGGCAATCCTGGAAGCCCACGCCCAAGCCCAAGCCCAAATAGTCAATGATTGGACCAGGAAGAACGTCTAAGGCCCACAACTGTCCAACTCGGATCACATGAGAATGAGATGAGCTTCAGCCAAAAGTTGTGAACCTTCGTCTGACTTGAGAAAGAGGTGACTCTTTCAGCTACTGACCTACTGTCTTGGCCCGTCGTGTTTGCTCTTGCACTGCAGAGACGCAACTTGCCTTCATCATCCGAGACCGCACAATACCTTGATTCCTCGTCGGTGTCGTGCGATAGCTTGCGAAATCAAACATTGTCGTTCAGTATCGTGCGTGCATTTCGGTGCGTTATTCTTCTTTCACGTTCAGATGTTCTGATGTATTTGAACCTGAATTTTTTTAAACGTCGATTTTGGTTAGGCTTTTCTCCCCCCAATTTGTTTGTTGGTCTAGTTGTTATAGATGATTATTTTTGTCAAATCACTTCAGTTGGATTCGGTTATTTAGAACAATTGCTAGGGTTTACCTCATTTATATGGTGATTGTGCTTTGAATGTTCTAATTCCAGATCAACTTAAAAATCCAGTTCGTTGCCACAGGTTGTCACCACATCTTGTCTCTAACAATTTTCAGATTTTCTCTGATTTCATAATCTCTCTCCGTTGCTCTCCTTTTCTGTATGTCTCGAGTAATTAGGCATTGTAATTGATTTCAGTTTTTTGTACGTTATTGTGCTTGTTTGAGTCTCAAACTTAACCACCAGCGGCGGATCCAGGACACTGGATCAGTGGGGGCAAACAATTTTAAAACAATTAAATAATTATATATATATATATATATATATATATGTATGTATGTATGTATGTATGTATATGAAGGAATTGAAGCATGACACTGAAGAAAGCTAGCTAGTAGCTATTGCTATTGAAGAAAAAACAAATTACCCATTTGTGTTCTTCATGAAGAAGGAATAGATGTTTGAGATCATGCAAGAGTGGTGGACCTTCAAGTGGGTACTGAGTTAAGAGAGACACGGAGTTAACAATGTGAAAATAAGCGGTAACGGAGATGTTTATAACTTGGAAAGAGTAATCCATGTGTTGTGTTATAATAGGAGAACATTAGGACTTATGATACTGTAGGTAAGTTTTGGCCCAAAATTTATCCCCATGTAACTTAACTCTGTGCTTCATCACCACTTAGACACCCCTGTTATATAAATTTTCTTTTACAGGAAGTGAAGGGCAGCAGAGAGGGGTTTGACGACCCTGTTGGAGACGAGAAAGGAGAAGGAACACAGATTAGTTTGCGTGTGTTGCGAGACAGAGGAATGTGAGTGATGGGAAACACAGGGGAAATAGTTCGCAAAGAAGAGGTTATCACTAAACTGAAGGACGATGGCGACTTCGACAGGCTTCGTTTGAAGATTATTCGTAAGCTCAAGGACAATGTATGCTATGCTTCCCTCCAATTTTCTCAATTCCTTTCTATTCCATATTATTCTCTTTTTAGGGTTTATATCATATTTCCAATTTGTGCTTCTTCTAATGGAATTGAATATTCTAATCTAATCAGGCCACGATGATGTACTCAATTTCTTATACTAATTCGAATTTCAGTATTTCACAACTAAAAATAAGTTTAAATGACAGTAATATTGAATCTGACAATTTGTGACAGGAAGAGTTGCGACAACATATTACTTCAATTGTGAAGCAGTCGATGACACTTAATCGCCCTGGAGCAGAAAATATGAAACCTAGACAACTTTCTGATGCCATATATGAAGAAGTTGGGTAAGTTACCCATTTAGCTATTGTTTAAATTGCATTTTCACAGTTTTACTCTTTATTCTTGAGTTTCCTAACTAAATTGCATTTTTTTTTAAAAAAAATATGCCGTTTCTGTGCTTGTAGGTTTCTTATGAAGTAATTGGTTAGTTTACGTGAGAACCGAATTTTTATTTTGCTTCGTTTTTCTTTGTGTTACCAGTGAGAAAGTAATGGGCCATATATCTGATGGTTTATGGCAAATAATCAGATCAAGTGATGGCATGAAAGGCGAAATCATGGAAACTGTGCAATCTGTCTATGACAAACTGGCAAACCCCAAAGGGAAAGATGAGGTTCTGTTATCCACGTCTGATGTGGTGCCAGGTCAGAGACAAGGTGAATCAGCTTCAGCTACTGAGATTGATGACATGTTGCATGAAAATGAACCCCAAGAGCCACCAGGTTTCACTCTCTTAAATAATCATCTGAATAATAACAATCATGAGGACCGGGATAAAGGGAAGGCACAGGTTCAAAGGCAAGGATCAACTGCAGAGCAGAAGGAAGATTCCCACCTATCCCAGGATACACTTGGTGAAGATGATAATAGCATTGCGCCTCCTGGATTTTCAATAGTTGTGGAACACAGTCCACCATCAGATTGTAGTGATGAAGACCCTGATGTGCCGCCTGGTTTTGGTTGAGGAATTGGATGGTGTTTCAATTTTTCTTCTGTTGTGGAGGTCTCTATACATCCCAATCTAACTTCCGATGCATTACTTTTTCTGATTGGCATGAGGTCAATAGTTACCTGTACTTTTTTGTAGGAACTCTTCCCAAATTTTTCTGAAATGCATGCTGGATCTTCATAATGAATTCCGTTAAAAGCTATTGAGTATTGACCAATAGAAGCCCTCATCAATGAAGAGTCTCTGGTTTTTTATTCATTTATCATTATTTTGTTGTTTTGGTACAAAGAGGTTGAAATAAAACCAATTAAGTTGCATGAGTGTTTGTTTCAGTATTTCTTGGAGTTCCTTAAGACATAGAATTTATGTGTTTTTGGGAGCTGTTTCCATTTTTGTTCAACCATTCTCATGTTCTTCCCATGTTGGTGCGTTCTAACCAGTATCTTGTACATTTTGCTAAATCTTTCTTTGTATTCAGCTGAATGGAGATTTTGTGAAGTATTTAACTAGAGAGTTTAAACATCTTTAAATAACTTATGGGCCGTTCGGGGTGGTTGTGAGTTTTCAGTTTTTGGTTTTTTTAAAATTTTTAATGAAGTTTTTACAACTCAAAACCAAAATTTGAAAACCACTTCGTGGTTTTCAAAATGTTTGTTTTGAAAACAACAAAAACAAGTTTTCAGTTTTTGGTTTTGAGTTATAAAATCTTGATTGAAAATTTTTAAAAACCAAAAACTGAAAACTCGCAACCACCCCGAACGGCCCCTTAGTGAGTTAAGATCCCAATGCACTTCGCACTAAATCAATGGTGAATTCACATTTAATTGCTCACTTTACAGACAACTTACTTCAAAGCAGATTTTCTATGTGCTAAGTGGTGAAATACACGCTTCTGGAAAATGTATTTTAAATATGCATTTTGAGCAGGGGCATAACTAGGTGGATGTGAGAGGTACTTAGGCATTTCAGAAACCAAATATTTCCTTATCTGTTGCATATGTCTTTAGGTAGACAGTCACATAAAGGTTCAATCTGTACCCTCATCTAAAATTATATTATATACCACTCCCACCTAAATTTTTTAGTTCTGCCCATACTTCTGAGTACAACGACTTGATGGAGAAGGATTATTAGCGTATACTAATTTAATGAGATTTACCTGTTTTGGACATAATGCACTGCCTATGTTGTCATATTTACAAGCAGCAGTGCCTTTTGCATGGGTGTGTATATCTGCCATCTGAGGTGTGTGCGAGCATATTTATATTCTATTGATTTTTCCAGATTAATCCTGATTCTGCTAAAGGATACAAGTGACGTGGCATAGCACGAGCAATGCTTGGTCAGTGGGAAGAGGCTGCAAAGGATCTTCATGTGGCTCCAAAGTTAGACTATAATGAGGAAATAAATGCCGTACTTAAGAAGGTTTGGTTTCTTTCCCCCTAGGTATCATTTGAAGGAGATACTGGGAAAGCTATTGTGGACAGTGATAATAGATGATACTACCTCCGGTCTTCTATATAAGAAACATTGGACTAAAATCATCAATACAAAGGAAATGCATTGGAATCTGTTAGTGGTAATTAATTGTGTCATGAATTTAATTTTTTTCTCAGAAATACCCTTAGTATTAAATGAGTGAATGAGTGGGTAGCTCTTTAACTACTCACAATAAATTAAGGGCATATAAGGTATTTAGCAATTAATGTAATTAAAATTAGTACTATGTTTCTTATATATATGACCGAAAAATTTTTCATTTTTGTTTCTTATATATAGGACCGGAGGTAGTAATAAATAAGATGCTCAATTGAGTTCGAGAAAAGCCCATCTTAATGCATTCAGAATTACCTCACCTGTCAAAATACATGATGTGTACGACTTGCTATGATTGTATACATCTTTGAAAATTAAAAAATGACATGGTTGGGATGATGTAAATAAATTAAACTATTATATTAGTTTGTATGTGTAAAGAGAACTATTTGAATATGGAAATTGTCTTGGGATCTATATGAAGCAAGGAAATGTCCTTGTAGACATTGCTGCTAGAAAATTAGATGCCAATGTGGAGGCTATTATATCGTTTCATAATCTTTTCCCTCATTTTTCATTAATTTGGTTAGCATACATGAAAAAGGAAAAGATACATAATAACTTCCTATGCTGAAGAGATCATTTACTATAAGGTTGGATATTAGTAAAATTTCAGAAACATCAAGTACCATAGGAAGTTGGATGATGACCAATGACCTTGTTATGTTGAACATGTTGCTACATATGCCATTTTTACTTTTTCGTCACATTTTTTTAGCTGATTCCTAAGAAGATATTTGATTTGTTGATTATTAATTCCATTTTTTCGTTTCTCCTTTCTGGGTTGGGTGCAATTATGAAGAACTCTGCTAATTTGGCTAAGCATCAGGCAAATCCTAAGGTGGCTCCTGTAATTGCGAAAATGATGAGCAAATTTGGAGGGGTCCCAAGTGGACACTTTTAGATGTTTATTTGAGATATTTGTGATTTCAGGAGTGCAAAGGTATGATGCCATTTCGAATTTACAGAAGAGGTAAAATCACCTCATTTCGAATTTTGATAATAAGTCTGTTAACTTAGAGAAAAATTCTTGATTGAAGTTAAGACAAAAAAGACTTTAGGAATTCGAAAAGAAGACAAGTGTAAATTCGAGAAATAATACATTGCAGGTATTTCAAAAGGCAAGTAATAGTTCTTTTATTCATGATCCAAATTCGAATTACATCAGTTCGAATACATTGGAAATATATTAGAAAGGAAACTACCCTAAGTGCCCAATACATTAGAAAGGAAACTATCCTAAGTTATAATGAGTCATTGACTCATGTCTTCCACACCTCTTCCTTTTCTTCCTCCCCCACATGCTTTGATAGAGCCAAGGCAAAGGAGAATATGTTTTCCAATTTGTTGAACCACCTTCGACTTGGGGAAGAAATCAAGGTCAGCATGGGAAAACAATAATAGATTCATTTATTAAATAAATGAACCTATATTTGGCTATTACGTACAATCCAAAAGAAAACCTTCAAAGAGAAATGTTGGAAAAGTCAATAGCTTTGGCTATTTCGTCAATCCCATAAAAAATGAAATCATTCTAGATTGGATTGTACGCAGTAGTCAAAGGGATTAACTTCTTCATATTCTTTGAAGAGATTCTTTAAGAGAATTTAGAAAAAAGAAAGAAGAAAGAATGAAGAATTGTGAAAGGATTGTGCAAAAGTATTCCTATTTATAGGAGTGAAAAGGTTCTAGTGTCATTAATAAGACCATTTTAACGTCCAATGAGAAGAATTCTCATAATGAGATTGAGTGAAGTAGAATGGACGGTGGCCGGTGGTCTTCATGACCTTTGAATTAGCCAAATAAAGTTTGACACATGACGAAGGGAAGAGTGTAGTCAAAATCTCGAAAAGAGAAAAATTCATTAAGTTCAAGTGTCAAGAAAAAACTAAGTCTTAAAGTTAAGGATTTTCTTGAATCCATGAAGTCAAAATTCCAGAAAGAAGATTTCGAGAAAACAGAAAGAAGATTTCGAGAAATCAGAAAGCAAGAATTTGAGAAACAGGAACAGAGAATTCGAAGACAAGATATCTGAAGACGTGGCAAGCATGCACGCTGCCAGCACATAGGGCTAGATGATGTGTCACATGTACATTAGTTAGCCGTTAGAATTAGGAAACTATAAATAGGTGAACTCTTGATGTAATAAGGGTTCGCAATTCATTACACTCATACCCTTAAACACCTTCACGTCCGATCACACTGCGACTAACAGGTTTACAAGGTTTGACTGTATGTGATGAACCCATCCACTTTTATCTTTATGCAACTTTTTTCTTTCAATTCATTTACTTTCTGCAATTTACATTCTGTATTCTTCATTCCATGCACTTTTATCTCTTTGCTTTGAATTCTGTATTCTTACAAACATTCTGAAACTGTGATTTTCTTTAAGTTTAAAAGAAGTCAAGTGAAAATTTAGAACTTTTGATAAAATTCTGAATCAAGTTGTTCTAATTCTTAGTGAAAGATAAGTTTTTGATAGAATTCTGAATCAAACTCTTTGAAACTTATCATTTCTGGATTTCTGAAACTTAGCATTTGATTTGGTGAAATTCTGTACCAAACAACCATTTTTTCAGAAAACTTGAACTTTTGAAAGTCTTTTATAAATCAGAAACACCATAAATCTACTTTTTAAAGAGTCCCGTAAGAGGATCTGATTCTAATCCCCAGATTGTTCGTAGAATCAAAGTGATTAAAATTTAATTTTCAAAATTAGATTTTTTCATCACAAACAAATTTGCACGCCCATTGAGACTAAATTGCCAAAAGTAGTGTGTGTTATGATTTTCTAAAAAAAAAATTTGTTCTTGCATGCGTTTGAGAAGTGGGAGAACAATATCTGTTCAAATGGCTAATAGTTCAAGACAAACCGGAACTGGAAACAACAATAAGGATATAACAACTAATGCTACGAATTCTGAGAATTCACCACCCCAAAGAAATGAGTCTATGAATAACAATGAGAATGGAGTGAATGGAAATAGTAGTGTTAACAGAGAACAATCAACAACTACTACTACTATGCCAGAACAGCCTGTAGTAAGTCAAATTGGTTTTACTATCCCTATACCCAATTTTGTTTCTATGTCTCAAAATGGACAACCAGTGTATGGGTTGCCATATGGATTCGTCCCAAATTCTGGGACGGCCCCACCAACTATGTCAACAGTAGGTCCTACAGTAACTCGTGGACCCATTTTTAATCCCTTTGTGGGAAGTTCTTCGTCTATTACAAATTCTACGTTCCAAACTTTAAGGCAACAAATGGATGAAAGTAATCATGAAATGGTAAATATGTTGACAAGACAAATGGCCACAGTGTTTGATCCACTAGTACAAACAACAAATACTAATTATAATTTGTTGACTAGGCAAATGGAAAAGATTGCGGATGTGTTTGGAGCACCCACAGATCCTATAGTAAGACAAGTGGCTAATATGAATCCCCCTGTGAATCAAGGGGATCAAAATAATCAAATACCAAATCCTGTTAATCTTGTCGAAAATAGGGAAGAAAATGCTCCTAGAATTATCCTGAATAGAAATCAGAATGCTGATGAAATTCTCGAAAGGATAAGAGCAAATAACTTAGGGGGCAACAAAATGTTGTTGGAATTGTTGAACAAGTCCTAAATAGACATGGGTTTAATGTAGGATTTGTGAATCATCCTTATGTAGTGTCTCATTTTACCCAGATGGTATTGCAAACTGAATTGCCAAGGGGATGGAAAGTTCCCAAATTTACCAAATTTTCTGGAGAAGTAGGAGAATCTACTGTCGAACACATTGCTAGATATCAAATCGAAGCAGGTGATTTAACAAATAATGAAAAGTTGAAAATGAAATATTTTCCTAGTTCTTTAACCAAGAATGCTTTCACTTGGTTTACAACTCTTTTCCCGAATTCTATTCATTCATGGAATCAATTTGAAAGAAGTTTTCATGAACAGTTCTTTAGAAGGGAAACAAAAGTTACTCTTATGGATTTAGTGAACATTAAAAGATTTTCGAATGAATCCATAGACGATTATTTGAATAGATTCAGGCAAATGAAAGCAAGGTGTTTTACCCAAATTCTTGAATATGAGTTAGTCCAAATGGCTGCTGGAGGGTTGGATTATTCAATTCGAAAGAAATTGATTAATCAACAACTTAGAGATATGACCCAATTGGCTGATAAGGTTAGACAAATTGAACATCTTAAGAAAGAAAAATAGAGATTTCGAAAACCTGAAAAGACTTTTCGAAAAGATAAAATAGCATATTTGGAAGTATCTGATGATAGTGATTTCGAATGTGACATAGAGGATAATGATGTTCATGTGGCAGAACTTAAGTCCGTACCTCCTTATGTTTGTCAATCTTTGAAACCTAGTGGAAATACTAATAATGATACTAAAGATAGGTTTCCTAAGAAAAATTATGGTTTCGATATTTCGAAAGCAGATTAAATTTTCGATATATTGGTAAAAGACAAACAAATAACTCTAAGTGATGACCATAAAATTCCTTCTCAGGAACAAAGAAGAGGTAGAAAGTATTGTAAGTATCATCATACTTATGGACATTGGACTAATAGCTGTGTTTGTTTCAGGGATATTATTCAAGAAGCTATCAAACAAGGTAAATTGAAATTCGAAGAAAAGGTTCCAATGGCCATGAAGATTGACTCTGACCCACTCCATGTGAACGCCAACTACGCTGAACCTGCAGGTGTGAACATGGTCGAATTGGAAGATTCCAGTTCTGTGGGACAGGCCACAGAGATGGCCCTTGATGGAGATCAGGAATTACATGATGTTTATCCAAAAGGGGGTGAATCCTTGTTGGAATTTCTGAATCGAAAGAAGGCAGAAGATGCCTCAATTGAACTTTGTCCAAGGTGTCATGTTGTATTCGATAGGTCTGCAGCCAAGGCTTTTCGTGGATCAGAAATGAAGACACACTATCAGCAAGTGGCTGCCTAGCATCAGCAAAAAGAAAATAAGCAGAAGAAGCCTCATCCTTCTTATGGGGGTTGGATTTCGAAGTCTGAATCCATTTCTGGAGGAAAGACACCTGTTAACATGAATAGGTTCGATAAGGGAAAACAACCCATGAATCCAAAATTTCATGAAGACAGGAAGCCTCGAACTTTTGTACCATCATCATCAACTCCCCCGAATCAATGGGTTCGTCTTGGCTACATGAAATATCAGAATAATTTCCAAGGTTTTCACCAGAAACCTTATTATGGAAATAGGCCTGAAATGACGAAGACCCAGTGGAGAAGGGCATAAAGAATGAGAAAGACTGCTTTCGAGGAACAAGGAAAGAGGAACATGATTGTTGAACAAAACAATCAACAACCTAAGCCTGTGCAAGCAAAAAATGCTCAAGTAATTCAAGTCCAAGCAAATTCGAATCACCCATCTTATGCTTAAGTGGTGAAAAAGAAGCCTTCATTCCAAGTTATTGGAGGTTTTGATGAGAATGAAGATGACTTATTAACAGAAAATTTCAAAACTGGATTTACAGATGGTCTGGATGACATCTGTGCAGTTGTTTCTGTATTACCTGCTGAGTATGCTGAGGAACTTGAAAAAGGCTTAGAAGATGAAGACTTTGAGGAAGATGATATAGGTGAGGATCCAATATGTTATACTTACATTGGCAAACAGATTTGCCAGAATACTTCTGCAGTATTCGAAAAACCAACTAAGGATATGCAACTTCATATGAAGCCTTTGTTCATTAGGGCGTTAGTTGGAGATGTAAGTATTGGAAAGGTCCTCGTAGATTCTGGTGCAGCAGTAAATCTGATGCCGAAATTTATGATGAAAAAATTGATGAAGACTAAGTTTGATCTGATGCCTCATCAGATGATTATTACTGATTTCAGTGGGAAGACTTCGAAATTAGAAGGAGTCTTATGTTTGGAGTTAACAGTGGGAACCATCATAAGACCCACTATGTTTGTTATAGTTGATTCGAAAGCAAACTATAACTTACTTCTTGGAAGAGACTGGATCCATGGTGTAGGTGTTGTTCCATCTTCAATGCATCAGAGACTTTGCATGTGGACTAAAGAAGGTGTACCCACTTACGTTGATGGGGACAAAAACTATTTTAAAGTCGAAGAGGATGTTGTGGATGTGAGGAGTACTGAAAAGAAGGTTATGAAGACAAGACCATATGAAGTGATTGATAAGTATATGTTGGTGCCTACAAAAATACCTTATTCACTAAGATTAAATCCAAATTGTGGGTTTATGTTACAATGTGATGTTGGCCCTTTCGAGGTCACAGAAATTGCTGAATGGTCAGACCCAGAATAGATTCGAGCTTTTGGGCTCGAATTTCGGCCTATGTGGCCGAAAAGAAGGTAGAGGCGGCTCTCGAAGCCGAATCTAATCAAAATAAACAAAATAAAGAGATAACGACCCCTAAGGCCGAATGGCAAGAAGGTAGAATAGTCATTGAGGAGATAATAGAAGAAGAAATCTCATCAGAAACGAAAGGTAAACATTTTGAAGATGTTTTTGTGGAAAATAGAAATTCTGAAGAGGTTTCTGAAGGAAGTAGAGATTCTGAAAAGAAGTATCTTGAGGAAATGCTCAAAAAGGTTGAGACATATGTTCAAGAGACACAAGGGTTTGAGTTCGAAAGGTTAGATTGTATCTATGATGACTCTCCTTTGGGTTTCGAAGGTATTCTGTCTCAAGGCATTAAGAAAATGGAAGCTCAAGACCCTTTAGAGGAAATAAACTTGGGAACGGAGAATGAGAAAAGACCCACGTTTATAAGTCAGAATCTCGAAGGAGATTTCAAGAAGAAAATCACTGACTTGTTGAAAGAGTATAAAGATTGTTTTGCTTGGGATTATCATGAAATGCCTGGTTTGAGTCGAGAACTGGTGGAGCATAGACTTCCAACTTTTCCAGAAAAGCGACCAGTAAAACAGGCTCCAAGAAGATTTGCTCCAGAAATAGTTTCAAAAATCAAAGAAGAAATAGAGCATCTTCTAAAGGCTAAGTTCATTCGAATTGCCAGGTATATAGATTGGATTTCTAACATAGTTCTTGTTATTTAGAAAATGGAACTTTAAGAGTTTGCATTGATTTTAGAGATCTTAATGATCCAACTCCTAAAGATGAATACCCAATGCCAGTTGTTGATATTCCAAGAGGTCGAAATTTCGAAGCCAATGAATTGGCTCAAATAGCTTCAGGATATAGAATTTCAATTGGAACTCTCAGAAAAATTAGTGATATTCAAAAGAGACTTCCAATGAAGGAATTTGATATCCATAATATAAATCTTCTAGATCAGAATGATTGGAGAAGAGAAATTGTGAATCTGATACAAAATCCTTTCCCTGATAAATGAAAAACACTTGAAATATAAGATTCTGAACTACTGTGTTTTAGGTGAAGAGCTTTATAAGAAAGCTATTGATGGGAATTTACTTCGATGTTTAGGAGAAACTGAAGCATACTTAGCTTTGGTCGAAGTACATGAAGGTGCTTGTGGAGCTCACCAAGCAGGAAAGAAAATGGAATGGATTTTGAAAAGAAAATATTCTTTTGGCCTTCAATGGCCAAGGATTGTCACAATTTCGCTAAGTCTTGTGAAGATTGTCAAAAGCATGGAAATGTGCAACAAGTTCTAGCAAGTGAATTGCATTCAATAATAATACCTTGGTCTTTCAGAGGATGGACTTTAGATTTGATTGGAATGATTCACCTAGCTTCTTCGAGAAACCATAAGTTTATTCTAGTAGGAGTTGATTATTTTACTAAGTGGGTAGAAGCAATTCCTTTAAGGGAGGTTTCTCAAGAAGATATCATTCGTTTTATTGAAGAAAATATCATATTTCGATTTGGCTTACCAGAAACCATTACCACAGATCAAGGAATGATGTTTACTGGGAGAAAAATGGTTAGGTTTGCTGAATCGAAAGGGATAAAATTACTTTCTTCTACTCCTTATTATACACAAGCCAATGGTCAAGTTGAAGCAGTTAATAAAATTATCATTGCTTTGATTAAAAGACATATTGGGCAAAGGCCCAGAAATTGGCATGAAACTTTGAATCAAGTTCTGTGGGCCTATAGAAATTCACCAAGAGAGGCTACTCGAACTACCCCTTATAAGTTGGTTTATTGTCACGATGCTATAGTACCAGTTGAGGTAAATTTACAATCAATAAGGGTTCAAAGACAGTTTGAGTTACCTTCTCAAGATTATTGGAATTTGATGTTTGATGAATTAAACCAACTTGATGAAGAGAGATTGGTTGCTCTTGAAAATATAATTAGGTAAAAAGAGCAAATTACTCGTTGTTATAATAGAAGAGTTAAGAAAAAAGAGTTCCAAGTTGGTGATTATGTTTGGAAGTTAATTCTGCCAATTGATAAAAAGTCTAAGAAGTTTGGTAAATGGTCACCTAATTGGGAGGGACCTTTCGAAATTGAGAAAGTATTTTCTAATAATGCATATTCAATTCGAGAGTTAGTTGGTGATATGCGCATAATGTCAATAAATGGAAAATACTTAAAAGAATACAAATCAAACTTGCAGGAAATTAGAATTGTGCATTATTAGAGACATTGTTTAAAAGACAATGTGAATTCGAGCCCATGCTCGAAATAAAGAGTCAGAATAAAAAAACAAGAAGAAAATTAAGAATAAGCTAAAAAAGAGCTTCGTTTTTCAGTTTAGCGAAATTATGCATGAGGTCCTCATAATATATCTTGAGACTTTTGTTGTTCCTTTCCAGATTTTCGATATCTTTGGAAATTCGAACAACATCTCTGGAAATACCTCGAACGGAATTCAGAATATCCACTCGAGTAGACCTCTGCTTCGAAATTATAGTTTCGAGCTCACTCTTAGCCTTCTTGGATTGTTCAAGCTCTTCTTGATATTTCTTGATAAGGCCTTCGAGCCTTAGGCTCTCTTGTTGCAATTCTTCAATCTTCAAAGTGTTCTGATGGATAGATTGTTCATATTTATTGACTTTAATCTTGTTGTCTTGCATCTTATCCACTAACTCAACTTGCTCATTTTTCTGTATGACCAATTTTGAAGTAGTCTGTTCGATTTGGTCAACAATTCCAATGCTACTATGATAGAGTTCAGTGAAGCTCTTTATCCAGTTTTGCTAGGACTCAGAAAATTGAGAATTCTTCTTGTCGAAATAGATGAGATAACTTTCAATTTCTTCTTTGTAAAGACGATCCTTCGGGATTTCCTTCATCATGGGATTCTCGAAGACCAACTTCTTGAAATTTTGAAGAGCCTTATCAGGAGAATCTTCCTCACTCAAAGGATTTTGAACTGTTGCTTCAGAGTGGGCAGATGATAAAGAGACTTCTCCCGAAAGCACTTCTAAAATCAAGAATGGATTCTCATCCAGACCTTTGAGGCAGTCATCTAAGTCTTTGGCATTATACACTGGTGTTGACCTAGATGAACCCCTCGAAAAGCCAGGAGCTTTTTCAGGAGTGCCTGATTCAGTCTGAGTGGTTTGAATCTCCTTCGAGGCGGAATCCTTGGTCCTTCGAGAATCTGGATCTTGAGAAGCTGAAGGATCATCTCTTTCTTCTTCCATTTGAACATCTTCATTGGATGGATTTGAAGGGGATTGTACTTCTTCTTCTTCTTCCCCTTTCTCTTCTTCTTGTTCCTCACTACTCTCTTCGATATTGTCCAAAGGTTTTTTCTTAGGTAAGGACTTCTTCGAAGAAGTAGCCTGAAGTGGACTCTCTATGGTTTTCTCTTCATTACCACCACTTTCAGCTTGAGAACTTGAAGAAATGTTTATCTGAAAATCAGAAAATGACTTAAGTTAGATAAACAAGAATATAAGGGTAGAAATCGTTAGTTGATTTTTTTTCTTTCTTTCGAAAAGAGAGTGAAAAGGTTTACTTATTCCACAACCCCACTTGGGATTTGGTTCTTATAGGCCTTAATCTTAAATCTTTGGCCAACTCTCTGATGTTTTACATAAAGAAAACATATTTCAAAAACAGAAAGAGAAAAGAAAAGTTTCAAAGATGATATTAAAAGATAAGAGGAAAATTGAAACTTACAGCTCCAATGGTTTTCCCTGGTGGAATTACAGAAAGAATTTTTGGTTTGGGAGCTTTCTTTCCTTTCTTTGTAACTTTTTCTCTCAAAGGGATAATTTGTTGTTCAGGAGTGCTTTCCTGTTAAAAGAAAAGAATAGTTAGATTCTTCGAATTCTATTAAGATTTTGAAATTAACAAGAGAATTCGAAAACACTTTGAGAGAGATAGTTCATCAGATTTTACAGATTGACTCTTCTCTTGACCCTTTACTGTCTTCTTCTTGGAAGAATTAGAATCATCTACTTTTTCCTTCTTACTCACAGAAGCAGATTGGCTTTTATCCGAAGGATCATTATTTTTTTTTCGACCTTACTGGATGTAGCCTTCTTTCGAGATTTAGAAGCAGCAGTATGAAAAAAGATAAAGGAATAAGAAGTTAGGTTTCGAAATCTAAATCTAAAATAAGTTCAAATTTTCGAAATAGAACTTACAGAGGGTTTTTGAGAAGAGGATTGAGCCTTCCTTTTCTTAGATTTCTTTTCTTCCTCTTTGTCACTTTCCCAGTCTTCTTCAGCATCCTTCGAGAGCTTGCACTCTTGAGCTGAAAAAGAAAAGAAACTTGTAAGTATAAGATTGGGATAAGTTAGAAAAAGAAAAGAAATGTTTATGTTATTACCTTGAACCATGAAGTTCTTAGAAACTATTCTCACATGTTCTATATCCAAATGAGGTATGAAAGGGTAATTGTCCAAAGTGTATTTGGTTAAAGTAACTCTTTTTGCAAGAGGTTTGAGATGATTAAAAAGAATATAAAGAGTTACAGGTCTAGTCCATTCAGGACCATATAAACTTTTTGGCAAAACTATTTTACGAAAATAGTTTTGCCTTTGGGATTAACAAGTTTGAAATTTTGTTGATTCAAAGAAATTTTTTCTTTTAAACAAAGAGCTGCTTCAGAAATAGTTCTATGAATTTTATTGGGAATATAGAACACATGAAAGTATTTCTCGAAAGCTTCAATTTCTTTGATATGCGTACCTTTAGTCTTTTTGGTAGATTTTTGCGAAGGAGCAACGTCTTTTGTTAGTCTCGAAAAGCAAGTAGCTTCATCTACTTGGATACTAGAATAGTATTTAGACCACCACTCTTCAAAAGACAAGGTGCAGTAGTGTGAAAGCTCGAAGGAGACTGGGTCAATAGACAAAGGCTTGTGGACCTTTGCTAGTTGTAATTTTTCGAAGCCCTTTTCTCCATCAACTAAATCCTCTATTAAAATTTGGTCTTCTAAAGTATAGAAAGGTGTAGGACGAAGCTGACTTAGACCAAATTGACGAGCTACTAGTTGTGGTTGGTAATGAAAGACTCGAAAGTCTTTAAGTTGGAAACCACAATATAGAAGATCAGGAGTTAAGAATTGTTTCCATATTTCTAAACTTTTAGATTGTGCACCTGGGGTATCAAAAGGGAATTTTCGAGTAAACCATTCAGGTCCTCGAGTCCGAGATGAAAAAGGTGCAAGGTTAGGAGAATGTTTCTTGAAATTAAGAAAAGATGAAATATAAGACTTGAAGTGTTCAAGACAATTCTTTTTGGAGGAAGGAGTAAGGTAAGACAGCCTATAACCTTCAGCGGAAGTAGGAAGATTGGGATCTGAAGGTTCATAACTCTCGAACTTATCTTGAAAAATTGCATTTAGCCAAAATTGAAGGAACAAAAAAGGACCACAAAGGTTTCGAACAGGGTCTTTTAACTTGAGAGTTCCAATAGCTTCAGAAAGCATGTCATAGACATGAGCTAAAAGACACCTGTTTAGATCAATTCTAATACCTTTGGCTAACATTTGAGCCATAGAAAGGAAAGATTTGGGAATCTGATTGGATCTAGAACAGAAAACGAAAGCAGACAACCAATAAAGAAGGAATGCAACATGTTCATTCTAAGAGACCTTACCAGATTTGGCATTGTTCTGAATGAAATGAGAATAGGTCAGTTTCTCAAAATTTGGCTCAATGTGTGGTTCAGGTACTTTCAAAAAAGGAGGAATTAATTGGCCTTCAGGTCGAAGGCCAGTAATGGCAGCAACATAAAAAAGTGTTGGTGTAATCATGCCATAGGGTAATGTATTATTTCTCGAATTTACAACTTTAGATTTAGAAACCTAACTTCTTATTCCTTTATCTTTTTTCAGACTGCTGCTTCTAAATCTCGAAAGAAGGCTACATCTAGTAAGGTAAAAAAAAATAACGAACCTTCGGATAAAAGCCAATATGCTTCTGTGAGTAAGAAGGAAAAAGCAGATGATTCTAATTCTTCCAAGAAGAAGACAGTAAAGGGTCAAGAGAAGAGTCAATCTGAAAAATCTGATGAACAATCTCTCTCAAAGGTGTTTTCGAATTCTCTTGTTAATTTCAAAATCTTAATAGAATTCGAAGAATCTAACTATTCTTTTCTTTTAACAGGAAAGCACTCCTGAACAACAAATTATCCCTTTGAGAGAAAAAGTTACAAAGAAAGGAAAGAAAGCTCCCAAACCAAAAATTCTTTCTGTAATTCCACCAGGGAAAACCATTGGAGCTGTAAGTTTCAATTTTCCTCTTATCTTTTAATATCATCTTTGAAACTTTTCTTTTCTCTTTCTGTTTTTGAAATATGTTTTCTTTATGTAAAACATCAGAGAGTTGGCCAAAGATTTAAGATTAAGGCCTATAAGAACCAAATCCCAAGTGGGGTTGTGGAATAAGTAAACCTTTTCACTCTCTTTTCGAAAGAAAGAAAAAAAATCAACTAACGATTTCTACCCTTATATTCTTGTTTATCTAACTTAAGTCATTTTCTGATTTTCAGATAAACATTTCTTCAAGTTCTCAAGCTGAAAGTGGTGGTAATGAAGAGAAAACCATAGAGAGTCCACTTCAGGCTACTTCTTCGAAGAAGTCCTTACCTAAGAAAAAACCTTTGGACAATATCGAAGAGAGTAGTGAGGAACAAGAAGAAGAGAAAGGGGAAGAAGAAGAAGAAGTACAATCCCCTTCAAATCCATCCAATGAAGATGTTCAAATGGAAGAAGAAAGAGATGATCCTTCAGCTTCTCAAGATCCAGATTCTCGAAGGACCAAGGATTCCGCCTCGAAGGAGATTCAAACCACTCAGACTGAATCAGGCACTCCTGAAAAAGCTCCTGGCTTTTCGAGGGGTTCATCTAGGTCAACACCAGTGTATAATGCCAAAGACTTAGATGACTGCCTCAAAGGTCTGGATGGGAATCCATTCTTGATTTTAGAAGTGCTTTCGGGAGAAGTCTCTTTATCATCTGCCCACTCTGAAGCAACAGTTCAAAATCCTTTGAGTGAGGAAGATTCTCCTGATAAGGCTCTTCAAAATTTCAAGACATTGGTCTTCGAGAAGCCCATGATGAAGGAAATCCCGAAGGATCATCTTTACAAAGAAGAAATTGAAAGTTATCTCATCTATTTCGACAAGAAGAATTCTCAATTTTCTGAGTCCCAGCAAAAATGGATAAAAAGCTTCACTGAACTCTATCAGAGTAGCATTGGAACTGTTGACCAAATCGAACAGACTACTTCAAAATTGGTCATACAAAAAAATGAGCAAGCTGAGTTAGTGGATAAGATGCAAGACAGCAAGACTAAAGTCAATAAATATGAACAATCTATCCATCAGAACACTTTGAAGATTGAAGAATTGCAACAAGAGAACCTAAGGCTCGAAGGCCTTATCAAGAAATATCAAGAAGAGCTTGAACAATCCAAGAAGACTAAGAGTGAGCTCGAAACTATAATTTCGAAGCAGAGGTTTACTCGAGTGGATATTCTGAACTCCGTTCGAGGTATTTCCAGAGATGTTGTTCGAGTTTCCAAAGATATCGAAAATTTGGAAAGGAACAACAAAAGTCTCAAGATATATTATGAGGACCTCATGCATAATTTCGCTAAACTGAAAAGCGAAGCTCCTTTTTAGCCAATTCTTAATTTTCTTCTTGTTTCTTTTATTCTGACTCTTTATTTCGAGCACGGGCTCAAATTCACATTGTCTTTTAAACAATATGTCTCTATTAATGCACAATTCTAATTTCCTGCAAGTTTGGTTTTTATTCTTTTAAGTATTTTCCATTTATTGACATTATGCGCATATCACCAACTAACTCTCGAATTGAATATGCATTATTAGAAAATACTTTCTCAATTTCGAAAGGTCCCTCCCAATTAGGTGACCATTTACCAAACTTCTTAGACTTTTTATCAATTGGCAGAATTAACTTCCAAACATAATCACCAACTTGGAACTCTTTTTTTCTTTACTCTTGTATTATAACAACGAGTAATTTGCTCTTTTTGCCTAATTATATTTTCAAGAGCAACCAATCTCTCTTCATCAAGTTGGTTTAATTCATCAAACATCAAATTCCAATAATCTTGAGAAGGTAACTCAAATTGTCTTTGAACCCTTATTGATTGTAAATTTACCTCAACCGGTACTATAGCATCGTGACAATAAACCAACTTATAAGGGGTAGTTCGAGTAGCCTCTCTTGGTGAATTTCTATAGGCCCACAGAACTTGATTCAAAGTTTCATGCCAATTTCTGGGCCTTTCCCAATATGTCTTTTAATCAAAACAATAATAATTTCATTAACTGCTCCAACTTGACCATTGACTTGTGCATAATAAGGAGTAGAAGAAAGTAATTTTATCCCTTTCGATTCAACAAACCTAACCATTTTTCTCCCAGTAAACATCGTTCCTTGATCTGTGGTAATGGTTTCTGGGAAGCCAAATCGAAATATGATATTTTCTTTAATAAAACGAATGATATCTTCTTGAGAAACCTCCCTTAAAGGAATTGCTTCTACCAACTTAGTAAAATAATCAACTCCTACTAGAATAAACTTATGGTTTCTCGAAGAAGCTGGGTGAATCATTCCAATCAAATCTAAAGCCCATCCTCTGAAAGTCCAAGGTTTTATTATTGAATGCAATTCACTTGCTAGAACTTGTTGCACATTTCCATGCTTTTGACAATCTTCACAAGACTTAGGAAAATTGTGACAATCCTTGGCCATTGAAGGCCAAAAGAATAATTTTCTTTTCAAAATCCATACCATTTTCTTTCATGCTTGGTGAGCTCCACAAGCACCTTCATGTACTTCGACCAAAGCTAAGTATGCTTCAGTTTCTCCTAAACATCGAAGTAAATTCCCATCAATAGCTTTCTTATAATGCTCTTCACCTAAAACATAGTAGTTCAGAATTTTATATTTCAAGTGTTTTTTATTTATCAGGGAAGGATTTTGTATCAGATTCACAATTTCTCTTCTCCAATCATTCTGATCTAGAAGATTTATATTATGGATATCAAATTTCTTCATTGGAAGCCTCTTTTGAATATCACTAATTTTTCTGAGAGTTCCAATTGAAATTTTATATCCTGAAGCTATTTGAACCAATTCATTGGCTTCGAAATTCCGAGCTCTTGGAATATGTTCAATTTTTACTTCATCAAACATTTCCAGAAGTTTATTGGCCTGAACCAAATACTTAGCCAATTTTGGATCTAAACATTTATATTCCTTAGTTACCTGTTTGATAACTAATTGAGAATCTCCTTTAATATGAACATTTCTCGAATTCATGGTAACTAGAATTTCGAGACCAGCAATAAGAGCTTCATACTCTACTACATTATTCGAAAAAGGATGTTTTATTTCAAACATCATTCGAGTTGGGAATCCTTTGGGTGAAATTAGTAGAATTCCAATTCCTGATCCATTCTTATGTTTGGATCCATCAAAATATAGTTTCCAAGGCTCTAAACCTACATATATTGATTCCTCAACTGGAATTGGGGGATGATCAACTAAGAAATCTGCAACTACTTGTCCTTTCATTGCTTTTAATGGGACAAATTTTAATGAAAACTCAGTCAATGCAAACGCCCATTTTCCAACTCTACTGTGCAATATAGGCTTCAACAACATGTGCTTTATTACATCAAAGTGAGAAATCACAAATACATCATGGGGTTTGACATAATATTTAAGTTTGGTACAAGAAAAGTACAAACATAAACACAACTTTTCCCATTTGAAGTTTTCTTTTTTCTTCAATTTCAATAATGGGGAAAACACCCTTGTCTTTTCTGATAGATTCGAGATGAACCTTCGAAGGAAATTCACTTTTCCAAGAAAAGATTGCAATTGCTTCTTGGTAGTAGGTGGAAATGCTTCAAGAATAGCCTTAGCTTTGTTTTTATCAATCTCAACACCTTTCTTGTGTACAAGAAATCCTAAAAAATTTCCTGCAGATACACCAAAAACACATTTAATAGGATTCATTTTCAAACCATGCTTTCTCATTTTCTCGAAAGCTTGTCTTAAATGATCTAAATGGAAGTCTTTTGATTCAGACTTAACCACAACATCATCAATATAAACTTGCATAAAGTTTCCTATTAAATCATGAAAAATTGAATTCATGGCTCTTTGATAAGTGGCACTAGCATTTTCTAAACCAAAGGGCATCATAACCCATTCATAAGTGCCTATTGCCCCAGGACATCGAAAAGCTGTTTTCGAAACATCCTCTTCGGCAATAAAAATTTGATTATAACCTGAATACCCATCTAACATATTTAAAAGTTCATTTCCTGCTGCCAAATCTATTAACATATCAGCAACTGGCATTGGGTATTCATCTTTAGGAGTTGCATCATTAACATCTCTAAAATCAATGCAAACTCTTAAAGTTCCATTTTTCTTAATAACAGGAACTATGTTAGAAATCTAATCTACATACCTGGCAGTTCGAATGAACTTAGCCTTTAGAAGATGCTCTATTTCTTCTTTGATTTTTGAAACTATTTCTGGAGCAAATCTTGGAGCCTGTTTTACTGGTCGCTTTTCTGGAAAAGTTGGAAGTCTATGCTCCACCAGTTCTCGACTCAAACCAGACATTTCATGATAATCCCAAGCAAAACAATCTTTATACTCTTTCAACAAGTCAGTGATTTTCTTCTTGAAATCTCCTTCGAGATTCTGACTTATAAACGTGGGTCTTTTCTCATTCTCCGTTCCCAAGTTTATTTCCTCTAAAGGGTCTTGAGCTTCCATTTTCTTAATGCCTTGAGACAGAATACCTTCGAAACCCAAAGGAGAGTCATCATAGATGCAATCTAACCTTTCGAACTCAAACCCTTGTGTCTCTTGAACATATGTCTCAACCTTTTTGAGCATTTCCTCAAGATACTTCTTTTCAGAATCTCTACTTCCTTCAGAAACCTCTTCAGAATTTCTATTTTCCTCAAAAACATCTTCAAAATGTTTACCTTTCGTTTCTGATGAGATTTCTTCTTCTATTATCTCCTCAATGACTATTCTACCTTCTTGCCATTCGGCCTTAGGGGTCGTTATCTCTTTATTTTGTTTATTTTGATTAGATTCGGCTTCGAGAGCCGCCTCTACCTTCTTTTCGGCCACATAGGCCGAAATTCAAGCCCAAAAGCTCGAATCTATTCTGGGTCTGACCATTCAGCAATTTCTGTGGCCTCGGAAGGGCCAACATCACATTGTAACATAAACCCACAATTTGGATTTAATCTTAGTGAATAAGGTATTTTTGTAGGCACCAACATATACTTATCAATCACTTCATATGGTCTTGTCTTCATAACCTTCTTTTCAGTACTCCTCACATCCACAGCATCTTCTTCGACTTTAAAATAGTTTTTGTCCCCATCAACGTAAATGGGTACACCTTCTTTAGTCCACATGCAAAGTCTCTGATGCATTGAAGATGGAACAGGACCTACACCATGGATCCACTCTCTTCCAAGAAGTAAGTTATAGTTTGCTTTCGAATCAACTACAACAAACATAGTGGGTCTCATGATGGTTCCCACTGTTAACTCCAAACATAAGACTCCTTCTAATTTCGAAGTCTTCCCACTGAAATCAGTAATAATCATCTGATGAGGCATCAGATCAAACTTAGTCTTCATCAATTTTTTCATCATAAATTTCGGCATCAGATTTACTGCTGCACCAGAATCTACGAGGACCTTTCCAATACTTACATCTCCAACTAATGCCCTAATGAACAAAGGCTTCATATGAAGTTGCATATCCTCAGTTGGTTTTTAGAATACTGCAGAAGTATTCTGGAAAATCTGTTTGCCAATGTAAGTATAACATATTGGATCCTCACCTATATCATCTTCCTCAAGTCTTCATCTTCTAAGCCTTTTTCAAGTTCCTCAGCATACTCAGCAGGTAATACAGAAACAACTGCACAGATGTCATCCAGACCATCTGCAAATTCAGTTTCGAAATTTTCTGTTAATAAGTCATCTTCATTCTCATCAAAACCTCCAATAACTTGGAATAAAGGCTTCTTTTTCACCACTTGAGCATAAGATGGGTGATTCGAATTTGCTTGGACTTGAATTACTTGAGCATTTTTTGCTTGCACAGGCTTAGGTTGTTGATTGTTTTGTTCAACAATCATGTTCCTCTTTCCTTGTTCCTCGAAAGCAGCCTTTCTCATTCTTTGTGCCCTTCTCCACTGGGTCTTCGTCATTTGAGGCCTATTTCCATAATAAGGTTTCTGGTGAAAACCTTGGAAATTATTCTGAGATTTCATGTAGCCAGGACGAACCCATTGATTCGGGGGAGTTGATGATGATGGTACAAAAGTTCGAGGCTTCCTGTCTTCATGAAATTTTGGATTCATGGGTTGTTTTCCCTTATCGAACCTATTCATGTTAACAGGTGCCTTTCCTCCAGAAATGGATTTAGACTTCGAAATCCAACCCCCATAATAAGGATGAGGCTTCTTCTGCTTATTTTCTTTTTGCTGATGCTGGGCTGCCACTTGCTGATAGTGTGTCTTCATTTCTGATCCACGAAAAAGCCTTGGCTGCAGACCTATCGAATACAGCATGACACCTTGGACAAAGTTCAATTGAGGCATCTTCTGCCTTCTTTCGATTCAGAAATTCCAACAAGGATTGACCCCCTTTTGGATAAACATCATGTAATTCCTGATCTCCATCAAGGGCCATCTCTGTGGCCTGTCCCACAGAATTGGAATCTTCCAATTCGACTATGTTCACACTTGCAGGTTCAGCGTAGTTGGCATTCACCTGGAGTGGGTCAGAGTCAATCTTCATGGCCATTGGAACCTTTTCTTCGAATTTCAATCTACCTTGTTTGATAGCTTCTTGAATAATATCCCTGAAACGAACACAGCTATTAGTCCAATGTCCATAAGTATGATGATACTTACAATACTTTCAACCTCTTCTCTGTTCTTGAGAAGGAATTTTATGGTCATCACTTAGAGTTATTTGTTTGTCTTTTACCAATATATTGAAAATTTGATCTGCTTTCGAAATTTCGAAACCATAATTTTTCTTAGGAAACCTATCTTTAGTATCATTATTAGTATTTCCACTAGGTTTCAAAGATTGACAAATATAAGGAGGTCCGGGCTTAAGTTCTGCCACATGAACATCATTATCCTCTATGTCATATTCGAAATCACTATCATCAGATACTTCCAAATATGCTATTTTCTCTTTTCGAAAAGTCTTTTCAGGTTTTCGAAATCTCTCTTTTTCTTTCTTAAGATGTTCAATTTGCATAACCTTATCAGCCAATTGGGCCATATCTCTACGTTGTTGATTAATCAATTTCTTTCGAATTGAATAATCCAACCCTCCAGCAGCCATTTGGACTAACTCATATTCAGGAATTTGGGTAAAACACCTTGCTTTCATTTGCCTGAATCTATTGAAATAATCGTCCATGGATTCATTCGAAAATCTTTTAATGTTCACTAAATCCATAAGAGTAACTTTTGTTTCCCTTCTAAAGAACTGTTCATGAAAATTTCTTTCAAATTGATTCCATGAATGAATAGAATTCGGGGAAAGAGTTGTAAACCAAGTGAAAGCATTCTTGGTTAAAGAACTAGGAAAATATTTCATTTTCAACTCTTCATTATTTGCCAAATCACCTGCTTCGATTTGATATCTAGCAATGTGTTCGACAGTAGATTCTCCTACTTCTCCAGAAAATTTGGTAAATTTGGGAACTTTCCATCCCCTTGAAAATTCAGTTTGCAATACCATTTGGATAAAAGGAGACACTACATAAGGATGATTCGCAAATCCTACATTAAACCCATGTCTATTTAGGACTTGTTCAACAATTCCAACAACATTTTGGTTCCCCATAAGTTATTTGCTCTTATCCTTTCGAGAATTTCATCAGCATTCTGATTTCTATTCAGGATAATTCTAGGAGAATTTTCTTCCTTATTTTCGAAAGGATTAACAGGATTTGGTATTTGATTATTTTAATCCCCTTGATTCACAAGGGGATTCATATTAGCCACTTGTCTTACTATAGGATCTGTGGGTGCTCCAAACACATCCGCAATCCTTTCCATTTGCCTAGCCAACAAATTATAATTAGTATTTGTTGTTTGTACTAGTGGATCAAACACTGTGGCCATTTGTCTTGTCAACATATTTACCATTTCATGATTACTTTCATCCATTTGTTGCCTTAAAGTTGCAACGTAGAATTTGTAATAGATGAAGAAGAACTTCCCACAAAGGGATTAAAAATGGGTCCACGAGTTGCTGTAGGACCTACTGTTGACATAGTTGGTGGGGTCATCCCATAATTTGGGACGAATCCATATGGCAACCCATACACTGGTTGTCCATTTTGAGACATAGAAACAAAATTGGTATAGGGATAGTAGAACCAATTTGACTTACTACAGGCTGTTCTGGCATAGTAGTAGTAGTTGTTGATTGTTCTCTGTTAACACTACTATTTCCATTCACTCCATTCTTATTGTTATTCACAAACTCATTTCTTTGGGGTGGTGAATTCTCAGAATTTGTATCATTAGTTGTTATATCCCTATTGTTGTTTCCAGTTCCAGTTTGTCTTGAACTATTAGCCATTTGAACAGATATTGTTCTTCCACTTCTCAAACGCATGCAAGAACAAATTTTTTTTTTAGAAAATCATAACACACACTATTTTTGGCAATTTAGTCCCACTGGGCGTGCCAATTTGTTTGTGGTGAAAAAAATCTAATTTTGAAAATCAAATTTTAATCACTTTGATTCTACGAACAATCTGGGGATTAGAATCAGATCCTCTTACGGGACTCTTTAAAAAAGTAGATTTATGGTGTTTCTGATTTATAAAATACTTTCAAAAGTTCAAGTTTTCTGAAAAAATGGTTGTTTGGTACAGAATTTCACCAAATCAAATGCTAAGTTTCAGAAATCCAGAAATGATAAGTTTCAAAGAGTTTGATTCAGAATTCTATCAAAAACTTATCTTTCACTAAGAATTAGAACCACTTGATTCAGAATTTTATCAAAAGTTCTAAATTTTCACTTGACTTCTTTTAAACTTAAAGAAAATCACAGTTTCAGAATGTTTGTAAGAATACAGAATTCAAAGCAAAGAGATAAAAGTGCATGGAATGAAGAATACAGAATGTAAATTGCAGAAAGTAAATGAATTGAAAGAAAAAAGTTGCATAAAGATAAAAGTGGATGGGTTCATCACATACAGTCAATCCTTGTAAACCTGTTAGTCGCAGTGTGATCGGACGTGAAGGTGTTTAAGGGTATGAGTGTAATGAATTGCCAACCCTTATTACATCAAGAGTTCACCTATTTATAGTTTCTTAATTCTAACGACTAACTAATGTACATGTGACACATCATCTAGCCCTATGTGCTGGCAGCGTGCATGCTTGCCACGTCTTCTGCTAACCAGAAAACCGTTTCTGATCTTCAATAACTGTCTTCTTTTTGTCTTCTGACTTTTCGAACTTCCTTTTGATTTCTTCAGAAATCTTCTAAGTCTTCAGATATCTTGTCTTCGAATTCTCTGTTCCTGTGATT
Source organism: Sesbania bispinosa (assembly GCA_026901365.1). NCBI lineage: Eukaryota > Viridiplantae > Streptophyta > Magnoliopsida > Fabales > Fabaceae > Sesbania > Sesbania bispinosa. The sequence continues at coordinate 1,675,719 of QLOH01000131.1, read as the reverse complement.
TCTCGAAATCTTCTTTCTGTTTTCTCGAAATCTTCTTTCTGGAATTTTGACTTCATGGATTCGAGAAAATCCTTAACTTTAAGACTTAGTTTTTTCTTGACACTTTAACTTTATGAGTTTTTCTCTTTTCGAGATTTTGATTACACTCTTCCCTTCGTCATGTGTCAAGCTTTATTTGGCTAATTCAAAGGTCATGAAGACCACCGGCCATCGTCCATTCTCCTTTGCCTTGGCTCTATCAAAGCCTGTGGGGGAGGAAGAAAAGGAAGAGGTGTGGAAGACATGAGTCGAGGACTCATTATAACTTAGGATAGTTTCCTTTCTAATGTATTGGGCACTTAGGATAGCTTCCTTTCTAATATATTTCCAATGTATTCGAACTGATGTAATTCGAATTTGGATCATGAATAAAAGAACTATCACTTGCCTTTTGAAATACCTGCAATGTATTATTTTTCGAATTTACACTTGTCTTCTTTTCGAATTCCTAAAGTCTTTTTGCCTTAACTTCAATCAAGAATTTTTCTCTAAGTTAACAGACTTATTATCAAAATTTGAAATGAGGTGATTTTACCTCTCTTCTGTGAAATCGAAATGGCATCATACCCTTGTCACTTTTAGATGGCTCCTGTAATCCTAAGATGTTTATTTGGACACTTTTAGCAAATTTGGAGGCCTCTGCCGTTTGGTATTTAGTGTTATTTATATTGCATTTTTCATTTAAATGAAATTATCAAACCTTTTACAAATGGTATTTAGTGTTATTTATATTGCATTTTTCATTTAAATGAAATTATGAAACCTTTTACCGTTTGTAAGGCCGGTTTCTTAGGTGCTTAAAACTTCTGTTCGTGTTTATTTGTCAACAATGTAATGTTCTCCCGAGTGAATTTGAATGATAAAAGTTGACATCTTTCTATCTTTTAGAAATAATAGTAAGGTTTATTGTTTGTTTATATGAAAGCCATTGTTGTAGTCTGTATAGTCTGTAGAGGTATCGTTTTATGCTCAGGGTGAAGATGATAGGAAATCAGATTTGTTTCGTATATGTTGCCTGGGGTGATTATATGACATCATTTTATGCTGGGGGATTTTTTTTATGAAAGATGATTAGATTAAAGCCTTAGTACAGTCTAACGATACTTTAGATAAATGAGATTATAGATTCATGAGAGGGAATTTGCAATGCATCAATAAATAATTAAATAGTATGATACTTACTTTAGATAAATGGGATCATAGATTCATGAGAGGAAATTTGCAATGCATCAATAAATAATTAAATAGTATAAAACACAACATGTTCACTCAAAATACATACAACAAAACATACAAATCAGGAAAATAAACTTTTTTTCACTGTGAACAGTCTTGTCCAAACCACTCTTATCCTTCTGAGCGGAAATTGATTAATGCCGAGGGCATGTCTGAACCTACTATCTTACAAGCTTCACATCATTAAAACTGGCATGAACAGGCAGTTCTCATCAAAGTTTGATCTTTTGTTTTTTTAAGTGAGTACTTTGATCTTTGAATTTGTTAATATAGATAAACATGTACGGATTGATTTCACTGAAAGCAAAGAAAAGTAAAAAAATAACTTTATCGGAATTGTTTTTTGTTTGTTATATCATTTGGGAGAAAATGAAAATGAAAATGAGGGAACTTGAGTGGGGAGAAAAAGGAAATAATTAGTAGAGTGAAAATTAGATGAAAAAAAGATGTGGGGCTTATATTAAAACTTTGTACTATCAAGTGTAGAATTATGAATGCTAAAGAAAATTTTCTTTTTATTTTATTTTATTTTATTCATATGCCAATCTTATTTATATTATTTCTTTCTCTCATTTAGTGTATTTAGTTTTCTCTAATATAGTATTTTTATTTTATTTAGATTGAAAAATATATTAGATCCGTAATTCATTTTTTATCTAACTAAATTAATAAAAAATATTATTTTATTTTATTTTTTTGTCTTTTTTTCATCATTTCATTTTCTATCTAAATCCAAATCAGAGCACGAGTCAAAATAGTACATTTTGTTGCCTATTAATTTGATTTAGTAGTATATGATTGTCTGAGCGTAGGAATAGGTCATCAAATATAAGCAAAGAGGAGCCGCAGTATTTGATATTGGGATAACATGCCAATGTTATTGAGAATTATAACTATCACAACATTTAATGTATTGATAATGTTAATGATTGTAATTCTCAAAAAAATATTTCTACTTTTGTTTTATTATCATGTGCAATATTGCATAGGTTAGAAAAACTGATAAAATAAAAGTGAAAAAATTTTATTGAAAATTACAACTATCATAACACTCAATGCATTGATAATGTTAATAGTTGTAATTTTCAATAAAACTCCTTTCACTTTTGTTCTATTATCATGTGAAATGATTACATAGGTTAGAAAACTATTGTTATTTAAAGTGTGGAGGTGCATTTTAGACGATAAAATGTAAAGATGATAATTAATTTTTCAATCAATTTAATAAGATATATGTATAGGGATAAAAAAAACTTTGTGGTTGTTAAAATCTCAATTATTGACAAGTTTAAGCATGTTAGTGGAGGCAAAATGAAGGGGGACTATCACGTGTTACCCAAACCACAAAACCTCCTTGAAATTTCAAACTTTTAAAAAATCTCTTCTCAGATTTTCAACGAAATTTAGTGTTTGCTTGGAGGATTATGACGGGATGAAATATAATTTATCAATTATCTTTTATGTTCGATATGTTTAAAAAATTGGATGAAATTAAATTATGTTAAATATATATGTTAATTCACCAAAAATTTAAAATAAAAAAGAAGGAAAATAAAAAAATATACGTATAATTTATAATCACTTAATTATGAAAATATCTTTTTAAATATATAATTCTTTAAATAAGTTATATTAGTCATGTACTTATAATATGTTTGAAAAATAATTATAATTATTTTTTAAAAAAAAATTGAAAATTTTAATCCAAAAGTAAATTTACTATTATAAAAGTTATTAAGTGGATTAATTTTAATAAGAGTTACGTTTAGAAATGGATGTTCACCCTTATAATATAATAATAAAAAGTTTTCACATCAATCATATTTCACGGGTTGTGTCTTTCCATTCTGATCATGTCTATTGTCTAAACTATATGAGGCTATGAGCTTCCCTTCTTCCAACTCCTAAGTCGGTTTTACGGTGAATATTATTCGTCAACCATTGGATGTTGTACATGTAACACTACACAAGATCGAAGACTTGGGAACATTGCGTAGAAAGTAATTTTCACATGAATTAATAATCAGTTTGAAGCTGTCTCATCTCACATTAGACCATAGAATATATAGGTAAGCTGTCTAACTCAAAATCAGGCTTTTTTGTAATGTCACCATTTCCTCTGAGTCTACCAAAATTAATTATTTGGTGACAGGGTTTCACCGCTCTTGATCAGTTCAGCAATATATAAGCAAATGAATACCTTTGTAACGTAGACGTATCATTCATTGGATTTAATTTATCATTGGACTTTGAATGCAATTCATGAAATCATGAAAATGTGGTTCTCATTCACCCCTGAATTCCATGTGTACAGAAAGAGTCTCAACTGCTATTAATGACCTGATTTAATTTGTACTATAGCTTGTCCTTAAATTTTCCTTTCAAATCCCATCATCCCTGAAAAGAGGAATCTAGCATTTGATCCATTTTTTTATTTTAGCTAAAATGTTACTTTAAAGTTGGAGGTAAAAATAAGAGTTTTTAAATATAAAGTTAAAATTATTTATTAAATTGGTAGTTTAATCTTTTTTTCATTTGAAAATTATTTTTAAACCAAAAGTTGGAGGGAGTAGCCTTTTAAAAAAATATTTTTTATAAAAATTCAGAGTCTAGAAATTAATCATGCATGATTTACGAAACAAGTTAGAATATAAATAATTGAAAGTGTCTGTTTAGTTTACAGTTGAGTAGAAATTGATTATAGAATTAAATGGTTATAAATGAGTGATATATATTTTATGAAGCACATTAGATGAAAGTTATTTAAAATCAATTCTCTAGAATTGACTCTGGAATTTTGAAAATTTAAAACAAACACGATAAAGATGATCAATTTTATCAAAAATGATTATTACTGTTACCAAATAAAAACCTAAACAAACTCTAAATTAGTAGCTTATGATTTTTCTTTTAAACCAAAATTTTGAGGAGATAGCTTTTAAATAAACTTATTTTTATATTTTTTTATATAAAAGGGGTGTGTTTAGTTTTAAATAACATTTTGTTTCCATTTTTTATATTTTTTATTAAAAAAGTACTTTAAGTTTTGGTTATAAAATTACTTTCGATTTTCATTTTATTTTCCGTCTTCATAGTTTTATATAGTAAACATTAAAAATAATTTTTTATTGGTTTTCCTATTTTTTTTTATAAAAATATGAAATACGAAATAAAATGAAAAAAATTGACATTTCTTGTAATTAAAACAAAAAAAATAGAAGATAAAAATTAAAAATATATATTTTTTAAAATAAACGGCCCTAAGCTATTTTTATTTTAAAGAACTCTACTTCAATAATGTTTAGTCCAACTATTTAAAAAAAAAAAAGAATATAAAATCACTCTAATCTCGATCTTTTAAGATTGTGTTTCAAATATTAAATACATGTAAAAAAAGTAAAATTTACATTTTTTTATTTTTGAATTTTATCAAATTTCATATTTGAAATTCTAAAAGTAAGATATGATTGTGTGTTCTTTTAATTTAGGATCTTTCTATTTTAAAAAAAAAAAATTGTAACTTTATTTTATATGATTTTAATATTTAAACACAAAATTTTGAAGAGTTAAGATTGATTTTGTTAATAAAAAGACCTATTGCAACAATAATAAAAAATTAAGAATTAATTAGGATAAAATAAAAATTTACGATACCTGTTTATAAAAGGGTAAATATTTAGGATGATTTTATATTTTTTTTTTAAAAAGATAAAATAAGGGCATATAGCCATATTTGAGCTAGATATTCCTTGTGTCATGAATGCTTTGTCTTGAAATTGCCCTCGTCGTCTGACCAACTAATTACGCAGTTGAAATTTTTGGATTTTGGTCTGAACTCTAATCGAATGCTCTAATCTTTCAATAAGAGTTGAAAAAAAGAATAAAAAACCTTATGAAACGTGCACAGGACTATACGAGGTTGCACTAATCAGCACCAAGAGTGCAACTTTCATAACTTTATTTAGTCACATCAGTTTTCCATGGCAATCCGTCCATGTGGTTAGTATATAATTATATAAATATTGCGTAGCATTTCTCTTAGTGACGATTGCATTACTCACTAATTACGCAGTTTTAATTACCTTCTCAAATTGATACATTAATTACTTTCAGATATATAAGCTTTAATATACAAGAATTCTTTGATAAGTAAGATACTACTAACATTAATCATTATTCTCTCATTATCAAAATGCTATGCTAGAATTAATGACCATACAATGTGCTTAGTAGGTTGTGAGCCACTATATACAAAGCGCTATTATTTCATGGAATTCTCCTTGTTTATAGGACTTACAAAGAAATCAAACTTAGTTAAGAAATTAAAATTAAAAAGTCAAAAAGTAAAACTTTGTTTTTAATATTAAATATTATAAGTACTCTTTTATTAAATATTTAATATTTCTTTATTCTTTAACAAGTGTCATTATACACAAATAAAACTTGTTACTTGTGTCTACTAGCTACTACATTCGGGAACTAGTTTTCCTTTTGGATGGTGTGAACGACTTAAAATGATCTTAGCAGCATACGACAGGATACCTATATTCAAAACTTTGTAGTAATACTTGGTAGACTTTTTTTTTTTTAAAAAAAAATACTATATAATTTAATTAAAGTGATGTGTTTGATTAATTCTGACGGCGTTGAAACTTCGACATCTATAGGACCAACCTTTTTAATGCGTTGAAGATCTTATATATACACTTTGAATTGAATACCATAGAGAGAGGGGGGAAGAAGACGAAGAATATTAAGATCCAAGAAACAGCGACAAAAGTTTGTTTAGTTGCAATCCTTCCTTTTCTCCAACTTGTTCATATGCTACTTCCTTCTGATTCTAATTAGAACTTGTGATCTTAATTTAATCTAGTTGGTAAAAAGTCTTTTAATTAACATGTCAACATGTTTATTTCATTTCTTCAAAATTTGCGCCACAAATTTTACTCCATCGATCTCAGTTGATTAATATATATTGTTTGTCATGGGTTCTTCAAGCTATATATTGTTATACTTCCTAAAATTGAAGTTAGGTATATATGGTGCAACAAAAAGATATTAATTCAATTATAATAGAATCAAAGGAAATTCAAATTAAGGAGGAAGTAGTAGTACAAGTGTGATGTGAGGGTGTGTTTGGACAACCGTCACGGTGGTGAATCTGATAATGAACTCACAACTGCTACAGTAAAATGGGTGAGGACAGCTCCAACTTGCAAGCAATGCCACCCTTAATTAGCTTACACATCATTGCTGCATGTTACTCTACGTCTTTGTACCTAACTCCTATAGAGTATCACCAATTATTTGAGTAACTCAATGTTGTCTTAATTTACTGGGATATATTAGGTCTGTTTGGTTTATATTTTTCATTTTTTGTTTTTATTCTGTTTTTTGAAATTTTATAAGGGAAAAACTGGAAAGGCTGGAAACAACAAATTTTTGTTTCTAGCATTTCCAATTTTTTTTTTATAAAATTCCAGAAATAAGAAACTGAAATAAAAACAGAAAATGAAAATGTAAACCAAACATGCCCCTACTTGTGAACTTCTACATTTTTTCCTTCAAATTAAATTGATTTAATCAGCTCAACAAGATATATATCTTATTGGCGGATCATGAGGGCAATGCATGCACTATGCAATGAAGTATGAAATAGCTAGCTTAACCATATAACATTGTACGACAGGGTTTGAAAGTCTAACCATATATTATATTAATTTGCCTTCAATAAGGGGAAAGTATACGTGTATGGCTCTTACAGATCATGAAGCGATTGTAGTTGTAGATGTCTTGTTACGTGTCGTATAGTGCCTTTCAAGTCAATATAATATTTGAATACCATTTTTGACACGTAGTGTTCTAAATTGGATATTAATTTGGATAAGGTAAGACCAAATTAATCGATTCTAATTATCGATTTTAATAAAATAATGGTGATAATTTAAAAAAATTGAAAAAATTATTAATTAAATCATAAGTATAAATGATCAATAAATATTTTTTATTTTAATAAAAAATTATTTTTAAAAGTCTTATCGTCAAATTTTAAGAATTAATTTTATCAAAATTGTTAAATTATATATAGTACAATGAGTTTTCTTCTTTAAAAAAAAGTAATTGTGGTACAAATATAGTGCAATGATTAAATTACGCATCACGATGATTTTAATTGCGTAAAATAAAAATTACAAAGAAATTTATTGGAGCTCAAACTCAATAAACGTATGTTACAATATTTAATCAGAAATCACATACATGCTTTCGTCACTAGTCCAATATCCATTATGATTTTTATGAAGAGGTTTGTGATAATAATTAAGAATGCATTTTTCTTTATGATAACGCATAAGTAATGAAGTATGACAGCGAAGCTTAGATGGGGAGAAGGGTCCATGCATTCCCACAAACCAAGGGATGCAAGTCAAAAGACCAAAAATTTGGGTTGGTAACTGCCCCCGACCTGTGTTATGTGTCATATCTAATAATATGTTATGTTTAAAGAGTGGCATCATCGATCAATGAAAAGGAATGTTTACGTCACGAGGTCAAGTTGTTTGATAAATGGTTTTATTTGAAAGAAGGGTTTGTCTAGGATGTTTTGTTGAACCAAACATAAATTTATTATGCCAGATTATTGAGAACTATGAGTTTTAAGGAATATCTGGATCCATTATGCTTTATCACAATGTAGCAGAAATTTTTGGGTAGGTTAGAGTAAAGATGGTGTTTACTCTAACCTAAACAAAATGATTTTACTCTAACCTAAACAGGACTCCCACTAAACTAATAATAGGACTCCCACTAAACTAAGGTACTATCAGGAATTACACCCATGTGAGCAACATGTTCATGGAATACTTTAGGTACCAAACCTTTAGTAAGTGGGTCAGCTAACATATAATTAGTTCTTATATGCTTTATGAGTGTCTGCTTAGCAAACCTCCAGGAAATAGCTGCTCCAGCCAACATAAAAATATATCATGGCGTAGAGTGTTTGCTATCTTGACATCCAGCCCAATCAGAGTCTGAATACCCAATGACCTTTAAGTTCTCAAATCTCTGATAGGTGAGCATGTACCCTCTCGTTCTCTTCAAATAACGCATAACACGTTTTACCACTTTTTCCAATGTTGCATTCCAAGATTACTTAGATATCTACCCAAAACTCCCACTACAAATGCTATATCAGGACGAGTGCATACTTGAGCATACATCGGACTTCCTACCGCTGAGGCATAGAGAATCTTTTGCATCTCATATCTTTCGAGATCATTTTTAGGGCACTGACTAAGATTAAATTTGTCTCCTTTAGCTATCGGGGTATCCCCTAGCTTACTATCTTTCATGTCGAATCTATTTAAAACTTTATCGATATAGTTCTTTTGTGACAACTTTAGGATACCGCGAGATCGATCTCTTAGTATCTTTATCCCTAGCACAAAAGAAGCTTCTCAAAGATCTTTCATCTCGAAATGCTCGTTTAGAAATTTCTTGGTTTCACCCAGTAAGCCTATATCGCTGCTTGCAAGCAGTATATCATCGACATATAACACCGGGAATATATACTTACTCCCACTGAACTTATGATATACACGTTCATCTACGACGTTAGCCTCAAAACCGTAAGAGGAAATGACTTGATGAAACTTGTGATACCATTGACGGGATGCTTGTTTGAGACCATAGATGGATTTCTTTAGTTTTCATACCATAGACTTTGGATCACCTATCACAAAGTTTTCTGGTTGTACCATATAAATCGTCTCCTCAATGTCGCCATTGAGAAACGCAGTCTTAACATCCATCTGACGGAGCTCTAGGTCATAATGAGCTACAAGTGCCATAATTGTCCTAAAAGAATCCTTTGAAGATACATGCTTGTGCATACTTTCTTTTTGAATACTCATTCTTGCGCACTCTCGTCTCTTCACTTTCTCATCATTAATCTTTTTCATTCTAAGAGCACATAACTCTATCTTGAAGAAAAACTTTCTCGAGAGCTCAGTGACTCTGAAAACACCAACCTTTGGAGCGAAAAAAAAAAGCTCACTCTTGATGAATCATCCAAGAGTATTTATACTTGAGGTTGAGAAGTCCGTTAAAAGAGACGTTGAGAGATAAGATTTTCCCGTTGTGAATCCTTTTTTACAGAAGTATGATTTTGCAACACCTTTTCTGACTTTTGCAACTCTTACAGGTAGTGTTTCCCCTTTCCTGCTTGCTTTTTGAAACTCAGCCAAAAAGTTGTCTTCTTTACTTGCTTTTTTGGTGAACTGAGGTTGCGTGTAGTTCTATTACAAGTTTTGACTTTCCACGTCAAATGCCCTTGTACTTTAGAAAGTACTTAATCTTCAGAACAAGAGTCTTCAGATCTTGGCTTGACTTCAGACAAACTTCCTTCAGATCCTAGGATGACCTTAGATTGTGGCAAGTCTTCAAACAGACAAGTTTCAGATGGTTCTTTGAGTATGAGCTATTTTGTATATCTGAAAAATCAACGCATTTATCAGTCATTCTCTGAAGTTATTACTCAGTTTATTTTTGGTTTGCATTCATCAAAACTTGAGACTCAACATCGACCCCCACTGGTTGTGGTCTTGGATCCTTTTGTCCAAGGCCTAGCGGAGTTCCGAAAACACCACCCTCCAGCATTCTCAAGAGCCTACGACCCAGAGGCAGCTGACTCGTGGCTTAATGTGAGAGCCGGAGGCTGATGAGGGCGGGGAGTGATCGTTGGTGCAAAGAGACACGGACAAGGAGCGGCTCCTGGCAGGCTTCTAAGCATACATGGATGAACCGAACCCACACCCGAATGAGAGGGATCTAGAGGCTGTGCAGGTATAGGACTGTACAATTGAGGATAGCTTAAAGGAAATTATTGTGGAGAACTATACCAACAAGGTGCATCTTCTTTTCGGAAGCCCATAACATAAGAACTCCATAGTTAAGCGTGCTTGGCTTGGAGTAATTCTGGGATGGGTGACCTTCTGGGAAGTTTCCCGGAAAGTGTGCAAGTGAGGACAACGCATACTGGAAAGACTCGTGTTGGCTTGTGGGGACCCTCATCACTCCTGCAAGCGGCTCGGGGGCGATACAAATGGTATCAGAGTCGAACCTCTCCCTGTACGGTGTGGTTCGGGGACAAACCAGGCGGAAGCTGGTGGGCATGTGAGAGCCAGAGGCTGATGAGGGCGGGGAGTGATCGCTGATGCAAAGAGGCATGGACAAGGAGCTGCTCCTGGCAGACTTCTAAGCACACATGGATGAACCGAACCCACACCCGAATGAGAGGGATCCATAGGCTGTGCAGGTATGGGACTGTACAGTTGAGGATAACTTAAAGGAAATTGTTGTGGAGAACTATACCAACAAGGTGCATCTTCTTTTCGGAAGCCCATAATATAAGAACTCCATAGTTAAGCGTGCTTGGCTTGGAGTAATTCTGGGATGGGTGACCTTCTGGGAAGTTTCCCAGAAAGTGTGTAAGTGAGGATAACGCATACTGGAAAGACTCGTGTTGGCTTGTGGGGACCCTCATCACTCCTGCAAGCGGCTCGGGGGCATTACACTTAACGCCATGGAGAAGATCTTTGATGTCATGGCATGTGCGGATGAGCTTAAGGTTCAGTTTGCAATGTACATGCTACAGGGAGATGCCGAGGACGACTGGAAGGGAGCCAAGGCCCGCATGGCTTCTCTCAAGACACCGCTTAGTTGGGTGGGATGCCGAGGACGACTGGAAGGGAGTCAAGGCCCGCATGGCTTCTCTCAAGACACCGCTTAGTTGGGTGGGTTTCCAAGCAGTGTTCTTGGAGAAGTACTTCTCGGCCACCATCCGTAGGCAGAAAGAGGCAGAGTTTCTGCAGCCGAAGCAGGATAGTCTATCAGTGGGCCAGCATGAGGCCAAGTTTGAGTGCCTAATGAAATACTCCATATTCCTCCAGACCGTCCTTATTGAGGGGGTGGAAGTGCAACCATTTCGAGGTGGGTTTGAAGCTCAAGTTTAGGAGGAGTTTGACTGCTTTAGAGTAGAGGGACTTTCCGTCCTTGGTCAGCAAATGTCTCTTGGTGGAGTAGAACTTTGCTGAGAAGACACCAAGGTCGGCGAAGTAAAATGGCAAGAGAAAGATGGAGGAGGCCAACTTGGTGTTAGTGGTGGAAATTTTACAAAGTATTTTTTCATCAATAGAGCCCTTTTTAGAAGAAATATATTCGAAAATATTTGCTGATTGTTAAAAGAATTCGAATATTGGACATGAAAGAAACATGTTTTACTTGTTTGGGAAATTAAAGGGGTGATAATTTCGAATCCTTTACTTGTTTGGGAAACATAAGCTTGTTCGAAATATTAAGGTTATAGATACAAGACAAGTATGTCTTAATTTTGAGGAGCTTCGGGCAATATCTTTGAAAGATTTCAAATTATATTCAGGAAAGAAATTCGATAAGAAGCATTTACAAATATACATTCGAAATTAAGGGCAAGGTTAAATATACAAAGCTATTCGAAGAAATAAAAGAACATTGTATTCATTATTGTCTGATTTACATGAGATGTCTTTTCGAACTACAAAAGAGAATATAAAAGTACAAGTAAAAGAGCTACTCTTATCTATAAGTCTTTGATAAGATAGTCTTTGGTTCTTTCGATAAAATAGTATCTAATTCTTCTTTTCTTCTCAGCCATGGTCTTCAACAGGTCTTCAACAAAAAGACAAACATCCCCCATGGTTGTCTTCCTCCTTCCTCATCATCCTCCTTCCTATAGCTTGTATTTCACAATAATTTTTGTAAACTTGCTGAAACTGGAGTTATGGTACTTGCTAAAATTATTTCAGCAGGTTCAACAAAGTTGATTAAAACTATTTTCTTGAAAGTATATTTAGTTAAAAAGATGTTTCAACAATTTAAATCACTATATTTCGAACCCTTCTTGTTAGATAAATAATAGATATGAAGAGATAAGTGTAGAGAAGACTTAGCCAAGAGATTTATCATGTTCACTCACATCCACCGTGAGCTACGTCCAGTCCCAATGCCAACTAGCAAAGGATTTTCCACTAACTGATCACAGTTACAAGTATTCTTTTTCAATCAAGCCTCTTCAGGCTCTTTACAACAAGTATTCTTTTTCAGACAAGCCTCTCCAGGCTCAAACCCAAGTATTGTTTAAACTACAAGCCTCTCCAGGCTCAAACAGAAATAGTGTATAAAAAGAGAAATGCTTAAGCTTTTAAACTACACAAGTTTAAAGCCTAAACTGGGTAAGATGTACAAATAACTGAGTATAACTCAGGATAAGTTGTTGTACAAATGAAACAAATGAATATATTTCTCAGAGAATTTCTACAGAGCTTCAGCAAGTTGGTTCGTTCGCAGTTTACTTCTGCATGAGAACTCATATATATAGGAGAAGAGAAATGAGACCGGTAGACTTCTCTAAATCCCGTTGAGAAATAACTTTCTTCCCGTTGTGACACATAGCCTTGGTAGCTTGCAGTAGCAGGTGCAACAGGTAGTAGGTGCCAGCAGTGCAGACTCTACTTTTCTGTTCATAGTGTACTTGCACAACAGACATCGCCTTTTTGGTGAACAATGATTTGAAATATGCCAAAAAGCAATTGTTCTGACTTTCCAGAAGGAGAAGAGGCACAGACGACTGGGGAAAGCTACGGAAGACTTGAGTCTTCAAAAGGAATTAACAGAGAAGCTATTTTCCAAAAAGATACAAGTCTCAGTATGACGTCTTCCATCTTCAGAAGGTTCTCTGGCTTCAGTAGGTCTTGATCAATCAGCAAGTTCCTCTTCTTCAGAAGCTTGTACCACATCAGAGGATTGCATGTTTTCAGAGGGTTGTTGTATCAGAAGTTTGCTGAAACACAGAAACTACCTTCAGCAGAAATTGTTCCTTTTTTTAGGAGATTTAACAAATTTTTTTAAGCATTAAAACTCAGGGTTATGAGATTTAAAACATTATTAACCTCTTAATAATATTTTGAGACTCAACAGAGAAATGCAAGATGAGGAAATACAACTCATAATAAGATTAATAGTTACCTGCGGGAACCCCAACTCAATCAAGACCAAACGAACAAAATCCCAATCAACTCGATCATAGGCTTTCTCTAGGACTAGCTTGAAAATGATATCACCTTTCTTCTTTTTTGTTTGTCTCATTTTGTGCACACACTCCTGAAGAATAATATTATTGTCCGTAGTTCCCCTACCTGGAATGAAGCTACTTTACCAACGGCCAACAATGGTGTCCAAGAAAGGTCTCATCCGATTAACCAATACCATAGTGATTATCTTGTATATCACATTGCAAAGACTGATGGATCTAAATTTCTTGAAGTTGTTAGGCATGTCAACTGTAGGAATTAAAACTACCAGTGTCTCAGCAAGAGCAGGATTTATAACACTAGTTGCAAAAGCATCCTGGACTAGACGCCACACATCATTGTCGCGACCGGGGACACGACGGGGTCGGCGAGCCCGTGAGAAAAGATAATGAAAAAAATGATTGAATTTTTGGGGAGTCGCCACCAATTTATTTGGGTTGGGAAAATTGGAAAACCCAAAAATAATTTAAAATTAAAAACTGGTCTGCAAACAAGAGATTCGAATTCGGGAGTCGATTATGCGTAGGGAAGGTATTAGCACCCTACAACATCCGTTAAAAACGGTTACCTTTAATTAATTGTGCAAAATTCATTAACTTTTAAAATATTTATTTTACCCTTTAAAAGACGAAAAAAAGAAAAAAACAATTTATTTAAATTAAAGAATGATGAGAAAAAATTAATTTGAAATCAATGGGACAAAAATGTTGAAAATTTTATTTTGGCTCGACGGGAAATCTCGCTCCTACGTATCTCCAAGTGCAATGGAGAAATCAAAGCCACGTAGTTCTAAAAATGTGTTTGAAAAGATTGATTTTGATTTTGAAAAAGAAATTGATTTTTTAATTTTTGAAAAGAAAAATGAGGAAATTGATTTTGGAAGTGTTTTTAATTCAAAGAAAAAGGAATTTATTTTTTAGCAGAGTTGATGCTAGCAAATGGCTATACAACGAACCCTTGAAATTGTTCAGACGATATTATTGATAGAAATGCTATTCAATAAACGTCATTTATTTTGAGAAGAAAACATTTCGGGAAAAGATTTAAAATTCCGCATTATTGAGTTAGCAAATGGCTATACTCAATATTTTTCCTTTTTACGTTATTGATAGAAATGTTATTCAATTAACGTATTTTATTTTGAGAAAATTATTTTTTAGAAGAGATTTGAGATTAAGCGCATTATTGAGTTAGTAAATGACTATACTCAATATTTTCCTTCTCCTTTAAAAATATACGTTAAAGGATAGAAATGTTATTCCATCAACGTAATCGATTTGATAAACCAATTTAAAAAATGTTTTTTTTATTTATAAACGGGCAAATTGTTGAGCTAGTAAATGACTATGCTCAATTATTTTTTATTTGAATGACGTCAAAAGATAGAAATGCTATTCTATTAACGTCAAAGATTAAAAAAGGAATAAATTGAATCGGTTAATATTTACATGAACACAAAATTAAAATTACAAATAATCAATTATTTACAAATGAAGAGAATTAAGCAAATATTTACAAATGAATATAAATATTTACAAGAGATACAAGATAATGGGTCAAAATATCACATTAAAAGAAAGTAACAAAAATGAAATTAGAACAATTAACACATGTTAAAAATAAAAGGGTTGGGCCTCAGCTCACATCATTGGCCCAGCCCTCAACACAAAAAAAAAGGTGAGAATCAGAAATAAAAAAAAAATCGTACGGGCTTCAGAAAACAAAAACTGGCCCAAACATATTATGTTTCAAAAATCAAAAGAACCAGCAAGTAAATGTTTTTAGAGAAAAATAAAATAAAATTTAAAATTAAAATTAGAATGAAAGCAAAGAAGTAAAAGAGAAGGGTCAGTATTTGAAAAGCCCATTTCTCACCTAGGGTTCCTTTCTTCTTCTCATTAGGGTTTGCAGAACAATGAAGAGGGACAGCAAGGGGCTACCATGGAGATGCAGCCGCGGCCATGGTTGCATGGAATGGGGACCGCCGCGCAACGCTGCAACACAGGAGGAGGAGGGATGGAGGCACCTAGCCGCAGGGAGGAGTAGAGCCGCGGCCGCGGCCGCGCGGTGAGGCTGTAGGGAGGGTGGTGGTCGCGCGCAGGTGGTGCTCGCGGTGGTGGTGACTTGCGCGCCTGACTGAGAGGAGAACGCCAGCAGCCGCGCCGGAGACAGGGGACAGCGCCTCCACGCCGGAGACGAGGACAGGAAAGGAGGGGCGGCGCGGCCGCACCAGAGGCGAGGACAGTGGGAACCTACGGTGGTCTTCTATTCTTCTCCTTCTCCTCTTACAGATTTTGATTTTTCTTCTCCTTTTGGTTATCCTTTGTGTGTTCTTTTTGATGGGACTGAACTAAAATTTTGTTACTAGCCTTGGTTGAAATTGATTGATTCTGTTGTGATTGTAATGTTGGAGGGTATTCATGGCTAAGAAAGGGATTACTGGTAGGGAACTAATCCCCTGTGAAAGCTGAGGCTTGGGGGAATCAAATTGATCTGTATATGCTTGTTTTTCAATGTCCTCCCTGTATATTTTCACAGTTGAATCCCCCTCCCTCTTTTTCTTTTTTTTTTTCGGAAAAATCGGTTCTCCTTTTATAGGAAAGTTTCACAATTTTTTTAAAGTGAAAATCGCACTGCAAAACCATCTTTGCCCATGCTGCTGTCTGACATTGCCGCCCACCTCCATGCTTCTGGCCGCCCAAATCAGAGGCAAGTTGCAAATGCAACTTGCTCTGTTTCAACTACTTTCATCCCCTTTTTTTTTAAAAGAAATTAAGTAATGAGGATGGGTTGCAGCCTACAAGGTTTTTTTTTTTTAAAAAAAAAACATCATTAATAATGGGTCCAAAAATGGCCCAAAAAAGCAAATCTGAAACAATCTTTTTTTTTTTTAAGTTAAGCAAATGAGCCTATTGACCCCAAAAGACCCCTCCCTTTTTTTTAAAAAAAAATGTACAAACAATGGGCTCAAACTGGCCCAATTGGAAATCTGAAAATAAAATAAAATATTTAATTAATCAATTAATTAATTAACTATTAATAATTAATTAATTAACTTAATTAAATAATTCATTTTACCTTCTTAAATAATTTTTGGATTTTTATTAATAATGTAAGAAGAAAAGGTTAAAAAGTAAATGAAATTCCCGGACAAAATTGGGTGCTGACAACAGCCCCCTTTGCTTGTTCTTTCAATTGAAAGAGCAAGCAAAATAAAGAAGCAACCAATTTTGTTTCAAACAAAACTTGATTAGGGAAAAGTGAAAAGAGGCCTAAAAAATCATAGGAAACTTGATGAAAGTCCCGGTAAATCACAGGTAAATTGATTAAAGAGCATCAGGAAGAAAGGGAAAAGACCCGGAAAAAGCATCAGGTCAAACTGATGAAACTCCCGGAACCAACATCAGGAGGAAAGGAAAAGACCTGGAAAATCATCAGGTCAAACTGATAAACTCCTGGAAAACCATAAGGAGGAAAGGGAAAAGACCTGGAAAACCATCAGGTCAAACTGATAAACTCCTGGAAAACCATCAGGAGGAAAGGGTAAAGACCTGGAAAACCATCAGGTCAAACTGATAAAACTCCTGGAAAACCATCAGGAGGAAAGGGAAAAGACCTGGAAAACCATCAGGTCACACTGATAAACTCCTGGAAAACCATCAGGAGGAAAAGTAAAAGACCTGGAAAATCATCAGGTCAAAACTGATAAGACTCCTGGAAAACCATCATGAGGAAAGGGAAAAGACTTGGATAACCATCAGGTCAAACTGATAAACTCCTGGAAAACCATCAGGAGGAAAGGGAAAAGACCTGGAAAACCATCAGGTCAAACTGATAAACTCCTGGAAAACCATCAGGAGGAAAAGGAAAAGACCTGGAAAACCATCAGGTCAAACTGGTAAACTCCTGGAAAACCATCAGGAGGAAAGGGAAAAGACCTGGAAAACCATCAGGTCAAACTGATAAACTCCTGGAAAACCATCAGGAGGAAAAGGAAAAGACCTGGAAAATCATCAGGTCAAACTGATAAACTCCTGGAAAACCATCAGGAGGAAAAGGAAAAGACCTGGAAAACCATCAGGTCAAACTGATAAACTCCTGGAAAACCATCAGGAGGAAAAGGAAAATACTTGGAAGATCGCGGGTAGTTTGATGAAAATAGAAGACACTATATGTCGCAATGTCTAGTGGGCTTCACAATACCCTAAAGAAAAGAACTAGGCATCACAAAACCTAGAATGGAAACATGGGCATCGCACTACCTAAAAATGATAACTCGACAACTCAACATTTGGAACAAAGGTTAGGACAATGCCCAACAGTCGGTGCAAAATGCTTGCAAAAAATGAAGTTGGAAATTTGGACAACAATCTGGATTTCAAAACTTGATTCTTCCATAGAAACTTGGCATGAATTTCAAATCAAATATGAAAAATTCCAGGGGAAACAACATTCCCAAAAATGATATGAATTTTCTTTTCACCATTGAGTCAAAACACTCATTCAATTATTTATGGACAAAGGGTGGTATTATGGTGTAAGGGAAAAGCAAAGAATCTTTTTCAAGGTTTTTGAGATTAAAGGGGAGGAGTATGGGAAGGGCAGGTAATTTTCCACTGTGACATGGAAGTATAAGTGAAATATGGATCTAGCCCCCAAGTTAGGCATGAAAGCATGACTTCTCAAAGAGATGGAAACTTGCACAATTCTGGCGAGGAGGAATAATGAGCCCCCAATTTAAGGTTTAAACACCCATGACAGTCAAATACTCCTGATGCGATGAGCCCCCAGATTTTAGCTTCAAGACATCTATGACACTCAAATCCTTTTGATGATTCTTGCTTCAAATGCTCAGTGAATAAAATTAACGTTTGCTTCCGCTGCAAGTGCGCTTTTCCTTCATCTTTTGTATTTTTTTTCTTTCTTTTTTTTCTTTTTTCTTTTTCTTTTTTCTTAGGAGCCAAATGTACAAGCAAATGCAACTTAATCAAGTCGCTTTGTCTCAAAATTAAAGATTAAGAAAATAAAAGCAATCAATCTTTGATCAGGATGGACTTTATTGGGCTTGTAACGTGGCCAAGGGTTAAATGGTTATGAAAGAAAAGGATATTAAGGCCCAAAATGAGTGTTTAAGGGTTTATTACGACAAAGGATCTGCTGCACAGTGATGCATTTTGAAGCAGGTAATTCAATCAAAGTGATGTTCTCAACATTCTCTATTTTCACACCTTCCAAGTTTCAATCTTTCATTTCTTTCTTTTTTTCATTCATTTTCATCTTTCCTTTTTTCATTCTTTTATATTTCAACTTTTCTTTTCTTTTTTGAATGAGTAACTTGTGAAAATGGAATACAACTTGCACGAGTAATATCACAAATAATTCATGAGACATGGATGAACACATTGTGGCAGCCCCCCAGTACGGAGGTGATCCTTGTCTAGGGTTGATTGAAGAAAAATTCTTTTTTAGGCTCAAAGTGGGTAGCAAGGGATATTATTCAACCGTTGGATAAAGAAACAAGGCCAAACTTCATTTCAAATCTTGATTGCTTACTTTCAAAAAGTTTAATTTAGAGGCAAAGTTTCATGAAAGGTGCATTTACTCATTTTTCACTCTTTTTCATCTTTCTTTTTTTTTATTTTTTTTTATTTTTCATTTTTTCATTTTTCTTTTTTCTTTTGAAGGAAAGAGTCACTTATGAGACAATGAGATAAGTTGAATCCTTCATGGAAGCAAAGTGTAGCCAAAATAGCATGCTCAAACTTCTTTTTGTTCTCCTCATCCTCCTTATCAAACTATCATCTTCATGAAAGGGTCTTCAAAAAGATTTGAATCACAATGATATTTGAAAAGTGCTTGATTAATGAAGAGATCCATCAAATGAGGTTATGAGGTAAGTGGATTTGACGAGTGGGTACAACAAACTCATGGTGACACTAAGAAATGGGATGGCATAATTATTTGGGCACATTGAGAATTGGTATAAGGTTAGGCTTCTTGAAGTGTTATGACACAATGGTGAGAATTTGAAGCTTGCAAACAAATGTATTTGGGAAATGTTACTTCGAAACCTGAATATTTTCACTTTGCTTTGTCATTTTCAGTTTTCAATTTTGAAGGATGCAACAGGAGGATGCATGGAATTCAAGCTGAGGAGAAACAAGGAGTGAAAATCACAAGTGGAAATTTTTTCATTTTTTAATGCAAAAGAAAGAGATGGTTAAAATTTTGTACAAAGAAAAACAAGAAGTGAAAATCACAAATGGAAACATTTTTCATTTTTTAATGCAAAAGAATGAGAAGGGATGGTTAAAATTTTGTATAAAGAAAAGTGGGGACAAAACATTTAAAGAATGAGGAGATGAATGCTCTTATTGTTCCTAAAAGGTGGGTCCTAGGCTTTTATAATTTCAAGGTCAGACAAACCCCTAATTAGGTTGGAAGCTATAGTCAACTACCAGTGCATAGATTTAGCGACAAATTCAGACCTCTAGAAATTATGGTTCCCAGATTGCCCTCATCACATTGACAAGGATCCAGTTCGTGGATTAGTCATACGTAGGGAAAAGCCCTCTCAATATAACAAACCCACTATACCGGTAACAATCTGAGTGGTGAATCAACTAATGTCTAGTGAGAATCAAGCCCCTCGTAAACATTTATTGAAACACCTCCTATGCCTTAGCTTGCACGAGCTCGGGTATAGAGCCAAAGTTGTGCGAGGAGACTGACAGTGAAGTGCCTGCTTAGAGCATAGAAACCTACAAAACTACCCTACCTGCAAGAGAGACAGATGACAAATATGTACACAAATAATAGTCTTCTAACCTAAGGTTGAAGCAAAATATTTACAACAACAAAATATGTACAATGGAATTCACAAAGAGATAAGAAAAAGTATTTACAATAAGATATATACAACAAAAGGAAAGAGGGTACAATGAACATAAAAAGTTAATAATTTTGCATAATTAATTAATAGGCTTGACTCTCGAAGTCCCCAGTGGAGTCGCCAGCTGTCGCGACCGGGGACACGACGGGGTCGGCGAGCCCGTGAGAAAAGATAATGAAAAAAAATGATTGAATTTTTGGGGAGTCGCCACCAATTTATTTGGGTTGGGAAAATTGGAAAACCCAAAAATAATTTAAAATTAAAAACTGGTCTGCGAACAAGAGATCCGAATTCGGGAGTCGATTATGCGTAGGGAAGGTATTAGCACCCTACAACATCCGTTAAAAACGGTTACCTTTAATTAATTGTGCAAAATTCATTAACTTTTAAAATATTTATTTTACCCTTTAAAAGACTAAAAAAGAAAAAAACAAAATTTATTTAAATTAAAGAATGATGAGAAAAAATTAATTTGAAATCAATGGGACAAAAATGTTGAAAATTTTATTTTGGCTCGACGGGAAATCCCGCTCCTACGTATCTCCAGGTGCAATGGAGAAATCAAAGCCACGTAGTTCTAAAAATGTGTTTGAAAAGATTGATTTTGATTTTGAAAAAGAAATTGATTTTTTAATTTTTGAAAAGAAAAATGAGGAAATTGATTTTGGAAGTGTTTTTAATTCAAAGAAAAAGGAATTTATTTTTTAGCAGAGTTGATGCTAGCAAATGGCTATACAACGAACCCTTGAAATTGTTCAGACGATATTATTGATAGAAATGCTATTCAATAAACGTCATTTATTTTGAGAAGAAAACATTTCGGGAAAAGATTTAAAATTCCGCATTATTGAGTTAGCAAATGGCTATACTCAATATTTTTCCTTTTTACGTTATTGATAGAAATGTTATTCAATTAAGGTATTTTATTTTGAGAAAATTATTTTTTAGAAGAGATTTGAGATTAAGCGCATTATTGAGTTAGTAAATGACTATACTCAATATTTTCCTTCTCCTTTAAAAATATACGTTAAAGGATAGAAATGTTATTCCATCAACGTAATCGATTTGATAAACCAATTTAAAAAATGTTTTTTTATTTATAAACGGGCAAATTGTTAAGCTAGTAAATGACTATGCTCAATTATTTTTTATTTGAATGACGTCAAAAGATAGAAATGCTATTCTATTAACGTCAAAGATTAAAAAGGAATAAATTGAATCGGTTAATATTTACATGAACACAAAATTAAAATTACAAATAATCAATTATTTACAAATGAAGAGAATTAAGCAAATATTTACAAATGAATATAAATATTTACAAGAGATACAAGATAATGGGTCAAAATATCACATTAAAAGAAAGTAACAAAAATGAAATTAGAACAATTAACACATGTTAAAAATAAAAGGGTTGGGCCTCAGCTCACATCATTGGCCCAGCCCTCAACACAAAAAAAAAAAAAGGTGAGAATCAGAAATAAAAAAAAAATCGTACGGGCTTCAGAAAGCAAAAACTGGCCCAAACATATTATGTTTCAAAAATCAAAAGAACCAGCAAGTAAATGTTTTTAGAGAAAAATAAAATAAAACTTAAAATTAAAATTAGAATGAAAGCAAAGAACTAAAAGAGAAGGGTCAGTATCTGAAAAGCCCATTTCTCACCTAGGGTTCCTTTCTTCTTCTCATTAGGGTTTGCAGAACAATGAAGAGGGACAGCAAGGGGCTACCATGGAGATGCAGCCGCGGCCATGGTTGCATGGAATGGGGACCGCCGCGCAACGCTGCAACACAGGAGGAGGAGGGACGGAGGCACCTAGCCGCAGGGAGGAGTAGAGCCGCGGCCGCGGCCGCGGCCGCGCGGTGAGGCTGTAGGGAGGGTGGTGGTCGCGCGCAAGTGGTGCTCGCGGTGGTGGTGACTTGCGCGCCTGACTGAGAGGAGAACGCCAGCAGCCGCGCCGGAGACAGGGGACAGCGCCTCCACGCCGGAGACGAGGACAGGAAAGGAGGGGCGACGCGGCCGCACCGGAGGCGAGGACAGTGGGAACCTACGGTGGTCTTCTATTCTTCTCCTTCTCCTCTTACAGATTTTGATTTTTCTTCTCCTTTTGGTTATCCTTTGTGTGTTCTTTTTGATGGGACTGAACTAAAATTTTGTTACTAGCCTTGGTTGAAATTGATTGATTCTGTTGTGATTGTAATGTTGGAGGGTATTCATGGCTAAGAAAGGGATTACTGGTAGGGAACTAATCCCCTGTGAAAGCTGAGGCTTGGGGGAATCAAATTGATCTGTATATGCTTGTTTTTCAATGTCCTCCCTGTATATTTTCACAGTTGAATCCCCCTCCCTCTTTTTCTTTTTTTTTTTTTCGGAAAAATCGGTTCTCCTTTTATAGGAAAGTTTCACAATTTTTTTAAAGTGCAAATCGCACTGCAAAACCATCTTTGCCCATGCTGCTGTCTGACATTGCCGCCCACCTCCATGTTTCTGGCCGCCCAAATCAGAGGCAAGTTGCAAATGCAACTTGCTCTGTTTCAACTACTTTCATCCCCTTTTTTTTAAAAGAAATTAAGTAATGAGGATGGGTTGCAGCCTACAAGGTTTTTTTTTTTTTTAAAAAAAAACATCATTAATAATGGGTCCAAAAATGGCCCAAAAAAGCAAATCTGAAACAATCTTTTTTTTTAAGTTAAGCAAATGAGCCTATTGACCCCAAAAGACCCCTCCCTTTTTTAAAAAAAAATGTTCAAACAATGGGCTCAAACTGGCCCAATTGGAAATCTGAAAATAAAATAAAATATTTAATTAATCAATTAATTAATTAACTATTAATAATTAATTAATTAACTTAATTAAATAATTCATTTTACCTTCTTAAATAATTTTTGGATTTTTATTAATAATGTAAGAAGAAAAGGTTAAAAAGTAAATGAAATTCCCGGATAAAATTGGGTGCTGACAATCATCACCCACCACCTCCCATATAACTTAAAGAAAATGGGTTGGAAGTCATCCGGACCGAGGGCTTTATAAGACTTCATGGAAGACAACGCCTTAAAGACTTCATCCTTGGTTACAATTTTGACCAATTTCTCCTTCATATTGGTACTAATATGCGGAATGGCAGGTGAGGTTGGAGTAGACACCGTGACTTCCTTCTCACAAAACATGAATTTAAAGAACTTTAAGGCTTCATGTTGAAGAACCTTGTAACATCCTAAATTTTATTAAGTAAAATTAAATTAAATTAATAAGTAGAAGAAATAAATAAATAAATAATAGTATTAATATTATTAGTAGTGTTATCCATAAAGCTATTTCAAATTTAAAAGGAGGATAAGAGGGTTGAGAGTGGGCCCAACCCAATTAGGCATTTTAGTAAGGAGGGGTTATCAGTTCACCCTAATCCTTATTTTTCAAATGTTAGAGAGCGAAATGCTAAGGATGGGAGAAACGACGTCCCAAGAGGAGGTTGCTGGAGAGTAATCATCAAGAGCCAAGAAAGAGCCCCTCTTGCTGTTCGATCTTCACCTTCAAGGTACGGTGGGGGAAAGGGTGCTGCTTATATGTGTATGTGGGGGTGCTTGGGTAGTGAGGCAACCATAAGACCCTCTAAGGCTTTAAATTCGAATTTGATATGTGCATTACGTGTTGTATGATGAAAATATATGATTTGATGCTTATGTGTGCTAATCTTGAGGAATCTTGATTGAATTGAATGAGAGTAATGAGAATAGTGAAAAGGGATTAATAAGGGTTTGATGATTTGGGGTTTATGATGTATAACTGTGAAATTGTTGCAAAGATTGTGTTTTTGATTGATTTTAAGCGGTATGAACGTGTAAGATGGATGTATTGATGATGAGGAATGATTAGGGGATGAATATAAGGGTTTAAAAGGGGTAAAAATCGCAAGAACTGTCATCTCGCGTCGCAGATAATCGATTACAAAGGTTTGTAATCGATTACAGAGTGTTCTGGGCAACCAGGGAGTGATTCTGGCTCGCTGGTAATCGATTACAGGGGTCTGTAATCGATTACCAAAGAGTTTGCTTGCTGGTAATCGATTACAGAAGGTTGGTAATCAATTATCAGATGTTTTGCTTGCAGGTAATCGATTACAGGGGTCCTGTAATCGATTACCAGAGAGGTGTTTTGTAGGTAATCGATTACAGGAGCCTTGTAATTGATTACCAGAGTGTATTTGATGATTCTTTTGTCTGTTTGATGTGTTTATACACATCATTTATGAATTTAAGAGACTTAAGTGGATAGATCATTGATTGTGGTATGAGTATGATGATATGATTATCTCCTTTGATGATAGATGTTTATACTATTGTGATGTATGATGATAACGATGATGTATTGATGCATTGAGTATATGATGATGATGTATGAGATGTGTGATGATGCTATGTTGATGTAATGAGCCTAAGAGGTATGAGATGATTGATGATTATATATTGATGCAATGAGCATGCGATATGTGTCATGATTATGATGATGATGATTGATGATGCTTATGATGAATTATTATGAGAATGATTGACGATGATTTTGTGATGATGATAATGATGATGATATATTTAACCTTATGATGTTGACTATGCCTTGAGCACATGAAGTGATATCTGAGTTGTGCGGGCCCAACGAGGGGGTAAAACTCAGGAGGTGAACTGCACGGACCCAACGAGGGGGTGCAAAGGCCATGATGGGGCGTTTGATGCACGGACCCAACGAGGGGGTGCAACCTAGGGATGATAGAATCGCACGGGCCCAACGAGGGGGTGCAACCTACCGGTTTGTGTGGTGACACCGGTGGACCATCATTGGTAACAACTAGGAGATTGACGAGGTGCAACCATTGTGAGGAGTTCCAAGTCATGATCCTTGGGATGAGGTGGATGAGTTTTGGTGTGCATGAATATAGATGAACATGCATTGCATTTGATGATGAGATAGAATTATACTATGATGATATGAGTATTATTGATGAAATGAGTATTGTGTGTTAAGAATAGAGAATGTGTTTTCTTAGTGAATTATGATGTGTGATTTATATATATATATATATATATATATATGAGTGGGGATCAACTTACTCCAAGAGTAACTCTGGGTAAAGTTACTCCACTTAATAACTTCTTATAAACATTGAATTTCATCAATCCAACCGTCATATTAACAGTTTTCAATAAGTAGATCAAACCTACAAAATTTCATAAAATTTAAAAATCATTTGATATTTCATCAAATTACTTCAATTTAACATGCAATATACCTTTTAAAATATAAGTAAATGTTTACTCTAAAATTACATACCTATGAATGTCCAATTAATCTAAAATTTATTGTGCATAATTATCATACTAATATCAATTTAATCAACGGTTAGATTTGTTAAATTAACATTTTATAAGAAGTTATTAAGCAGAGTAACTTTGCTGGAGTTACTCCTGGAGTAAGTTGATCCCCACCCTATATATATATATATATATATATATATATATATATATATATTATGATGAGGTTATTGATGATTTGTTATATGATTAATTATTGATGATTATTATATGATGAATTACTTGAGGATTGAGTATGTGGTGCGATAAATAATGATGTTGTGCTATGTGTGGGTGAGGATAGGGTAGCCTTCTGCGTGCATGTATGAGCGATATTCTTTTCCTCACCGTTATACTGTGGTTAATTTCACATGTGATGATGATGACACGACTGGTGTCGAGTATTGATTGAAGGGAGTGTAGCTCTGATACTTGTGACATCAGGGCATATTATTGGGGTTTTACCTTACGTTTCTAATTAGGAAGAGATTTTGTAAACTGTTTTAAGTGCCTTACATGGCCAGTAGGATATTTTGATGTTGCTACTTGAGATTTCGCTTCTTTAAGTATTTTGAAAATAGTTGACTTCTATTTCTATTTTATATGAGTTGACTTTGAAATGAGTGACGTTTTAAAAGATGAGAAATGTGAACCTTTTTACCCGTTGTTGGACACTGTTTTTCCTATATTTTAATGTATTAATTGTATAAGAGTTGAGAGCAGAAGGGTGTCACAAACCTCATCATCATCACACCACTCCCTAGAAGGTAAGAACAAAGCATGAAATTTATTACACAAATAAAATGTTTGTTAGTGTACCTTAAATATTTGTTCAAAGTGACAAATATTTTTCATGTATTTCAATTGATCAAAAAGATTATTACATAAATAAAGGAATATGAATTTATGGTTAATACTATATAAGTTGATGGTTAAATATGTTATCAATCTGGTTAATGAAAATTAAAAAAAAAAAGTCAAGAGTTTTTGTAAAAAAAACTAAATCTCACTACTGTTCACATAAAAAAAAAAGAAAAAAAAAGTGAAGTGTGTGGGAGGTGGACCGTTTAGTTGTAGAAAAATCTTTATTCGAAGCAAAAATAGGCCAGGCAAGCACGTACAAGTAGTTGCGCCGTACACACACTATCTAATGGGTATATTTGAAAGAAAACGAGTATCGGTACACCAGAAAATTAGGCAGAACATTCTATTACATGTTAGCTTCAGAGGAGCCAAAACTATAGGGACTTCTAAAGTCATTATTTTGCCCATTCTTTTCGTATGTTAATATTTTTATTTACATACAGTTTAAGACTTACACTTGGTCCCAAACACGTATTATTTTATGTTAATTTTACCGCCGATAAATCTAATATCGTTTGAATTTAGAAAATTGTATTTGTATATCATGTTTGTAGAATTTTTTGCCCAATGAAAAAGAGAATAAAATAAGATGATTGATCTAATAGAAAAATAGTGTTACAAGAATAACATATATCTCTTTGCATTTTGATTCAATTAATTAGAACATTGGTGCCGCTGAACATTACCTAAATACATCAAAGTTTTCTCACTGCGACGTCAATATCGATCCCTTTGAAAAACATCTTCATGATCTATCTTCTAAGTATCTCTGACTAGTAAAATTAATCTTAACCATATATTTATTCTGAAGTCGCCCTTTAAGTCATCCTTCCAAATACACTGAAGTCGTGGCTTATTGGACTATTTCTACATACGTTTGTCTCAGCAAATTTCCACAATTCGCATTAATGATGGCCATTTTCATGGACACAAGTGAGGCTGAGAGTTATAATTTGTAAGGGTGAAAACAGAGGAAAATCAAAGTTGCGGCTTTAGAATCTCTAGAAATCGTTGTCCATTCCTGCATATCAGGAATGTCAAACAGATAATATCTATAAACACTTTCAACAAGGATAGCTAGTTGGAGATCCTTTAACCCTTACCAACGAGTATTGGTTCAATTGGTACATGTTTAATTCCATTTAAATAAGATTCCAGGTTCTAATACGCTGGAAGAACTAACTTGCCATGACGTGATGTTCCTGACTTCAACAAGATTGTCTTTAGAACATACATGTGGTTTAAAAAAAAACTAGTTGGAGATCCACGATCGTTGGATCAGTTTTTTTGGAACATATCAATATATTAGCTATAGAGATTATTTCTAACAATCGCCCTCACTGTATCATAATATGAAGCTAAAGGACACATAAACGTGGTGATGACGAAATGGTTGAGTAAGAGTGAAATCAGGGCAGTGGATTTGTAATGGAAAATGTTAAAAGCATAATCATTTTAAGCATTATTTTTATACTTTTTAAGATGCTTACATATATCCCTGCCCTTGGGTCACTCATCTGTCAGTGTCACCCATTTTGTGTAGCTAGAAACACCAAAATACCCCATATTAGTTCCTACATACCTTTCACAACCCATGGTGGAGCCCTCAACCCTCTCCTGTTTCTCTCTAAGATCTTTATTTATTTTTTAAAAAATTGCACATTTTTATTGCATAGGAATAACATAATTAATTAATTAGGATAGAAAAGGAGAGGACTCTATATAAAGGTGGGTGTGGGGCTTTTGGGTCATTACTACAAGTTAGTGTTGGTGAGACTTTTGCATTAATTTGAAAGTTTTACATTGTTGTTGTTGTTGTGTTAGTGCTATGGGGAGGCAACCCTGCTGTGACAAACTTGGGGTGAAGAAAGGCCCATGGACTGCTGAAGAAGACAAGAAACTCATCAATTTCATTCTCACCAATGGACAGTGTTGTTGGCGTGCTGTTCCTAAACTTGCTGGCCTTAGGCGTTGTGGTAAGAGTTGTAGGCTTCGTTGGACTAATTATCTTAGGCCTGACTTAAAGAGAGGACTCCTCACAGAAGCAGAGGAGCAGCTTGTGATTGATCTCCATGCCCGTCTTGGTAACAGGTTATTCATTTTACACATGCTTAGCTTCATGCATTGCCCTGTGTTTGCAACAATCAACAATGATTCCTCTGACTTAACAAGTCTAAAATAAACTAATAATAATGTTGAAGAAGGTAGTGCAATATTGCATTAAAATCATGTTTTAAACAAGGCTTACTTAAGACAGAAGCAATTGAATACTTGCTTGGTTTACTAACTAGAATATATAAACAAACATGTTTATGCATACCAAATGGCATATTAAATTTGAAAAACAGATGTTCATTTGCCTGCTTAGTTTATGTTAAAAAAAATGTTACTAAATTGGAGCTGATATTTGTTGTTGAAGAATAATAGTTACATGTTTAATTTGATCAATACATATCTTTGCAACCAAGGAAAGCCTAAATATATGGTTGTTTGCTGTCTCAGGTGGTCCAAGATTGCTGCTAGGTTACCCGGAAGAACAGACAATGAGATTAAAAATCATTGGAACACTCATATTAAGAAAAAACTCCTTAAGATGGGTATTGATCCAGTTACTCATGA
The DNA here is from genome assembly GCA_026901365.1 of Sesbania bispinosa. Classification (NCBI taxonomy): domain Eukaryota; kingdom Viridiplantae; phylum Streptophyta; class Magnoliopsida; order Fabales; family Fabaceae; genus Sesbania; species Sesbania bispinosa. Next base: position 1,646,598 of record QLOH01000131.1, on the reverse strand, counting down.
ACCTCTCAATAAACAAGCTGCATCTGAGGATAGTTCATCCCCTGAAGAGAATTTGCCACAACCTGGCAATAAGTCCCATCAGGTGAAGGAAACTGATGGGGTTGTCAACTCAGAAGAAAATTCAAGTTCATCCCCAGCTGAAAATTCTTCAGGAGAAGAATCCCTTTTGCTAGATAGCATTTGCAGTGATGACTCTCTATTAAATAGCCTGTGGCTTGATGAAACTCCACTGGTGGAAGCATTATGGGACACTACTCCTATAGCAGAGAATCCTAAAGATGACATGGGCTTTTTACCATCTTGGGAGGATAATTGTGCTTGGCTATTGGATTGTCAGGACTTTGGTATTCATGATTTTGGGTTTAACTCTTTCAATGAGGTAGAGTCAAATGCACTGCAAACTATAGGGATAAAGGAAGAGGAGCATTAGCATGAAGTACATGTGGGGAAAGGGAAATTGTCCTCAAATATCAGGGTAAGATGTCAAATCTGTACATGTGAGAGAAGAGAATACCATGGGCTCAAAATCTAAGTTCTTGGTGTTGAATTTTATCTAGCTAGTATTATTCTACAGAATGTTCTTGGAAGGTGGAAGGTGAACCTTTCCTCTTATGAGGTTCCTCGCCAACCAAATCACAAAAATGATAGCAAACCAAAACCAAATCATCAAAATGCCACATTACATATACTTTCTTCTAAATGCTGTAATTTTATGTGTATGGTAGGGACAAAACAAATGGGAATTGTCAAAAGTAATAGTGGGTTAAGACTTAAGACCTATTGTACAAAAGATGTTTACTTTGAAAATAATGGTAAAATCTTATGTGATTATTAATTCTGCTGTATTCTTTTCTTTTCATTTTTTGTCACATTAGAGATAGATAGACAGAGACGTAGAGGATAAAGAGATGTCAGAGAACAAAGAGAGGTGGAGATTATTAATAACATGGACTTTGATCAAGCCTGCAGGTGGGGTGCATGTCCTGATGGCAGAATAACATTTTGACATGCTAATGAAGCACTGTGGTGTTTTACTGTTTATCATATGCACAATAACTCTCTTTTCCCTTTGCTGTGTCCCCCACTCCAAACTTTTTATTAGTTCAACTCCGTTATCATTTTCCTTGCTATAATCATGTAAGAAAGCTATCACCTTATTCTTAAGGGGATATTTGTATTTCATATTTGATGGCCCAAAAAAGCTATTATACATTTCATTTTAGAAATATCATGTTAAAACATATAATGAATGGATCCTAGTTTCAGTTTCATTCAGAAATAATCAAAGTTTTTTTTTTTTATTTTTGATCGGAAATCTCACCTGCATAGCTATGGATTTAACCCGGACAGAGGTTGTGGTAAGGTAAAGTCATCTCAAAAGTAGAAACTCCAGAATTCAAACCTCTAACCTTGCAGGTAAAGTCCGTCTCGGATCACAGTACACTTCCACTGCGATTAACCACTATTTGGTAGAAATAACCAAAGTTTTAAATCATAACAATAGTGATTACATTATATCATCTCCAATGGGAGTTGTTTAGAAAATTGCTTAACTTAAAAATTATTAGTTTAATGTGGGTCACATAAGTTGAGTTGCTTAAAAATGGGTAAGAGTTGTTTATACAAGCAACTCTTACCCATTTCTAAGCCACTCAATTTGTGGGACCCACATTAAAATAATAGTTTTTAAGTTAAAGCAACTCATATCAAGCAACTCCCATTGGAGTTGCTCTGCTGTTACAATCCTTGATCTTGTGGGAAAATACAGCTGATGCAGCAGTAATTATAATCATGATGCGGTTGCACAGATCTAAAAGTCATTGTTACCATTGTAATCTCAGTTGTAAACCGTTTTTTCAAAACTTTGGAAATAACTTTTTTAAGAAATTCTATCATGAAATTGTCATAATTTTTTGGCAATTGACACACAACGAAAAAGAAAGGTACACTTAAAGCAGAGCGCCTTAAGGAACTTTCTAATTATATATCTCTGGACCAAAGATGTCCCCATTGCCATTAGTTAAGTACTTAGTGGTGCTAATGATAACATACCAAAAAGAAAACAGCGCAATTAGCGAACTTAATCTATAGCCTCACACCCACAAGGGTTGCATACTTGTATTTTTTCTTTCCACTTGGTTTTTTTCAGCTACGAATGTTCCAACGCTTTCAAAAATTGAAAGGCTTTGTCTTCTCTTCTGCTGAAGTGTTGTACACTCCAAGTATGATACTCTTGAGCTGGCATAATATTTGTTCCTTGTCATTTATCTCAAAGTATGGCAATTAGCCAGATTGCATATGATGATATTATAGGTTTGTGTCACCATGGATTTTCTTGCGGTACAAGTTTACAGATATTGCAAAATCAACATTGCTCACCAAGATAAACAAGTGACAACACCAAATAATGTCTTAATACATAAATAAATAAGTTAAACTTAAAGAAATTTTGTTACTGGTTTCGCCTACGTATGCCTTATTGCTATTGCCTTGCTGATTTAGTGATAATTTTATAGTCTATTTATCTAGATTTGCATTGGTAGAAGAAGTCAAACTTATAAATTCAAGTTATATTATAAAATTGTTTAAAATAATGAATAAATTGTTTATATGAGTTTAAAAATTTAAATTCAAGATATATTATAGAACTATATATTTTTATGAGTCTAACAATTTTTTTATACACAATGCAAGGATGAACCCCAAAATTATATGCTTAAGAAATTGGTTTTTTTATTCAAACCAACACATATTGATAAAAAAAAAGTATATATTCACTCATATCCCTCATTCACATATAATTTTTGAGCAATTCATACAAATCAATTAAATTAATGAATAATCAATGAATGTTTAAAATCTCTTTTTAGTTTATTTGAAATAAAAATTGTAATTTATTTTTCATAAATTTCATTGTTTTTTTTTTCTTTTTTATAATTCAATAAAGGATTATTTACTTAATCATGTTTTCTATTCTCAACTTCTTTTCCCTCTTATTTTCTTTCGCGAAATGCAGTGTACTTGTTGTATATACACAGTGGAATATAGTATTGGGTCATATAATTCATGTGTTGGAAGTACACAATTAGCTTGTGTTTTTAGGGATGATCCTGTTTGCATTTTATTTCCATTAGAATTAGAATTAACCAATTTTAAACTAGGTGGATTTTGAATAAAATATGTCCATCAGATTTAGATGGGCACTAAACATCTAACGATGATGTAATGGATCTCCAAATTTAAGAATTTAATCATTACACATCCTCCTGAATGCTGCATTATTGTTCCACTTAAAAAACTTTAATTATATCATCAATATATCATCAATTAATCATGTGTAGCACTGCAGTTATATTGTTTGGCTTAATTGATAAACGTGTTACTGATGATTTTGATACATGAAAGGAGTGAATTAAATAATTTTTTTTTTATTGATTTAGAAATGAAGCTTTTTTCTTTTTTTGTCAAAATGAAGTTGTTTTATGTTCGGTCATTACTTTTCTCACCCCTTTGCTATTTTCACCCCCATTTTTTTTTTATGAAAGACATTTTCCTAACTATCCCACCTTTTCTCTTTCATTCCCCTTCACCTCCACCCACAGCAGCCACTACCACCTCCCACCGCAACCCCTCCCCCTTCCCCTCTTCTCCCACTCATGTGTGTCCGTAAACCATTTATACACGTGTGTCCCTAGAGGTCATTTTTCACCAAAAAAAAAATGGCTTCCTGAGTGTCTGTAATCCATTTATACATATATGTCCGGAAGCTAAACAAAAAAAATTTGGTTTACGGATATTTAAAACCGGTAAAATGGGCTGATCCGCCCGAACTCACATTTTTACAGGGCTTGGGCATTAAAATTTGAAGCCCGAATTTTTGTCGGGTTTTTTAGCCCGAAATAAATAAAGCCCGCAACAAATCCGGGTTCAGGCTCGGGTAGCCCAACGGGCTTTCGGGCTCTCCGCGTATATAAAAAAATAAAAAAATGTTGTTAGATATATATTTTTCCAACAAAGTATAAGTTTTTATATCAATCAATTAGTAAACATGTGTTTTTGTGCACGGTCACGAAGTCATGTTCACTTCACGTTTTTCCTATATTTTGATCCAACCAAAGGGACTTATTTTCAAAGCATAGTATAACAATTATTTTCAAAGTATAAATATATATATAAGTACCACCTAATAAACTTTCAATTAAAAATATTGATTTTTTTCATAATCATAAAAAAATACGTTTGTAAAATATAAATAAATGAAGTGTTAAATGTATCTTAATTGAATGTGTTAAATGTATCTTAGTTTAATAGAATTGATGGATGAATGCGTTTGAGAGTTTAGAATGTATTTTAAATGTATTTGAATGAGTTTTATTAGGGTATATGAACTCTATTTTTAATGTTTTTTTATAACTATATAGTATTTTTTTAGTTTTGTAAAAGTATTATTATTTATAACTTTTAATGAGCTACATTTTTTAATAAATTAGGTTTTAATCGGGCCGGCCTGCATAAGCCTGCTACCCGATCCAGGGCGAGCTCAAGCTTTTATTTTACAAAATCAAATTTTAGCTGGGTATTTTAGCCCGACTCGCAAAAGTCAGCTACCCGCTTCAAGCCTGACCAATCTGAATTGGGTAGCCCGTTTTGACAACTCTATGGATATTGGTGCTTTTTTATGCAAAAAAATGACTTCCAGATGTGGGTTGGCTAAAGCCTAAAAAGCTGAAGGGGAAGAGGTGGGAGTAATTTGGGAAGATCCTTAAAAATCAAAATGTGGGTGGAGATAGCAAAAGGTGGGTGGGAAAAGCAATGGCCTGGTTAGGCAATCCTCGAAGCCCAAGCCTAAGCCCAAGTAGTCAATGATTGGACCAGGAAGAACGTCTAAGACCCACAACTGTCCAACTCGGATCACAAGAGCTTCAGCCTAAAGTTGTGAACCTTCGTCGACTTGAGAAAGAGGTGACTCTTTCAGCTACCGTCTTGGCCCGTCGTGTTTGCTCTTGCATTGCAGAGACGCAACTTGCCTTCTTCATCGGAGACCACACAATACCTTGATTCCTCGTCGGTGTCGTGCGATAGCTTGCGAAATCAAAAATTGTCGTTCAGTATCGTGCGTGCATTTCGGTGCGTTGTTCTTCTTTCACGTTCAAATGTTCTGATGCATTGAACCTGAATATTTTTAAACGTCGATTTTGGTTAGGCTTTTTTTCCTCCAATTTGTTTGTTGCTCTAGTTGTAATAGATGATTATTTTCGTCAAATCACTTCAGTTGGATTCGGTTTTTTAGACCAATTGCTAGGGTTTACCTCATTTATATTGTGATTGTGCTTTGAATGTTCTAATTCCAGATCAACTTAAAAATCCAGTTCGTTGCCACAGGTTGCCACCACATCTTGTCTCCAACAATTTTCAGATTTTCTCTGATTTCATAATCTCTCTCCGTTGCTCTTTCTTTTTCTGTATGTCTCGAGTAATTAGGCATTGTGATTGATTTCAGTTTTTGGTACGTTGTTGTGCTTGTTTGAGCCTCAAACCAAACCATTCTATCCTTGTAACAGAGATGGGCTAGGGAGAGTGCTTTGTTGCTTCCAAAATCTTGTCTATTATCTGATCCCCAATTTAGTTTAGATGGGGAAAGTACTTTCTTCACTTCTGCTGGTAGCATACACTATAACGTGATGACTGGCACTCTGACAGTGAGCCTCATTTCAGCACTGCAAAATCCCATGTTATGGGTTTGGAAGCACATTGTTTAATTTCTAGCTTACTTTCAGAACAGTAGCAATTAGTAAATCACTAAAGGAATTCTGCAGAAAACATACACTTAAAATCGCAAAGGAATTTTATTTTCTTTTAAGTGTAGACTCTTTTTTTTTTTTGGTATTGATAAATTTAGGGTGAGGGGATGATACCCAGTCCGAGGCAGGGAAAGCCTCCGGGCTCTTTGAGCACTTACAGAGGTACTTACATTTTACCTCACCCCAAGGGGACGAGTGGGGGTTCGAACCTGCGACCTGTCAGATACGAGACTTTGTCTTGCTCCACTCAACCAATCCCTTGGGGTTATGTAGACTCTTATTTTGGAAACTTGTTATGTTGCATGGATATGACACCGGATATGGATGTGATCCGACGGACACAAGGATACGATCAATGTTAAAAATTATAAGACACGACATGGCTATAATGTAACAAATAATTAGTAAAAATTAATATAAAGCACAAATCTTTATGTAAAAGAGGGAAGAGGGAATCGGTACTTTAAATTTGAGGTTCGAGTCATTTTAGACACAATAAAATGCTATTAGGTATGTAATTATGTTGATATCTTCATCTTTACTGGTATAAAAGTTCAAAAAAAAAAACAAAAGAAAAAATATTGTAAAACATTAGTTGAAACGTTTATGAGTGTCCAACATAAATGCATGTCTGACACAGATATGACTGGGCTTCACAGATTACATGTTGGATACCTGACTCTTACCCTCTGACCTTTCATTTGTGGTTGATAAGAAAGCTAACTTGTACCATTGGATAACTGCATGACTGGTCATGGAAATTGATAATTCATATAAACTGCTAGAGAATTGACTTAAATTATCTCCATGAGGAATCTTCTTGATAAAGAAAATTCAACCCTTGACTTATTATTATTTCATATTCATACTGCCTTTGCTTTTAAATGGAGGCTGTCTTGTTTGTATCTTAATTGCTTTTTATAGATTGTGGTTGTCTGTTGTTTTAATTGTGCTGTTACTGTTAAGCTAAAAATTAAAATGATTTGCATAAATGGAGTTGGAATTGCAATCACAGCTCCTGCTTCTCATTCTTAATTCTTTCTTTGACTAAATCAATATAAATTGCTTTTTCTTTAAAAAGAGATTGGTAATGACCCTTTTGTTTTATTTTCCAAAACCTCGTTTTTAATATGTGAAGGTGGTAACTATCACTTGAATATGAAAAGTTACTGTTTCCTTGGATTTGTTAATGTTGCAACTCGCTAGCTGTGGAAATAAAATAGTGTGCATAATATATGTTCATGTCAACACTGTTACAACAGATATTCTAATATTACTATTGAATCTAGCATTCACAAAAGGTAAAAGCCCACTAGATAGATTCAATGCTAAAACAGGGTGCATGGACAAGCTTAAATACTGTCATTATCATGCCAAGGGAGAGCTTTGATGTGCTGATGCATGATGGCACATTGGCACCCATGAAGTTTGGTGGAATGGAGATGTTTGGCCTCATTTTAATGTGTCATGAAGCTTAGTAGCTTACTGGACCTGAAGTGATAGGTCACACTGCATAATATCTCCCCATCCAGGGTAACTTTGTTGTCACAGACACAGTGACAAGACCTTGTTAGTTTCCATTAGAGAACTCTTAGCATGTGAAATTTATGTAATTGTTTCAATTTAAATTATTTAATCCTCTTTATTTAGGAACCTAATAGAGGAATTGGTTATTAATTCAGGTTCAGAGTGTAAAGGTAATCTGCATCTTTAATGTAGAGCAGAGAGTCTAGATAGGTTTCTACCGAAGAAATAGAGAAGATTTGAAAGAAGAAACAATCCAACACAGCCAATGGCTGTTTCTTGTGTAAAAAACTAGGAAAGAAGATTCTTCTTGATAATTCTGGGTTCAGTATTCAAGTAAAGAATCTGCCACACGAAGGTTGAGTTTTAGCTTTTATAGTACAACTAAGACCTTTCAACTTCCATGACCTCCAACCTACATCTCTGGGGAATTCCAGATTATAATTATTAGCTACAACTTCCTAGACGTAATTCTTGACTCTTACTAATGACCCTAGCTCATCTGTAGTCCTTGTGCTATTCAAATAAGAAACTTGAATATTCAATTAACATAATCAGAAGCCATAAAAATTAACTAAAATATATCGAGATTATAAAGATAACAAACCGCCATTTTAATTATTTTCTTTTATAATGTCCTGCAACAATCTTTTTCTAGCATTATCACTTTGATGATATCTTTCTGGTACATTGTACAGGAGTTACCATATAATGGGTGAATTTACCATTCAGATTAGCAATGACCTTGTTGATCAGCTTGTTGATGATACGGTGACAAAGAAGAAAACTAGAAGGATTAGACGTAAGGTGCCAAGACAGACTGAAAAGCCCCAATCTAATGTAACTGAAAAGCCGGAGAGTGCAGCTGCTCCAGGGTGGCCAGTGCAGCCCCCTTTGTTTCTACCTGCAACGTTGCCTGTACAACCTGCCCATTCAGAGTTAGACGGCATTCGGTCCGTGCTTCAAGAAAGTGAAAAGGTTTTGGAAAGATTGCAGAAGCAAGAGGAAAACATGTTGCAGGAAGTAACCCAAAAGGCAAAGGATCTCCATGATAGAGAGTATAAGCTTCCAAACCCAAAGCCTGAGCCTTGCATGGCTGAGAGGCTCGCTACGTTAGCATGTTACAAGGAACATATCAAGGACCCTTTGAAGTGTGCTGGTCATGTTACCAATTTTGCAGATTGCTTGCGAAAGTTTGGCCGTTTAGGTGGGAAGTAAGTTATATTGGTTTAGGAGGAAATTCGTATGAACGAAATGCAAATAATCTAGTAAACTACATACTGACAAACATTGTGCTGCTGCCAATTTTGTTTAATATTTCGTTCTCAACATTAAACCATGTTTTAAAGTTCAGAGTGACATCCTCTATTCGGAATTTGAACATTTTCAGTTATCTGCGTTACCCACATGCTGCTCATTTCTCCGCATGCTGATGCTATCATGGGAATTTTGTTCCAAGTTGTTGAGTTACTAGGATTCGACCCGTGCAATGCACGGGACAAAATTCCTTTTCTTATATAAATAAAATATTTATGTACATAATAAAGATAAGGCTTAAATATGTTTTTGGACCCTCTAAAATGTATGTGTTTTTATTTTCGTCCCCCTAAATTTTTTATGTCTTTTAGTCCCCTTAAATTTTTTTTTTCAAGGTAGTCCTCGCCGTTAGAATAATTAACAGAGTGCTGATGTAGCCGTTAACGGGGGGACTAAAATGAAATAGATGTTTTCAATTTAGTCCCTCTAAAATTCCCTCTATTTCATTTTACTCCTCCTGTTAACGGTCACATCAGCACGTTAACTATTCTATTTGAAAAGAAAAAATTTTAGGGGGACTAAAAGACAAAAAAGTTTTAGGGCGACGAAAATGAAAACGTGTATTTTAAAAGGACCAAAAACATATTTAAGCATAAAGATAAATACTTCTAATGTCAGATATAATAATTAGTAATCAATTAAATGGAAAATAAAATAAGAATAATATTAAACAAAAAAAGCAAGGACCAAACATAAATCAATATCTTAATGAAATAATATTTATATTTTTATAATATTTATATTTTTTGAAACACTTATTTGAACACTATGTTTTTTTTGTTACAGTAGAATGGTTTAAATTGTCATCACAAATTAAGATCTTTAACTCACTTCTACTTTTTACCCTAGAAAGAGCAACATAAAGTTGACCATGAGAGAATACAGGTTGTGGCAAATACACACCAACATGAGATAAAGTTTGTCTTTGACTTTTGTTTATTATCATTGCAAAACAAACGGTGATTGAAAATTGCCTACGTTAAAACTTCAATGGAGTTAAATGATTAGATGGGATTAGATTCATGTGTGGGATGTTAACTTTGTTGCCTAAATGGTTCCATGTTATTACCCCTGTACCAATAACATTGACACATAATTCATCAATAATTAATCTTGTTCCATTACATAGATTACTAAGTTAATTAATTGTGCATTTATATCGTGTATATATGTGATCAATAAATTCATAATTTATATTCATATATAGCTAAGGATTTGAAAAGTTTATGTCACAAATAATAGTGGAATGAGAAATTATAACGATTTATATGAATACAAAAATGAGAACTAATTATATTTCATTAAGAACTATAAGTGCTAAAATTTGTATAAATATGTTATATGGAGTTGATTTTGGAATAATCTACACATTTAAATTATTTATATATACAATCAACAATTTAGATATGTACAGGGGCAGAGCTTTTCAGGAGCAAGGGCAGTCATGGCCCCCCAAAATTTTTTCAAAAAAAAAATTATATATAAACATATCTATATAGTTAATTAAAAAATATTTCTACATATTAAAATCTTGTGGTGGCTTCCCCAAACTTTTTTATCAAGATCCGCCATTGGATATATATATATATATATATATATCATAATTTTTACATCAGTTTTTTTATCATGTACAATATTGTACATGATAATAAATTAAAAGTAAAAACATTTTATTAAAAAATACAATCATCACAACATTCAATGCATTGGTAATATAAAATGTTACATTTTTCAATAAAACATTTTCACTTTTAATTTAGTATCATGTGCAATATTGCATATATTAAAAAAACCGTTTTTTATATTTATAAAAGGAAACATGCAATAATTATAAATAAAATAATATCACAATCATTTATACAATCTAGTAATTATATTTAAATTATTTTTTATTTTTAATAAAAATACATTTCCATTTATGTAAATATTAAAATGTTTTTATATAATGTTTTCATTCTCTACATGTTTAAATTTAAAAATATTGAAAAAATAAAATCATGTTTTCATTAAAACATGATTTTATTTTTTAATTTTACCCCAAAATGATGTGTTCATTTCATCCAATTCTTTCATTTTTGGTGGTTAAATATCACATATTATCTAAGTTAGAATTAAAAACAATAAACTTCAGTATAGGATTCTAATGCTAATTGTAAATTTATCATGCAACGGTATATGATAAGTGGTTAAATATATAATACTCAATAATTAAATAAGATTTATAGTTCTTTTTAAGGGAAAGTGATGAATTTCACTAAATCATCGAAGGTTCCAACTTCTAATTTATCTTGAATGACAAAACATGAAACAGAGGGTGAACATTCCTCCATCCAAACTATCATGTCATCATGTGAATGTGCTAATTTTGCGAGACTACCTGTAGCCTAGTTAAAAATTCTATAACTAAAATTTAGAGAGCAAAAAGCAAATAATGATCTCAACCCCTTTACATTCCTGAACCAAGTTATCAAAGTATGAATGCCCCAGTTGAGATTTACCCTAAGCATTGGCAAGTACCCGATTGTTTGTCTCGAGCTCAACTCTTTGGAAAAAAAGTTAGCGACAAGCTTCATACACCATCTCAAGCAAAGTGTTTCAATAATCTCATTATCAAATTTTTGTGCACATCCGGATGCCCCCGTTCCATCTGTGGATAAAACAGATGCAGTGAAGTTAATTTTAATGTTCCCTTCTGCAGGAGGTCTCCACCTAAGATATCTGGATTATGTGTTAGGGAAGATGTATTATTATTTACTAAAGCCACTAAGTTTGCTCTGCCCAGGAAAACATCTAGTTTTTCTTCTCAAACACAAGATTATTCTTGTACTGCCAAATATCCCAGATAATGTCACACATAATGCACATGATATCTTCAAAGTATGGACGAAACCAATGTTGAATGCAATCTGAAATGAAACCTTTATGAACATTGATCATCAATAAGGAGTCCAAGGGAGGGGGGTACAACCACACTTGCCTACTCATAAATTTCCACATAGATTGGACAAAGGGGATCAATCCCCGTAACTCTACTTCATAAATTTGTCTTGACAGGGAGAATGTCACTGCAAGCTCTTCATGAGGCAAACTAAGATATTCATCATTCATAAAGCTTGTAACTACTGTTCACAAAGAATTCAGCAAACCATAATATAAACCATTGATATTTACTTCAATTCACAAAATAGAACAGTTTGGTTCCATAATTGCTATGAAGAAAAACAATTCTTTTGCAAAACATTATATTATACTAAATAGCATTACAATAAGTCATTTGTAACAATTGCAGACTAAACTGGAAAGTAGAGTTCTAATCATTAAATAACCAATGCATATCATGAAATAATAGAAAAAGAAAGCAAAAAACAGAAATGACACCAAGTGAGTTAAGCAAGAGCAAAAAAAAAAAAGAGATTTCAATATTGGGTTTAGGAACAACAAAAGAAAAAGATATGATACCTTTAGAAGACCACTGATTCCTAGTGCTATATCAAGAGCAAAAGAATCGGTTGACCCCACAAGTACATTTCTGGGTGAGACAGAGCAACCTAGTCACTTGATAGATTCCTTTCCAAGCTTGTTGTAGACATGTTCACTTCACATAAGCAAAAAAACAAATTAATAAGAGTGGAAATGTGTATGACATGTAATAAGTTTTCTTATTAAGAAATACATGTGCTAATGAGTCAGAAAAGTTGATGTAGATCCTGATGTCAGTAAAGAGAGGATAAACCAATAAGCTAATGTGAGCAGTGTGACCGAGACTGTAGACATCCACTCATACACAAATTTTGTTCCCAATCTCCAAATTCAGAACAAATTGCAGGTTAGTAACAAAAAAAATGTTTGTTCCATGAAGCATATATTTGTTGAATAAAAAGGTCAGGGGCATATCATTGTACATCCTAAAAAAAACAATAACACAATGTAATGAACAATATACCAAGTGTCACCTAAAAAATCAGTAATAAAAGGTCACCTAAAAACCAGTTTCAAATTTAATCATAGATCAGCCAGTCTGTAGGCAAGACCCAAATTTCACAACTAACAAACGTGAAATCCAAATTGCAGACAAGCAATATGAAGTAGAATTTTTAAGGCATTTCCTGCATCACATGGTAGTAATTATCCCCTCTCACAACCTATCAGCTTTGAGGTAGAAGATTTAAGGAATTCAACTGGCTCTTATTGTTTTAAGGCATTTCCAAAATCCTTTTTTATTCTATGCCATTAACAATGCAAGATTTGAAGCAATTTTCAAGCGTGAAACTTCCTATTCAACTTCCTAAGAGGAATAATTAAAAGGTGCAATTGGACCCAAAATTGTATTTAACATCAAAACAATAAGAGGCAAAAGCAATCAACGTGGACTAAGAAGAACATGTTAAAATAACAAAAAAAAAACACTTCACACAGTAGTTCAGATAGTTTTTAAGCAACTAAGGGACTAATTAGAGATTTCAATAGGAAAGTTTCATATATGCATAAATATTCATTATAAAGAAGCTAACAAAATTAGAGATTGAAATTTCCAGGGGGTAATAAACAATAAGCTAAAGTGAGCAGTGTGACCAAGGTTGTAAATATCCTTCTATACTATGAAAGAAAAACAAATGCATATACTCCCTGCAGTGACAAAATTTCTGTAAATCAAGGAAGCACATTTTTGTACATCAGTGATACCTAGCTTCATTATATAGCTTTCTAACTTCTAATTTCTGAACTTTTTCACCAATATAAAAGGCAGTACCATAAAAATTAGATGAGAGATAAGATTTTACTATGATTTCACCTCATCGTATATACCTTTGATCTCACTTGCGTCACCGAGTTCATCTCCAAATTTGTATTCAAAATTTGAATTCAAATTAAAAAAACACTAATAGTAAGAACACAGACCGTATAACTACACCCACCCTTAATCCTAAACCCAAAAAAGAAGTCCAACTGAAATGGAATGCAGAAACACTCAGGATTAGCAATTTCAAAACTATTACATGCAACCATAATAATTAGCGATATCGAAAAAATTGGAAATTTAAAAAAAAAAATCCCAAAGATCTTCTACACAAAACAGTAACTATTACCTGAGGCTTCATACCAACATTATACTTGTTAGATCCTCTAGACGTAGCACACACTTGGTCAATTGCCACTTCCTTTCACCCTACCAACGCCACATCCTTTCACACGATGTTGCAATAGGTTTTCTGATTGTCTTATTCTAGCAATAGAGGCAACAACGACTTCCAGGGCTCAAAACCGATGGCATCCAAGCAGCACCAGTTCCTCAGCTCTGTCGTGTCCCTGCTCACAAAGTACCAAAAACTTTCTCAATTTCCCCTTATCTTTCGAATTTTAAATCAATGAAGGTAACTGCAAGAAAATAAACAAATGGAAGAAGAATGAAGATTTCAGAAAGAGAGCGAAGAGAATGAGAGGGCAGGAACGAAATGAGAGAATCCTTTAGCTTTAAAATTCGAATTTGAAATTGAATTCAATCACAGCTAAACCCTTATCAAAGCTCCCACCCAAGCTACAAAGCTACGCTTGCGGCGACATGACCTTGGCTTCCTGCAAACGCGCATAGCCCATGCATTCCAAATCCCACGCGCACTTCCCCATTGACCCAATTCACTCATTCACACACATACATAACATCCCAATGAGATTCTACGCGTTTGAATCACCAAATCCTCTTTGTTGCAAAGCATCCTGACAAGTAGTGAAGTGGAAAACATCTCCTATGGCCACCCTATTGTCTATCGAATGACACACGATGCAGCAGTGAAAGTGAAAACCCATCGCACAACTCTACCCATTCTAAAAAAAAAGGTTTTAATCCAATGGCATCAAACCCTCCACCGGTCCACTCCACCAACACAGACCTATAAAGCATACCCTACAGCAAGGCAATCTACCTAACCCGCTAATAGTAAAATTTAGTAAGCCTTCTTTTTAACCAGAAATGGGTTTTTTTTTTTACTTTGACCAAGGCCCGATGAACAGTGGCCAAAAAACCCCATCAATGTAAATTTTAAGATTGTGGAATTATTGAAATTTTGATTATTGATATTTTGATCGATAGACATAATTTCTAATAAATTATGGTGAATGGCTTGCTTTTCATTCCTTATCTACACAACTACTTCAACAAATATAATCTATTTACAATGAATTTATTTGTGCTTATCTACAACTCAAAAGCTACAACTAATTTATCTCTATTACTCCTCCTCAAGTTGGGAAGTGAAGATAACACCCAACTTGGATAACAAATAATGAAAAAGTCTACATCCTAAAGCTTTGGTAAAAATATCTGCAAGTTGTTGCCTTGTAGGAAGATAAGATGGAAAAATGGTGCCTGATTGAATGTGTTCCCGAATAAAATGGCAATCCACTTCTATGTGTTTAGTTCTTTCATGGAAAATTGGATTGTTAGCTATGTGGATAGTTGACTGATTATCACAATGCAAAACTGTGGAATCATAACAAGGAACTTGAAGAGCAGATAATAATCCTCTTAACCAAATAATTTCACTGGTAGCATGTGTCATTGCTCTATACTCAGCTTCACTGGAGGAACGTGAAATAGTTTGCTTCTTTGTTTTCCATGAAATGGGCACAGATCCAAGTTTCATAAGATAACCTGAAATCACTACAAGAATGCGTTGAATTAGACGCGAAACCGTAGCGACAGCCAACCGTTGCTACGTCGTCGCTACAACATTAAATGCGCAGCTCAACGCGTAGCCGTGCAATTAATACTCTGTGACGGTCTGGCCGTCGCTGCACTAAAAAACTAATTATTTTATTTTCTGAAAATTTAAAAAATATACGTATCGACAGCTTGGCCGTCGCTACATTTTTTAAGTCAAATTTAAATTTGACGCGTCAGAGGGTCGTCGCTACGTTTAAAACTTACGCGCACAAAACCCTTTTCCCATCCCCTCTTAATCTTCTTCCTCCTCCCATAATCTACCCTCCGTCCCTCTACTCCCTCCTTCCGGCCACCACTTCGTTCTCCCACTTCCACACCCCAACTTCAATTCCTCACCGATTAAACAATCTCCCTTGTACAAAGGTTCATTTTGAACCGATCAGAACCTTAAACAGTTGTATCTTTGTTCCTCTGTCCCTCCTCCCTCTTCCTCCTTCGTCGTCCATCACCACTAGGGCTGTAAATGAGCTTAGCTATTCATGAACTATTTGAGCCCGACTTGTTAAATGCTCGACCAAGCTCGTTTGTTTAATTAAACAAACAAGTCCAAGCTTAAAGTTGGACTCGATTATTTAAATGAGCCAAGCCTAAGCCTTGCTTGACATTAAGAGCTCGTGAATAGCTCACTTATTATATATATAATAATTAATAATTAATTATCATAAAACATACAGTTATAAGTTTATTTTTAAAATAAATAATAAAATAATAAAGTAAAATAATTACTCTATATATATGAAAATAAGTATTGAAATATTTGTTTTGTATTGAATTTCGAAAAATATAATATTTTAGAATTTTTTTAACTATATATATATATCGTATATTAAGAATATATTTTAATTTTTATATTATCATTTAATATTAAAATATTTATTAAATACTAAATTCATAAACTTTAAAAATGATTTAAAGAAAAGTTTCATAAGAGCAAAATCAATAAAGTTATAAATGAGCTAAACAAGCCAAACCCAAACTTTATTTTTCTTTAACAAGCCAAGCCCAAACTTTAAGTTTGGCTCATTTAAATAAATGAGCCAAGTTTGAGCCACTCATTTTTTTCACGAGCCAAGCCTGAGCTTCAGGTACTCGGCTCGGCTCGGCTCATTTACAGCATAACCACCACCACCCACCGTCAACCACCACCGGCCGTCGTTCAGGTAATATTTGATTAATTTATGTTTTTTAATTATAGTTACATAATTGTGTAGTTAGTTATTTAATATGTGGGTAGTTATTTTAGTTGTATATGTATTTAAGCATATAGGTACTTATTTAGTAACCATTAGTAATTATTAGTAATTAGATATTAATTATTAGGTTATTAATTATTAGTAATTATGTAGTTAGTAATTATTAGCTATCATTTAGCTATTGATTAGTAATTATTAGTTATTAAATAGTAATTATTTATTTTAATTAATTGGTATTAGTTTGTATGTAGTTATTTATTTAATTTATAGATTTATTTTTAATATTTAATTTAACATTATTAAAATTAGGTTAATATGCCCCATATGCGTGGTCGAGGTGGTCAGAAGGTCCCACCTAATAGAGGGAGGTCCATCCCTCCGGGCAAGCTTGCTGCACAGGCAGCTCGCACACGTCGGGAGAGGACCAACCTCCCTCACCTTGAGCAGCTGCCAAAGCAGCCTGCAACTTCAGCCCATCCGGTGTACGTGCAGTCTTCTTCTTCCTCCTCTCCACCTTCAGCCCCTGCAGAGATGGCCCAACCTGCTGCATCTGTTGGAGCCTTCATGGAGCATATGAAGTTCATCCCTACCTCAGGATATCAGGAGGTTCCCCCCGAGGTAGGTCATCAGCAGCCAGAGGATAGCTTGCCACATATTTTCGATTCGGAGGGTGAGGGCGACCCACAGACTGACATTGATAGGGAGGCTGACGAGGAGCCTGATGTACAACAACCTCCGCATCGGGTACCAACTCCAGTGCCGATCACGAGCGAGACCCTCAGAGTAGGGTTATCATCTGGCCTTATGGTAAAGGGTGAGTTTCTAAAATTTTTTATTTCTTTAATATTTTGCATTTCTATAAGTTGCAGTTAACATTGAATTTATTTATTTTGCAGTTGGGTGCCTAACAACCCCCTATTGCGGCCATTGATCATGCAACCTGCTCACAATTCCGGAATCCTCACTATTTGTGGGAGGTCACCCCGAAGGATGTGAGGGACAAGGGGTGGGAAGAGTTCATGGTATGATATTTTCAAATGACATTTTACATTATTTTTTAACTTGTTATGACATTTTCAAATGACTAACCCTAAACGTTTTTTCTTTTACATAAAAGAGTTACTTGGTTCCCTGAGGACGAGGTCCGGATTAAGAAGGTGTACAAGCAGAGGATTGCTCGACGCCTCCAGGATATATTGAACAAGGCCCAGACGAGTGGGACTCGGCCTACTTGGTGTGGTGAGGAGGCTTAGGAGGGTCTTTTGGCCTACTGGGCCTCTGATGAGTTCAAGGGGAAGTCCGCTTGGAACAAGAGCAATCGGCCTTCTCGTCGAGGTGGGGCGGTCCATACCACAGGCCGCAAGGCCCACATTGAGGTCGCGCTGGATATGGTATGTAAAAACCTACTCTTCTATGTTATTTTTGTATTTGTAATTAAAATAATTAATTAGTGTAATTTTCTGTGTAGCGACGACAACTTGGGCGGGATGTAGATCTCAATGAATTTTTGTGGCCACCCACACAAAAAAGGGTTGTGGCTGGGTGGACGATTGAGCGTAGTCCACATATGTAAGTCAAATTACCAGTGTTTTTTTATATAATTTGATATATTTGCAATAGAATAACTAACTAATTATATGTTTATCTCTACTCAACAGAAAAACTACCATGACCGCCTGAAGGAGGTGGAGTCACAAATGGGGGACAACTCCATCAGTGATGGGTCCACCAAGTTACAAATCTGGAAGGATGTTGCTGGTGGCAAGACTCGAGGCTGCTGTTATGGCACCGGAGACTTGCCAACCAACATTCGTCCAGGTGTTACCAGTCTCACTCAGGAGTCTCGGGCCCACACCAGCGGGATCGACAGGTCACGACATTCATCTGACGAGGCGCTGCGCCAAAAAGTCATTGAAGCAAAGTTGCAGGCTAGTCGAGCTGAAGAGAGGACTGGCCACTGTCAGGCCCAGTACCAACGGTTGGAGGAGGACTTCGCACGACTCCGACAACAGTTGCAGTTAGTGTTGGATGCCCGCAGTGCATGTGGTTCTACCAGCCACAGTCAAGCTCAGTCGCACTAGCACTACGATAGCAACCTGGATGACCAACCCATGGATGAGGATGAGGATGAGGATCGTGCCCCACGACTACAGCAGTGTCGTCACTGTCAGCCATGATTTTTTTATTATATTTTTCTACTCTTTGTATAAATACTGTTTATATATATATATATATATATATGTGGGTGGGGATCAAGTTACTCCAGGAGTAACTCTTCGTAAGTTACTCCGTTTAATAACGTTTTGTAGAAAAAGAATTTCACAAATCTAACCGTTGAACAATGTGATATTAACATTATGATCATGCATACCAAATTTTAGATAAATTGGACATTTGTAGGTATGTAATTTTACAGTCAACATTTACTTATATTTTGAAAAATATATTATACGTTAAATTAAGGTTATTTAATGAAGTATCAAATGGTTTTCAAATTTTATGAAAATTTGTATACTTGATCTACATAATGAGGATAATGAGGACTTTCAATTCAACAGTTAGATTGATGAAAATCAACATCCATAACAAGTTATTAAGTGGAGTAACTCAACAAAGAGTTACTCTTGGAGTAACTTGATCCTCACCCTATATATATATTATTTTGTATATGAGTGTTTTTATATTGTCTTTATTGTTTTTCTTTATATTTTACATTGTTAATAAATATCATATAAAATTTAAATATAAATAAAAAATTTATAATAATTCAACCGTAAATCTGTAAATTACAAAAGAAAATTAATATAAATCATTAGCGACGATCATGGCCGTCACTTATTATAAATTTATTTAAAAAATAATATAAATGCTAGCGATGGTCTTGGCCGTCGCTATGGTGTCCAATCTTACCACAGTGATCACACTTTGGTCATGGACCATCACGCCCCTTGTGTATGTTGAAAATGGCTACATGAAAAGCTGTAGCTGTTTTTGGTTTGGGATCCTTATCTTTTTCAGCTAAGATACGTGATTCCTCCCTAAGAATGTGATTGAAAACCCTCCAAAGGGGTGGGAGGGGATCAACACTTAATATAGTTCCCTTCACAAGATGGTAGTGATCATTATCAATTACCCCAAGAAATAGGTGGACACGTTGCTCTTCCTCTCGTTGTTCCAAATCCTTGGAAGCTCCGCAAGTGCATTCGAGTAATGGTTGCAGTTCTACAAGTTCATCTAATAGGATTTTGAATTTTGTATAAAACTCTATAACAGTCGTGTTGGGCTCCTGTTGAATCAAACATAAGTTGCACCATATTTGGTGAATACGTGGCGCATTTGTTTGAGCAAATCACTCCTCCAAGTCAACCCATACATCTCTTGTTGTGATGACATGGGATATACTCCCATGTAGTGAGGGATCGATGGAGTTGATTATCCATGCAGTAACCATAGAATCGGCCTTCTCCTAGTGAAATAAATCTAGAGATCTAATTGGTGGTTTCTTAATAGTACCATCAATGAATCCAAGTTTAGTTTTTGCATGCAATGTCGTTCTCATGGAATGTGCCCTATTGCGATAATTATCTTCTGTTAGAGGCATTTTGACCAATGAGGTTCTTGGATTATCTGATACTCCAAGATAGTATGGTGATGAAGGTGTGATGGACTGCATTGTAATGCCTGCGGAGGTATTTGTCTTCCCTGAGGTGTCAGTCTCTGGTGTTTCGTTTTCTAGCTCTGATGCCATAATAAATTATGGTAAATGGCTTGCTTCTCATTCATTCACTTGGCAACAAATATACATTGATTTGGTTACAAGATTCCCACAATAAGATAAAGCAACAAAAAGGAGATAAGTTATCCTAACAATAAATAAACTTAGTAACATAATGAAGGATAAACTTTCTTTATCCTCGCACAACTACTTCAACAAATATAATCTATTTAAAATAAATTTATTTGTGCCTATCTACAACTCAGAGGCTACAACTAATTTATCTCTATTAATTTCGCATTGTATCATAAATTGTAGAGTTAAATTTTAGGCTAAATCTTCATTTTGGTCCCTAAAAGATTTGATGTTGATCATATTAGTCCTTGAAATATGAAAATTACATTTTTCATTCTAGAAAGATGAAAAGTTATTCAATTAGTCCTTAAAAGATGAAAAATCATTTAATTTAATTTTTGAAAGATTTTTTTAATGTCAAAAGGACTAAATTGAATGATTTTTTTCATCTTTCAATGATGAAAATGTAATTTTCACTTTTCAGACACTAATATGACATCCCAAATTTTTCAGGGACCAAAATATTGGTTTAATCTAAATTTAAAAAACATATTCCCTCCGGACTTGAATATAATAAACAAAAAAACTCGTATTAATTAAAAAAAAGTTAG
Source organism: Sesbania bispinosa (assembly GCA_026901365.1). Taxonomy (NCBI): domain Eukaryota; kingdom Viridiplantae; phylum Streptophyta; class Magnoliopsida; order Fabales; family Fabaceae; genus Sesbania; species Sesbania bispinosa. The sequence goes on along the minus strand of QLOH01000131.1, from coordinate 1,625,641 downwards.
ATAAACACATTTAATTTTTTATTATCATCTAAAAAATGAATTGCAAACAATTTGTTTTCGTACAATATTGTACAACTCATACAACTATGAGAGATAGGAATAGAAGAGAGAGGAGTGTGGGATGTGATGAGGGATTCAGATCCTCTCCAACCCTCCAGCCTCCCAGCCAAGTTTAGCTACAGAATAACTAGGAAATCAAAATCTGTAGTTATTCCGAGCTACACTTGGCTGAGTGGCTGGAGAGGATCCTTACACTGTGATTAGTGGTATAATGGAGTGAAATAAAGAAAATATATTATATGAGTTATTGTATGAAATATGAGATTTGGATCCTCTCAAGTGAAAATTTCACATGATCATTTCATGTGGAAATTTTATATCTATCTCTCTCCTCATAAATGTTTATTAGGAGAGAGATAGACACAAAATTTTTACATGAGATTATCATGTGAAATTTTCACCAGACCTAAATCCATTCTCTTTATTAATGCATGATTTATTAGATAGAATCATTAAAAAATGAAATCTGAATTAAATAAATGATATTTTAAAACGATATATTTAAAAAGGAAGAAATTAATTAAAAATTTTTTTTATTTTAATTTTTTTTATATTCGAATGCGGAGGAATTACTATCTACAACCTATTTTAGCAAAACGAGTACCGGCATAGTCATAATACAAAGAAATACAAGAAAATGTGCGAACTTGAATTATTTTACAATAGGTTAAATATGTCTTTAATTCCTTCAAATATAGCGAAATTTGGTTTTGATTTCTCATTTATTTTTTTATTGGTTTTGATCTTCTATTTTTTAAAATCACGTGATTTTAGTCCTCATCAATAATTATATTCCGCTAAGTGATGACGTAGCAATATTTCTTGTAGATTTTTCTATGGATTTTCCTTCGAATTTTCTTGCAGATCTCAAAATTCAAAGGAAATTTTGTTCAGATTCTAAATTTTTTCAAGAAATTTACTATAGATTTTTCTACAACAAAGCAAAAAAATTAATAGCAGCATTTTTATGTAAAAAAATTGTAGTTTTTTCAATATTTAATACACATGAATTTTCTATAGAAAAAATCGCAAGAAATTTCCTGTGAATTTTTACCGGAAAAAAGTGGTGATGGAACTGCGAAAGTGACTTAACAAAGTACAATTAATAAGAAGGGATAAAAGCATGTGATTTTAAAAAATGGATGACCAAAACCAATGAAAAAAATAAATGAGTGACCAAAATAAAATTTCACCACATTTTCAAGTACAAAAATATATTTAACGCTTTTAAATTCAATAAGGATAAGCCACCCAGCAATCATAATCTATTTATGAAATGATTTTACTAACTGCAATGGCCACTACAACTCATACCGGTAAGTCTACTCCATAACAATTAAGGGTGAGTAGAATTAATTGCTAAAAATAAATTATGCATCAGTTATGAAACATATTGAATGAAGTTGATTGGCTATGTTTCCCCCACCAAACTCATGTTCAATATTCACTAACTTACGTTGAAACTTGTTATTGCTAAATTTTTTGTTGGATCAACGTGTTTATGGGCTGACTATACGTAATGGGCTTCAAGTGCTTTATAACTTAAAAAAATTATGGGTCATTTTGGGAAATATATTTAAATTTAATGTTTTTCTTATACTACTAGTTTCATTATTTTATAATAATAAATTATTATTATTATTATAATATTTAAATTATATATAAAAATTACCTTACATGTGCACAAAGGTTATTACATGTATTTGTGTTAATCTTATTTTAATAATAATATTTGTGTTAATATTTATAAATCATGTAACAATATTCTATTTTCTTTTTTTGTTATAATTCTTCATTCCATAAGATTTTGTGAAACATCTTTCCAATGCTTATTTTTTTTAATGATATTTTTTTATTTTATAATAAAGGTCATACAAGTTTTAACTTGAAATGAAAGAGTTGAATTCAATGTTAAACTTTTACAATTGCATTCACAATTTAAAACTATTTATATACATATCAAATAAGAGATATGTTAGATGATAAATTAATAACAAAATTGCTGGCTAATAATATAATATGTATCTATTTATTTATTTATTTATTTATTGTTAGATGATAATTTTATTACTCTTTTAATCATCATATTAAATTTTAAGTACTAAAAATGGGTAAACTCTATTTTATTTTGAAATAATTTTGAAATGTAATATATATAATAAAGCTTTAATTTTATATTTATATTTATATATTTTATTAAGTTTATAGTATATTATGTTAAAATGGGAATAAACTCACGTTCAAGTGGAAGCAAGATTTTCTTGCTTTTTCATTTCACGTTTCACATTAAATTAAATACTAATAGATTAAAAGTTCAAGACGACATTGACCTTTCATGAATCCATTCTCATTATAAGTTCCATGCTATGAAACTTATGACAGAAGCTTGTCATCCCCACATATAGGTAACACAATATTGGACTTTTTTTTATGTTCTGTTTCTTCTCCAAAATAAATAGAAAATTTATTATATTACTTTATTATTTTATTTAAATATACTTATAAATAAAAAGATAATATTGACATATATCATAATTAAAACTTATACTTTTTCAGTAATTACACATTTAAATAATGGTTGTGCTAAATTAATACTTTTATTGTTCATTTTATATAATTTATAAAAAAAATTAATAGGATTATGCATTTTATTTAAAAAGTTAAAATATATCGTATATATTTTAGTTTTAATTTAATCAATTAACATAAAGTAAGAAAACAGGCTAACATTTATTTTTAATTTATTATGTATATATAAAGATAGTTAATTATAATAAGAAATTCAAATTAAAAATTATACACGCACATTAAAAAAATGAAAATCTACATTATAAAATCATGTCTTTTTTAATAATTATATCATCTTAATAATATTCACTTTCTTAAATTTATATTTATAAAAATTATCAAATTATCATTGGAGGTTGGTTTAAGTGGTACATGCTTAATTCCTCTTTCTCAAGTTCGAGTGTTGTGGATATAAAAAATCATCACTGGGAGAGCTAACAATACATATTCGCAACTCGAACAATATTACCGGACTGGAGAATACATGTGGTTAAACTTAAAAAAATAAAAATCATCAAACATAAAATCACACATATATACAAATTTAAATTTACTCTTTTACCAAAAAAAAATTTAAATTTACTCAAAATACGTTCATAAATTCAATTTTACTCAAGTAAACCCCACACACACATGAATCTTACAAAACCACGTTTTGCCGGCAAGATCTTGCCGACTGTATTTAAAGATAGATGGTTAACGGTTCCCAACATGCCGCGTGTCCACTAAGACCCCAAGCCGAGCTCAACCAATAGTCCAGGCCCAGCACATTATGGAAAAAAAATTGTTAAATAATTTTATGAAAGGGGTTTTTTACTTTGTAGGATAACCTGACAACCTGAAAAATGTTAGTATATTCTAGGACTTCATTATGCTTTTATCTTTGGCATGATTGATATTCGTGCGGTGGACACTCGATTGTCTTCACTCGTGACTTATCTTTGCCATTGGGTACTTCTCCGAGTCGGAGATTCCTTTTGTCCTGTTCCAATCTTAATCCGCTATTCCTACAAAACCATATATGTTCTTTTTGCTGCTTTCCATTGCTACACTCTCTGGTTATTTTATTAATCTCCTCAGGTTGTGATTCATCCTTCAATTATTTCCTTTCTGAAATCTCAATACAATAATAGCAAAAGCATCACCATGATTCTCCTCTCAACTTTGTTTCAAAACCTCAACATGAAGGATTGGTACAGTGACAACACAACCCTGCTAGTAGCATTATTGGTCATTTCTACCTTTACTTGGTACACATGGTTGTATTTCCTCAAACCCAATACCCAAAGGCTGCCACCAGGCCCATCGGGCCTCCCCTTCTTCGGGAACCTTTTATCCCTGGACCCGGACCTTCACACTTACTTCGCCGGGTTGGCCCGTACCCATGGCCCAATTTTCAAGCTCCAACTCGGGAGCAAGCTTGGTATCGTGTTGTCTTCACCTTCCATGGCTCGCCAAGTGCTCAAAGACCACGACACCGTTTTCGCCAACCGTGACGTGCCCGCCGCCGGCAGGGTAGCCACCTACGGCGGGTCCGACATAGTATGGACCCCGTACGGACCCGAATGGAGGATGCTGAGGAAAGTATGCGTGCTCAAGATGCTCAGCAACACAACCCTTGATTCCGTGTACGATTTACGACGCAAGGAGGTTCGAAAAGCAGTGGGTTATCTTCACAATCGGGTCGGGTCTCCGGTGAATGTTGGGGAGCAGGTGTTCTTGACGGTGCTGAACGTGATCACGAACATGATGTGGGGCGGGGCGGTTGAAGGAGCAGAGAGGGAAAGCTTGGGGGCGGAGTTCAGGGAGGCGGTGGCGGAGATGACGGAGCTTCTAGGGAAGCCAAACTTGTCAGACTTCTTTCCCCGGTTGGCCCGATTCGATTTGCAAGGTGTGGAGAAACAGATGCATGCTTTGGTCCCGCGTTTCGATAGAATATTTGAAAAAATGATCGGTGAACGAGTGAATAGGGAGAAGGATGGGAAGGAGAGTGAAAGCAAGGATTTTCTGCAGTTTTTGTTGAACTTGGAGGAGGAAGGTGATTCCAAGACACCATTCACCATCACCCACATTAAGGCCCTCCTCATGGTACGTTTATTCCAAGAAATTTTTATTTTTATTTGTCTTTTAATTTTCAACTTCTATCAAGTGATTAAGTTAAACACATATACAAATAATATATATATATATATATATATTATTAATATTTTATTATTGATAATTATCTTATAAATCATTTAAATTTTTAAATTCTTTAATTTTATATTAATTTATTATAAATTGTTATTATATAATATTAAAAATATTTTACAATATTTTTAATACCTAATCTTTTTTTAATCTTTGTTGCTATAATGTATGCATGTAAAATAGGGATTGGTTGATTTGTTTTGCTACATTTCCCTCAAGATAAGGGATTAGGCTGAATCCTAACACATGCATTCTTAAGGAGTACGAACCCTCCTAGAGGAGTAGAGGACCGATAAGCCTAGTTGAAAACCTAACCAATCAAAGGTTAGGGATCCCTAAACAAAAGAAAAATGGAAAGAGATTGAAGAATTTTATGACTAATGTTGTGAATTTTTGGATGAACATAAACAGGACATGGTTGTCGGTGGATCTGACACATCCTCGAACACAGTTGAGTTTGCAATGGCAGAAATGATGCATAAGCGAGAGGTAATGGAGAAAGTTCAAGAGGAATTGGAATTTGTAGTTGGGAAAGAAAACATGGTAGAAGAGTCTCATATTCATAAGTTGCCCTATTTGCATGCTGTGATGAAAGAAACTCTTCGGTTGCATCCTGCACTTCCCCTTTTAGTCCCTCATTGCCCTAGTGAGACCACCATTGTGGAAAACTACACAATCCCTAAAGGATCTAGGGTGTTTGTGAACGTGTGGGCTATTCATAGAGACCCTTCCATTTGGGAGAACCCACTAGAGTTTGATCCTACAAGGTTTTTGGATGCCAAATGGGATTATAGTGGAAGTGACTTCAATTATTTCCCCTTTGGCTCTGGAAGAAGAATATGTGCAGGAATATCAATGGCTGAGAGGACAGTTTTGTACTTTCTTGCAACATTGGTGCACTTATTTGATTGGACAATACCCCAAGGAGAAAAGTTGGATGTGTCAGAGAAATTTGGTATTGTTCTAAAAAAGAAAATACCTCTGGTTGCCATTCCTACCCCACGATTGTCTAATTCAAATCTTTATAAATGCAATTGAGCACAATACTTGTATATGATCAAGGCAATATGTATCCAAAACTCAACACTATAATGATTGCAACTTATTTGTCGAGTATTTTTCCTAGATATCCGTTCTTGATCCCTCAAATGTTTTAAATAAAAAGTTTATTTCAATTATGTTTGATGCATTAAAATAATCAAAATATATAACTCAAATTTTGCTCATTCTGTAAAAAAAAAAAATAGCCGAGAAGAAAAACTTGTGTGAAATTATAAGTTACTAAGGGGCGTTCGGGGAGGTAGTAAGTTTTCAGTTTTTTATTTTTAAAAATTTTCAATCAAATTTTTACAATTCAAAATCAAAAACTGAAAACTTGATTTTATGATTTTCAAGAAAACCACAAAAAGTGGTTTTCAATTTTTTATTTTGAGTTATAAAATCTTAATTCATAGTTTTTAAAAACTAAAAACTAAAAACTCACAATCACCCTGAACGACCCCTAAGGTTTTATTTTTAAATCAACTAATTGAAAGTTGAAATTAATATCTAAAAAACTTGTTAAAATATTTCAACTCTTTTTGGTAGAATAACTTTTTTTAGTAGCTACCGTCTTAAATTACTTTTTACATTTTTTTATTTTTAAAATTTATCATAATTATCAAATTTTAAGTTATAGTCCAATAATTAATGATAATTTTATTCATCGTTTATTATTTTTATCTATTAGTTTTACCAATTTATAAGTTTTCAACTTCCATAAAGTTTATCTAATAGTTTTACCAAACACACTCATAAGTGTATGAAGCATCATAAATGGATTTTTTTATTTGCTTAGTGAGCACTATTTGAGTGCTTTTTCCCACTTGAGTACAGTAGTCAAGTCGAATCATCGGTCATTTTATTAGTGCTAGTTAATTAATTGTATTGAGTTATGTTATTAGACTCGACAATATTTATGTGATTGTTGTAACAAGACATGGAATTTTAATAGGAATTGTAACATTTTATTATTGTTCTGGACTGAGATATTCGACCAGGATTGGTACACCAATGTTAGGCACCAGCCGACATCAACCGGGGTCATATAAGATCATTTCAGAGGACACCTAAAGTATCTGAAATCATCAAGGGTAATTCACCCATTTATCACATTCGTCATATACTCCAACTGTAACCGACATGCGTATGTCGGCACAATGCATCACAGAATTGAGATATATTACAGTGCGTGTATACAATCTCGGACAGCGCGTGACCAAGGCTTTTAAGTCAGTCGTAACCGTTTAACAGATTTTTCCGCCAAAACACTATTATAAATATCACGGTGGTGCATCTTCTTAGGTACGTTTTTACTCTAATATACCGTTACTCTACTGAAACACTCTTCTAACTTAAGCATCAGAGTCCTTGCAGGTGCACCACCACCAACTGCTTGCTGCCGTCGTCGTTCTGCCGTGGAACCATCTTCTGCAACCATTCTTGGAGACATTAGAAGATCATTGGCACCATCTGTGGGGAATCGACAACGATTCTTGAATCTTTCTGTTCCTTTTTACCAATCTTCAAGATATTTCATCACACATTTCAAAATGGTTGGAACCAGAAGCATCTCTGCCACCGCCGGAGATAACACAAGTCCTTTCGTAACTTCTGGAACTGCACCGGCAATTTTTTCTGCAACTACTGGAGTAGTTTCAGCCACGGCAGGGATTCCTCCATCGCGTCCTGTCGTGCCTCGCCCTCGTCCTCCTCCACCTCAGGGAAGCCATGGCTACCCAGCCACTCCACCGGATCAACCTTCTCGTGGAGAACTGATGGAATTTATTCGTCGTCAAGGTGAAATGCTCGAGCAATATGCACAACGTCTCGAGAAGCTTGAGACGAAGCGGAAAATGGAGCGTTTGCAGCGCCGTCTCGCAAAAAAAAAAGGGAGGCTTTGAACGTCAACTATCACCGCAGCGTGCAACCAGAGCCTCGCCGCAACCAGAGCATCGTTCCTCACCACAACATGGGCATCAGTCGTCTTCTAGACCGGCACGCCAGCATTCTCCTCAACCTTCAGTGCAGTCAGTGCACTTTAATTCCCGTCTGCGCAACCGGATTGTCCCCGCCGTGGATAAGTCCCGTCACGTGACTGACGATGAAGTAATACAGGTAGTTTTGCCATTTTCAGAGCGTATAATGCTATTCCCCGTGGATAAACGCTTCGTGAAAGTACCCATTCCAGAGCTATATGACGGAATGGGAGATCCCTTGGAGCACCTCGATATCTACGAACCCACAATGTCCATCAGAAACGCTTCAGGGCCCATTATGTGCAGAATGTTCCCGCTCTCCCTGAAGAAAACCTCCCTCAGGTGGTTCCAAACACTTCCGCTGACGTCAACCAACACCTGGGCCGACTTGAGGACGAAATTTATCACCAGCTTCACTACCAGCAAAGTTCAGCCGAAAACTGAAGCGTCCTTAAAGCAGATACGGCAGGGGCCTTCAGAATCACTCCGAGATTATATCAATCGTTTCACCAAAGAAGCCTTGCTAGTTCAAGGATTACAACCCGGAGTGCAATTGATGCTGGCCAAGGATGACTTAATCCCACATTCTCCGTTTTGGATTGACTTTCAAAAAGAAAATCGTTCAGTATGGAAGAGTTTCTAAGCAGAGTTGAAGAGTACATTAGTGTTGAGGATGCAGAACTTGCCCTAAAAGTGAAGGAGGCTAACCCCGGCCAAGCCTCCAAAGCTCAAGGGCAGAAGCGTGACAAAGGTGGCCGGCAAGAGAACAAAGGAGACAAAGAAGTTTTGGGGCGGAATAACTCCTACACCCCCTAAACACGTACCAGAGTAAAATTCTTAATGAGATACTGAATGTCGAGATGTATGAAGCCGGGATGAGGAGACCTAGACCAATGAAGTTGGGACCTACCACGGACAAATCCAAGTACGGCAGGTACCACAAATCCCAGGGGCATGATACTGACCAGTGTTTGAATCTGAAAGATGCAATTGAAGAACTGATTCGACGTGGTAAACTGAATAGATTCAAGAAGGACGGCGGAGAGACTTCCCGACGTCCTGAGGCTGACACTCGTAGAAGTGAATATCGACGTGATGATCGCCGGAATGAATTTGGTCGACGTGAGCGCAGCAGATCCCGTACCAGATCACCTCGCAGGGAGAGATCGAGTTCCAGGAGACCCCCTGTCGATCGCACTCCGCCATCCACCTCGAGAAGGTATAATCGAGACCAGCCCTTGTCATCCCGGCAACGATCCCCAATTACCGAGGAGCATCAGCCCCCTGAGCACCCTGAGATTTATGTCATCGCGGGAGGATTTGCTGGGGGCGGAGAAAGCGGGAACGCCAAGAAAAGGTACTTGAAGGAGATCCTTTCGGCTTCATCTTCCGGACGCGCTGAGCACGGAGCACCGCGACGGAAGCTACCTCCCCTCAGCTTCTCGGAAGATGATTACGGCCCAGTTATCCCGGGTCACGGTGACCCCAACCACGAGCTCTGGAGGGTGTTTATTGATCAAGGCAGTTCTACTGATGTCATGTTTCTCAATACATTCCCGTTATTACACATTCTGGAGTCTGATTTGCTGCCCTACAATAGCGGAGATTTGATAGGCTTTACAGGTGACAAGATACAGGCGGAAGGGTACGTTGAACTCCTCGTCACATTCGGTCAACCTCCAACTTCAAAAACCACTAAGGTGCATTTCCTCGTGGTGGATTGTCCCACCACCTACAATGCGATCCTGGGGAGACCAACCTTGAATGCCATTGGGGTAATCATTTCTACGAGCCATCTGATGATGAAGTTTTGGAGTGATGAAGGGGAAATAATCAGCATCCGGGGTGATCAGGTGATGGCTCGATCCTGTTACAAGGAGTCCCTGAAGATCACCAAGCTGGAAAAGACTGAGTCTCAAAAGGGGAAAGGCTCTCCGTCCTCAACCGGGGTGATGTTTGCCGATCTGGACGTCCGAGAAGATTTCGCCGACACCAAGCCGGTTCCTGAAGGCACCTTCCGCCCTTTGCAGATCCGCCCCAACCCGGATCAAGTGGTACAAGTCGGGAGTGGGCTTAGTGCGGAAGACGATGAAGCTCTCTTCACCCTGATTCGCCAAAATTCTGATTTGTTTGCATGGACTACAGCCGACATGCCAGGATTGGATCCCAAAGTCATCTGCCATCGTTTATCAGTGGATCCTAGAATCAAGCCCGTGGAACAGAAACGCCGCAAGATGTCGGCAGAACAAGCGAAAGTCGCACAGCACCAAGTGGCCGAGCTTGCTCATGCCGGCTTCGTTAGGGAAGTGAAATATACAACCTGGCTGTCAAATGTAGTTCTTATGAAAAAGCCAAATGGCAAATGGCGGATGTGTGTAGATTATACAAATCTAAATAAAGCATGCTCGAAAGATTCTATCCTCTGCCTAACATCGACCATTTGGTTGATCAATCTTCTGGCTTCCGTCTTTTATCTTTTATGGACGCTTATTCTGGTTATAATCAAATTCTGATGTACCCCCCAGATCAGGAAAAAAACTGCCTTCATGATGGATGGAGCGAATTATTGTTATTGGATGATGTCATTTGGACTGAAGAATGTTGGAGCAACATACCGGCGAATAATGAATAAAGTATTCCGAGATCAAATCAGAAATGTCATCGAAGTTTACCTCGATGATATGATTGCAAAAAGTAAGACGGACGCTGACCACATTCAAGACCTCGGGTCCATCTTCGATCAACTTAGGCGGTATAATATGCGCTCAAATCCTAAGAAATGTACTTTCGGCGTCCGAGCTAGAAAATTCCCGGGATTCATGCTCACGAAGCGAGGTGTAGAGGCTAACCCAGATAAATGTCGGGTAGTACTTGACATGAAGAGTCCGACGTCTCTAAAAGAAGTTCAGCAGCTGACTGGAAGACTTGTTGTCTTCACCAGGTTTATAGCAAGATCAGCAGCCTGGGCATTACCGTTTTTCCGTCTTCTTAAGAAGTGGAAATCATTTGAGTGGGATAAAAAATGCGAAGAAGCTTTTCAACAAATCAAATCTATCTTGGCATCTCCTCCCGTCTTAACACGACCCCTCTTCGGAGAAGTCTTGTTCTTGTACTTGTCCGTAGCTGACGAAGCCATTGCCGCGGTGTTGATAAGAGAAGAAGACGGAGTACAACTACCAGTATTCTTTTTCAGTTAGTGATGGGTTTCTGGCAAGCGAACCAAAAATCCAGTAGTATAATAGTAAGAAAAGTATCGTATCCACATGGAACGGTCAATTCACGTATACTCGTGATCTATTTATCAAGAGACAAATAAAAAATTTGTGAGGATGTTATGCGTGGAAATTGTAAATTTCAAATTAATAAGTAATAAAAATAGAAAGGAAGAGTTAGAAACGCTTTACTTGGATTAGGATTGAACTTCATCTCATCACACCCCTCATGTACGTCGAGACTACCTATTATTTATAGGCTTTGAACTATAACACTGTAGACAAACTATATTACTAAGATCCCGAGTTACCAGGCGCCACTCACACTCAAAGGTAATCCATGTGGGTTCTCCCAAGCGACAGACTTACCCTCGACTTATTATGCTTTCTTTATTCCGTTTGTAAAAGAACTAATTGATAAACGAGGCCTACTCCTCTGGACGCACCTTCGCTAGAGTACTGTCACTACCCATCACTCATCAGAATACATCCACGTTTCGCTTCCTGGATTGACAATCAACTAATTCTTTGCTATCGATCCATTAGACCATGCCTATCCTTTAGATGCCCTTCATTAGGATACTCACACTACCCATCAATCATTAGCAACACCCATGTTTCGGTCACTGGTTAACCGAGTATTCTCATTCACTCAGAGGTTGAGTTTCCTATGTCTAGGCTCCCCCAAACTCAATCCTAGTCGTAACGTTAATTACAAACTAGCCTATAACTCCGGCGCAAGCGCGGAAGTTAGGAATTAAGCACAGAACAAGATTACCAATATTATAGATAGGGAACTGCATAAATAAATAGATAGAGTTCAACATACACTTGGGAATGGAATCGATTACATTCAATCCTAATGGAGAGTTAACTACACAAGGTAGCCATACAAACCACCGAAGATGCTGCACCATCTTCAATCCTTGTGAAGCGCTCCTCCTTTCCTACTATAAAATTAGAACCGGTGCATTATCACTGGAATATAATTGAATTACAATAATCGTGCACACTTGACCTGGTGCAAGAGGTTCATATTTATAGGCTAAGGAAAGACAAAGAAAATTGGGGAGAATCTATTTAAAAACGACAACAGGGCAAGAATCAACGTGATCTGCGCTTCACCCTGCGATACAGCGCAGGTTGCAGCGCAGGAACCAGAGGGTTGCGCTTCACCCTGCGCTACAACGCAGGTTGAAGCGCGCAACGCGACCTGCAGCTTCAATCTTTCTCTTTTTAACTTAATTTCTCCCCAAGACAGGTTTTGGTTGATTTGTCTTTCCTTGTTTCGCTTTTCTTGATGAAATCTTGCATTTATTGAGCATCTTGGATTTAATTGGGAAGGTTGTCTGCAGAATCCTTGTTTAATTGGCAGTGATATCTTCGTTAATTGCTCTCAAATAATCTTCAAATCTTCATTATTTCTCTCAAATAATCTTCCAATCTTCATTAATTGCCTTCAATTAAACTTACAATCTTGCAGATATCTCCCTTATTTAATGTTATCTTTCCTTCAAATCAAATCCTTGCAATACTCTGCAAAAATCAGCAATATTTCTATCAAAATAGAATCAAATTCAAATCTAAGATTAATAAATACAATTTATCTAATATTTAATAAAAGGGATTAAACCGGGCAAAAATACCATTTTATCCTTGATAAGTGAACTAAAAAGTGCTCTAATTTATCATATGATTTTCACTTATCAGTAAGGCGCTATAGGGCTCGGAGCTAAGATACCCTAAATTCGAGAAGATTGCACCGTCTTTGGTTACGGCGGCACGCCGCCTTCGACAATACTTTCAGGCCCATCAAATTGTCATACGAACAAATCAACCTATCCTGCAACTTCTACACCGGCTCGATTTAGCCGGAAGGATGGTCTCATGGGCGGTTGAACTCTCAGAATTCGGGATAACCTATGAACCTCGGCAAGAGATCAAGGCTCAAGCTCTTTCAGACTTTATCGCAGAATTTATGCCGGCTTCCGGTATCTTTGATGGATGGTGGGAGGTTCATGTCAATGGATCTTCAAACCAGAAAGGAAATGGCGTCGGGATATTGTTGGAAAGCCCCCAAGGAGTCATACTAGAACATTCTTTAAGTTTCTCGTTCTCAACATCCAATAATCAGGTCGAGTATGAAACCATGATTGTTGGGCTACGAATGGCGTCTGAGGTCCGAGCATCTCGGGTAAAGGTCAACAGCAACTCTCAGCTTGTTGTTTCTCAGGTAAAAGGCGACTATCAAGTCAGGGACCCTTTGCTTTTGAAATATCTAGAGAAAGTGAAAGATTTATGTGGTAGTTTCTCCGAAGTGTAAGTCAATCACATCCCGAGGGGGAAAATGCCAGATCAGATATTTTATCCAAACTGGCAAGCACGAGATCCTCCGTGAATAACAAATCTTGATTCAGGAGGTTATCCCGTATCCTACCGTGGTCATGTCGGTGGATTCAGGGGATTGTTGGTACACAGAGATACTGAAATATCTTGATGACGACTCTCTCCCTCAAGACTCTGAAGACGCACGACAAATTTAGAGGCAAGCTGCCCGATATTGCCTGGTTCAAGGAACTCTTTATAGGAGGGGATTGACACAGCCTCTGTTGAAATGCATCTCGGGAGATCTACCCAACTATGTGATGGCAGAAGTCCATGAAGGTGTTTGTGGCCATCACCCCGAAGGACATTCTCTAGCCCGGAAGATACTCAAGGCGGGATACTATTGGCCGACGATAAAAGCTGATTGCACCAACTACGTGAAGAAATGCCTGTTGATAAGTGTTAGAATTAAGTAAATTTATAGGTAAATTACAGCACTTATTGATGATGAATTGTTGAATTTATAACCCAATTTCATCCTTCTTAGCTTAAATTCTGGCTCTTGTATTTATTGAAGTTAAATCTGAACTTGATGCTATTTTAATGAAGAATCTGTTGATTTTTACAGGAGAAAAGCTAAGGAACAAATAAAGCATCAAGAGAACAGTGAGCAAGGATATGAGCAGTCTATAACAAGCTTCAAAGAATGACAATTCAGAGGAGTCGGTTGTTGTTTCCTGCGCTCCACCTGCGCTGAGTGCAGGCAGAGCGCAGGAATGCATGTTCAATTACTATTTCCTGCGCTGAGCGCAGGCAAAGTGCAGGAAACGTAACCTAATTTTTAATGGGCCGAAAACAGAGTTTAAATGGGCCTTCAGACAGTTTTTAAAGAGACTTTTAGGGATGGAGACGACAGACAAAGATTGATACGGAGTTTTTGAGCAGATACAGAGTTGGAGAGAAGAGTTTGACTGTCTCTGGAGACCATTCTGGAGCAAGAGGGAGACTACAACGGAGCTAGAAGGCCTGACTGTTATTCTTCTTCTTAATCCTGTTGGTTTGTAATGGCTACCATGAGTAGCTAAATCTCTCTTTAGGATTGAACGTAGTCGATTCAATCACTGATTGTATTTTGGATCTTTGTTATTTAGGAATCCCTATTTTTATAATATTGGTGTTTTTATTTCTGTTCTTAATGCTTAACTTCCGTCTTGTAGCAGAGTTATGATGTGATTTATTGAATTAGCTGGGAAGCAGTTTTCTAAATCTGATTTGGGTAAAAACACTCAATAGGTTGAATACCTAGGGATAGGGTTCAATGTGAATGAAATTTATTTGTGCTTCAATATTTATAATTATAAATTCCTATATATCATTGATTTCTAAAATACAAGAGGGGTGCGATAGACGAAGTTCAATCCTAGTTTCTTTTTATTGCTCAATTTCATCCACGTTTCTCTTTGTCTCAGTTATTTTTAATTGCATCTTTTAATTTACTTGTTACCAAATAATCTCAACCAATTGCAATCTTTCTTACTCAATAAGTCTGAATCCTAAGAATTTATTTTGTACCATTGCTCGTGGGTACGACAACCCCTATTCTTATTACTATACTGCTGCGATATTTGTACGCTTGTCAAGATCTCAACAAATATTTTTGGCGCTGTTGCCGGGGAACGATGTTCAAATTAAATTCTTAGTTCATCTTATTGAGCTGTGAATTTTTTTATTTTTATTTTTATTTTTTTTATTTTTATTCAAGTTATTTTATTTTTATTCATCTCTTCTGAGCTAACCCTTGTTTTAGCTTGATTTATGCTCTTGCGAGGTCAGGTGTCTCAAGACCAACTGGAATTTGATCATTAGATCGAAAGGACATCTAGAAGGAACCAGAGCAAAAACAGAAAGAGAAGACAAAGACAAGCTCAAGGAGACAATCTCACCACTCTCTGTTCAACTAGTGAAGTAAAAGTTGAAGATATGTCTGAGGAGAGACAAGATCCCCCTCCACCAAGAAGAACTTTGGGAGAGTATGCCATGCAACAAGGACCACGCTATTTCTCAAGGATAGCCATACCTTCTACTGCAAAATCTCTGGAGATGAAGCCAGCATTCTTGAGTCTCATTAGTGCTCATCAATTCACGGGAATGGATCGTGAGGATCCTTACACTCATCTTTCTACTTTTTATGAATTGATTGGTACAATGGGTTTTGAGGAAGGTGATTTGGAATCAGTTTACTTACGTTTAATCCCTTTCTCTTTGATAGGTAAAGCTAAGGAATGGCTGAAGTCTCATCCCAATCAGAGTCTGACCAGCTGGAGCAATGTGGAAGAGAAGTTCTTGAACATATTATTCCCACCATCTCGCTATATCAAGGCCAAGTCAGACATCTCTACATTCAAGCAGGGACCGGAGGAACCATTTTGTGAAGCCTGGGAAAGATTCATGTCGTTGCTGAGAAGGTGTCCTAACCACGGTTTTGAGGATATTGCTCAATTGAATATCTTCTGCAATGGACTCAGGCCTGACACTAAAATGATTCTAGATGCTGCAGCAGGTGGCACAATGATGTTAGTGGATGCAGAGCAAGCTACCAAAATTATAGACGCCTTAGCATTAACTGATCAGCAAGCAAGCTCAGCATGGAAGACAACCAGTTCAGAGGAATGGACTGTTAGAACTGAGCA
This sequence comes from Sesbania bispinosa, assembly GCA_026901365.1. Classification (NCBI taxonomy): domain Eukaryota; kingdom Viridiplantae; phylum Streptophyta; class Magnoliopsida; order Fabales; family Fabaceae; genus Sesbania; species Sesbania bispinosa. The sequence goes on along the minus strand of QLOH01000131.1, from coordinate 1,609,579 downwards.
CTACTGATGCGATCTTAGCTCAAAATAAGATCCTTACTCAGCAAATAGAAGCACTCACCAAGCAGGTGTCCAAGCTTCCTCAACAGTTGCATGTTGTGCATTCTTATCTTGTCCAGTCCCTACAATTAACTTGTGTCTCTTTTGGAGGTGACCATCCCAATGGTCACTGCTCTTATCAAGGCACTCAGGAAGAACAAGTCAACTACATGGGAAATCAAGGGAGACCAGCCAATTTCTCCAACAACAATCAGTTTTCAAACAACTACTCACAAGGCTGGAGAAATAACCAGAACAATAATTCTGGTTGGAGACAAGATACAAGGCCTTCTAATAGGCCACCTCCTTTTCAACAGCAGCAACAAGGATACCCTCTAGTACATGATAGACTATCAAAACTGGAGGAGAAACTGGATAATTTCATGCAGTCTTCCGCTACCTATCAGCAAAATATAGAACCTGCAATCAGAAACCTGGAAACTCAAGTGGGGCAATTGACCAAGCAATTTTCTGAACAGCAAGAACAATGCAAATCTATTTCTACCAGAAACGGTAAGGTAGTAGGAAGGGGGATTGGTGATAACCTTGCTGTAGAGGAAAAGTTCTAGATGGGAAAGAAAATGAGAGTATTGAAGAAAAAAAATGAGAGTGAGGGAATATAGGAAGAAGAAAATAGTGAGTTTGTAAATATAGAAAAAAATAAAGAAAAAGAAAAGGAGTGTGAAAATAAAAAGAGTGAGGAAAAGAGGGAGAAGGGAGAGATACAGGTACCTCAGCTGAAGAGCCTACAATACCCTAAAAATCCCTCCAAGAAAGATAGAGAAAGTCAGTTTGCAAGATTTATGGATATCTTCAAGAGGCTGCAAATCAACATTCCATTTGTGGAGGCTATGGAGCATATGCCAACATATGCCAAGTTCATGAAAGAGCTCCTAACTAAGAAGAGAAGGTTTACTGATGGGACGGTGGAGCTCGAAGCAGGATGCAGTGCCATAATTCAGAAGTCGTTGCCTCAGAAGTCTAAAGACCCTGGGAGTTTCACTATACCAGTCACGATTGGGGAACTACCAGTGGGAAAGGCACTACTTGATTTAGGTGCCAACATTAATCTGATGCCCTTGTCCATGCTGAAGAGGATTGAAGATCTAGAAGTGAAGCCTACAAGAATGACTCTACAACTAGCTGATAGATCAATGAAGTATCCCTATGGGGTAGCAGAAGATGTGTTGGTGAAGGTAGACAACTTTATGTTCCCAGTTGACTTTGGGGTGATGGATATATAGGAAGATGCTGAAGTTCCTCTCATATTGGGAAGACCCTTCATGAAGACTGCCAAGGTCATCATTGATGTAGATGATGGAAATTTGAAAGTAAGGGTACATGATGGTGAAGTTAATTTTAATGTCTTTGAGGCAATGCAACATCCCAAGGACAAGCATCAATGTCTCAGGATGGATGAAGTGGATGAGGTTTTTCTAAAAGCTCGGAAGCAATTGACAAAAGCAAGCCCACTCGAGAAAGCCTTGATAGGCGCTTGTGATGAGCTTGAGGGAGAAGATGAGAACGAAGTTGAAGAATACTTGAAGCATCTAGATCTAGCCATGGAAGTCTCATCCAATGAAGAAAAATCTGAGAAAGTGCAACAGGAGGAGAAAACTGAAGGTCAGAAGCTGGAGTTAAAGGAATTCAATTTGGTGATCAAGGATAAGAAGGGAAATGAAAATGTTGTGGCTGATCACCTCTCAAGGTTGGTCAACAAGGAGGTGACAAATGCTCAAGTAGAAATGCAAGAAGAATTCCCTGATGAAAAACTTATGATGATACAAGAAAGGTCATGGTTTGCTGACATGGTTAACTTTAAGGCAGCAAGATTGATACCAGAAGATTTCAACTGGCATCAAAAGAAGAAGTTCCTAAGGGATGCACAGAGATATGTGTGAGATGATCCCCACCTTTTCAAGATTGGAGCTGATAACTTATTGAGAAGATGTGTCTCTAATGAAGAAGCTCAGAGCATCTTGTTGCATTGTCACAACTCACCCTATGGAGGACACTTTAATGGAGAAAGGACTTGCTGAAAAGGTCCTGCACTCCGGATTCTACTGGCCTACCCTGTTCAAGGATGTTCACTGCTACATTCAACAGTGTGACAACTGTCAAAGAACAGGAGGGATATCTAGAAGACATGAGATGCCATTAAATAGCATCTTGGAGGTAGAGGTCTTTGACTGCTGGGGGATAGACTTTGTGGAACCTCTACCACCTTCTTTTGGCAAAGAGTATCTTTTAATGGTTATTGAGTATGTATCCAAGTGGGTGGAGGCTATTGCAACTACAAAAGCTGATGCGGAGACAGTGGTACAGTTCTTAACGAAGAATATCTTCTCTCAGTTTGGCTCACCAAGGGTCATGATCAGTGATGGAGGCTCTCACTTCTGCAATTCACAACTACAGAAGGTTTTGGAGCACTATGGGGTGAGAAACAAGGTAGCATCTCCTTACCACCCTCAGACAAATAGGCAAGCTAAAGTTTCAAATAGAGAGATCAAGAGAATCCTTGAAAAGACTGTTAGTTCATCTAGAAAGGATTGGTCCATCAAGCTATATGATGCAATGTGGGCATAAGAACTGCTTACAAGTCACCCACATGTCTCTCTCCTTTCCGCCTTGCATATGGGGTTGACGTCGTAATCCCAGTCGAATTTGGTGAACAAAGCTTCAGATTACAGGCATACGATCCTAAATTTAATAATGGAAGGATACGAGAAGAACTAGATTTAATCGAAGAGATCCGGGAAACAGCGTCCGTTCGTGAAGCCGCCATCAAGCAGCAGTCGGCTCGACGACATAACAAGACGGTAGTTTCGCGATCGTTTGAGGTCGGGGACCTCGTCCTTAGAAGGGCTGATGTTGGGAATAAAAATGCCGCACAAGGGAAACTGGCCGAAAACTGGGAAGGACCCAATCACGTGATAGCCAAAACAGGCACTGGGGCATATACTCTCGAAACGCTTCCCGGAGAACCTATACCCCGGACATGGAACGCAGATAAACTCCGCAGGTATTTTAGTTGATTACGTTTTTCATTTTATATTTGGGAAGAATAGAACAATGTATCTCAGGCTAGTCCCTTGAGTCTTATTCAATAATAACGAATTCTATTGAAGTTATTTTGGAATCACTTTTATTAAGAATATGATGAGTCCTCGAGGACATAATTCCTCGAGCTCTTCGGGCATAGTCCCTCAACCATCTCGGGCGTAGTCCCTCGAGCATCTCGGACTTGGTTCCTTAAGCATCTTCGGGCATAGTCCCTCGATCGTCTCGGGCGTAGTCCCTCGAGCATCTCGAACTTAGTTCCTCGAGTATCTCGGGCATAGTCCCTCAACCGTCTCGGGCTTAGTCCCTCGAGCATCTCGGACTTAGTTCCTCGAGTATCTCGGGCGTAGTCCCTCGAGCATCTCGGACTTGGTTCCTCGAGCATCGCAGGCGTAGTCCCTCGAGCACCTCAGACTTAGTTCCTCGACTACGTCGGAGCTAATTCCTCAGTTAACCCAAATTTAACGGGCAAAACCCCAGTAGGGTACAACAAATAACAACGTTGTTCATACACGGCAAGGAAATAAAATACAAAGTCATGTAAATATAAAAGTACTGTGTTCAAGATTGACATTGAAAAGAAATTATTTAAAATGTTATAACCAGATCGAGTTATGAAAAATAAACAGGAAAAGGGACTTGATTAACCGGCATTCCGACCCTTTACTCATTCGCACCTGAAGGCGGAACGTCTTCAGTGTTAATAACAGCATCTGTGGATCCTTTTTCCTCATTGTCTACGCCTTCAGGGTCGGGATCACCTTCTTCTTCTTCACCGTCATTAGCATGCAGGACAAGGCTAGTAAGTACCTCATCCCCGGGCTTACACTCCACATTGTCGGTAGGTTCGATGCGGAACCACTTGCCATCTTGAACCGTACAAAGTGTCGACATGCCCCGAGTATTCAACTCAATCCCGGGGTTCAGGAATTTCATCTGTTTGATGGCAGTGTAAAAATACACCGCCGAAGCTTCAATCCACAACTTCTCAAGGCTTGCAATTTCCTCTTTGTACTTTTGCTGCTCCGATTTCAATTCCTTTACTTCCTCCTATAGGGTGCTCAGCTTTGTTTTGGTAAGTTTAGCCTCCTCGATAGCCGCCTTAGCCTCCTTAGTAGCCGTTTTAGCGGTGTCCTCGACTTTCTTCTTTTCCAGGGAGAGGGCCTCAACCTGTTTGGTAAGGTCGGAGATACTTTGATTCAGCTTATCCCTCTCCTTAGTCAGCAGTTTTACATCCTCAAGGGCTTTTTGCATCAAAAGCTCATCTGACTCCAATTTTGTTGTTACCCGTTGCAATTCCTTCAGCATTGGGGGGAAGACGGCCAGATCTTTAGTAGCCCCGACAAAATATTGGGCCATCATAGTGAACTTCATTCCCCAATCTGATGCATCATTCAACAAATCTGTCATTTCTTCCGCTGACTTATTCCAGAAAAGGGCTCAACCCTGTATAGCCAAATGATGACGCGCTTTATCCGCAGCCATGTCGGAAACTGGAAGGTCGGCACCCAATGACTCAGGTTTCTTACCCTTATCATCTCTGGGAGGAAGTGTTGACGAAGAACCTTTAGATATTATCTGGATGGGTTGTTTCGTCGGGGCCTGGCTCTCCGGGATCTCTTCTGCCGGGGTAGTGTTTACCCTCAGACGTTTGACTCTTGGCCTTTCCACAGCCTGCAAGACATGCTCGGGGCCATCTCGGGTTTCCTTCATCTTTTTTGTCGCTGCAGCAATCCTCTTAGCTAATTTTTCCACCAACTTTGCCTGTTGCTTTGACGCCATGTTCTCTGCAAAGGAAAATAACAACCAGAACGGATATCTAAGGATACAAATAAAAAGTTAAGACTATTCGACATTACCCAAAGATTGACAGGCAATAGATCCGCCATCTGTTATCACGTATTGACAATCCAAGGTGTCGTATTCCTTTACGAAGGATTGGATTTCCTTCACCTCGTCCTACTCCGTCTTGGACAACTGGGCGTAATCCACCATATAATCCTTTTAAGACCTTTGAAATTGATTCAAATTCCAGTATGCATGAATGATTCCTTTACCATCCTTCCCCGGGATGTTATCTCTTCCTTCCCCATAAGGCTTGACAAACACGAATTTATCCTTGAAGTGTTTGTATGATTCTTGAAAGATTTCAAAAATCTTCCCCCCGGCACTTGCACGCAGTGCAAGCCATGAGAACTTGTCCTTTCCATCTTTTACGGTCAAAGGCCGGAAGAAGTAAAAGAACACGTCAGTGTGTAATTCCAGCTCCAGGGCATGGCACAGCAGCATGAAACTCCAAATAAAGCCCCAAGCGTTTGGGTGAAGCTGGGATGGAGCAACCTCCAGATGTTGAAGGATTTCTTGCTCGAACCAGAAAAAAGGCAACCAGAATTCGAGGTCATCAAATAAAGTCTTGTACATCGAGACGAAGAGTTCATCCCGGAGATCACCCTGCGAGCAGATCCTCCCATCTTCTCCGAGTACCAGCAATTCCCACTCTTTCTCTTTGCCCGGTTCCACCCATTCTACATCACGGAATCCCAGTGCTAAGGATTCCTCAGAGCTATACATGCTGGATGTCCCAAGAGCCTCGATATCCACCCAAGTTATTGACGCTAGACTAGGTGGGACGGGGTAGTTGGTGGCTGGTGAGGTGTGAATTTTCCGCTTTCCCATCTTGGACCTGCCCAAAAGTCCATGTGACATATTAATATATGAAGATGATGAGTCTACACAGGGGTATTCTCGGACCACCCCGGCAGACTCCGCGGACACAACCTCGAGATAACTCCATTTTTGGAGAATGCGAGCAGTCTCAAGTACTAACTCGCGTTGTGCGTTTCCAGTACCAGCCACCCCGGAGGAGCGTCTACGTCTCAAAACTAAATTAGGGATACCCGGATCCTCAAGTTCCTCAGTCACGACGAAGCATTTTCGTCTATTCTCAGCGACCAAGGTTTTGGCCCCAACCCTTGTGATCATGGCACCCCAAAAAACACCAAATGCAGAAGAATAGAGGAAATGGGGGCAGAACAGTACCTCTAAAAAGTCTTGAAGAAACTTGTTTGAACTCTTCGAATAAGTCTGCAACTCCAAAGTTCATTCAACTCCCAATTGTAAGGTCCAAGAATCCCTTAAAGAATGTTTTAATGATGACAATCAATCAAGGTTTACTTGGAATAATTTTGAACTTTAAGGACTAATGATTTTGTTCAAGTGAATGTTCAGAAGATACAGGTAAGCATCTACAGAAGGAACAATTGAGCAACAAAAGAAGGAAATAAATGACACTTATTTATGAAGATAAGTCTCAGATTTAACAAGAATGACAAATCTGTGAAAAATAGATAGAATGCATACTGAAAAGCAATAAGAGGCACACTGTCATTGTCCAGAAGATTAGAACAACTTTCTGAGAGAAGAAATCATAATAAAATTGTGTTAGAAGGAAGATTCATTTTGAGACAGTAAAAGAAAAGCTCATTACTGATTTTCTAGCATCAAGATATGTTTTCTTTGATGTATGAAAGTAATTACCAGAAGATGGATGACTGCTTCTTAGAAGAACCTAAGATTACTAATTCTGCATAAGGAACAGAATATGTCTTAAACCAAAGAACAGATTGAATTCCTTGTCTTCTAAGAACACAGCTGTACAATAGAAATAAAGATATTCTCAATCAAGCAAAGGATGAATATTAAAAGGATCTGCAAGAGAAGTGAAGCTCCAGAAGCCCTGCAGAAGGAATGCATTGCTGCAGAAGATGCAAATAAGGCTAAATTCATGATAATCTTCTTCTTCTCATCTTCTCATGATGCCAATGGATCAATTAACTCAAGAATAAGTAAAAATACTATACTGGAAGGTTTCAGCTTATTTGAAGAAGAATTGCCTTGAGAAACAGCCCTAAAACAGCCTGCAGAAGGAACCCTGCAGAAGGAAGAGCTGGTCAAACTTGACAGCTGTAAAGCTGTACTTGCTGCACCAGAGAAAGGGACATCTCCTTGGACCCAGCTGGCTGCCCAACGGCTATTTTGCTCCAACCCTTTATAAAAGGAGAGTTCCTCCACACTTGGAACTCACCTCACTCCAGAAGAAACATAAAAATCTGTTGTTCCATTGCTCCTATCTTCTGGAAAATTTCTCTCTCCTTCATAAGAGTGCTTTCTAGTCTGAAAAGCTTTGGAGAGGGTCTTGGCTCATCAATCTGCTTATGTTGTGCAAGTATTGTAATAGTTTGAGCCTTGTTTGATTTTATTCTTTCTCATATTGATTGTTAAAGTCTCAAAAGAGGTGTGCAAGTGCATAGCCTTCTTCTGAGCAGTAAGGGAAAGGTTTTCCTGTGAGGTTTACTGAGATTTGGTGATCTCAGTGGGATTACAGAATCTGCAGAAGGTACTTGCAGTATTCTGGGTAGTGAATCTTCTGCAGAAGGTTCTGCAGTTGATATTCAGTTGTAAGACTGAGTTGGTTAGGTTGTTGTTGGCCTGAAGAGGCGGGTAAAGAATACTAGTGGTAAGGTTACCCAAGAAGATTGTAAGTTGTTTGAAAGAGTGAGAAAATCCTACAGGTGTAGGGACTGGAGGTAGCCTTAGGTTGGAAGAGGTGAACCAGTATAAATTTCTATGTGTCATCTTCTTTACTCTCCCTCTTTATTATTATTGCACATTACCTAACTTGAGATATATATTCTAAATAATTAAAACAAGCTAATCATTACCTTCTGGAAGTTTATTTCTTTATACTTAGCCAAGGCAAACCCTTGAGCAGAAGAAGTATCAAAAGAAATTGCAGATAAAATTTATTCAATCACAATTCAACCCCCTTCTTGTGATTGAAGCCAAAACTTCACCAATAACGCTACGGAAACCAGCAGCAGGAACGGAACCAGTGAATGGTGCAAATGGTCCCAGTGCAAGTTGAGCTTCAGAGAACTCGAACATGAAGAAGGAGAGAACTCTCAGCTTTTCAGAAAGCAAAGTGACGAAAGTAAAACCGCCAATCACCTCCCGCATTTAAATGTTTGAAATTAACAGCTAAGATCGATCCAGATTAGAAGGCCCATGGGCCCAAAATCAAATGATGCGGACACGTGTTCTGAGCGGTTGCCAATCAACAGTCGCGACAGTTACATCAGGATACGAAGCGTCGCTACCCCGGAATTCATCGTCGACGATGTCGGAAGATTCTACATCACAGACTTTACCAAAAATTTTGATGTCGGATCAATTAACTTCACAAGTCGGACACTTTCATACAAACTATCTGACTTGGGGGGCAAATGTTCTGGACCGAGATATGGCGGCCAGGATTGGTACACCAATGTCAGGCACCAGCCGACATCAACCGGGGTCATATAAGATCATTTCAGAGGACACCTAAAGTATCCGAAATCATCAAGGGCAATTCACCCATTTATCACATTCGTCATATACTCCAACTGTAATCGACATGCGTATGCCGGCACAATGCATCACGGAATTGAGATATATTACAACGCGTGTATACAATCTCGGACAACGCGTGACCATGGCTTTTAAGTCAGTTGTAACCGTTAACAGATTTTCCCGCCAAAACACTATTATAAATATCACGGTCGCGCATCTTCTCAGGTACGTTTTTACTCTAATATACTGTTACTCTGCCGGAACACTCTTCTGACTTAAGTATCGGAGTCCTTACAGGTGCACCACCACCAACCGCTTGTTGCCGCCATTGTTCTGCTGTGGAACCATCTTCTGCAACCATTCTTTGAGACATTAGAAGATCAATTATATATATATATAATGAAAGGTACTGTGATTTAACGAAAATCACGAGGTAGATTTTATATGTTCTTAGAAATCTTTCGAGCCAAAAAGTACTATTTAATATATTTTGTAGAATTTTTAATAGAGTTTAATATATATATATATATATATATATATATATATATATACTATGAGTGTAAAGAAATTTTATACAAACATTTAATGATGTGTTGTCATATTATTTATTGAATTTAATAACACATTAGGTGACATATTCATTAAATAACGTGGTGATACACAATTGAATATTTGTGTAAAAATTCTTTATAATAACAATGTATATCAATTAAATTTTGTTATAAAATTAACATTTAATAAATATTTGATAACTCATGTTAGAATTATAGTTATCTTCCATAATAACTTCCTTAACTTATGCAGTTATATTGACTAATTAAAATCTTTGTCAAACCTTAAATAAAAACAATTCAAAAGAACAATAATATTGTCAATTAAACAAAATATTATCTAAACTTCTCACATTTGCACTTATAAGTTTGTTGTTTGTATTTCTAATGAAAGTATGTAATGATGCAAAATTATAATTAAATAATTCATGATTTATTATTTATGTTTGAAATTTAAGAATTTTCTATTAATGTTATATATAATTTTAGTATAAATTTTCACTAACTTTCGTAATTTGTCTTGACGTTACAAGGGTAAGTGTCCATGCAATGTCGATCTAAACCGACCCCTAAGGGATTGGGTGAAATCAATCAGTTTTATTCTTGTTATTCTGCAATCATATGTTTGATCTACTATTTCTATAGCCTCCTAGGCTGAACTCTCCTGCTAACACCATGATAAAAAAAACAAAAATCAAAAGCAAACCCAAGCCTTCGTTTTGGCTTATCAAGCTAGTTAAATAACCAAGCATTTATGGGAGGATTATCCTAGCAAATTAGTCCCTGAGAGATTCTGATCGTGCAATTTAGTTCTCGAGAGAGTGAAAATTCTAAAATGATCCCCGAGAGATTGCTCCGTCATGCAAAATGGTCAAAAGGTCATTTTTCAAGGATTAATTTTTATGATTTTTTAATGTCTCAGGGACTAATTAATTTGCTTGTTTTTCAGAGACTATTTTGCACGAAAAGGATCATTTTGCATGACGGAGCAATCTCTCAGGGACTATTTTGAAATTTTGACTCTCTCAAGAACTAAACTGCACGACCAAAAATCTCTTAGTGACTAAATTCCTAGTATAATCTTTACTGGAGGTTGAGCTTGGTCGAATGACATTAATACTATGTTGGATTGCATAGAAAAACAAGGAAAAGAAAATATGAGAAATGAAAATGCACCAAAAAGTCAGTTTTTTTTATTTGGATAGCAAAGAAATACGAAGAGAAAAGATAAAGAAAAAAAAAAACGCGAGATGGTCCCATAAAAAAAATTTCTTCTCTCAAGTGTGAGGAAAACGCACATGTATGGGCATCTCTCTTATACAATTATACCCCTCTCTCCCATTCTTCTTGTCTCTTTCATTTTACATCGTAGTCACATTTATGTCAATAACCCACACCATCTCTAATAATGGACTCACTCGGTGGGTAGAGATGAGAATTGGCCGAGTCGAGTTAGATTTTCTAAGACCTGAGTCTGTCGTGTACCTTAAATCATTGTCTGAGTTTAGTCTGTTAGGTTTTATTTTATGGCCTGAGTATGACCTATTTAAAGCCTGACTTGGCCTGAAAGCCTGTTTAAAAGTCTATTTTATTGTATGGTACTTGAATATATCATAAGCATGTATTTGAATAGACTTATAAGGTCAATTTTTTTTGAAAGACAACAAACTTATATATATACAAATCCTAATAAGTTTATAGTTATAAGGCAATATTATAAAAATATTTATAATAATAATAACAATATATAAAATATTAGTATTTCATTTATATTTAGTTAAATAGGTCGGTCTGATAGTCTCAAAAGACTTTTTTGATGGCCTCAAGCTTGGCCATTTTTGCTATATAGGCTTTTGAAAAAGTCTTGGACAGATCTATTTAATAAATTGGTCTGGCCTGACCTAGGCCTGATGTAGGCCAGGTTGTAGGCCCCTTACGAGCGGCCTGACCTATTCCTACCCCTAACAATGGGTATGAAGAGAGCCTAGAAGCTGGAACCACAAAAGGAAGTAGGTGTCGGCGGAGAGAGAGGGGTAATCGACAAGGGCACCATCATGAAGCTCTAAAGTTTCCCCGTCGAAGAAGAGGTTGTGAGGCGTATGTGGCAGAGTCGACAAAGCGAGCTACCAAACACGATAGACTCAACATGTGTGGGACCCACATAAAGTGTGTGTCTATCTCTCACATACTGGACAATTCCAGTACTGGAGAGGATTTTAATCCCAACTTAATGTAAGTAGCGGATTTTTACAGACTGAGTTAAAAAGTCCGTTTAAAATTCGATCCTATAAAATAAAAGACCTAGTTCGACCTTATGCGGGTAGCGGATTTATGCGAGTCAACCGGTTAAATTTTAATTATACAATTTAACTTAAAATTATATAAAGTATTAAATACTAAATAATTATTTTAAGTTTACCTTTAATTTTAATAAATTATATTTAATTTCTCTAAACTTTTTAATAACTTCTTTTCACTTTTTTAGTAGATATATTTTTTTTTTTTACGGTTAGTAGATGTATTTACTAGTTGGTTAAAAGTACTTCTTATTCAAATTTTTATTCAAAATAGGCACTAGAACAGACGAATAAACATTGACATCGAAGGAGATAAATAGAAGGTATATATCTCTTCATTAATATTGCCTATGCACGTTGTAATTTGATACAATAAGGAGCAGTGTGACTTGTGACATGAGGCTTTTTTCACTTAACTTATCTTTTTTTTTTTTTTCATCCCATCATCAAATCACTTGTTTTTTTATTTTCTAAATAAACGGGTAGCCCAAAACCCATTTGGGCTACCCGACCCTAACTCGCTTTCTTTACAAACTTTTTTGCGAGCTAAAAGATCAAGAAAAAATCGAGCCTCAAAATTTAATGCCCGGATCCTATAAAATTGTTGATTTGAGCGGACAACCCATTTTACCAACTCTATATGGTGGTGTTATGGTGGTTAGATTCCTCTAGTTCTTCTTTATCTTTATTTGGGATTTAGAAATTTTTTGCCTCCCTTCTTATCATTTTGTGATCGTGGTAGGGACCCTTTTTCTCATCGATTAGTCCTTTTTAAGTACCCAGGATCCATCATCCTATATTTTCGATAACTACTCTTTGATACTCACTAATAATTTAATTAATAATTGATGGGATAAGTATTGTTCTTTTTGCTATGAAAAGCAAGTCGGGTTTTCAACCTCCAATAAATTCTTTCTCTATCAAATTAGATTTTGTTGCTATGAAAACTAAAAGTAGTTGACAACCCAAACTCTGAATTGATATGTTATACTGTACGTATGCCATATTTTCTTTGCACATGATAAAAAAGTGGCAATTGGTTGAAAGAAAAGATCCAGTTTTTTTTAACTATTAAATAATTGATTTTTCTGTCCTTTTAATTAAGTAATGAATATATGTATTAAGAATCACAATAATGGATAGTTACCCAATTTGTTGTGATTGTTACAAATTTTAGCATTAAGGGTGTTATAAACTAGGGTGTTCATGGATTGGTTCTACCGAAGAAATGAATCCAGACCAATTAAAAAGTTTGGATTCAATTTGGTTAGGCTCCTTACCATTCTTTTGGTCTAATCCGAATCAAACCAAACCAACCAAGAACAGTTTGGTTCATTCGGATCCTTAACCTATACAATTATGTAAATAGGTTGTGCAAAAAGAGGAAAAATCATGCTTCTGGCCAAACTAGTAAGTCACCTGTGTCGCCGCAAATTGTCGATGTTACAACAGATCTCTATCTTTGCATCGCGTAGCAACCGATCTCCCCCTTCGATTTCGATCTGCCTCTTTGGTGTCGCATCGTAGTTGATCTCTGCCCCAGTGTTAAAGAAGCTGTTATAAGAGGAAGAAGAACACATGGTAGAAAAAATATTATTAAAGTTGTTTTTGTGATTAATCAATCTGCAATCGTCGTTTCAATCAAACTTTACCAGGGTGGAGGGCACATAAGTAAGGGTGAGGGGGAGATGCCACCGGGAGTAAGGGATTGAGGGTGAGGGAGTCAGGGAAATTGGGAGAATGAGGATAGGGGAGTTTCCTTTCCACACATACAACCTTATTGCAAGTCTCTGCAATAGTATTGAAATATTTTCTATAATTTTTTTAAAAGGAATGATCCTTGGTTCGGGTCACGGGTCATCGGGTTAAAAATAGTGAACCTGAAACTCGAACTAATATAATTAACGTTTTTAGTTGGTTATGTTCGAATTCAACCTAAACAACCTTACAAATCCAAACCAATTTAATTTGGATCGGTTCGTGTTGTCAGGTTGTTCGGGTTGAACAGAACCAATGATCTACCCCTATATTAGACATTTCATATAATACAATTTTTTCTTTCCTTTCATTCTATGCTTAATTTTCTCTCTAACCAACAATTATAAAGTCGCATCATTTTCGTTTTACTTTCTTTTTTTCTATTTTCTTTTATCTCATTGTCTTTTTACAACTAAAAAAAAAGAGAAATTGACAAATTAGTCATGTGCTTTAAACTTAGGTGAGTCAACCACAATTAGGTCGACTAACCAACCCATCTTAGAAATTAGCTTGGTCAAATGGTGTTATTATAATATCTTTTGGCCTGTTTAAATATTTAAATATTATATTTTTTGTGTAAACTTGCCTCAAATTTCCCTTTTTTTTTGTTTATAGAAGGCTTGAAGGCCAAATAACTAAACTATGACTATGATTTAGTGCGTGTTTGGTTTCACACTAGTAGAATTGAATTTGTGTAAAATTAATTTTGACGTAATGTGATTTTTGTTTAGATAACATGTATCAAAAAAGTGATTTTTACAAATAATATTGTTTAGATACTCGTTATTAAAATTTCTTTTGAGATGTAAAGAGGGCGAATGGCTATCAAATTAATACAAATCAATCCTCCCTATAAGCAAAAGTTGTAAGAGTTCACTTTAAAGAAAACGGTGGTTATGTAGCAAAAAAGAGAAGAGAAAACTTTGCTTTTTTCTCTTATTTTTCTCTCATTCTCTTTTAATCCAAACAACTTTAAAATATACTCATTTTTTTTATTTTCTTTCTAGTCATTTTGCTTGTTCTATTTTATTTTTAAATCCAAATGAAGCATAAGTGTGTTCTCCCTGCATTTTTTGTTTCCTTAAAAAGATAGGCCTACATGACACATAAACATCCATACAATAGATGTGTGTGAAAAATTATTCTTGCACAAAACACATTTTTTGTTAAGCGTTTGAAGATTTGCAATTCAATAGTAAATATTTAAATTTATTATAAAAAATATATTATATATTAAAATAAAAATGGTACAAAAAATTATTAATTAATTTTGAATTTATGCGAAGTTTGGTAGATTTAATTTATCTTATAAAAATAAATATATGGTTAAATTAATAAAATATCTTAACATTGGGATACCCTAGCTATCTACTCTGTGTAAGAGTACCCTAATAAATATACTTTGAAGATTTGAACTATAATATTCTCACAATTCTCTGGCATCTTTCTCATACATTCATTTATCTTTTTATCTATTTTTTCATTTCTCATCACATTTTCTATTTTTCTTTATTTTTATTTCTATTAACTGAGGAGTTACACCTCATAGAGCTGTCAAATTAATATTTATCCATGGAAAAATTGATATTCTTACAACAATATACCCTTATAATAAAGAGAGATAATAAAAAGAGAAATGTGAGATGTGATAGAAATAGATAAAAAAAAAGTATGTTGTATGAGTTGTTGTATGTTTTGATTGTATGAATTTGTTATCTCTTATCTAGGTATATAAGCAGGTATCGGGTAACCCGCGAACTTGATAAACCCGAACAAACCAATTGATAAAATTTGGGTTGGTTCGATTGATGAGTGCATAATTAGCATATATTTTAGGTTTAGTATCTAAATTTATATATAAGCATGCATCATCACCTAATTTCATCGTGCATTTAGTTGTTTTAAGTCAAGTTATTACTTTTTGGTGTTTTATGTGTAAAAGGATGGATTTTGGGATCAAAAACTGAAGAAAATATGAGCCAACGAATAATAAAATAAGTGAAAGCAAATTGGAATATAAACTCCTAGAAAAATGGTCCAACAGTAAGAACCACTTCCCACCAATGGTGTAAACCATCAGTTTAATGGGTTGGCAACAAACCCGATTTCAATTGGTTTGCATATCATGTTTCAAATTTTTTTAACTAGAAAGACATGAACCAAATCAAAACTAATGTAAATTAGACTTTCTATTTCCTTGACTTAATAATTCGGATTAGCTCGGTTGAGTTAAAAATAATAAAAGAGAAAAAAAAAAAAAACTAAACCGACACAATCCCCTATATTTTAATTGGTTTGGATTAAAATATCCCTTAACCCCACTCCGGTTACACTACTCTTATCCATGGTGCGAGATATATTATGTTAGTGCATGGTGTACTATTGATCTTAGATTTTTTGTTGCACTTGGGTCACGTACATCTTCCAAATTATATTTGGCCATTTCTCCGAGATTTTATGGCACTGTTTAGCTCTCTAGATATTTTATCTCATCACCTTATCTTCTGGTCTGTCACTGTCCATCAACTACTTCCTTTCTAAATCTTGGTACAGCAGCAGCACCATGTTTTTGCTCCTGACTTCCTTTCAATGCCTGAACTTGAAGGATTGGTACAGTGACACTGACAGCACAATGCTGACTGTAGTGTTCTTGGTAATTTCCGCCGTTACTTGCTATGCATTGTTCTACTTTCTCAAGCCCAACAACACCCAGAGGCTGCCACCAGGCCCACCGGGCCTCCCCTTCGTTGGGAACCTTCTATCCCTAGACCCGGACCTTCACACTTATTTCGCCGAATTGGCCCGTACCCATGGCCCGATTTTCAAGCTTCGACTTGGGAGCAAGCTTGGCATCGTGTTGACTTCCCCTTCCATGGCTCGTCACGTGCTCAAAGACCAAGACACCGTTTTCGCCAACCGTGACGTGCCCGCCGCCGGCAGGGCTGCCACTTACGGTGGCACCGACATAGCCTGGAGTCCGTACGGACCTGAATGGCGGATGCTGAGGAAAGTGTGCGTGCAGAAGATGCTCAGCAATACCACCCTGGATTCCGTGTACGATCTCCGCCGCAAGGAAGTCCGAAACACAGTCGGGTACCTGTATAGTCGGGTCGGGTCTCCGGTGAATGTGGGGGAGCAGGTGTTCTTGACGGTGCTGAACGTGATCACGAACATGATGTGGGGTGGGGCGGTTGAAGGAGCGGAGAGGGAAAGCTTGGGGGCGGAGTTCAGAGAAGTGGTGGCGGAGATGACGCAGCTTTTGGGGAAACCGAACGTGTCGGACTTTTTTCCCGGGTTGGCCCGATTCGATTTGCAAGGTGTGGAGAAAGAGATGAATGCGTTGGTCCCGAGGTTGGATAGGATATTCGAAAAGATGATTGGTGAACGGGGGAAGAGGAAAGTGGAGGGGAAGGAGAATGAAAGCAAGGACTTTCTGCAGTTTTTGTTGAATTTGAAGGAAGAGTGTGATTCCAAGACGCCACTCACCATCACTCACGTTAAGGGCCTCCTCATGGTACGTTCATTTCACTTTCCAATTTGGTTTGGTATCTTTCCTTTCTGGCAAAGTAATCATTCAAGTGTTATAAGATGTGTTTATAAAATAAATGAGTATAATATATATCATTGTTTCTAATTTTGTAAAGTAATCATTTAAGTGATTTTATTTTTATCTTATAAAGATAATATTTTTATATTAATTTAATAATTTTATGTATCTTAATTTTTTTATAATATTTTTATCTTATAAAGATAATACTTTTAAAAATTCAAGTAAAAAAATAATACATAATTATAAAACACTATGCCAATTTTAGGATATTAGAGCACTATCTTTAGGGCGCTCCCGTGTTAGCTAGAGTCTGAAATGATCGTTTTAAAATCAGGGCGTTCCAAAATTTGGGCGGGAGCACCCTTATAGGTAAAATACAAGGCGCTTCACCTGCGCGCCCTCGTTCCCATGGTATATTTTTATTTCCCTGCAATAGAGGGCGCTCCCTGGAGCGCCCTCCTTTATTTTTTATGTTTCTGGTGGAAATTTATTTTTTTCCCCTGAAATAGCCCTCCTTTATTTTTTATGTTTCTGGTGGAAATTTATTTTTTTTCCCCTGAAATAGAGGGCGCTCCAGGGAGCGCCCTCATTTATTTTTTTATTTATTTTTACATGGCGCTCCTTGGGAGCGCCCTCGTTTCTGGTGGAATTTTTTTATTTTATTTATTTTTTTTCCCTGCAATAGAGGGCGCTCACTGGAGCGCCCTCCTTTATTTTTCTGATAAATTTTCCAGGGCGCTCCCTGGGAGCGCCCTCTTTTCATTTTCTGCATACTTTTCCAGGGCGCTCTATTGGAGCGCCCTCTATTCTCATTAAATTCATTTTTCCCGCAGAATATTTCTCATTTCGTTCTCACCCGCGTCTCTCTCTTTCTCTCTAAACCCTTCCATTATCTCTCTCTAAACCCTTTTCTCTTCTCCGTTCACTCATCAAGCTTACACGACCGTCATTCGTTCCTCACCGTGAGCATTCCGTTCACCGTGAGCCGTTGTTCGTCACCACCGTGAGTTCATCCTTCACCGCGGTGAGCATTCGACGGTGAGCATTCCAGCCGTGAGCATTCCAGGGAGTCACCACCGTGAGCATTCCGGCGCCCCCCTCAAGCTTCCCTCACCGTCCTCAAAGCTTCCATTCCTCCTCAAACTCTATTCCTCCTCAAGCTCCATTTTCACTTTTCCTACTGTACTTGCGGTGCCCTCCTCTTCCCCACACTTTCCATCTCGCGCGCAGCCATAAGGGTAAGGGAAACCCTACCCTAATCTTTTTTTTTCTATTTGCTTTTATTTTTGCTTGTGCACCCACTGTTTTACTATCTGCATTTTGTAGGAAATTGTTGTTGGTTGTTAGTAATGTTATATATATATATATATATATATATTACTCATATTGATCTCTTTTGGACTAGTAGTTGATGGTTTAGAGTTAAAATTGTTTTTCCTTATAAATAAATGAAAGTATACATATATCTATTAGCCTAGCTCAAAACTTAACCAAAACTAAGATTAGGGACCTTATAGGAAAAAAAAAACAAGTAGAAAGAGTTTGAACAATATTTGTACTAATATTGTGTAAATTTTGGATGAGCATGAACAGGATATGGTTGTCGGTGGATCGGATACATCCTCCAACACAATTGAGTTTGCAATGGCAGAAATAATGCACAACCCAGAGGTAATGAAGAAAGTTCAAGAGGAATTGGAAGTTGTGGTTGGGAAAGAAAATATGGTAGAAGAGTCTCATATTAATAAGTTACCATACTTGCATGCTGTGATGAAAGAAACTCTTCGATTGCATCCTGCACTTCCACTTTTAATCCCTCACTGCCCCAGCAAAACCACCATTGTGGAAGGCTACACAATTCCAAAGGGATCTCGGGTGTTTGTGAACGTATGGGCTATTCAAAGAGACCCTTCCATTTGGGAGAAACCATTAGAATTTGATCCTACAAGGTTCTTGGGTGACAAATGGGATTATAGTGGGAGTGACTTTAGTTATTTCCCCTTTGGTTCTGGAAGAAGAATATGTGCTGGAATGGCAATGGGTGAGAGGACGGTTCTATATTTTCTTGCCACACTTATGCATTCATTTAATTGGACAATTCCCCAAGGAGAAATGTTGGATGTGGCTGAAAATTTTGGTATTGTTCTAAAAAAGAAAATGCCTCTCATTGTCATCCCCACCCCACGATTGTCCAATCTAGATATTTATAAATATAATTGAATATGATCTTAATTGATCAAGCAAACTTGTATTTAACACTCAACATTATAATAATTTACCGTTTATGTATCGAATATTTTTCTTAGCATATTCATTCTTTCTCAAATATTTTAAATAGAAGAATTATTTTCCTTCTTGATTGATGCATTAAGATAACTAAAATAGCTCAAATTCTATTATGTCTACTAAAAATTAGCTAAGAATATAAAGTTACATTGAATTGTTGTCTGGTTACTAGTGTAATATCCTAAAAATATAGTATAAGAGCCTGTTTGTTTTAAATTCCAACAGTACAAAACTATGGTTTTCCAGAATTGATTTTAAATCACTTCCGCCCAACGTACTTTGTAAAACGTGCATCAGTTATCTCAACCATTTATTTCTAGAATCAATTCTACTCAACTGTAAACCAAACGAACCCTTAGTAGGTTGACATTTAGAAAATAAATATGGATATAGGTATATATATTTACTATAAGAATGCACATTGTATGACACACTTTCAGTCACACTCCCACCCAAACTTTTTTTAAAAAGAAATTATAATTACACAACAATTTGGACAACATTTTGTAGAACTGAAAAGAAACATGAATAAAAAATAGAAAACTAAATGTGACAAATGATATAATGAAGAAAGATAGAGAAAAAAGAGTTTGTTGTATAATACAATATTTCAAAAAAAAATATTTTTTAATCAAATATTCTGTTTAATAAATAGGACACTATAAAAAAATTATAGGTATTTATCTAAAGAGAGAGATATGAAAATGTTTCACATGACAAAGTTATCTAAAAATCTTACTTGTTAAAATGCATTCCCCTTCATCATACTTCTCCTGAATTCTCACTTCTCAATAAAGAAATAAAACTGGTAAAATGCTTTCTGATTTATCAGTTTAAAATCTATAAATAATAGTACTCAATCAATCTAACTTAAATTAGAAAACAAGATATCTCCTTTACTTGCTATGTGTAAAGCTGCCTCCTTTTTTGAAGATCTGTGCCTTGTCTTCTCAACTAAACACTCTCATCATTTGTCTTATTAATGCTTCCTACTTGCTATATTTTCTGTTGATTGAGGCGACTGGGTTAACGCGCTTCGTAATGAACTTTTTTTTTTTTGAAGAAAACGGAATTATTTCATTTCATTCATAATGATTTCTGCAATGCAGGGTGGGATGTAATCAAAAACTTGGTTACAAGCAGTAAATTTTTCCACTCTTGCTAAGAGGTGAGCTGCATAATTTGTTTGTCTCCTAATAAAACTGATCTGAAGTTTGTCAACACACTTAACTTGGTTTTACATAGATTCGGGATAAAACCAAATTCATTAACAAATTCTATGTCCCCTTTGACAGAATCCACCACTACCTTGCAGTTCGTCTCCAAATCCACTACCTGCATACCAAGCTCACCAAGCCAGCTAATTGCATCCAGCAAACCCGTGACTTCTACTTCATGGGCAGATGGGAGTCCTTGATGGATAATAGTCTTTGCCTTAATGAAATTCCCCTTATCATCCCACATACAAAAGTCAACACCAAAACTATTCAGATCTTTGAACAAGGTCGCGTCTACATTGCATTTTATTTTTCCAGATTGTGGAGGAAACCGACACATCATTTCTAGAACTGTAATTTCAGCTGTCTTTTTATTCACGTTGTCCCATTCTTTGATAGACTATCTTGCATGGACAACAGTATCTCTAACTGACTGCATGACACCTTCCCACACCTTCAAATTCCTCCTCTTCCATAATGACCAAAATATCATGACAAAAGCACGTTTGTCCTGCAAAGGGAGCACACGCAGTAATTGAAACACGATCTCCTTGCAACCTTCTGAGCTCATAATTGCATCCTCCAACTCATGCAAAAAACCTGATTCCTGACAGCATTGCACGCTATAAGAGCATCCAAAAAACGTATGCCATTCATTCTCCAGTCCAGCCTCACTTAGAGGGCACGTGGCTGGACATCTAACACCCCTACGCTGCAGGTTGGTTCGGACCGGAAGGCACCCTCTCAATAGTCTCCACAACAGCATCTTGACTTTGTTTGGGACACCCAGCCTCCATAATAATTTCCATTCACCAGGTTCTTTAAGATGAGAGTTATCTATCATGCATTCAGTAACATGATAATAAGCTGATTTCACTGAAAATTTCCCATCTCTACTGAGTTTCCATATCAGCTCATCCTCTCTCTCAGTATTCATCAGGGGCATATTCAAAATATTTTCTGCATCTTTTATTGCAAAAACTGACCGGATTACACTCACCTTCCAGCTCCCAGTGTTCTTGTTTATCAGATCGGACACCTTCAAACCTTCCTGACCCTCCGGACTAACACTCCTAACATAAGAATTCATTTGATTCTTGAGCCAAGGATCGTGGAAAGCCTTTTTTCTCTGTCCATTTCCTATCTTCCACCGTGCTCCCTCTTTAACCAACGCCCGTGAAGCATGGATGCTACGCCAAACAAAGCTAGGATTGTGACCCAACCGGGCCCCTAGAAATTCCTCCTTGGGAAAATATTTGGCTTTGATGACATGATACACTATGGCATCCTGATTGGTAGAAAGTTTCCAACCTTTCTTCCCTAACATGGCCACATTAAAAGCCTAGAAATGTCTAAACCCCATACCTCCATACTCCTTTCGCATTGTTAGTTTATCCCAACTCAGCCAATTTGATCCCCACCAGAACGAGTTGATCATCCGTTGTAACTCCTCCCCAAGAGATATAGGGATCATGAACACGCTCATACAGTATGATGGGATAGATTGCGCTACTGACTTGACTAGAACTTCTCTCCCAGCTTTGGAGAGATGTTTACCGGTCCAAGACTGAATTCTTCTCCATGTTTTCTTCTTCAGGTATCCAAAGATCTGCTTCTTATTTCTCCCAATGAGGGATGGCAAGCCTAAGTACTTACCTCTACCCAGGGACTGAGTCACGCTTAGCATATTGATTATGGCATCACGAACTCCTTACTGTGTGTTTGTGCTGAAAAAAATTTCTGATTTTTGCATATTGATGGCTTGTCCAGTTGCTTGCTCATATGTCTTGAGTAGATCCCGAATTGCCCTGCTTTCCTTTTCATCGGCCCTAAAGAACAGAAAACAATCGTCAGCGAATAACAAATGTGTGAGGATGGGTGCACCTCTACACACTTTGGCCTCATGGATATCTCCTCTTGCAGCCGCTCTTCTAAGCAAGGTTGTAAGGCCCTCAGCTCCAATAATATACAGATATAGAGACAAGGGGTCTCCTTGCCTCAATCCGCGAGTTGGATTGATAGGACCCACTCCATCTTCATTCACTAAAGCTGAGTATTAAATCGTGTCCATACACATCATCATCCAAGCCACACATTTCTCCCCTAGCCCCATTTTCAGCATAATCTGCTTCAAGTAACTCCACTCCATGCGGTCATAAGCTTTGCTAATATCAACTTTGAGGGCCACCTCCCCAGTTTTTCCTTTTGTCTTGCACCTTATGTGATAGATGATTTCAAACGCTATTTGCACGTTATCAAGAATAGATCTGTTCTAGATGAATGGAGATTGCTCCGGTGCAATTAATTTTGGAAGCACACCTTTGAGCCAGTTAGCTAGTACCTTAGATACTATCTTGTAGATCACATTTCACAAGGAAATTGGCCTGAGATCTCTCATAGTACGCGGCTGATCACGCTTCGGGATCAAAACAATGTTGGTATCATTGAGATGTGGAGGAAACACACCTTGCTTCAACCACGTTGTTCCATCCGTAACGATTTCCGGGCCACAAAGCTCCCAGAATCTTTTATAGAAGGTTGGGTTAACCCCATCAAGGCCTGGCGCCTTATCATTCACTACAACAAGATTGATCTAAACAAACAGGTCATTGGAGTGCGGTTTGGGCGGAACCGCACTCCTAAATCATTAAGACTGCGGTTAGTAAATAACCGCGCTCTTATTGTAGCTACTAAGAATGCGGCTTCCACGTGGAACCGCACTGTAATGTCTCTAACACAATAACTTAACCTATCTCGCGTGGAGCTATAGTGTGAACTAGCCTTCACTTTTGCTACAGTGTTACCGAACCCGAAGCCCTCTTTCTCGTTCCCATATTGTTCTTCTTGTTGCCTCTCAAGGTCGAAGATGACGACATAGAGAAGTCGCCCTAGGCTGCGATGAGGCTTTTTCTCGTTGCCGCCTTGCCGGAGCCATCGCTCCCCAAATGTTCCTCCTTCGTTATCGCTGCCTCTCCAATCTCGAAGACGATGACGTAGAGAAGTCGCCCTATGCTACAGTGAGGTATCTGTTCTTTCTCTTAGGGTTCTTTCTCTCATTATTATGTTATTGTCTTGCTCTCATGGTTCTGTTCTTGTCTTTCTCTCATGGTTTCACATTGTTTCTTGTTCTGGGCTTATTTAATTTCTTGGATTTTTTAAACCTAGAAATTTTGGTATTCTGTAATTTAGAAATTTAGGGGTAGTAGGTTAAATCTGTGGTTTCCTCAAAGCTCACGGTTTGTCCTTTCTGTTTGCAATTGCATTCTGAATTTGTGTTATTTTAGATTAAAGGGAAAAAATAAAAAAGAGTGAATGTTTTGGGGATGATTTTTCAAGACTTGCGCCCAAAATTCCAGATTGTATATGTACCATTTGATCAAGAAGGCAGTTTCAATTAAGAAGCATTTGGAGAGGATCATAAAGGACAAGGACTCCAAGTTTAGGTTTTTTCTTGTGGAGAATAGAATCCAACGACTTGCTCGCTATTACAATCCAGATTTTGTGGAGTGATAGGACATTTATTATAATTGTTCCATAGTTTACAGTCACCTTTTCTGTATGATCCTTTGCCTTTTCATTTTTATCTTTCTAATGGCCAAGAAATCATTTCTTTCCATTTTTGTTTTTTGTTTGGGGGATCTGGAAATGTTCTATTTCCATGTTTGTACAGGCAGTTTACAAGCACTATCATGAGGATGGCAAATTGACCCTGCAACATTTTATTATTCTCTTTGGAATCTTTCAACTATTGCTCTCTCAGCTCCCTAATATTCACTCCCTGAGATGGTTAAATGCATTGTGCACTTTCAGCATGTAACGCCCCCGAGCCGCTTGCAGGAGTGATGAGGGTCCCCACAAACCAACACGAGTCTTTCCAGTATGCGTTGTCCTCACTTGCACACTTTCCAGGAAACTTCCCAGAAGGTCACCCATCCCAGAATTGCTCCAAGCCAAGCACGCTTAACTATGGAGTTCTTATGTTATGGGCTTCCGAAAAGAAGATGCACCTTGTTGGTATAGTTCTCCACAACAATTTCCTTTAAGCTATCCTCAACTGTACAGTCCCATACCTGCACAGTCTCTAGATCCCTCTCATTCGGGTGTGGGCTCGGTTCATCCATGTGTCCCTTCTAGCTTAGAAGCCTGCCAGGAGCCGCTCCTTGTCTGTGCCTCTTTGCACCGGCGATCACTCCCCGCCCTCATCAGCCTCCGGCTCTCACACAGCACAATAGGCTTTGGTGGTACAACCATTGGTGTCACCATTTACAATGGTATGCTGTCTGTCAAGGCCTTACCACGTGATTGATTCCTCTTGATTTTGTGGTGGTAACATGTTTAGTTTTTTGGTTTCCAACATCTCTTAGGGAAGAAGATTGACAGCACATCAGTAAGTTATAGTTTGCAGGGTAGTTCTGCTTCTAAGTCCTTCAAAGCCTTCAATGCCCTCGGGACCATTGCCTTTTCATTTTCATTTTAATATTCCATGTATTCATGTTCATATTCTTTATTAAAATTTTGAAAGCTGTATGTAATTGTTTGTCTTAAGCTTTTTGGTTTCCTTTACGTTTAAAGTATCTACATATAATTTTACTTTCTAAGCTAGTCATGTTAACATGTTTCCATTAATCTTCCTTTGCCAGAGTAAAAACATATTAACTTACAAATATATTTCTAGCTCAACTAGTTGATTGGTTATTTAACATTATCAAACAACGTTCAGGTTGCCTCGATAGTACTCATGCTGTGATGAAGAAATCATCAATTCTAAATAGAGGATTTGCTACACTATTAGCTGGTGATTTAGGGGTTGGAAGTCAACACTTAGCTACTGGTTTTGGAGAAAGAGGAGAAGCTATTGTCCCTGGGACCTTGTCTTCATTATAGGTACTATACATTTGCCACCACAAAAAATGGATATAACTAACATTTGCTTTTATTTGTTTCTTATTAATTTAATTTGATAGAAAATTTAAAGGAGAGAATAAACTAGTTAATTTGATAGAAAATTCTCTTGATTAATATCTCCTATTACTAGTTAGATCTTTCTGTCTTGCACACAAAGCTTTAGGGGAGCTGAAATAATGAAACAAACATATCAGATACACCCTCATATCAACAATTGATTCATTCTTATTTTCTGATATATGAAACAAACATATTTTTCTTTGTAAACATAGATTGGAGTACTTGTACTTTTTTTAAAATAACATTTCTTTGCCTTATAAAAAAACCAACTAAATCACAAGTCATATCAGAAACGCCTAAGCCTAAAATTTTCTAATTTAAATGCACTAGCTAGCTGAAGTGGCACATCATCTCAATCTAATTCAATGCTCTTATAAGTGGGATACCAAAAAGAGAAAAACAAAATAGAAGGAAGGTGGGATACAGATATTGAAGGCTGAGTGTGACTAAAGTATATGTGCCGGTTACTTTGTCCTGATAAATTACTACATCATTTTATCTTTCTCTTGCTGGAATGCTACTGAATTAACTTTGTTTACTCTGTTTTAGCATAGCATGTTACTAATTGTTCTGATGACACAGTCCTTTAGTTTCTGTGAATGACGAGGTGACAAGTTAAGGATATTGATCACTTGAAGAAACAATATATATTCAGCAACCTTTACATTTTCATTCATAACTTGAGCTAAACATGTTAGATTAGGATGCCGTTTTTTGCATTAGAAAGCTAAGACATGTAGCTTTAAACCCACAGAGTTTCAAGTACAATTTCCTCACCAAATTAAATCAGTTTTACTTTGAATTCAATTTTTTTGTATAATTTTTCTAAGTGATAGGATTGTGGCAGCATTTATAGTTTTGCGTATAACTTCTAATATACTTGTTGGATTTTAGTACAATCTGCTTTGTTTGAAAGCTAACACACTAAGCTTCAACACGGTTTAAGTTTTATATTTATTTTTCTTGCCAATTAGACCCAGTTTTCATTTTGAATTCAAATTTTTTCTGCATAACTCGCATGCTGTCACAGTTTGGGCTGTCTGTACTCATCTGTTCATAACTTGAGCTAAACATGTCGGATTTGAGTGCCGTTTTTTTTGTTAGAACCCTAAGAGATGTATCTTTCAACCGGAAAAAAAAATCAGATTTTATATCCTTTTAATTTAGTACCAGTTTTCGTTTAAATTCAGATTCTATATACTCATTTCTAGCAGCAGTCACTCTAGTTAGGAACACTTCTTTAATTCTGGTCTTGAACCTGAATTTAAATTTGTTGTTAGTTACTCTATACCACATATTCTATCTCACAAATAGGATCGAAATAAGTGGATGATTGAATTTGACTGTGGACAACCAAACTGTTGTATATGCTTATAAAATGCTCTGAAGCCACCCTTTGCTTAATGATCTTCATCTCTTTGATGGCGTTTTTAACTTATAGCCCATTTCATTAATTAAAAAATGATATCATATAAATATTATCTTCAAATTTAAGATAACTTGAGCTATAGTTTGTTCATTGTTTTCCACCTTAGCTTCCCTGTGATTGTTTTAATCAGGTTAACAAAAAGTTTGAGATTGCCAATGATATTTTTCTGGAAAGAAGGTGAACCTTTTCCAATCATTGGTGGTGACTTGCATTATTTTTTGGTGCATCCGGAGGTACAAAAATCTTGCTGACATCTCTTGGTTTAATGAGATGTATATTTAACATTGCACAGTGCACATCATAGTTGCATTACAATTGATGGCAATATTAACTTCATTTTTTTAACAGGTTTTGGTTCTTTTTATCTTGGTATTTTATAAACATACTCACCTACAAGCTACAACCAACATATTTTGAAGTGATGGGACACAAGTAAAATGCTAAGTGAGAGAAACAAAGGCAAAGACATGGTAAGGTTAATTCATGATAATGTTTCTCTAGCAACTGCAGGTTATATTTTTTTATTACTATATATTTTCTCTTTTTTATTTTTTCTTTCTTTTATTGTTTAGCATTCTTATTCATCATTTAGAATTTAAATTTTGTAAGAATATCTAGATATAATCATGACGTTGTGAGATAGTATCCTCTAAGATATTCTAACAAATTAAATGCCTTGTTATATAATCACATATTGTCTAAAAGTAATAAAAAAGACTAGTTAAGGTCCCTGCAGTATTGTCTTAGAGTAGTACCCTCCCTCCTCTGTTTTTTTCTCTTGATATTAGGCGATTCTGAATTGCATTCTTTCTTTTCGGCTTTTCTCATATCTTGTTTTCTTGAATGTAACCTTTAATATGTTCTTAATTAGCGTTGTTTATTTAATTTAATGCTTTCTAGTTTTTAATACAATTTATGTTTCAGATAAAATTTATATAAATCTCCTTTGAATAGTACCTAGAACAAACTTTTAAAATGAAAGTACACAAAATACCTGTCAGTCATAGCTGCGGATTAGCTATGGAAAGTTCCGTAGCTAGAGATTTTAGAAAAAAGGGTGCTTGGAGTGCGGTTGGTAGAACCGCACTCTAAGTGAAAATCCACGTGGCAGAATGCTTCCAACGTGTCAAAGCGTCACTTGTAGTGTGGTTGTACAACCGCAGTCCAAGTGAATCCGTACTTGGATAGCACCAGAAAAGACTGCGATCTTAACCGCAGTCTTTTGTGACGCGGAACCGCAGTCTTTTCCCTTTTCTGTTGTAGTGATTGTGCACTTGGAAGAATGCTTTCCTAAACTCCGTAGAAGTAAATGGCATAGTGAGATATTGTCTATCTTCTTCCATAACCCGGGCCTCCACGTGATCCACTATTAAATTAGGTTCACACCCTGCACTATGAAAAATAGTATCAAAATAACTCTTCACAACCTCACATAGCCCAGCTTGATCATCCACCTGACTTCCATCTTCTCTTACTAATGTATGAATAGTATTTCTTTTCTTCCTGGCACTTGCTAGTGCATGAAAGAAACGTGTGTTTCTATCACCATCTTTAATCCAATACATTTTCGCCCTTTGCTTCCAGAAGGCTTCCTCTTGCAATATGAGACAGTTCAGCTTATAATGTAGCATATGGTAGTGTTGTGATGACACCGTATCATTGCACCCTCTCAGTTCTTCCATGCTCCTTTTGCAGTCAAGACTAGCCTCTCTATATTTAGACCTCAGTTTCTTGCCCCATTGATTCATTTCATTTGTGCAACTTTTGATACGTTGCATTATATCAGCATGGTCCTCCTTATTCCAACCCATCCATACAATCTCCTCCAATCCCGGTTCCTCCAACCAAGCATTTTCAAACCTGGAAACATGCTTATTTAATCTATGGGTGTATTGTGAAAGTTTCAGGATGATTGGGGAGTGATCTGATTTCCCAACGATTGCCTTCTGCAAACTACTGCACGGGTGAAGGTCCAACCAGTATTGAGTGACCATACATCTATCTAGATGTTTGTTAAGTGAAAATTATATGATAAATTAGAGCACTTTTTAGTTCACTTATCAAGGATAAAATGGTATTTTTGCCCCAGTTTAATCCATTTTTATTAAATATTAGATAAATTGTATTTATTAATCTTAGATTTGAATTTGATGCTATTTTGATAGAAATATTGCTGATTTTTGTAGAATATTGCAAGGATTTGATTTGAAGGAAAGATAGCATTAAATAAGGGAGATATCTGCAAGATTTGGAGTTTGATTGAAGACATTTAATAAAGATTTGAGGCAATCAATGAGGCGATCACTGCCAATCAAACAAGGATTCTGCAGACAACCTTCCTAAATAAATCAAAGATGCTCAATAAATGCAAGATTTCATCAAGAAAAGGGAAACAAGGAAAGACAAATCAACCAAAACCAGTCTCGGGGAGAGATCAAGTTAAAAAGAGAAATATTGAAGTTGCAGGACGCATTCTGCGCTTCAACCTGCGTTGTACCGCAGGGTGAAGCGCAACTCTCTGGATCCTGCGCTGCAACATGCGCTGTAGTGCAGGGAGAAGCGCAAGTTACGAAGATTCGTGCCCTGTTGCCATTTTTAGATAGATTTCTCCCCAATTTTCTTTGTCTTTCCTTAGCCTATAAATAGGACCTCATTGCACCAGATCAAAGGTGCACGATTATTGTAATTCATTCATATTTTAGTGATAATGCACCAAAGCTAATTTTAGAGTAGGAGAGGAGGAGCGCTTCACGAGGATTGAAGATGGTGACAGCATCTTCGGTGGTTTGTATGGCTACCTTGTGTAGTTAACTCTCCATTAGGATTGGATGTAATTGATTCTATCCCCAAGTGTATGTAAACTCTATATTATTTCTTGAGCTCTCTATCTATAATATTGGTAATCTTATTATGTGCTTAATTCCTAACTTCCGCGCTTGCGCCGGAGTTATAGGCTAGTTTCGACTAGGATTGAGGATGGGGGAGCGGATTCTGAAGAAACCCATTCTCTGAGTGAATAAGAGGACTCGGTGGCCAGTGAACCGAAACATGGGCGTTGCTAGTGATTGATGGGTAGTGTGAGTACTCTAATGAAGGGCGTCTACAGGATAGGCATGGTTATTAAATTACCGATAGCAAAGGTTAGTTGATTGTCAATCCAGGAAGCGAAACGTGGATGTATTCTAATGAGTGATGGGTAGTGACAGTACTCTAGCGAAGGTGCGTCCAGAGTAGTAGGCCTCGTTTATCAATTAATTCTTTTATAAACAGAATAAAAGAAAGCAAAATAAGCCGAGGGTAAGTCTGTCGTCTAGGAGAGCCCGCATGGATTACCTTTGAGTGTGTGAGGCCGCTGGTAACTTGGGGTCTTAGCAATTTAGTTTGTCTACAGTATTATAGAGTAAACCTAAAATAATAGATAGTTTTTACATACACGAAGGGTGTGATGATATAAAGTCCAATCCTAATCCAAGTAAAGTGTCTCTAACTCTTCCTTTCTAATTCGATTGATTATTTATTTGCTATTTACAATTCACGCAACAATACTCTCAAAAATGATATTTCCCTTGATAAATAGACCACGAATTTACGCGAATTGACTGTACGATAACTCTTCTTACTGTTATACTACTGGATTTTTGGTTCGCTTGCCACAAACCCATCAACGTTCCTCCACAGCGTGCGGTGTGCCCTTCCCCTTGCTCCACGTGTATTGATAGCCTACCAGTGGTACCTCATTGAGTTGGCATTCCAATATTGTTTCCCTAAACCCCTGGATTAACCACTCCGGTAGGGCCATGCCACCAACTTTGTCCGAGTGAGAGAGCATATCGTTAAAGTCCCCCATTAAACACCATGGCAAAGAAACATCTTCTGCTAGCATTCTAATCAACTCCCAAGACTCCTTCCGTCTAAGTCTCTCCGGAAAGCCATAAAGCAAGTGTACCTCCACCTTCGAACACCCACATGCACCACTTCTACATTAATGAAATTTTAGGAATAGTTAATTAAGTTGCATTCGAACGGGTGCTTCCACAATAGCGCTAAACTACCACTTCTGCCAATTCTATCCACCGAGAAAGATGCGTCAAAACCTAACTTGATCCTTATATCTTCTATTGTATTTGCATGTACCAAGGTCTCACAGAGGAACATTATGTCCCGATGGTACGACCGGACGAGATCCCTTAACAACGGAACTGCTCGTGGGTTGCCTAAGCCCCGGTAGTTCCAGCTCATTATGCTCATGATCCTTGGCAGGCCTTTTTGCCAAGGCCCACATCTAAAAAGTGTCCCTGATGAGTAAGGTTTTCTTTTATTGAAAGATTACTACTGCCACCTCCCACATTACTTTGTGATGCCCCTAGTTCTTTTGTTCAGTTACCGTCTCTACATCATTTTTTATTTCCTTCAATCTCGGCCACGTTATCCTCTTCAGCCTCCATAGTGTCTGGGCCCTGTACTACATTTACAGATTCACTAGAAGGGGGCCCGTGAATTATAGGAATCAATGCGCCTGGATTTTTGAATATTTCCGCCATGTAGCGTTGACTTTCTTTTTCTTGCACCTGATTCCTTCCTTCCGATTTAGGAAAGTTTCTGATTTGATTGCTCCTCTATCCCTGATTTGGTGCATTCCATAATTGTTGGCCCTCCTCCCTCAACCACCTACCACCCCCTCCGGCCACCGGCCTTCTGGGTTCAACTCTCAACTCCGGACCCCAGCCCCTGACCCCATCGTCTTTTTCCAACGTAAAAAGCTTCTCGTAGTAGCTGTCCACATGCTCTAGGAGACCACATATGTAACAGAAAGACCCTAACTTCTCATACGTGAATTGCACTTCCTTTGCTTCTCCTCCTGGTTTCTTTATCTTCCTGAATTTTTTGAGGGGTTTGCGCACATCAACTAAGACCCTTATACGCATGTAAGCTCTCCAGAAATTCGAATTATTTTTCTCATCATATTCCAGGAATTCACCTATACCATTGGCCAAAAGTTTCCCCACCGCCATTGACATAAATCCCATTGGAATGTTATGAACTTGAATCCAAAACGAAACTTCATGTAGAGATACCTCTTCTGGAACCTCCCCTTCTTTTAGTATTCCCAGCACCAACATGTTGCCATCAAACGACCATGGCCCCCCTTTTAATTTTCTTTGTATATCTAATGCATGGAAAAACTGAAACAGAAAAATACCTTCATTCACCTCCTTAATGGACACCCCTCGCCCTGGACGCCATATACCTGTCATCCGCTCATTCATCATGTGTGTGCGAATTGGTTTATCCATAAGAAACCAGCCCACCAAACATAGCCTTGGATCAAAGCCTTCTCTCGGACCCCCTTCCTGGCCTTCTTCCACTTGCACTTCGAGTTCACCTTCCTCCTCCTTGATAGTTAAATGATCCATTACGAATAGACTAACAAATAAGATAAAAGGAATACTTCTCACGGTAATCAAACGGAGGAAGACTACCGAAGAGAAAACATCCCACGTTGCCGGAGAGACATATTCATGAAACATATTCAACAATATATACCCACTACATTAATTTCTGACGCCTGAGATAGTATTAGCAGAGGTGAGTTACTATTTAACATGAAAAAAAGAACTTGTAATGAACTTAGTAATAGGATGCTCAGGATGAAGTAGTTTATATATGACTATTGGTATGGGAACCTTAATGAGCCAGTAACGGTACTAGTTTCTTTTTAGAAATTATTTTCTTTTTTCTTTATATACTCATTATATTATATCTCTTAAATGTCCAATTTAAATTATCTTCTAAAAAATTTTTTAAGAGAGAAATAATTTAAAAAAAAGACATTATAAATTTAAAAATATTTATAAAAAATTAAATAAAAGAGCTTATAAAAAAAGTTAAGATAGAGATGATAAATTTAACTTAAGAAATAAGTAATCAAATTTATTTTCTTTTTTTAATTTAAATTATTTTCTTCTTTTATAATTGCTTGTTGTGAAATTTATTTAATATATATAATTAAATAATCAATGTGTGTGTATATACGTGGAATGAAAAAGCACGCACGAGATATGATTCACGCCCACCACTTTAGTGCCAGTTTGTTTTAGTATTGGTCGCACTGTCCAAAACCATGGTTTTATAACATGCATCACTCATCCCAATCTCTTATTTTTAGAATAAATTTTACTTAACCGAAAATTAAACTAACACTTATTTATGTTACTTCAAGATACTTACCAAAATTTCATGATCACTTTTTAGAAGCTACGGCTGGAGATCAGTAAATTCATAATGATTTGCCTCGACAATGAGCATAACCGTCCCTATCTGAAAGTAGATGAGAGAATGTTGTTTTTCTTTTGAACATGTTAAAGTGGGAATATTTATATGATGAAGTTAATTTTTTTAGTAAATTAAAGTTCGTTTTTTTTTACAAGATTACTGAAAAATTGGTCATTGATCAATTTGATCCAGAGAAAAAAGAAATTAATAAATTAATTCATGAAGTTGCTTTCGTCAGTCATATCAATGTCTGTTTACTAACACTAACAAAAGTGAAAATTTAACACGCCACGCTGACTCTTATATGACAGTCTCATGTAATTATAACATGTATGATACTAAAATGATAGTAAATGTTTGTTTTGAAGGACTAAATTATAACTAAAACAAAATTTTCTCGTTCTAATGCAAAAACTGTAAATAGGTCTTCTTACCCAAATTTTGTCACAATTCATTTAAATATCTAAACTCTAATTCTGCTTCAAAGATAAGTAGACAGAATTGGAGGCAAGATGGGTGGGGATGAGAGCATTCTCATTTATGCCAACAGAGAAAGGCACCAAATGCCTCATAGAGTGTCCATCGAGCTTCATGGAGGTTACAAGGGGAGAAGAAGAGAAATGGGGTTCCATTTTGCTAGTGTGGTAATAGGGCTATTATACGAACCTCAAAATAACATAGGAATTCTGTAGGGGATTATTTTATGCATGCGCCATCTCAATGATGATGTTATAGAGGGGAGTATTTGATTGTTTAAATCATGTGTATGTCACTGTAATGTGAACTCAAATTGTTCTATTGAATTGTGTTGTTTTTACAGGATAGTGAATTCAATTACAAGTATTTTGTAATTAGAATGGATTATATAGAAGAATGAGGAATACACATCAAAATTTGAAAGTTTGTGGGTTGAAGTTTGGAGTTTAAAACATTTTGTAATTAGAATGAGTGTTATCATGGTGTTCTTGCATTGAAGTTAAAGTTTAAAACATTTTTTAATTAGAACGGGGTGTTATCATGATGTTCTTGTTCAAGTTATTAATTTTAATTTTTTGGTGAAATATATAATATATTTTAGGGTTTAGGCGATGGTAAAATGAGATGGAATAATAGGAGTAGTTGCTCCTATATATCCATAATTGTAATTTTTTGCTTTTAATATATGTGGTGTCTATATCTAGAGGAATGAAGATCTTCTGTGTAAATGTTCAATTTAACTTTTACAATAGATTGGAGTAAATGAATTAGTGTGATAGTACAACATAAAAAAGAATTTAAAAGTAACTGTCCTGGGCGATGAGAGCGAGCAAGCGCTTGAAGGTGGAAGTGAGCCGAGCTGGAAATGGGCCGACGATGGTAGTTGGCCGGAAGGTGGCGGTCCATCATCGCAACTGTGTTACCTGAAAGTGGTTCTGGCATGGTGGCTGTTGAAAGTATTGCAAGGGGATTCTTGATAGGAATGTAATTTAATCTTAACCATTTAATTAAATTAAATAGTTAATTTAATCTTAACAATTTAATTTAATTCATTTTGATCTAACAGTTAATATTAAATCCTCTCATCTCTCACAATAAAATAGTCCTCTCACTTGATACGCTCTCATATATATATATATATATATATATATATATATATATATATATATATAAGACTAAATAATTAACTTTCTTTTTTTGAAGGAGACTAAATAATAAACTCACTTAACTACATTACGAGTTGAGTTGATTTACTTAAATATTACAATGGATTAGATTTTTACATATTTATTTAAAAGAAACTTTACATTTTAAGTACTAAAATTGTAATTTAAATACCATTTTTATACATTATTTATATAAATTTGTATTTATATTTATTATTATAATCCACTTAAAAAATAAATTATCAACACAAAATCAATTAATAATATAATGAGTAAGGATCAAGTTATTCTAACAGTAACTCTTGATAAAGTTACTCCATTTAATAACTTTATATGAATGTTGAATTTCATCAATCTACTCATTAAATTGAAAGTCCTCGACTACTTGTTAAGTAGTTCAAGTATACAAAATTCCACATAATATTTAAAATAATTTGATACTTCATCAAATAACTTCAATTTAACGTATAATCTACTTTTTAAAAAAAATAAGCAAATGTTGATTATAAAGTTACATACATGTAAATGTTCAATTTATCTAAATTTTTAGGTGTTGTCTAAGGTGCACAAGTTCTAGTACACAAGTGATAATGATCATCAGATATAATATTATTAAATTCAATGGTCCAGATTTAATTTCGTAAAACGGTTCTCGGTCATCAGATATCTTTTCAGTAAATTGCATTAGGGTCTGCAATGTTGAGGTATCAAAAGTCTGCTAAGCAAATTGCAAAAATAGAATCACAGGAATTCCATGCTGCCTCGCCAACACGGCTAATCCCTCTCGACTTCAATCACAACTACGGCTCCGACACCGTGCGTGTAACCGCCGACAGCGCCTAGACCCTCTTCCCGGCGGTGTTCTGTCGCATCATTTCGTGGTCCATCAATAGATCTTGCCTGAACGACGAGCTCCTCTCCCAGAAGCTTCTCCTCAAGCGGTTGAGGTGTCAAAGATTTTGCATGCGGTGGTTGTCTATGAGTTGGGTTCAATGGTGGACCAACACTTCCATCGTCTCCTCCTGGTCCTGTCATCAAGATGACCAACGTTCCTCGACTCCACTGAGTTTCAATCTACGTCAACACTCATTCTGATCACCCTGTGGATGATGCCGTCGGGAAAGAGGATGTTTTCGTACGATTCAGAATTTTCTCTTCTCCTTCCTCGCACACTGCATCTCTGCGAAATCCCTAAGACGTAGCAATTTCAGCACAATATTCTCTCAAGCTTCCTGTGATTTTCCACCATGATAAGTGCTAAATTAATGATAAATTTCTATATAATTACAACACTTATCAAGGGCAAAATGTTAGATTTATACCCCAATTTATCTCTTTTTAGTTTAAAATGCAGATTTTGTGATTATTTTATTCAAATTTGAATTTGATGCTATTTTGATAAGAAATCTATTGATTTTGCAGATAAAAATGAAAGTTTTAAATGGAGTAACAAGATAGCAGCAAATAAAGATAAAATCAGGAAAGCAGAAAATGGAGATCTGCGCTGCGCAGGTGGAGCGCAAGAATAAAAATCAATTTTGTTTCCAGCGCTTCATCTGCGCTGAGCGCAGGTTGGAGCGCAGGAACACGGAAACCTAATCTTTAATGGGCCTCAAGCAGAGTCTCAAAAGCCCATCAAATGGTTATAAAAGGACGCCAAGAGCCACAATTCAAGATATACCTGGAGTTAGGAGTGAAATACAAGGATTACTCTGGTTATCAGTGGAGAATACAATTCAAATCCGCAATAGGAGAGTTCTTGATTGAGAATCCTTGAAAGTCAAGAGAGTGACAGTCTCTAGGAAGTCATAGTGGAGAAAGAGGGAGATTGCAAAGAGGGTGACAATCTTGTTTGTGTATTCAACCTCTCATCTATCTGGGTTTGTAATGGTTATCATGTGTGGCTAAACCTTTCTTTAGAATTGAATGATGTTGATTCAATCCCATATTGTATTTTGAATATTTGTTATTTGGGAATCCCTGTTTTATAAAATTGGTGTTTTTATTCTGTTCTTAATGCTTAGCTTCCGCCTTTGTGCCGGAGTTATGATATGATTTTATGGGGCGCACTGAGAATTGGTTTTATGAAATCAGTTGCGAGTTCTTGGGAGCCTAGAGATAGGGATCTTGAATTCTGATTGGTGAAAACACTCAATTCATCACTGTGGAGACCGGGATGAATTGATAGCTTTAACAAATAGATCTTTAATTTGGGGCAATTTACGACTGTGGAGACCAGGGTAGATTGTTTCTGAGTATTTCATATTTGTGGAGACCTTTGTGAAATAACTTTAATTTGTGCTTCAATTTTTATAAATCAAATTCCCAGATTTCAAAGATTTCAAAATATAAGAAAGGTGCGATAGACGAAGTTCAATCCTAGTTTTCTCATCATTAACTTCTCCTTTGCAGATTTGTTTTGGATATCCAATTTATCTTTATTTTCTGCAATTTTTTATTTTCAATATTTTAATTTCAGCAATATCCAATTTATCTTTATTTTCTGCAATTTTTTATTTTCAATATTTTAATTTCAGCAATCTTAAACCCAAAAATATCCAAAACAAATCCCCTCAATTAGATTGTAACTAAGAATTTGAAATTGTACCGTTCCCTGTGGATACGACAATTCCTTTACTTACTATTATACTGCTGTGATTTTGGTACGCTTGCCAAGATTCCAACAAGTATTTTTGGCGCCGTTGTCGGGGAACGGTGTCTCAATTTAAATTCTTAGTTCTTTCTTTTTGAGTTGTGAATATTTTTATTTTTCTTCTTTTTATTTTTATTTTTCTGTAATTAATTTGTATTTTCTATTTTTATTTTTATCTCTTTTTAACTAACCCTTGTTCTAGTTCTTGTGACTTATACTTTTGAAAGGTCAGGTACCAAGAGCGCTATTGGAATTTGACCCTGAAATTAAAAAGACATCAAAAGGGACAAGCTCAAGGAGACAATCTCAACACTCTCTGTTCAACCACCCCAAACGAAGTAAAAGTTGCACCAATCATGGATGGTGAATGAAAAAATCAACCAAGAAGAACACTTGGAGATCATGTCAGGGAGCAAGGATGGCAAAGACCACCAAGGAGAACATTTAGAGATTATGTTCCACAACGAGAACCAGAATACTTCTCCAACATACCAATTCATGATGAGATCGTGGCTCATAATCTTGTTCTGAAAAAGATGCTCACTCAAAAATTAGAAGCATTCAACAAGCAGTTAGCTAACCTTCCTCAGCAATTGCAGGCAATGCAATCCTATCCTAACCAGTCGCCACAATTAATTTGCGATTTTTGTGGAGGTGATCATCCCAATGGTTACTGCTCTTATCCATGCACTCAAGAAGAGCAAGTTAATTATATGGGAAATCAAGGAAGACCAGACAACTTCTCCAATAGCAACAACTTTGCAAACAATTCACAAGGATGGAGAAATAGCCAGAATCAAGACTTTGGGTGGCACCAAGATGATGTTTCATTCCACATGCAACCTTCTTTCCAACAGCAGCAAAGTTACTCTTCAGTTCAACAAAGAGACGCAAAATTTGATGAGCGTATTGAAAATTTAAGGCAAAGCATTATACAATCTCTGAAGGAGAGAGAAGAAGCAAGAAGAAATATTGATGCTCTACTAGAGCAGATAGCAGAAAAAAGAGCAAACCAACAGTCAGAACAGATCTCAACAAACGCTCAACCCAACCCCGTAGAACTTTGTCCCACCATAAGTGTTAAATTGATAGGGGAGGAAACCAATGATAATCTGGCTGATGAAGAAGAGGAACCAGAAGAAGCAAAAGAAAAGGAAAAAGAAGAAGGTGAAGCAGAAGAAGAAAAAGAAAAAGAAGAGGGTGAAACAGAAAAGACTGTGCTTAAGGAAGAGAATGATTGTGAAGGGGAGGAAGAGAACAAAACATGTGAGATTGTAAAGGATGTAGAAAAAGAACAAGAAAAAGAGAAAAAGAACGAGCAAAAAACTGAGAGAGGAGGGGAAGTAGTGAAAAATTCACCAAATCCTGACAACCCTCCAAAGGAAGGCAAAGACAGACAGCATACAAATGTTCAACCTTCCAAGAATCACAAAAGAAAGGCCTGTGAACAAACTGACCAAAACAGGGCAAAGAGAAGAAAAGTCAAGCCAACATCACAATCAAAGCCTAAGTTCCGATTGAGGACAAAGTGGTCAGGCATATTCCATACCAAGGACCCTTGTGAAGCAAAAATAGTAAGATATGTCAATTGTGCATTCTCTAAACTCCAGGAGGAGAAGACCCATTCAACTCAACACAAGACTCCACGGAAAAGAAAAGTCAGGCCAAAGGAGTCAGCAACATGGTCTAACTCCAGACACAAGACCAAATGGGTAGATTCAAGTTACATTCACAATTGGTCCGAGGCATGAATATGTGTAGGGTCACTGCCCAAAGGAGTCAAAGGTGCATCACAAAGGCTCGCTAAAGGATTCCAATATCAACCACCTTGAAACAAAAAACAGGTGTCAAGCTATATGACGTTAAACGAGCGCTTCCTGGGAGGCAACCCAGAGATTTTTAAGTTTTTAATTATTTTCAGTTTTGTTTTCTTTTGTTTGTTAATTAGGATTTTTCATTTTTTAGGATTTAGGAAATTTTCAAAATTGATTGGAATAAGTTTTTGGAAAATAAAATTTTTAAACAATAAGAAGTAGCAGAAAACTTGACTGAAAATTGTAAAATTTCATTCTGTTTTCTGAGCTTCACCTGTGCTGAGCGCAGGTAAAGTGCAGAAGTGAAATTTTAGTCATTGTTTTCTGCGCTTCACATGCGCTGAGCGCAAGTGAAGCGCATCGGTACGAAATTTCAAAACTGAAAACTCACTCTGAGCGCAGGTGGAGCGCAGGAATGCGTTGTTGCTTAAATTGAACTCAAAACAGGGGGAAGTCATTCGTTCTTCCTCCCCTGTTTTCTCTTGTACCGTCTCTCTACTTCCTAAGCCCTTCTTTTCACTTTTTCCACTCACAAACCTCTATCAATTTTGAATCTTTCAAGTTTTAAGGTATGTTTTCTTGTTTTCTTTAGTTTTATCCGATTGAAATCTTCATTTCCTCTGTTTTTATAGTTGAACTTTAGGATAGTAACCCTAGGATTAGGAATGAATATATTTTTGATTCTTGCTATCTTAGAGATGATTATGGCTGTGTGAAATATGAAGAACAAGTTTTCTGTTGAATGATATTTGTTTTGTGAATTTTTGAATTTGAAAGTGTATGCTCTATTTCTTGAGAAAAATTTTGAGCTTGCATTTTCCATGGATTAATTGAAAGTTTACAAAACAAATGAGTATATTATGTTATGTGGAAGTTATTACCAATTACAACCTATATTTTGCTGTGATTTGATGGATTCTTTTCAAG
This sequence comes from Sesbania bispinosa, assembly GCA_026901365.1. Taxonomy (NCBI): domain Eukaryota; kingdom Viridiplantae; phylum Streptophyta; class Magnoliopsida; order Fabales; family Fabaceae; genus Sesbania; species Sesbania bispinosa. Next base: position 1,569,732 of record QLOH01000131.1, on the reverse strand, counting down.
AATGTATTTTGAATTATGCATGCAAATTGGTTAATGATAGGTTTCCATGTTCTTCATGAATTATTGTGTATAATAAGGCATCACTGAAGTGAATATGTTTCTTCCATTTAACTGGTATGGTTTGACTTTTCAGATGCCTAGGATCAAATACACTGTTAGCCTTTCTCGTGGCTCTAGCTCACGAAGAAAAGGCATGGGGAAGAGGGTCAAAGATGAACCCCACTATGATCCCATGAGATTCAAGAGTGCAATGGCTGCTGCAAAATATGAATCTCTCAAACCATGCAACTTTGTGTTGAAAAGACTAGTTGACCTCAAACCAGGGGAGTAAAAGGAGTTTAACATGGAGATTACTAGACGCGGATGGCGTAGGGTAGCTACTCCAGACAGATTATTCGACCCGGGGCTAGTCCGGGAATTCTATGCCAACGCAGTTGGAGAGCCTGGTGATAGAGGAGAAGGGAGATCCTATGTTCGGGGTAGATGGGTGACGTTTGATTGCGATACGATCAATGACTATCTGGGTCGCCCAACCCCAGATGATGAAGATGGTTTCCCATGCCAATACCACGAGCTGAGGCGAAGTATTGGTATATATGGGAATGAGGAGTTGGATACGAAGATCAGCCACCACCACCTCACCCACAGCAGCCACCTCCACCTCCACCCGGCATCCAACTCAGGTCATATGTGGAGTATACCTGCAGGCAGAACTACACTATTTATCGTGGGATCACCCACCTCCAGGAGTACCTGTACCAGTCAAGATTGGACCCATACCCAGGCATGCTGCTTGATGAGTTCCTTACATTCTTGCAGTGGCCTAGGGACAGGCCTATTCAGCCAAGGGGAGGTGGGGCAACAACGGATGGTGGATATGCTTTTGATGAGGAGCTCCATGATGCAGAGGATGATGAGGATTGAGATCAGATTTTTTTTTTCGGTTTTTCACTTTCTTTTTTTCTCTTTTATTTTTCCTTTTATTTCTTGTTATTTTTATTTTATTTTTCTTTTATTCGTTAGGATTATTTTCAAAATGTATTCCCTTAGGATTAGGATTAGAAAGATTAGGATTAGGAAATAAAAATTGAATTAAATTCGATTTAATTTTTCAATGCTAATACAGCCAAACAAACTGAATTAGGAAAGAAAAAAGAATCAAGTTGTGAATTCATAATCAATTAGGTTTAGATTCTTGTACAGGAAGGATCAATTGAGTCAATAGTTGTCCAATAAGTGATTTCATCAAGGAATTTTAGCCTAAGCCTGTGAGTGTGAGAGACTAAACACTTTGAGAGATTTCACTGTTATTTGTCAATTGTTATTGCTTGAGTTTCTTAATTTTATTCTACATATGAAAGGCATAGAAATGATCAAGGCAACTTGTATTTATATAATAATTGCTCAATGCCAAAAAGCCAACCCATGAAAAACTTTTCCATTTTTTTTTTGCTAACCCTTTGAGCTTTAATGTTTCTTTTCTTATGCACCCCAGCCTTGTTAATAATTATATCTTGTCCCTTACACACTTGGGATAGAGAGCATAGGTGCAGTTCTAATAGAATGTTTGATTGGTTGGTTATCTGAAGAATACAAAAAGCAATCACAAGCAAGCAAGGAATTCACTCCCTCAAGTGTGTGTGTGTATATATATATATAAGTGTATAATATTGAATAAAGAAGGGAGTAAATTACCAAACAAAAAGAGGCCAATTGAATGATACAAGTCAAGAATGTAATGAAGAATTGAGAGATAGTTTGAGAAATGGTAAAATTGCAAATATGCTCTCTATTATAGTGTTTCTTTGAATATCCAGAAAAACATGATTTCTTGATAGCCAAGCCTCGTTACAACCCAAGAAAAGACCTTTTGATCTATGCTAATTGTATGTTTGAATAATAACAGGAAATGACTGGAAATTTTAGTTGTTCAGTGTCAGTAAAATAATTGAGGGAAAACACTCACCCGTGAGAATGAGAGTAATTCCTTGATTGATCACGAACTTGTTTCAGCTATTGTTCTTGAAAGATCCGAATGTGCTTTTATCTTTTCCTATTTGATGATTGAAAACATTACTTATTTCTGATTTTGATCTGACTTTTAGAATGTGACAGCCGTTGAAGCAAAGGAATTTGAATTGTTTTCTCTTCAATCATAGGAAGCTTTTAAGGGATTGTCAATATAACCATCTGTTTATTCTTTTTTTGCTTGAGGACAAGCAAGAAGCTAAGTTGGGGGGAATTTTATAAGTGCTAAATTAATGATAAATTTCTATATAATTACAACACTTATCAAGGGCAAAATGTTAGATTTATACCCCAATTTATCTCTTTTTAGTTTAAAATGCAGATTTTGTGATTATTTGATTCAAATTTGAATTTGATGCTATTTTGATAAGAAATCTGTTGATTTTGCAGATAAAAGGGAAAGTTTTAAATGGAGTAACAAGATAGCAGCAAATAAAGATGAGATCAGAAGAAATCAAGCTAAAAAAAGGGAAAACAAGAAAGTGCAGCAAATAAGGATAAGATCAGCAAGAGATCAAGCTAAAAAAGAGGAAATCAGGAAAGCGGAAAACGGAGATCCTGCGCTGAGCGCAAGTGGAGCGCAGGAATAAAAATCAATTTTGTTTCCTGCGCTTCATCTGCGGTGAGCGCAGGAACACGAAAACCTAATTTTTAATGGGCCTCAATCAGAGTCTCAAAAGCTCATTAGATGGTTATAAAAGGACGCCAAGAGCCACAATTCAAGATATACCTGGAGTAAGGAGTGAAATACAAGGATTACTCTGGTTATCAGCGGAGAATACAATTCAAAGCCACAATAGGAGAGTTCTTGATTGAGAATCCTTGAAAGCGAAGAGAGTGACAGTCTCTAGGAAGTCATAGTGGAGAAAGAGGGAGATTGCAAAGAGGGTGACAGTCTCGTTTGTGTATTCAACCTCTCATCTATCTAGGTTTGTAATGGCTACCATGTGTAGCTAAACCTTTCTTTAGGATTGAATGATGTCGATTCAATCCCATATTGTATTTTGAATATTTGTTATTTGGGAATCCCTGTTTTATAAAGTTGGTGTTTTTATTCTGTTCTTAATGCTTAGCTTCCGCCTTTGTGCCGGAGTTATGATGTGATTTTACGGGGCACACTGAGAAGTGGTTTTATGAAATCAGTAGCGAGTTTTTGGGCGCCTAGAGATAGGGATCTTGAATTCTGATTGGTGAAAACACTCAATTCATCACTGTGGAGACTAGGATGAATTGATAGCTTTAACAAATAGATCTTTAATCTGGGACAATTTACGACTATGGAGACCAGGGTAGATTGTTTCTGAGTATTTCATATTTGTGGAGACCTTTGTGAAATAACTTTAATTTGTTCTTCAATTTTTATAAATCAAATTCCAAGATTTCAAACATTTCAAAATATAAGAAGGGTGCGATAGACGGAGTTCAATCCTAGTTTTCTCATCATTAACTTCTCCTTTGCAGATTTGTTTTGGATATCTAATTTATCTTTATTTTCTGCAATTTATTTTTAGTATTTTAATTTTAGCAATCTTAAACCCAAAAATATCCAAAACAAATCCCCTCAATTAGATTGTAACTAAGAATTTGTAATTGTACCGTTTCTTGTGGATACGACAACCCCTTTACTTACTATTATACTGCTGTGATTTTGGTACGCTTGCCAAGATTCCAACACACCACCTTTGTTTTTAGAAGCTCTTGCTCCGATCTCGAAAGCAGCTTCCAGGGCCTTAAAATCCATGTTTTCTGCACAGTTTGCTCGGCTGTCGCACCGTCTTCGATTGCGCCTCGCTTTCTGTCTCCGACTTCGTCGTCGGTTTCGTCATGCGGCAGCGAAGGGGGTGGTGGTCGTTTTGCTTCAGAGAGTAGGAAGGGAGTCTGAATAGGTTGTGAAGCGTGCAATTGATGAAGAAGAAGATTTGAGTTGCGATTTTGATGATAATGACAATGGTGGGTATAAGCTGCAATTTCAGGGGATGAAGAAAGATGATTTGAGTTACAATTCCAGTGGGGTTTCTACATGTCTGGACTTAATTGTCCCACTTTGTTATTATCTAAAATTTAGGGACCATTTGAAATAAAAAAAGAGACACCAGTTAAACTTACTATATCCGATAAAATTCACTTGGGTATCGGTGCATGCACCTTAGAATCTACCAAATTTTTATATGTATAATCATTATGTTAATATTACATTATTTAACGATCAACTTTGTGAAATTTCTATTATTCAAAAACTTGCAAACCCACTCATAATATAATTTTTTTAAAATAATAATATATATATGAATTAAGGTCATTGGAGATTTGTGACACTCAGAATCTTGGTTCATAGTTCAGCACCGTCTACTTATTGCAATAAATCATTCATCGAGATCTTTAGAGGCAAGTATACAATTTTATCACCCAAATGAGTTTATTGTCATTTTAGTATTTTCTTTATTTTGGTAAAAAATCTCTGGTTATTTGAATTTGATTCATGGACTCTGGAGTTATTATTACTTACAGATCGAGTGCACAAGCTGATTACAATCTGTTATGATCATTATCCACTGGTTTTACTCGCGAGAAATGCTCTTCTACGGTGAATTACACAACATAGCATATTGGGGGTGCAAATATGTAAAAAAGAAAAAACTGGTTTAAGCCAAACCTAAACCTAATTTGCCCTTGCAATCATACAATCGATATATTGCAAATTGGGGATGCAATTTCCTAAATAACCTACTTTAAACCTGATGGATATTTTATTGGCAAGGAGTTGTTAGTGATTGTGAATGACTCAACTCAAATCTTGACTTATTATTACTTTGGTTAAAAATTTCTACCATGTGCTTATTATGAAAGCGTCCTATACTCTGCCACAAAGGAAAAAGTGGTATAAATAAAACACATCACCATGGTTGAGAAGCAGAGGGTTCAGTGCTTAGAATAATAATCGATTGATAGTGGCCAGAAAGAGTGAATGAAATGTTGAAGGTGAATGAGGAATCACCCTCTACGCCAGGGAAATTGAAGCCAGAAAAATCCCTTTACATTCACCATCGTTTCAGAATCCTTTCTTCACTCTCCAGGCTCACACTCTGTTCTTCCTTTTTCCTCGCATTCACCCTCTTCTTCTTCTTCTTCATCCTCTCTCCTCCTTCGCCGCCGCCTTCCGCCGCGCCTCGCCGCAACCTCGGTGATTCCTGGGGCGGTTCCCAGTGGGAAAAGCGCGTCGCGAAGTCCGCGCGGCGGAGCTCTGCCTCAAATCATGCCGTCCTCGTCACTGGCGCCGCCGGCTTCGTCGGCACACACGTCTCCCTCGCCTTGAAGCGCCGCGGCGACGGCGTCCTCGGCCTCGACAATTTCAACCGCTACTACGACCCTAACCTCAAGCGCGCACGCCAGAGGCTCCTCGACCGCGCCGGCGTTTTCATCGTCGATGGTGACATCAACGACGCCGTTCTCCTCCGGAAGCTCTTCGATGTCGTGCCGTTCACACACGTTATGCACCTCGCGGCGCAGGCTGGGGTTCGCTACGCTATGCAGAACCCTGGATCCTACGTTCACAGCAACATCGCCGGGTTCGTGAACCTTCTAGAAGCTTGCAAATCGGCGAACCCTCAACCCGCTGTTGTTTGGGCTTCGTCGAGTTCCGTTTACGGGCTTAATTCGAAGGTGCCGTTCTCGGAGAAAGACCGAACGGACCAACCTGCGAGCCTCTACGCAGCAACGAAGAAAGCTGGGGAAGAAATCGCTCATACCTATAACCATATCTATGGTCTTTCGATCACTGCGTTGCGGTTCTTCACGGTTTATGGGCCGTGGGGTAGGCCTGATATGGCGTATTTCTTCTTCACGAAGGATATTCTGAAGGGGAAGCAGATAACGATATTTGAAGCCCCTGATGGTGGAACCGTGGCGAGGGATTTTACCTACATAGATGATATTGTTAAGGGGTGTTTGGGGGCTTTGGATACGGCGAAGAAGAGTACTGGTAGTGGGGGAAAGAAGAAGGGTCCTGCGCAATTGAGGGTTTTTAATCTGGGGAACACTTCGCCTGTGCCAGTGACTGAGCTTGTTAATATATTGGAGAAGCTTCTGAAGGTTAAGGCCAAGAAGAAGGTGCTTCCAATGCCCAGAAATGGAGATGTTAAGTTCACCCATGCTAATATTAGTTTGGCTCACAGGGACCTTGGCTACAGACCTACCACTGATTTGGAGACAGGGCTCAGGAAGTTTGTGAGGTGGTACCTTGAATTTTATTCTGGGTCTAACAAGATCTCTGCTTGGTGATTCTTTTGTTTTGCTGCACAAGTCATTGTTTCCTTTGCAAAGGACATTTTGGTTTCTCTTTATTATTCTTTATTGTAATTTTGCTTTATTTTTATCTTTGGTTTTATGCCTGCCTCTTTAGGTTAGTCATTGTACATTCTTTAATTGAGACTTGGGAGATCAAATTGATATTTACTTATTAGTGCATGCTCTCCTTTTCTCTTGTGTGTTTTCAATTCGAACCATTACCTGGTAATCTGAGATTGTGCTTATGGAGTTGTTTTGCTGTGTTTTTGGTTTAACCTAGCTTGTTATTTGGTGATGAATTGCTGGATTGCTGCATATAATGCTAACACTATTGATAAATGATTTTATTTCTCATGGATTCTTGGTGTTAGATGAGAGTGCTAACGCTTGCAATTATGCAGGTATAGACTAGTGACTCATGAGTCATGCCAGTGGTGACACTTTGTATAGATAAGTTTTTGTCATTTACAATACTGTTCAGTTTTAGAGTGTCATTTGGTATAGCCTCCTTTTTTTTCACATATTTATGCTGTTTGGTAGCAGCAACTTTGGGTTGATGAGTGAGTTTGACAACTGATCATTGCCATAAATTGTATTTGAACTGAGCCAAAATGATAAATACGAATTCGGTAATGTATGACACTCTAGTCATATGAGTTGTGATGACACGTGTGTTTGGTTTAGCATTAGAACGTGATAAAATTATGTTTGCAACGCTACAAATAGTTACGTTGAGAGGTCCAAATTTGAGTTTAGCCTTTCTCGACACTAAACCAAACACACACGACATTCAAGGAAGTTTTTATGACGATTAATCTGAATCACATACTTCCTGGAAATTCGTGTTTCTTTCAGATTTTATCGGGAGTTTGGCCTTGTTCTGAAGGATCAAGAGTGGCCTGAATGCATTTAGATTAGATACTGTATGAAATAGAGCCTCTTAGCCTCACCTTTTGTTATGGAAAGATTTTTATATGCTCATTTCAGTTGTATATAGGCATAAAGTGCAGCTCACTGATTTCTAAATTATACTTCAAGACAGCTTTAACTGCCACTAAAGCTTTTGTCAAGTGCATGTGCGAGTAACTCGATAGGGCAATTTTTACAAGCCTATATGTAGATGAGTGAGTAAAGTAGGCAGTTGAGCCGTAAGGTTGGGTTTGATATCCGTAACGCCATGCCAATATCAGGTAGACAATACCATAGGGGTCGCAATACTTTGTACTGCAAAATTCTTGCATTGGAAGTGACCGAAGAAGCAGTTGATTAAATCATATATTTAGTTCTATTTTTCAAGTTGTTTTCTAGTTCAAAGTTAGTACCATTTCATTTTTCAGCTACAGATTGATTGGTGACAGGTTATCTTGCTGCAACTCTAGCGTCATTGCCAGACAGCGATTGAAGAAGCTTCATACCAGCTGAAGTTTGATTGTTAAATCTTCGTTCCTGTCAGTTTAGGCAACACGCATTTGGGACTCAAAAGACAAAGCAAGCTTCTTTTCCTAGTATACCTATAAAAAAATTGTTTGGTCTTTGGCATAAATATATATTTGGGACTGCAAACTGCAATTCAAATATACATTTAGTACCCGTTTGGTTTAGATTTTGAATCATCCAGAATCAATTCTGCAGAATTAATTTTAAATCGCTTTCATCCAACGTGCTTCGTAAAGTGTGCACACTCATTTTCAACCATTGATTTTTAGAATCAATTCTACTAAACTGTAAATCAAATGGATCCTTAAGGTCATTAATGAAACTTCAATAAAGTATTTTTAGAAGAAAAAAATAGAACGAATTAAGAAGGTGAAATGAATTTAACTTCTTTTATAAGTTGGAATTAGTTATTTAAGGAGAAGTTAAATGAGGGAGTTTCTGAAAAAGTTGAGTTGTAAAGATTAATTTCAATTTATGAAAAAAGTTGAATTCATTTTACCTTCTTCGTTCATCACATTTTCTTTTCCCAGGAGTTCTTTTGGAGAAGTATAGCTAAATTGGTCCCTAATATGATCGGCGAAATAACTTATTCTACTTTGAATATGATATGACTCCTATATCAAATTAGAAATGCTCACTGTACATAAAACAGTATGTACACAAATTTTACCATTACTCCATTCACGTCCACCCAAAAAAGAAGAAGAGAGAAAGTAGTAAAAAGAAGAGGGAGCGTTATGTCACTCATGTGATAGGAAAATGGGATTACTATGCTGGTGTATGTGAATCAGGACTCATATCAAATTTAAACATTACTGACTCTAAGTTCAGTCTGAACTTACATTGTTGTACAGGTAGGGACTAGGAATGGAAGTGAGTTAAGAGCATGCTTAAATGATAGGAAGATAGGGACTAGGAATGGAAATGAGTAAAGAACATGCTTAAATGATAGATAGAGCTATTATTGGCTTGAGTTATGCACCGGCAAACCATTGAAGAAATGTAAATAGCAAGCTTTCAGTTTTTCCCGCTGATGGTTCTGGCTTAGTTGGATCATTTTATGGTCCTTTTGTACTTGAACGATCCCGATCGCTTTACTGAAACCTGTTAGACGGCAAATGCCAAATAACAAAAGTGTAAGACAGTTGAGAAATGAAAAATAGGATGTTCATAGAAGTTGTCAAGAGTCAAGACGGGATGAATTTTATGCTATGTAATGTAACGCTAATGACAACACACGGATGAATTTTATGTTATGTAACGCTAATGACAACGCAGCAAACATTGGACGGGAAAGAATATTCGGTGGATAACCTCTAAAATTAATTATGGAATATAAAAATTAAGTATGATGTGCTTATCAAAAGAGTAAATTATTATTAAGACGCACAACATCATTAACCATCCCTTAAATGAACTCATCCAATTAAAAGTTCATGGGAGGAATGATTGTTTCCTATGAACATGACATGAGATGAGACTAACCCGCAAGTCCGCAACCTTCTCTTTTAAAATTTTACATGATATGTTAAATTTTTATATCTATTTTTTCCTTTGTAAATATAAGTTTGGTAGGAGCCTTTCCTTCACATCCAAGTACTATTATTTGGTTTAGGCTGGCAGTGAAGGCATGTGCGAATAATGCGATGTCCATAAAAGTCAATTAAAAACTTCCAGAAAAACAATGATTGAGAAAAAAGGAAAAAGAAAAAAAAAACTGTGAAAGTAAATATTTTTGTTTGTTTGCGGCGTAACTGTAAACAAAAACACGTCATTTAATTAAATTTCACCGGTAGAGATCAGATGGCATGTGGCTTTGCAATCCTAATAATGCATATGCATCGGTTTGGTAGGTTTGTGTGCTGAATCGCTGGAATTGAAGAGTCGGTGTGGTAATAGATGGATTCCATGACATAGGGAGGAGGAGCATCCATCCCTACGAATTAGCGAAGCTTAGCAATGAAAGGCGTCTTTTCGGCGCCCGGTGATTACATTCACTTTAAGTCTCAAGTCCCTCTCCACAAAATCCCTGTATGTTCTCTTTTCCCTTTTCGTTTCTCCCAATTGCGAACTTCTAGGTTTTACACAATTACTTCATTCTGAATCCCCTGTTCTTCCTTAGCAAAGCGCCGCCGATAGGTTCTTCCAAGTTATGATGATGATATGTATGTTTAAATTAAATGGTTGCCTTTGTTGTTGATGTGATAAAAGGTAGCAATGCGAATTGCCATGGATTGGTCATTTCCTCCAGAACCTTCTGGATACATGACTGTTTCAACATTCATAACTAGATTCTGCTTACTATTGAATCATTTAACTGGCTTTGTGGCTTTCCGTAGTTGATACTTGCTTTCATTGGGGTCATGCTATTTCATTCTCTAGTTGATACTTGCTTGCAGATTGGCACCAAGCAGTGGCGATATTATGACTTTGGTCCAAAAGTTGTGCCTCCACTTATATGCCTTCCTGGAACAGCTGGAACGGCAGATGTATATTACAAACAGATCATGTCATTATCCATGAAGGTACTGCATATCATGACAGCCTAAATGTTATCACATCCAAATCCAATGTATTTCCACTAATTACCATCAACATCAAGTGAGAGCACTGCCTATTGTGGGAGTTGAAAACACCTAATATTGAACATTTCATCTTACATTGATAGTCAAGAGTAGAAGTTACTTAAAGATTAGGTGGCTACTTAAAAAAGTAACATGACTTTATGTTTTAATTTTATCTATACATGCATGATCCAATGGTTGAGATTTATTCCCTCACTCTCATAATAAGTCTGATTGGTTTAAGAAAACATATTCTGTTTTCATTTTTTGTTTATACTTTGTTTCCCGTTTTCAAATATTTGAAAACAAGAAGTGAAAATAGAAAGACATTCACCCCCCCCCCCCCCCCACAACCCACATACGCACAATGATAAATTTCTCATAGGTGAGATTAGGCTCTCATGAGTGGAATAAATCTTAATCTTACAACATAAATGAATGGTCAAGATTAGATTTGAATAAAACAATCTTGACCATCTATGTATAACCATATGGTCAAGAATAAGTCCTCTCACTTCTTAATTCACACACACAGACAAAGCATGCACACTGAAAGAAAAGCTGAACATAATCCTTTGAATATATAGATAACACATGGATAACATAAAAAATGCTCTTTACCAGTTCTGACTGCTTCTGAACAAAAGAGAAACATAACCTAGGTATCAGTTAACTACATGATGAAATATAGTTAATGGTAAAGCTTGTTTTGGCTGATTAAATGATCTACTAGATATTTCTTTTACATTATGAATTGAACGAAAAAGATATATCTCTTGCTGATTTAATATTATGAATTGAATTTCATAAATGCATATGTGAGATATATTTGTTGGGATATATGTTTCCTTTAAAAATTGTGAACCCTATCTCTGTTACTAATATATCCTACTCTTATAACTTATAGAAAAGGGTTGGTTGTGCATATTAGTAATATAATTCGTATAACATCATTTGTGATAAATAGCATTATGCAACAGAATTTTCTTATCATATATTGCCTGCTAACATGAATTTATTAGAGTTTTAGTTATTTGTTAGTTGCATACTTTGTACTTTCAATGATTCTCATGTATTATAATTCTAGAAGGAGTAACCAAAGTGTTCATCTTATGCAGGGTTACCGTGTCATATCCGTCGATATACCTCGTGTATGGCATCATACCGACTGGATTCAAGCATTTGAAAAGTTCTTGGATGCTATTGATGTACACCATGTATGATCTCCTCAAACTTTGATCATAATTTTACTACCAACTTTTTACTTATCAAACTGGTATTTAGCATTATCTGCTGTCTTTCATCTATAAATTTTTATGACATTTTCTTATGTAGTTGCTAGATATGTATAAATCGTTAGCTTTTGAAGCCACTTGTACTTACTTTGGTATCATTTATCAAACAATTTGATACCTTTACTCTATGTTGGAGAAATTGATTATTGCAATTAATGGAAAAGCTCTGTATTGCTAGTTTGGGACTAATTTAAAGAGTTTCTTTAATGTCTCTTGAGCTTCTTATAATTTTTCAGTTTTTTATATCCTTTGACATCCTTATATTAGATAAAAGTATTTTACTTATGTCTTGCACCATTATCATTTTGTAGGAGTTGTAACATACTATAACTTGGATATTGTGTGGGATATCTACATACCTTTATCATATGAAGGGGATGACTCCTAGACACTTCTAAGATTTTGCAACATGCTATAGGATTTGAGTAGGTCAAACAACTCAAGCCCGAGCTAAAGCCTAACTTCAGTCTCGGAGCATTGGCCCAAGTATGGAATTACACACTTAAACTAGAGTTTAAAGTTTAGTGTTAAGAGCCTCTTTAAACCTACTCACTTCAAATTTCCTAATTTGATGAACTGACTGGTTATAATGAATTAAATTGATTTCCAGATTTCTGAAGCCAAGTCCTTTTCTATTAGATTTCAAGACCCAACATGTGAGCCTAAATATATTCCAATCTGTTAGAATATATGAAAGAATGTCTTATAATATCTTGATTGATTTTGTCTTAGAGTAATTTAGAGTAAGTTAGATTATCTCTTAGGATTGGTTTCCATATTTCCTTATATATTTGTTTTATCTAATTAGGATTAAGACTTAAGAGTTTAGTATTAATATAAATAAATATTAGTTCTTTGTCTTCTATAATAACATCCAACTTATCATTCACATCATGTCAATATAGTTTTGTTATTTTGAATTTTGAATATTCCTTTTCCTCCCTCTATACCTAAAGGACTAAAGCCTATAACTTCTACACAATCCTACCTAAATTGCAGGTTAGCCATCTTTTAATGTTTCTATGGTTATTCAAGTTACTTGTAAGTTATAATCTCTTGCATGATTTTTAGTTAAAGCTTTAGGTCTGTTTTGATAAAAGCCCAAATGTTCCTACCACAAGTGTTTCAGTAAGGATATAGTTTGCTTCTGGAAGAATGTTTTGTTTGGTCAAGACTCAAGTTCTGGTCCTAAATTGAATTTTTCATCACTAGTATCTTGTAGGATTAATCTTTCTGGAAGTCAATTCTATCAATGATAGGAAAATTGCTTAGAAATTGAAAGTTAAGTAAAACATACATCTGAATGTTTTGTTCATATGACTGTTGAGTGTGAAATGTGCTCTACATGATGCATGCTTTTAATAGTTTTAACAACGAACCTCTCTACTGACTGTGCTTACTATGTCCAAATATCTGTCTAATATATTTCGGTGACATAGATTCAAACAACTCAAGAAAATATTTAGTAAACTAATTTAATCTGTGACAGATACATCTTTATGGAACATCACTTGGTGGCTTCCTAGCACAACTCTTTGCTCAGCATCGTCCAAGACGAGTTCGGTCATTGGTTCTATCAAATTCATTTTTGGAGACACGAAGCTTCTCTGCTGCAATGCCATGGGCACCCATGTACTTTTCTCAGATTCTATTATAGAGAGTAATAATAGATAGGCTAGAAATGGGCAAATTGCCTTTGGTTGTGTCCTTTTCATTTATGAAAGATAAACTACAATTTGTGCTGACCTAGTGAAATTTCTGGTAAACAAATGCATCAATGATTACTTTGCCTACATAATTTGGACTGTATGCTCTGTCAAGAAATTGTTATAGGTATAATCACATTAATCACAAGGAAACTAGAATATTTTTAAAATGATGGATTTATTTGTGTGGCAGAAGACAAAGTACTCCTTATTCCTTAATATTCCATTAAATTCTGCATCTTCCATAATCACTATTGTGAGCCCTTGCTGATATATATCATATGCCTGACCTTGGAATGAGACATTTTTATAAAATAAAATTATAAAACACTGCATTATCTGTCATACTTGAGAATTTCTAATTGTATTTCCTGAGAGTTCTTCAGTGGATCTATTCTGTTCTCCATATATTAACTGATCCAGTTTTACTGTTACATTTACAGTGTTGGTTGGACCCCTTCTTTTTTGTTGAAGCGGTACGTCTTAACAGGAATTCGTGATGGTCCCCACGAACCATTTATTGCAGATTCAGTGGACTTTGTTGTTTCTCAGGTACTGTTTTCTTGCATAATCTGATGCTCATCGCATTCTGCTACTGGTGCCTTTCTGTATGCTATAAGTTTTCTCTCTTCGAGAATTGAGACAACAAAGAGTTTCCATTTTACTTGAGTGTGGAACTAGTAAATTTTTCTCAGGCAAATCCTTATCCTGCTTATGATAAACTTGTTTATTTTTGTCTTAATTGTGTTAGATAACTTGTTTGATTTACTTGATTTTGTAATAATGACTTATTCAGGTGGAAACCCTCTCTAGAGAAGACTTGGCCTCCAGATTATCACTGACTACAGATGATGCTTCAGTGGGACCCCTTCTTCTTTCAGATTCATTTATCACTATAATGGATGTATGTCATCACAGCCATAATTTGCTGATTTCTGTACCATGCAGATCTCCTTGTTCTGAAAAGAATTGCTTTTTTGCATGGCTTTATTTTAATCTTAGTTTTTTAGCTTCTGGATCAGTTTGTTACCTTATTGTCTTGGTGTGCCTAGTTTTTTCTGTAATACCACAACCCTCTAGTTGATATGCTAAATTCTGCTGGCACTAGTTTCTCAAGTTCGTCCGAAACATGCATACATTTTGCTTGTGATGTTGTGATGAAAATGTCTAATGTTTTATTACTATGTATGACTATTGTCTGGTTTGCCATTCAATTATGACACAATGAATAATGTTGTATAAGATGTTACATAACTCCACTTTCATCTTTTTCTACATGGTCTTGCACCTTTCCTAAAGACTAATGACTACTGTGCAATTCCTCAACAACTTAAAGATCAATTGAGTGAAAGGTATCCTGAGGCAAGACGCGCATATTTGAAAACAGGTGGAGATTTTCCTTTCCTTTCACGGCCAGATGAAGTCAACTTACATCTTCAGGTATGTGTGGTATACCACTTTTCTTGGGTTTTGTTGTGCTCATGGATTTATTATTTAACCTCTGTAATCATGGCAGTTGCACCTTAGGCGTGTTGGTGTGGAAGCTCGGCCAGATTTGGTTCACAGTATTCCTAAAGGTGATCTTGGAGGAAGTCCTAGCAAAGAGAATGAGGGAGATGACTCGGACAAAACACATAAGGACGATAGGGGAGGCCCGGAAAATCCATCTGCTGAGAGTGAGATACATCCCCCAGAAAGCTCTGAATACCATAATTTAGACAACCAGCCACTTGAAAGTTCAGAATGTTGCAACTTGGATCATGAAATCACCTTATGTGTCTTTCCTGGTGGATTCACGAAGGAAAAGTACATTGTGCCTCCAGAAACTCCTGTACATTTCATGTGGGAATATATTGTTCTTTTTCATGTTCTACGTTACATCAGTTCACTGTACATTATCCGGAACTATTCTTTGGAATTTAGGCAAGTTGTGTGAGTTGGAATTCTTTTCAATATATTATGTATCATGAGAACCGAGTGCGTGAAAGAAAGTTGCTAAGGTCGACCTTATTATGGACTGGATTTATGAGTTCCTTTTGTTATGTTAATTATTTGAAATATGAAGGTAGGATGTAAAATGTTAAACCATTAAATTTATATTTCAAGTTCCAAGTTTTTAAATGATGATTGACCTGAAAATGTTTTGTAAAATTTTTGTCTCTTGTTTGGACTTCGGAGTGAGTATGCGAGTTAAACTTATTACTCTTTATTTATTTATTTATTTGATTACTTTGATTTAAAACGAATGTGATCATTGAGAACACGAAAGAACAATGGCTCGAAAGGAAGATTCAAAATGATAAATTGATAATGGACCATTGAAATGTTTTCTAGAGTTGTAAATTCAACTGAGTAAAGGATCTTAGACTAATTAACAGGCTATTGTAAAATGCAAATGAGTAGGATCTCAATGCTCGACCAATTTGGTAACAACCACTGAGTTGCGTAGCTGTATTGAATCAAATCGGAACTTGAGAAACGCATCAATAAAAATAGCCTGTACTATCAAATGTCAACCTCATCCGATCTCGTCTTGAGAGCGATTGCTTCCCCTAGTCTTGTATTCTTCCATATTTCCATGCATCTCTAAACACGTAACATAAACCCACTTTATGATTGTTTAGCTTGAACTAATAAAACCAGCATATTTTACATTTTTTGGGTGCATTATGCATTTCTGCTAATGCATTTCTACCGGTTTCTGAGCCAGCTGTATGGATATATTTTACTTTTTTCTTTTTATTTCTGTCAAATGAATCGAATTATTGCTGCAGCTCATACAATATATCATCAAATGCGATACCCAAAGAGTAGCTCCCAAATCAAAATTCAGTAACTACTTCATAGTGATTAACAAATATGAAATTCTGTAAGCCCAAATTATCATTTCCAATATGTTTTCAAAAACTATTATTCTGTCCCATTTATCTCAGTCCTGGTGACCAAACAAAAAGAGCGATTGACAAAACTTGTTTATAAAATAGCTTGTCAAGTTATGATTCACAAATCACAATCATACTGCATACTTGAAATTATTAGGTTCTGACTTATTGAATATAATGGCTCAATTATGATTTGCTACATAATTTAAAATGATCAATAATTAGAATACAAACTTCCATTTCATTTTTTAAGAAAAATACACTGTAAATAAGTTTCTTTTGAAAGGCACGTAAAGATTTCCATTTGCTATCATATGTTGTATGCGTCGTTAGGGTTGCCAATCGTTGCAGTGTAGACGAAACGACGCACGCCACCGTGATCAATCACATCTGCCCATAGCTAATCTACGAACAGCTTCAGCTATTTCACGCTTGGGAGAACATAATTTTGTTTGACAAGCAAAACAAAACAAAAAAACATATATAGAAAATTTCAAAAACATCTTAAGAATTTTAAAAAATCATATTAAAGAAATGAAATTTTGATTGATGCTCATTTGTGCATATCCAATACTTGATCCCAAAGCCAACATAAAATAGACCCGTTTTTCCTTCAGAAACCAAATGCATAAATGTATCGTACAAATGCAGTAAAATATGTAATCCTTCAAAACTTTTCAACATATATTACTTGAAACTAAAACCAAAAACACAAGTCAGCCATGTCTAAAGATGACAACAGCTCGTTCTCCAATAGTTAAAAGAAAAACACGACATTGATAACTTGTAGAGACCATAGGTTCTTGGCAAACTTAGGTACCGCATCACCTATCTAGACTCCAAATAAACCTAAATATGATATGGTAAATTGCTAGTCCAGCCGCGACTGCAAAGCAGTAAAACGCATGAAAGTCCATACATTCTCTCTAAGCAACCAAAGTGCTGGCGGTTGTTGATTCACTGCAAATGTCACAAGTCATTAATAGCAGGACGGGTACAGTAGAATTGCACCAAACAAAAAGGGGAAGATTGGCATGCTCAAATTACAAATGTGCCAAAGCATCATGCTGATGTGTGCACTCCAAACAAAAATGCATAACAAATATAGCACACTAACAGAATTTGAATTAAAACTAAAGCAAAGCATGACATGTAACATAATATTATCAAGTATGTATTGCTTACTGAACATCACTTTTAAGAAGATTAGTATCTGCATGACACTGATTATCTATGCTGTCCATTTTAACAATGATCAGTAGGGGTGTAAACGGGTCGGGTTTGGGGTAAATAGAAGTCCAAACCAATAGAATCACTTCGGTTATGGTTTGGGTCGGTTTCAGCATTTTCCACTTCACAACCCGAACCGAACCAATCCGACCTTCAACGTGTCGGGTCGGGTCTCGGGTTTGAATGAAAAAAATTCTTAATTGTGTAGAAAAACGTGAAAAAAATTAAAAAAAACTAAAAAAGTGGTTATTGCAATTTTGATTATTTATAAGTTATTTCCATTTGAACCAGAACTAATGTATAAAATTCAATTCATATTGAATTAAAAAAAAAAACCTGTTAACATAACTAATGCAAATGCAAATTTATAACAAAACCAGCAAATGCAGATCCTAATACTTTTCCCTTTTCCATCAATAACCAACCAGCATCACAAAAGCAAAATGATCAACCATAATACCCACACAGCCACATTCAGATCTTGTGAAGCTTCTCGCCCTTCACCATCGGGTTTGCATTCGCGATCTGCTCCCTTTCCATCTCCTTGAAATCGAACTCGCACTCCTTGAGTTTGAGGACAATTCATTCTTTGGTTTTGGGGGAATGCAAACTGCAGCAAACTAGAAAAAAAAGGGAATAGCCGAAACCCTAAGAGATCGAATTTGGGGGAAAAAATCCTCACCTGAGAACGATCTTCAACCAATGGGAAGAGAAAGACGATGGTGACGAGACGACGGCGGCGACGAGCAGAGGGAAACCGGTGAACAGAGGTGCGGAAGGTTGAGAAAGATAGGGCTTGGGTCGAATGACTACTCGGCTAGGCACACAGCTTCTACAGAGAAGAACGACTAGGTGAAATGAGCCTTCAACGGCGGCGACGCGGCGGCGAGCAACAGTGAAGGGACGGAGGAAGGATATTGCGTGCACGGCGAGAGAGAGGGAGGCTACTCTTTGGAAGCAGAGAAACTGAGAAAGGGAAATGTTTTTACAAAATGAAAGGGGATCTGAAAACCCCAATATGAACGCGCAAAATAAGCACCTCGGTTCGGGTTCAGGTTGCTCGGTTCTGAAATATGAGAACCAGATACCCGAACCAATTAACACCGGGTTGGGTTTAAAATTACCCGAACCGAACCAGGAACCAAACCAAACCAACCCACCAATTTCAGTTTGGATCAGTTCGGGTCGACCTGAACCCGCTTACACCCCTAATGATCAGGAAACAAATCACAAACTAAGGATAAGCTGCACGTGGTTACTAATGTCACCCATCTCAAATAAACACCCAAACGTGCTTCCAAAACAGAATTGAAGTGAATGGTAGATAGAATCTGAAATACTTAATAATTTACTTGACTTCCACTTCATTTTTTCTCAACTCAAGCCTCCAACCATAACAGTATAGCATAAACATAAATGGTTTATGCAGCAATCCAAGTAAGCCAAGGATAAATACGGACTGAATATTTTGCCCCAGAGTAGTTTTTTATTCAACTCAAAATGCATTAATAAAATAATAGCAGAAAGGTCTTAATACCAATGTGCCAAGTGCCAAGTGCCAAGACGTACATATCATTATGCTTATTCCTTGACACTTTAACTTTATCACACAGGTTACTTGACAAACATACATTGCAATTGCAGCAAAAAAATCCCTCACATTGATCTACCATGCCAAGACTCAACTAAACCAAAATAATTTATTTACCAATGACATAAGCCAAGGCATTAGTAATCTTCTTCCCAAATAGAAATACACTTAACAGGTGAGTAAAGGCAAGTTTCCAGTGTTACCAGAAACAACCAAACTAACAATGTAAAGACCAATTGCAAAAGGAGAATAGTTAGGGGTGGCAGAGTACTTACTACTTCCAGACTGGTGGGAGCTTCTTAGTCTTCTTGTAATAGCGAGCAAGTCGGTGGATTCTGCTCTCCACAAGAATCAACCTAAACTTGGAGTCCTTGTCCTTTCTGTTCCTCTCCAAATGCTTCCTAATTGAAACTGCCTTCTTGATCAAATGGTACAGATCCTCTGGAATTTCAGGCGCAAGTCCTGAAAAATCAACCCGAAAACATTCATTCCTCTTATTGTTTTCACTTTAATCTAAAATAACACGAATTCAGAACGGCAATTGCAGACAGAAAGGACAAACCGTGAGCTTTGAGGATGCGAAGGATTTTGCTGCCAGTGACGCTCTTAACCTGAGCGATTCCGTGAGAATCTCGAAGAATGACACCGATCTGAGATGGCGTCAAACCCTTCTTCGCGAACTTGCAGATATTCTCTTCAACCTAAAAATCAAGGAGAAAAAAATAAAGCTTTTAGCAATGCGAGATAAACATGGTATAAGAATAACCAAAAATCTTAGTATACGAATCTGAAGATATGCTTGTGAGAGAGAGAGTTACATCTTGGGAAGAGATCTTGAGCCAGCTTGGAGGTGTCCTCTTGTATGGAAGAGCAGAAGAGGATATACCCTTACTGAAAATATATTCAAAAAATTGATTGTTAAACAGAGAGAACAAATCTGATGGTAAAAGATGAGTGAGATTGGGATTGGAATACGAACCCACTGCTGTGCATACGTCCCATGGTTGCTGGAGCTGGAGCTGGAGCTGCGCGCCTTCTGATTAGGGTTTTGCCGAGACCACGATTTTGTGAAACCCTAGACTTTCTGCAGTAGGGTAGCTTTTATAAAAGAAACAATCAGTTACCATGATGCTACGTCGTTTTAGGTATATTCATGGTCCAGATATGGATCGGGCCAACCCGACCCAACTAGATCAATCACTTTTTTAAAAAAAAAATTAATTTTCCAGTTTTTATTTTAGTTTTTATGATTTTTTTTTTACAAAATTATGTATATATATAAAATCTAAAATACCTTCAATCCAAACTGAACAAATGAACTAAAATAAATAAATAATTTAACCACATTTTTTCAAGGATGTGGGCATTTTGCTTTTTTTTTTTTTGGTCGAAATTGGAGGCTTTGCTTGTGCACCCTTAGTTGAGACATTACCTATTGGGCTTGGAGATAGAGCTGTCAAATTAGCTCATTTAGCTTAACCCACCCCTAGTCCATGTGGGTCAGGGCCAAAACAGCTCATAGGACCCAAAAGCATCTCACAAAAAAGCCCATAGGGCCAAAAGGCCCACAAAGCCCTATGGACTAGGGCCGGCCCGTGGACCTAAATTTTTTTTTTAAAACATGCTAGATAAGCCCACAGAGTGGGCTGGCCCACTCTAACGTCTATCTAGCCCACTCTAGGCAGCACACACACACACATATATATTATTTTTCTAAATTTCGTCCAAAAAGTTTGTATAGTCTTGATGAAATTGTTGATCATGCCAGTGGTTCAACTTTGACACTAA
This sequence comes from Sesbania bispinosa, assembly GCA_026901365.1. Classification (NCBI taxonomy): domain Eukaryota; kingdom Viridiplantae; phylum Streptophyta; class Magnoliopsida; order Fabales; family Fabaceae; genus Sesbania; species Sesbania bispinosa. Next base: position 1,548,927 of record QLOH01000131.1, on the reverse strand, counting down.
GTGGTTTTGAGAAGTTATTGAATGTTGCGATGAAATGTGTTGAAGAGACATAAAATGAGTGACGTGGTGAGTGAAATTGAAAACATATTGCAGTCAAACTCCAGGGCGAGGGATAAAAAATGACCTTCAATTTCTTCTAGATATGAGGAGGTAAGCTGAGATAGTTCCTCATGCCATCCTTATAGCAATTAGTTATTTTGATTTCCATATCCAAAAGTAAGTAAATACTATTTGAAAACGAGTTCTTCTTCCTTAACTTTATCAAGTATTAGTTTGCCTTGTTTTGTAAAAACAAAAACAAAGGAGCAATGTTGGTTGGTGCAGTATGTGTATATATAATATATACACACATGTTGTGATTTATGAAATATATAATGTATATATAGATGTTATAAAAATGTTGTGATCGTATGTGTGTGTATATATATATATCCTTTGAGCTTAATATATAAAAACCCGATTTCGGTGCAGAGGTGTTGCTCGGGTTTAATTTCGGTGCAGTGAATGTGAATACATAATTTTACAAAATTAAGTGAAATGTAAAATTTGTAAAGTGTGGGCTGACCCACCTATCAACCCTGTCCTAGCCCACATTATGTGGGGTTTGTGTGAGTTGGGGCTTTTAAAAGCCCCTTCTAGTGAGTGGGCTGTGTGGGTTGGGGTTATAAAACAGGGCCAAGTGAGTGGGGCTTGGGGCTGTTTTGACAGCTCTACTTGGAGATGATGTTAACAATGGGTTTCACCCATGCCTAGATGGTGTTAGCCTACATGATGCAAGAAGGCTCGGGTGATAATAAAGATTCTAGTATGGGAGAGCAACAAATGAATTTGCAGGTATTATTTTTTCAATACATCACAAGGCACACTCCATCCTTAATAAGAGGGAATCCAAGATACTTTCCTAAATTAAAAGTAAATTGTATGAAAGATATGCTAGTGAACTTTTGGCATTGGGATTTTAACACAAACACAAATCAAAAAGCTCTATATTTTGAAACATTTACCTTGAACCCTAAAGCTAAGTAGAACTTTGATATTAGGGAATTAATGAGCCAAATTTGGCGTGTTTTGCCTTAACAAAAAAAACAAGACATCATTTACAGAGAACATATGTGAAATAAAAAGCATTTTTTTCTTAATGATATAGCTTGCCGTTTTTTAAATACTTCATTTTAAATAGCTAAAGCTAGCATTTCCATACAAAGGAAAAATAAATATGCTAAGAGTAGATGATCCTGCCTCAACCATTGGATAGGAGAGAACTTAAGGAGTCTACTCCAGATCCATTCAAGAGAGAGAGAGAGTGTGTGTGTGTGTGAATAAATAACACAAAACACCATTACCTTAGTAGTAGTAGAGAAACCACATGAGAGTGTGTTATAAAAAAATTTCTATCCACTCTATCATAGGCCTTCTCAAGATCAAGTTTAAAGGTTAGGTCACCAGTCATTTCCTATTTTTCCCATGCATTTGATGGGTCACTTTGTGCAAAATAACACTACAAAAAAAATCGAAATTTAGTGGCAGTCAAAAAATCGATTTTCTAGCGGTTTTTTACTGCCACCAGTGGGTTATCCAGCGGTCCCCAACAGTGCCAGGATAACGTATGGCACTAAATGTTTCTAGCGATTTTTGCCTAAATGCTGGCAGAACCGCCAGTATATGCAGTGAAATTTATTGGCGGTTTCAAACCCCCACTATCCGTTTACATTTTTGCAGATTAATTTTGTAGCTAATCTGTAGTGAATCAATAGTTAAATCATTGTATTGAAGATTGTGCTTCAGTAGAGAGTACTCATGTTGCCATTGTTGCAAACATCTCATAAACCTACACCAATGTTCTCTTTTAAGTTATTCTTATTCTTTTCCTACTAATGTAGGGAAAGCCATATCAACATGCTTAATTTCAATAATCAGTGCAAGATCCCCTGTATTAATAATGGTTATGACTATTTCTCTTTCAAAAGTGCTCTGGAAGCATACAATAAACATCTTATCTACTGTAGTTGAAATCAATCATACCTCGCATGCCTTTTTGCAGACTCATAATCCTCTTTGAAGGTTCAGCTTCATCTTTGTTGCTTTTGATCAGCTTCTCCACCTCAGCTTTTGGAACCCTCATTTTCAAACTCACCCCACCACCATTATTCTTCTCGGACCCTTCTCTTCCACCACCACAACACCACCGACATGTTGAAAATATGGTAAGTTAATGAAAGTTATCAAATAGTAGTATATAGCATAAGAGCCAAGTGAAGTGGTATTTACCTGAAAAAATCCCCACTCCTCACAAGCAGTTGCAAGGCTGCAAAGTTCACTGAAAACTTCATCTTTGTTCCCTTTGCTAAAGTTAGAGAAATCAATGACAGACATGTCAGTGTTTGGTGGGGAAAGAGCAGTAGGAAGTATTGGCCTTTCTGTCATGTCTCGTACAAATCTTTGAGGAATTGTCCTTGGCTTAGTTTTGTATAAAAGTTATAAAGCTCCATAAAAATTAAAAAAAAGAACAATAACAAAACAACTCCTTTCATAAAGCAACCCAAAATGGAAGCAGAAGGAAATTTGGAATTACTTACATCTGCTAATCCAAATGAAAGCCAACTTAAATTTATGACCATTCAAGTTTTCCATTGGAACCACCTAATAAGTAATTAGCATCATGAAGATACCAAATCTCCTATTACTGATAATAAGAGATACCTACCATAAAGAACAAGGGATCCTCAGTCCTCACAGTATATATATATATATATATATATATATATATATATATATATAATATCTTGATGAGAAAAATAACAAGTTAAAACCAAACTTATCATACAAGAGTTACATAAAGCATCAAGGCTCAATTTTCAAACCAGCTTATTATTAGATGCAACAAATATGATAATAATGCAAAAACTATAAATAGAAATCTATTGAAACAATAACAAGCTCCCATTCAAATTGAGTTAAACAGCCAACAAGCAAGATTTCAAATGTTAGAAAATCCCAGGCACGATGTAGAGTTCCTTAAACTGAGCAAAATTTGCTACATTTAGAGATATTTTGAAGGGAAAAAAGTGAAGAACAAGATAATAAAATACAGTTCTTAGTTCTCAGGAAAGGTTTGCCAAGAAAAGGTATGGTTTTAAGCACTTGTATAAAAATGGAAAGCTAAACATACTTAAATAAAACACAAGAAGAAGAGCATGTTATTCTAAAGATAGTGTTATTCTAAAAGCAGCAAGAATTGACTCTTGAATGTAATTTTAATATGTAACAATTGTAGAAACAATATCCAATTAATTAAGCACGATTATTTGCAATTCTTCTGATAAATTGCAAGGCTCAAATGTTCTGGTAAGAGAAGTATAGTAAAACATAAGTAGCTTTACAGAAGGCTGAAAGGGAAAATACAATGTTGATCCCACTTAAAAGATTTGTTGAGTTGATTAAACTTGCTCAAAACAATGACAACACTGGTTCCTTCAATCTCAAGTTAGAAACAGATCAGTATGTGCACCCTTTTTAGGAGGTTCTTGCAATGCCTCGCTCTAACAACAAAAGAAGATCCAAATAAGCATACATAAAAAGACCTTAATTCAAGTGTCAATCATCTCAATTTTCAAGCCATGGCAAAGATGAAATTAAAGGCACTAAACCGAACTCCTAAGAACCTAATACGCTTTCTTATCTTCTTCCGGTTCGCTTCATAAACACTGACGATGCGGCGCGACCATAAACGCAGGATCTGGTGCAGTGTGGAACGGGGACAAAGGCAACCATTGATGCTGAATCCGGTGTGGCTGTTGACAGAGGCAAGCACGGCGATGGAAGCTCATAAAATTCCAAACGCTGGCTGCTCCGTTGAAACCCTAGCTCAGATCCGGTTGAAACCTTACCACTTTTCAGTTCAGAGAAAAGAAAAAGAAAATGTAAATCTCACAGAATTTGATAATTTTTTTATTTTCCCTTTCTCTGACTCTAGACAAATGAGTATACATGCGGACCCAATTTCCAAACCCCCAATACACGCTTTATGGAAAGGAATTATTTAAAAATTTAAAATGTTTATGGCGGTCCATAAAGTGTAGAAAATGTCTCAAACCGCCAAAAAAAGGAAGAAATTTATGGCAACCCACCGAACGCCAAAACAACATTGTTTATTGGTGGTTTTTAATGAACGGCACTAAAATATTGCCACTAAATAACAATTTTTTTGTAGTGTAATAACATTGTTAGTTGTTTCCTAACCAGGTATAAAACTATTTTGAAGGGAACCTATTAAAAAAATCTAGAAATGGCCTCAATCTCCAACAAGCACTTTAGTGATAATCTTGTAAATTACAAAGACTAATTAGTCAAAACTCCCTAAAATTAAAAGGATGGTCAACTTTTGGAATGAGTGAGTAAAGATCTATGTAATTAAAAAATACCTATGGCAAAGACATCATGAACTAGACCTCACACATTATCAACGATAATATGCCAAAAATCTTTGTAGAAAATTGCTTACAAATTGTTAGGGCGTGAGTCCTTAAAAGATTTCATATAATTTAAGGTGACAATGCTTCTTCTTTAAAAACTTTTTTAGTAAGGGCACTTACTCCTTCTTGTAATAGATGAGGAGTATTAAACATACCTAACACTTCAAGTCTCACTATTTTCTTTGTGCAAAGGGGAGTTTTAAAAATTCCATAGCTTCCTCATAGATAATCTCATTATTCGAGCACCAAATACCATTAGGAAGGACAAGGCAATGGATTTTATTTTCCTTCTTTCTCCTAATGATGGTTTGCGTATGGAAAAAGCTTATGCTGCAATTCCTAAACTTAGCCAATGCTATCTTGATTTTTTAAACTAGAAAACTTATTTTTATCATAAACAAATTTGAAACTTTTCATTGGGGTCGAACAAAATATTAAAAACTTTTGATTAAAGGTATTAGTATATTTTAAACATGAAAAAGAAATATTTTAGATTCTTTATCGTCCAATCTTAGGAAAATTAAATTGAAACCAAATAAAAAATTATTTTAATTTTAAATACCTTAAATTTATTTAAAATTCAAATCAAGATAAGCCTCATAATAAACATCTAAAAAGAGTCAAAGGGAGGATTTTATGATCAAATTAAATCAAAAATAAAAAATTAAATATTATAAGACATATTTATGATTAGAAATTCACAATAAAAGACCTTTGACGCTTGAAAGATTTTGTCCCTTCAATAAGATTTCCTTATTTTCTCACTTTTTTTTCTTGACTTTGAAATTTTCTAATTTTTTGTTCACTCCCACTAACTCCTCTAACATTCTTTTGAAATTTTCTCCTTTTTTCCCTTGTTCTCTTTACTTATAGGCTTAATTGCACTTTTGATCCCCCTATTATCATCAATCCGTGATTTTGGTCCCCCTATTATTCCAAATTCGCGATTTAGTTCAAAATTTTGGTCCCCCTATTTTCAAAATCTATGTGTTAGAGTGATGTGAATCCAACCTTGAGGAAAGGGGGCGGCCAAGGAGAAGGAGTTGCTGAATTTTTGTTTCTTGTTTACATTAAAATTAAATAAATGGTTGAACAATTTTCATCACATGGGGCGGCCACTTAAAAGAAATGAAGGCTGAATTATGACTCAAGAAGACAAGGGAGGTTACAAAATAAATTGGCATTCAGGAGTTGATTACAAGACTTAAAAGGGGCGGCCAACATTCATCACATGGACGTTACAAATTGATGGAGCAACAAGCAATTAATCTTTGGGCTGTTTTGTCTTCCATATGGAGCGGCTACTTTAAGACTAGATCAAGAGCCAATTTATTCCTTGTTGGTTGTTATGAAAAACATGTAAATGTGCGGCCACATGTGGAAAATATTGGCTGAATTTTTCTAGTAGTATAATTGTCTAAGTTTAATGATTTTTAGTAGGATTAAATAGGATTGCATGAAAGTTACATGGAGGGCATTTTAGGAAGAAATAGGCGTGGATTGCATGGCTGAATTCATGCCCTATTTGACCTGGTTTGTAAGGACTATAAATAGCCATGTACATGCATACAATAAATTTGGAAGTTTGAATCAGAATTTTTATTTCATATTGGAGAGTGTCTCTCTAATTTTCTTGTTAATTCAAGAATTGAGTTTTATCAAAGGTCCTTCATCCCTTTGTGTGTATAACTCTTAGGCTTATCTTCCATCCTTGGAAGTGTGACGTCTATCAAATTCCATTCCATCTTCTTACCTTTTTTCCATTTTCTCGTTTATACCATTTCCCAAATTTCCTACTTATGATCATTTCAACCTAGATAGATCCGTAAAACGAATCCACCCCCTCGGGTTCACGTCATAGAGGGACCAAAATCGCAAATTTGGAATAATAGGAGGACCAAAATCGCGAACAAAAAAGTAAGGGGACCAAAATCACGGATTGATGATAATAGGGGGACCAAAAATGCAATTAAGCCTTACTTCTACCATGCTTTTTGATTGGTCTCTCTATTTTTATAGATTTATACTTTTCACTAATTCTCATATTTAACTTTGAATATCACCTTGTCTCACATAAATAGGGAAAGTAATTAATAAAACAATAACATAGAAAAGGAAACAAAAAAAAAGTTAAAACCTTTTTTAGAAAAAATATAACAAGTAGGCCTAATTAAAAATTAATAAAATATTTTATACGATATCTATATAATTAATAAAAATTTAATTATTCTTTTACGAGGGAGAGGCAAACATTGTTCACTATGCCTATGCTTTCAATAATAATATATGATCCACTCTTTGTGAATGTCAACATGTAAAATAATTAGAGAAACATAATCTACTTGTTCCTTCTTAAGCTGTAACCTTTTAATGCAAGCCTCAATATGACTTTTCTTCATATGGATGTTTATAAAAAATTCTTATTAAACTCCAAATTTTGTCTTGAACCTTAAGTATATTAGCTATGACATCCAGACAAGTAAGGAAGATTATATGGGTTGGCTCATCCCGGCTTGTGGTCAACCCATCAAAATACAAGACGGAACAACCTAAATTCGAAATTGGACGGGCCGAATGAGCCAACCCATTTAATGGACAAAATACAAAAATGGGACGGGTTGGGACAAATTAAGTCCATGAAAATCATTCAATCGCCATCCTCCAATTGAAGAATATAAGAGTCTCCCTTGGAAAACGACCCCCATCCACCATTGTCGCCAACGTCATCAACTTCATCTACATATCACAATTGAAGAAGAAAATAATTAAAGTGACAAATGATTGCATGTATACAAGTAATAAATGATCACATTCAAATAAATTATATTACCAAAACTAACAAAACCATGCAACCAATTGCAGACACACATAAAAGCTTCCACATTATTTTATAGGAGTTGACTCCTATACTTATTAAGATTATATAAGTCAATGTTGAATGCATATTCAGAGGTAACAATAGTAATAGGAATGCTCAACAAGTCATGGGCTATTAGTGATAAATCTGAAAACCAACTGAATTATACTTCCACCACTTCAATACATCCAAATCTCCATAAAACTTAAACTCCAATGTGGGCTCATCTAAATAAAGATCAAGTTGAGATTTTCCAGTTTTAGTGTGGCACAGTGTCTTGTGCATATCAAATTATTACATATTTCACAAGTGAAAATCAAAATAAAGTTTAAAAATTTAAAGAAATACACAATAGAAACTAATTAAAATATCTATTAAAAATAACTAAACTTACATCAAACATGTAGGACATGGATGAAGATTTGGCTTCCTTTTTTCTTAAACACCTTGGTGTAACATCATGAATTTTATTAAGTAAAATTAAATTAAATTAATAAAGTAGAAGAAATAAATAATAGGATTAATATTATAAGTAGTTTTATCCATAAGGTTATTTAATAAATAATAAGAATAATAAATAGAATAAGTGGGTTGAGAGTGGGCCTAGCCCAATTAAGTATTTATTTAAGGAGGGGTTCTCAGTTCACCCTAATCATTATTCGTAAAATCGTCAGAGAGCGAAATGCTAAGGAGGGGAGAAACGACGTCTCAAGGAGAGATTGTTGAAGGGTGATCATCAGGAACCAAGAAAGAACCTTCCCTGCTGATTGATCGATCTTCAATAAGGTACGGTGGGGGAAAGGGTGCTGCTTATATGTGCATGTGGGAGTGTTTGGGTTGTGAGGGCAACCATAAGACCCTCTAAGACTCTAAATTCGAAATTGATATATATATATATTGAGTATTGTATGATGAAAACATGTTGATTGATGATTAATTCTGTGAATCTTGGTGAATCTTGATTGAAATAGAAGAGGGTAGCGAGAATAGCGAAAAAGGGGTAAATAAGGGTTTGATGATTTGGGATTTTGATGGAATAACTGTGCAAATCTGTGTAAAGATTGATGTTTTTGCTGAGTTTGTTTGATATAAACGTGCATGATTGATGTATTAACCTTAAGGATTGATTAGAGGTTGAATAAGAGGGTTTAAAAGGGGTAAAAATCGCAAGAACTGTCATCTCGTGTCGCGGGTAATCGATTACAGAGGTCTGTAATCGATTACAGAGTGTTCTGGGCAGCAAGGGAGTGATTTTGGCTTGCTGGTAATCGATTACAGGGGTCTGTAATCGATTACCCGAGAGTTTGTTTGCTGGTAACCGATTACAGAGGGTGTGTAATCGATTACCAGAGTTTTGACAGCTTTCTCGCTTGAGAAAGAATGCGCTTGTTAAGGGTGCAAACGAGCTCGGAACCTTATCATATAGCATATCAAACTGAAGCCCCATATCTTAACTTTCTAATAGAAGTGGAATTATTTTAATTGGACACCTAGAACTATAGATATTTCCAAATTAGTGCACCAAGGTCATTAAGCTTAAAACTTGAAAATTCTAAAATTGAGGAATCGCCTCTGGTAATCGATTACAGCTGTTTGGTAATCGATTACCAGGTCAAAAATGAGTATGAGGGTGTTGTTTTTGTAATCATTGTGATCATTTAATTATTTGGTGTTAATTATATAATTTGTTTGTGGAATTAAGAGAGTTAAGTGGCTGTTTATAGAGTATTGATTATGGATGAGTTGATGATATGAATATCCCATGTGATGTTAGATGTTTATAATATTGAGATGTATGATGATGATGTATTGATGTATTGAGTTTATGATGATGATGTATTGATGTATTGAGTTCATGATGATGATGTATTGATGTATTGAGTTCATGATGATGATGTATTGAGGTATTGAGTTTATGATGATGAGGTATGAGATGTGTGATGATGATATATTGATGTATTGAGTGTATGAGGTATGAGGTGTATAATGATTATGTATTGATGCATTGAGCATATAATGTGTATTGTGATAATGATGATATAATGATGCATTGAGCATGCGATGAGTGTTATGATCATGATGATGGTGATTAATGATCTTTATGATGATTTATGATGAGGATGACTGGTGATGATTTTATGATGATGATAACGATGATGATGAATGGTTCTAATTATAATGATTGATGATGATGATGATGTTGGTGTTGTACCTGAGTCTAACTCGGGGAGGTGAATAGTGTACCTGAGTATAACTCGGGGAGGTGATAATGGTGATGATGATTTAATTAACCTTATGTTGTAAATGATGCTTGAGTATATATGATGTTGTACCTGAGATACACAAGCCCAGTGAGCGGTGGGGTGTAACTCAGGGAGGTGATTGTACTTGAGATACACAAGCCCAGTGAGGGGTGGGGTGTAGCTCGGGGAGGTGAATGTTGTACCTGAGTCTAACTCGGGGAGGTGATTATGGTACCTGAGTGTAACTCAGGGAGGTGATTATTGATTATGTTGGTGGTTATGGTACCTGAGTGTAACTCAGGGAGGTGAGTATTGATTATGTTGGTGATTATGGTACCTGAGTGTAACTCAGGGAGGTGAGTATTGATTGTGTTGGTGATTATGGTACCTGAGTGTAACTCAGGGAGATGAGTATTGATTATGTTATTGATTATGGTACCTGAGCGTAACTCAGGGAGGTGAGTAATGACTATGATAATGTTGATGATTGTACCTGAGTATAACTCAGTGAGGTGAACATTGATTATGATGAAATTGAATATGGTACCTGAGGTGTACAAGCCTAGAGTGGGTGAAGTACAACTCAGGGAGGTGCATGATGGTGATGATGATATGATGATTATGATGATATTGATGATTATGATGGTTATGGTGATATTAATGATGTTGTTGGTGTATATGATGATGGATGAATATGTCTTATGTATGATGATATAAAAATGAGTTATATGATGATGTTATGATTTTGTAATGAGGAAATGAGTAATAGGCACTGAGAATAGAGTAGGCGAATTATTTGGTGAATGAGGATAGGAGAATTATATGATGATATTGATGTTTGTTATATGATGAATTATATGTGATAGTATCTGATGAATTATGTGATGTTTGAGTATGTAGTGTGATTAATGCTGATGTTGTCTATATGAGGGTGATGATGGGGTAGCCTCCTATGTGTATGTATGAGTAGTATTCTTTTCCTCACCGTTATACTGTGGATATTTTTACAGGTGATGATGATGACACTACTGGTGTCGAGTTTTGACTAAAGGGAGTGTTGCTCTGGTACATGTGACATCAGGGCATATTATTGAGGGTTCTTTTCTTTATGTTTTTAGTTAGGAAGGATTTTGTAAACACTTTTAAATGCCTTACATGGCGAGTAGGATGTTTTAATTATTGATAATTTGGAGATTCCGCTGCTTGTGTATTTTGAAAACCTTTGAGTTCTACTTTTATTTTAATTAAGTTGTTTTACAATGAATGAGGTTTTAAATGAAGAGATATGTGAACCTTTTTACCCGTTGAGGGATACTGCTTTTGAAAAATATTTCGACTTATTAATTGTATAAGAGTTGGGGTAGAAGGGTGTCACACTTGGAATAGATGGGATTAAGAGTCTGAGCTTGAGTAGTACCATCGTTGTTGTAATACTTATCAAATAACATGTACAACTTTCTCTTGCTAGTTGTAACTTATTGACAACTTTGGAAGAATCAACTTTTGTATAACAATAACTCAATATCTCAAGCTTCATTCATGGACCAAAAATTGGTCCCATTACAAGCACAAGACTATATTCATCCTAATATTTTAAAAACTTGAAAATTATTCTTTCACTCATCTTCCTTACAACCTCATCCTCATCTCTCAAACTATCAAGTGAGACACACAGAATCTTCTAAACTTGCATGAAATACAAGTTGGAAGTAGGATAAGATGTGTCGAAAATCAAGTTGGTAATCTTATAAAAAGGCAACAAGAATACACAAATCTTTTCAGCTCTTTGTCACTCTTCCACTGATGGACACCATTTATAATTCTCATCATAAACCTTGAGATTTGCAAACACAAGTCGCTATTTAATAGCAAATTCAAGCATCCAATAAGTCGAGTTCCATCTCTTAGGGGGATCTAGACACAAACTAGAAGGAACTCGAGTTCTATCTTTCTCAATGCATACCTTAAACTTTTGCATTTTACTCTCTAAACTTTTAACATGATTGATGCTCTCCTTAATCTTATGCAAGGCATCGCTAGCTATTTTTAGCCCGTTTGAACAATCAAATTCAATATGTGTGCAGAACAACGAATATGGAATATTTGCCTATCACATAATAACCAATTTTGTAACGGAAGTTGACTTTTCAAGACATCTTGTATGGGATTATTGAAAGATGAACTATCTAAAGTGATAGAAAAATTTCTTTTATATTCCCCAATCATGTAAAAAATCAAGAAATCTTATTAGACTACTCAAATCCAATGTGTGGGGGAGACATGTGACAAAAGTTGAAAATTTTACTGTTTAGCTTCCACTTATAATCAACATAATGAGCAGTCAAAGTGATGTAACTGTCGATGATACAAGTTGTCCACAAATTGGAGTTAAAGATATCCTAGTGCGAATACTAGAAATCTCCTTTTTAAGACTCTCATTCTCACTCATGTATATATTTAAAACACCAGCCCTAGCAGTATTTCTATTGATTAAAGACGTATCTAGATTCAAGTATTCTAACCACTCCCTAACATACTTATACTCAACATACTAAAAGGCAAGTCATATGCAATGATAAGTGCTAGTCATAATTATTTATGACATTACAAAATTAAAAAAATAAGAAGACAAAGAATTCTCGCTTTCATTATAATTATGATAAGTGCTAATTTTCAGTATAATTTGATTGTGAAGTTAAGCACTTATTGTTTTTAAATGCATCATTTTAAAGTCCAAGTCCCCCTAATTTAGAATAACTAAATCTAAATATATATTTTTAGACTATGGGGAGATGAAGATTTAATTAATCTCATATGTTGATTTTGTAGGTTTGTAGGATTTATGGGTAGAAGGGAAGGCTCAAGACAATGAAAAGAAAAGCTCAATGAAGGATTTGATTTTGTTTAAATTTTGCTTGAGGGAAAATATCTCGCTTGAGCGAATTTGTTCAATAACCAACATTTGAATATGTCCACATTTCGCTCGAGCGAGATTATCTCGCTTAAGTGAATTTTATAAAAAAAAAGCTTTTAGATACAACCTGAATTTCGCTCAAGCGAAATATTTTCGGTTGAGCGAAAATATCTTTCTTCGGCATGAAGAACTCTGCTCGTTTGAGCGCATTTTACTTCACTCAAGCTAAAATTCATTTACCCAATCCGTGAATAGACAAAACAAAGAATGAAAAAGAAGAATAGAACATAACAAAACAGATTCGAAACAGAGAAACAGAGCAAAAGTGACGGAGAAGCTTCGGAGCACTCGTTCTTGACCGATTTTATTGGTTTTTCTTTTGTTTTCATCGCTGCCATTAGTGGCTAACCTTCTAATTGTGATTGAATGTAATCTTCAAACCCGAATGTATTCTAGTGATTTATTTATATAATATTTTATTTCTATAGATATTGGTGATTACAATCTACTCTTAATTAGAGATAGAAATTTTGTATTACATTACATATGGGGACCTCCGTGGGGATTCCCCGAGGATAGGGAATTTCCCCCTGTGGAATGGGGATGAAGGCTAAAATTCCCCCGAGACAATTATGGGGTTGGGAACGAGGATCATGCTCCCCGCTCCGCCACAAATATATAAAAAATATTATGGGTTAAATATGTTTTTGATCCCTAAAAATATGGTGAAATTTGGTTTTGGTGCTTCATTGGTTTTGCTCCTCCATTTTTTAAAATCATATACTTTTAATCCTCCTTATTAATTGTACTATGTTAAGTCACTTTCGCAACTCTACTATGACTTTTCCCGGGTAAAAATTCAAAAGAAATTTCTTGCGATATTTTCTCTAGAAAATCCATGTGTAGTAAATTTCCAAAAAAACTACAAATTGTTTACATAAAAATGCTGCTATAAAATTTCTTTGTTTGGTTGTAAAAAAATCTATAGTAATTTTTTCACAAATTTCAGAATTTGAAAAAAAAAATTCTTTGAATTTTGAGATCTGCAGGAAAATTCATAGAAAAATATACAAGAAATATTGATACGTCATCACTTAGCGGAATATAACTAATGACAAGTACTAAAATCATGTGATTTTAGAAACTAAATGACCAAAACCAATGAAAAGATAAATGAGGGAGCAAAACCAAATTTCGCTATATTTTGAGGGACTAAAAACACATTTAACCCAAATATTTTATATGATATATATAATATACTATAATATAATTTATATTAACCTAATTTCTAATTCTTTTATATTATTTTTACTATTTTTATTCTTTTTTTTTTAATTTTTTTTATGATTATGAGGTCCCCGTGGGGATGTGGGGAAAGGGGATGGGGGAGAAAATTACCCTGAGATAGGGATCGGGGTTGGGGGACAGGGATGAAATGGGGAGGCGGAGAGAAAATTACCCCGTCCCCGCCTCGTGCGGGTGCCATCTCTCTTAATGCTTGATTTTATTTGATCAATATTTTCTTGATTTAAAATCTAAGGATTGACTGGAAAACATTTCTTAGAATCAGATTTGAATGAAATTACTTAGTGTATTTTAATGTTAGGAATCGACATTTAGGGGATGTTCTTAGAAATTTTATATACGAGGAATCGATATACAGGAATATTAGTCTGTTGCATCTACATATATATAGCTTAGACTTCTATATATTTTAAATCACTAGATTACGGATGAAGGAGAACGATGAATTTCAATCCGTAGCTTACTCTACTGAAATTTTAATCATCTTTTTAGTCATATTTATGATTTACGCTTCATCATCATATCCTTTTTATTACATTGAAAAGTGAATTTCCACTACATCTTTGTAAATATAATCAACGACTTTTAAATTTGTGGGATAAATAAAACATCTAACAAAGTCCCTGTGAATATGACAACCCCACCCACTACTAAAATACAATTGACTTTTTAGTCCGTTTGTCAAAAAATTCAAAACAAATTACTTCATTTTATATTAATTTTAGGCTTTAATGATGAATTATACAAAAAAAAAATATGTGTCCAACGTAATGTTCTTTAAAGTGATTAAGAATAATAAAAATATAAAATCACATTATTGATTATATTATAACTTATAAGCCTTTTCTACATTAATAAAAAATATTGTTATATATTATTTAAGACACTTTATCCAATGCTTTAATAACTTCATGCAATGCAAAAGTACTAAATTTTAATTAGTTTTAGAACATAATAAAGGGTCATTCAAAATTGAAAATAATAATATTCCTTTTTGTTTGCAATTAATGGGTAAAATGGAAATACCAAAGAGTTGTGGCTCAGTTGGCAACATAGGCTGAGATTGTGGGAAGAGCTCCCGGGTTCGATTCCCACTAAACACATTCTTCGGGAGGGGTGAGGAGCCTTAACTATGACTAAGCCCCGAATAGGATTGCCCCTGATAATAGGGAATACCTATGGTTTAAAAAAAAAAGGTAAAATGGAATTAGTTCAAGACCATCTTTATCATACATTAACATGATTTAATTTAATCTATTGATAACATACAAAGGTTTGTGTCATCAACAAATTATTTATTGAAATGTTTTGATGTATATGATTTTTTTTTTATTTTAGTAATAATATAAAACTATACTAAGCATAAAATTCAATTCAACTACAAGTTGGTGAGTTTCTCTTTATAACCAAATGAATTTGAATTTTCCTAAGGTTCGTTATGTTTTTTTATCTCAATTCTTAATCATATCGCGAATGGTGGCGAAAATATGAGTGGCGGCATGATCTGTATAGTCTTTATGTAAGGACACTAATTAATGTCTCTTTCAGCATAAACAAACAAAACCAAAAAAGGGAAAAGACCGCAATTACTCTTTTTCTTACCACTAGCAAAAGTTTTTCTTATAAACAACTAGATTGATAGATAAAGTAGAAAAGGTGTTTGGTAAAGTGGAGAGCATTGAAAAGGATGATCACACACATGACATAAACCGCGTCCCTCCCTGACTTTTCCCAGTTCAAAAAATTTAATGATCCCAAACTATACGTTCTAAAGAGCCATCATTTGAGTTGAGCTTCAGTGATCCACACGTTGGTCCCTTTTCACACACATCATTCCAACGCTTCTCTTACGTAATAATAAGGGAATTCATTCGGTAAAAGTATGAGAATGAATTTTTCACACGTCCATAACTTTTATTACAATAAAGAAAATTCTTTTTGCTCATTGTTTCAATTAAAAAAAGACACTTATCCATACGCACAAAATTAAATCGTGTATGATAGATTATAATTAATATATGTCCTAATAGTATTGTCACATCAATATCACTTAAGGCCTCTTTATTTATGAGCCGAAATTGTTTACATTTGTAAAGAGAATCAAGATGAACAAATAAGTATGATAGAACCGTAGAATAAAGACAAAGTAACTAATCTTATTAGGAGAAAAGTATAATTATAGATGCTAAACACTTGCATTATATTCCGTTTTTTATATCAAAATGGGAAAGTTGAAAACCATGTAGTCAAAATGAGTTGGTCCACAGAACCCATACCATTATTCTGCAATTAATTGTAGAAGTATAGAAAATGTTTTCCAAACCAGTGGCAGCCATACTCGGAGACTGACATTTCCCATAGCAGATGCAATGTGAACCAACCTGTCTGCCAGCAATTCATAAAGTTAATTAATTAACTATGATCCCTATTTGAAAATGCTTCTCTTCCTTCTTCCCTTTTCCATTCTCTATGCAGAAACAGACAGTATCAAATTCATAAACTAACAGAAAGTCCAGAAATAAAGACTAACAAAGTCAGTTAGGTGACCATTGACCAACAACGTGTTCAAACACAACCCAAAAGGCCAAAACCAAAACCAAGATCAAAGTTAGAATCTTTATGACAAAAGCTCACATGGGCTTCTCTCTTTCAGCTTAGTTTTAGAGAATTTTCACTCCAGAAATGGAAATGAACTCCCTTCATCTCCTCCTTCCTCTGTTTCTTTTGGTTGCACTTCCCAGTCTGCAGCTGATTCATGGAAATGCAGAGGTCAGAGCTCTCATGGACTTGAAATCCTCTCTGGACCCTGAAAACAAGCTACTTGGGTCGTGGACCAGTGATGGTGATCCATGCAGTGGTTCCTTCTTAGGGGTTATGTGTAACGAGCACCACAAAGTGGCCAATATATCATTGCCAGCAAGGGATCTTTCTGGCCAAGTCTCTCCAGCAGTGGCTGAACTCAAGTGCTTATCAGGTTTATACCTTCATTACAACCGAATATCTGGAGAGATACCCAGAGAGATTTCAAATCTCAATGAATTGGTCGAGCTCTATCTCGACTTCAATAATCTATCTGGAAGCATTCCTCCAAATATTGGGAACATGACTAGCCTCCAAGGTTAGTATATGTAGTATTATGGTAGTTTATCCTTAAGTTTGGTAAATCAAGTTATCTATACTTGTTTTGTTTTTAACAAATAAGGTTATGGAGGTTTAAATTCATGTAGATAGAGAATATATCTAACTTCTAGAAGTACAATTTGAGTTTATTCATGATTTAATTGACTGTAAAAACAAGGAATAGAAACCTGATTGCTTAACAAAATTGAACCTTATGAATTATATTGAGCTGAAGACTTCTAAAGGGACAAAAATGAATTGAATTTATCTGCCCATTACTGTGTTAGTTTAATTTCCTTGGATTGCAATTATATGATATGGAGTTATTCTAGGGTATAGTTATAGACATTTTTCTCCACTTTACCCTTTTTGTTTCATGGAAATAGTAGTACTGTAGCTATGCTTCCGCATTACATGGGCATGTGGAATATTGGTGTGACAAATGTGTGTTTGATATACTTGTGAGTCTGCATTATTCAGTCCAATTGATCCCTATGTATTTAATTTTCAAATGAGCTTATCTAGTGTCAAACTTCAGGGATTTGAGTTATATTTCTGTATATAAATTCAAGTTCCCTTGTACTTCTTACTTTCAGTGCTGCAGTTAGGCTATAACCAGCTAGTAGGGAACATACCTGAGCAGATGGGTTCCTTGAAGCAGCTTAATTCTCTTGCTTTACAACATAACAAATTAACTGGTCATATTCCTCTAAGCTTAGGGAATTTGAAGAAGCTACAAAGGCTAAATTTGAGCTTTAACAACTTCAATGGTATGATCCCTGCAACACTAGCTGATATTGCACACTTGGAAGTTCTAGATGTTCAAAACAATTCTCTTTCAGGGATTGTTCCTTCTGGTATGCCTCTGTCCTTCTTCCATGGCTAAAAATTCACCTCTTTTGAGCCTTCACTCATACTAAAACCTGTCCTTTTTTAGTAATTTTACATTTGGACTATCCTGATTAATGTTTTAATAAAAATGAAGGATTGAATAGATTAAGGGAAGGATTCCAAGGTGCAAACAACCCAGGTCTCTGTGGAATTGGGTTTTCTACTTTGGGAGCTTGCAACAAAGATAGCATATATGGTGTTAGCCAGATTGATGCCTTTAATGTCTCAATAAACACTAATCCTCCAACAAAAAACCCAGAGCCTGCAAATACCAAATTGCATTGTAACCAGACACACTGCTCAAGATCAACAAGGTTTCCCCATGCTGTCATTGCAGCAAGTGTTATAACTATCTCTATCACATTCATTGCTATTGGAATTTTCACATTTTTCAGATATCGCCGCCAAAGGCAGAGGATTAGGAATGCATCAGATCCTTCTGAAGGCCAACTTAGTCCTAACCAACCTAAAGAGTTTTACAGCAGAAGTCCATCTCCACTTGTTAATCTTGATTACTATTACAATGGATGGGATATATTGGCTGATGGTGAAAATGGAAGTGGATTGTCCCTTGAATATTTAAACAGTTTTAGGTTTAATATTGATGAGGTTGAATCAGCAACACAGTACCTTTCTGAGGCTAATTTATTGGGTAAGAGCAAATTCTCAGCAGTGTATAAAGGAGTTCTCAAAGATGGTTCTCATGTGGCTATTAGAAGCATTAGTGTGACATTCTGTAAAAGTGAGGAAACTGAATTTGTAAAGGGGTTGAGCCTATTAACCTCACTGAGACATGAGAACATTGTTAAGATGAGAGGTTTCTGTTGCTCAAGGAGTAGAGGTGAATGCTTTCTTATCTATGACTTTGCCACCAGGGGAAAACTGTCCCAATATCTTGACATGGAAGATGGAAGTGACAATGTGCTTGAGTGGTCCAAGAGGGTTTCTATCATCAGGGGCATTGCAAAAGGTTAGTTCCTCCTAATTCCTAATATTCTCAGCCAAGTCAGAACTTTTTCCTTTCAAAATCCAGTAATAATCATTAGGGTTAAAAAAAAATATTAGTCCTTTAAATATAGTCGAGATTTGATTTTAGTTCATGTAATTCAAAATTATTTGGTCTCTCAAAGAGTGAAAATACCTTTTTTTAGTCCTTATCAATAAAATTTCGTAATAAATCCGTAGCAAAATCTGTAGGAAAACTGTACAATAAGGATTAAATTGATTTATTTTTAATTTTTGAACGACCAAAACCACCAATTTTGAATTATAGGAACTAAAACCAAATATTGACTATATTCCCGGGACAAAAAACATAATTAACCTTAATCATTATGCACAATGAACATTGTTGGAAATTAAGAATCATAAGATAGTTACATACATCAACTAATAAGACCTTATAAATTCTTAAGTTCAGGAAAACTGAATGACCATCATGCTGCAACAGATGTTACTTTACATAATGTATATTTCTTTTTTATTTTTCTGTTTGATAATGTCTATTCCTTTATGACCAGGTATTGGGTATCTGCATAGCAATGAAGCAAGCAAACCTACAATCGTACACCAAAATATTTCAGTTGAAAAAGTTATTCTTGACCATCAGTTTAATCCATTGATCATGGATGCTGGCCTTCCTAAGCTTCTTGCAGATGATGTTGTGTTCTCAGCTCTGAAAGTAAGTGCTGCCATGGGATACCTAGCTCCTGAATACATTACTACTGGACGCTTTACAGAGAAGAGTGACATATATGCATTTGGGGTTATTGTTCTTCAAGTTCTATCTGGGAAGACAACAATAGGTGGTTCAATCAGAATGGCTGTGGAATCTTTCAGATTTGAAGATTTTGTTGACACAAATCTAAATGGAATATATTCTAAATCTGAAGCAGCAATTCTTTCAAAGCTTGCATTGTTGTGCACCCATGAGCTTCCTGACCAAAGGCCAACCATGGTGGAAGTGATTCAGGAGCTGAATATGTTTCCTGCTCTTTCTTCATGATCTACCAATTTCTATGTGTACTATGAGACATTGAAACATTTCCTAACAGCTCGGCTTCACCAATTTCTGTAAATTAAAATGAAATCCTGTCTTGTTTAGTCAGCATGACCGAAAATGTTTAGAGATGTTCTTCAACTTTTAAAACAAAAGGCCTTTAAAGGTAACTTGGATAGTGAATAACTTGTTAACAAACTTAGCATAACTCATAATTTATTTGTTGAATACTTTGAAGGATATTCTTCTTCTATTCTGCCTGCAATTAATTTTTTTTGTTATAAATAAACCACTTACAACACAAAGGCACTGCATAGACAAGACCCAATGATAGTTCTACCACAAAGAGGACGGACCAGCAGCACAATCATTTTTAATTATTTGGCCATATTTTCCCAAGTTTTTTTGGCACTTGATAGAAAATCCCCACAAACATATTTTTCCTAGTCTAATTTATCTATCTATTTATATATAGAATTTAATAACTATACACTGTCACTCTAAAAAAGTTTTACACAAACATCCAATGATGTGTTACACACTATTTAATGAATTTAATAATACATGAGGTGCCGTATTCATTAAATGACGTGATAACACATAATTGAACGTCTATATAAAATTTTGTTACCCTAATTAAACTCTTATATCTATTGATAATATATTAAAACCAAGATGAGTGCATTCTAATTTTGTGGGACAATGTTTTTATTGAGGTGCCACTTTCTACCATTTCACCTTATTATCTCATGTTTTGAAACTAGGGATGTCAACGGGGTGGGGCGGGTAGTGCACTACCCGCATCCGTACCCGCTAAAATTAATGAGTATCCATGTGGGTAACAGATATCCACGAGTATCCATTAATATTTAAAAATTCAATTTTTTTAAAAAAAAGAGAGAAAATGTCATATAATATAATATAAATTAACATTAAATAATATCATTAAGTGTTAATATAATAAAAATATCATTATAAAATAATAAAAAATAATTTTTATATCATCATAAAATAAGAAAAAATCTAATGTTTTAATATATTTAATAGAAAATATATTTTAATGAATAAACAGGTACCCGCGGGGCGGGTAGCATAATATTCGTCCTCACCCGTTTAATAAATATGCGGGTACCCATTACGGGTATATCTGCGGGTGCGAGTTTTTTTTTTATAACCTTCATTCTCCACTCCATTTTTTCATCACAATTTTATATGCTTTCAATTGTCATAAGTAAAATTTATTGTTACATAAGTACAAGGTTACAAACTCTTAATTACCATAAATAGAATCTAATTTCCACATAAATAAAATGTTTTACCAATTATGAAAGGTGTTTTCTACTCACCAATCATAGCTCAAGGAATTTTGAACTTATCAAGACTTTGTTTTGCACTTGTGCAAGTGGAGAAAAGAAATGACTCAAAGTACATCATCACAATAGATTATACATAATGCCACAAGTAAAAATACACCTTTGCAATCTTATGAAGCTCAGATGGATTGACTTAGTACTAAGTCATTGAGTTATTGGTCGAATTAGTGGGTCACTTCTTAAATAGTTAAACCAGCATATATAAATACCTATAAATTTTATATTTAAAAAGTAAGGTTTTATGAAAAATTAAAAGTCACAAAACATTAATAATATAAACCAATATTTTCATGTTTAGATATATAATTGGATTGATAAGTTTATTAATAATTTAATGTATTTTTAAATTTTATATAAAATGTAAAATAATAAAATAATATACTAATAAACAATATAAAAATTTGTTCAAGTTCCATAATATAAATTAAAAATTAAAAAATATATTTTACTTGTATTTTCATGTTTTGCAAAAGCAATTTGTTCTAAATATATTTTTAGGAAGAACTCAATGTACAATATACTCTATGAAATGTGAATCTTGAAAATGATTGAGACAATATATATACTCATTGATGTCGTAATCGGTTAAATAATAAATTCAGAATTGAATACAATATCATAGAGTCAACCTAGGTCGTCTCTCAAAGAACTCAACCAAAACACTCACCAAACACACAAGGGAGATTTTGTTTAGAATTGGAATTGAAATTAATGGAAATTGAAATTGAGAAGAAATAAGATCCAAAAAGTGGGTTATTCCATAACTGAATTTATCACCGCTATCAGGCATTTCTAATTATTGTATTAATTGTAGTTTGATTTTGAATCAACCAATAAGCATTAATTAATTCATGAATTTACACATTACATTAAGCATGCAGATCTTCATCAAATTAGATTAGTGATCAAGCGCCTCTAATAAATTCTAATATGAATATAAGAACCAAAGTTCAATCAAACTCGTGCAAGATTAAGCAATTCACATGCAATCATAATCCCTAAATTACATAATTAAGCATATTGTAATTAAGCAAATAAAACCAAATTAATTAAGTATCCAATTAGAATTTTACAGCAAAAGAAGAAAAGAGGAGAAGAAGATTAATAACAATGATCTAAAATTAAAATTAAAACAAAACCTCTAAATTCGAGTTATGAACTACACCAGAGAATTAATCCAAAAGTGGTTTAGCCTTCCATTAAGACTTCAAACCAATCGCAATAATGAAAAATGTTTGTAGAAAAGGCAACTCTCAAAAGAAGAGGAAGATCTCTCTCAAAACTATATTCCTAAAAATCAAGAATCAAAAGTTTTTTCTAATTGATACCTAACACCTATTTATAGATAAAATAAATAAATAATGAATCCCTAATAATAAAAATACAAAAATAGGCTTAATAGAGTCAGCCTAGGTGCAAGAAATAGAAATTGCATCCTCACTCCCAGAAATGAAGGTCTGACTTTTGGAGAATTTGATAATTTCAATATTTAACTTTACAAAATGGTATTTATTTTAAAAATGACAATATTTATATCAATAGGTTAGGTGGTCCAGAGGCAATGAGAGTGCTCTATGCCTATGCACTCGGGATTCATTTCCAAGAACTACAAATTGAAAATTTTTAACATCTTCTCATAACCAGGCTGGTTTGCAATGATTTGCTGGCTTAGTGTCAGTTTGTCCAGTTTAGTAGCAGATATGATCTAAATCATTAATGAAATTAACCATGGGTCCGCGACCAGAACCATAAGGGTGGTGATGTGTAAAGTTTGCAGTGAGAGGAGCGTTGATGGTTAGACTATCCTCACGTTGAAGAAAGAGTTTGAAGTCCACAAGTTTGTAAAAGAGGTCATCAAATAGGATGAGTGAGTCACGGGTACGAATGAATGTCATGAACTCCTGATAGGATGGACCTAAGCCATTAAAAGCATGGATGACAAGGTGGAGATCATCTAGAAGGTGGCCAATGAAAGCTAACTCATCTACAATAGTGCGAGTAGAACGCAAATAGTCACTGAGATAAAATGTTCCTTTGGTAGGAGAACTAAGACGCTCTTTCAACGACATGATACGCGAGCGTGAACAATTGACATAGGTCTTTTCAACCGATTCTAAGCCTCAGATGAGGTGTTCGCAGATGACATGACATTCATTGCATTTACATAACAAGAATCTAGTAAAGAGAGATAGAGTAATTGATCTTGACGAAGCCAATGGGTGTTATTAGGATTGGGTTGAGTTGCAGATCCTTCACCAATTGTAGAGAGAGGGCATGGTAAGGTCCCATGCATCAATAAATCCTTCAACAACATGGGCAACAAAGAAAGAGTGTAATTGCTTGTGTCAGGTTGGATAATTGGAGCTGGTAAGTTTGATTGGAAGCTGAGTGGTGGTATTGAATTCCATAATAGATTTACATTTGGTGGTAGATTGCGAGGTAGAGTCGTTGAATGTTTTAGAGGAAGATGAAGAAGCCATGGATAAGGATCGTAGTGCTATTAAGCAACATAGACTTTTGATACCATATTGAACTATAGAAAATAGTGGGAAAGGCTTATCATAATTAATGTACATTGTATACAAAAAAAAATATATATATATATATATATAAGGCTTGAATTTCAAAATTAAAAATTTTAAATGATACAAGAATGAATAATACAAAATTTGGTTATTACAATCACATAAAATTATCCGATGAGGACAATTATATTAATAGGTTTACAAGATTCACGATTAAATCGATTGGATTGGATTGGCTAGTTCGATTTTTACAACACCTATGTACACTCAATAATATAACATCACTTTTTCACCGAGTTTGTAGTAAGTATAGCACCTGGGTCTAGCAATTCTTTTTCTAATGAATGAATTGTTAATTTTTTTAATATGTCATAAGTTTTTTTTCTCTCAATTTCTGCTTGTTCACATTTCTTTAATTCTTTCACTTTATAGTTAACTTAATTTTTTTTATATTTTTGGGTCGAAAATCTAATTGTTTTATGTTAAAGAGTCCCAAATTGACTAGTGATAAGACCAAATTAAATTTTATAAGTCTAGGGTAATGCTCACCCTACAAATTAGCTTTTTGAATTGAGTTAGACATAGGTCCAAAGTCTAAGATGGTATCAGAGTCTATCCTAGATTCGTTATTGGCCCCCACCTGTAGATATTGATGTCCAGCCCCGGGCGTGAGGGGGTGTGTTGGAAAATCCTACACATTACCCAGTGATAAGGCCAAATAAAAGTATATGAGCCTTAGACAGTCCTTACCCTTGAAACTAGCTTCCGGGGTTGAAAGTTAGACCCGATTTAAAATCTAAGATGGTATCAAAGTCTCTCCTAGATGATCCATTGTTATTGGGCCGCCACCCGTATAGATGTCCACGCTCCAGATGTCCAACTCTGAACGTGAGGGGATGTGTTAGAGTCCCACATTTTTTAGAAATAAGACAAATTATAAGTATATAAATCTTGGACAATTCTTACTCTACAAATTAGCTTTTGGGGTTGAGTTAAACCTAGGCCTAGGCCTAAAATCTACATTGCCTATAGATAAAGGCCAAATAATTTTTTTCGGTACATCAAATAAAATTTTATAAGCCTTAGGTAATCATAACCCTAAAAGTTAGCTTCTCGCGGGGGTTGATTTAGAACATGTCCAAAGTCTAAGACTTTATTATAATTTAATGGTTCGACAAAAAAAATTATGGTCTAATTAATGGGCTTTTGTGTTTTTTTTTTTTTTTTGGTTTTTTGTTAAGTATCTTTGCTGCTAAGCATCTTAATAGACCAGTACATTGGTATATCTTGGTCTTGCTTCTAGGTCACGAAATTGAGAAAGCAGATGGTTGTATTCTCTTACCAATATTTCTTTTGACATGGTCAGACCGCTGGATAGGGATTATTTCATACAATTTATATTTTAAAGAAATAGGTCTCAGATTATTTGAGGTGAAGAGTCCTCAAACAATATATAAGATAATATTTAAGTTTATAAAGAATTTTTGAAAGGATTAGACTTGTGGAGAGTCAAATTGTATTGAATATGATGGATTTGCTCCCCGCCTGCATTATATATTTATGAGTTTAATTAATATGTATATTGTTAGTCTAGTTTTATATTGACATTTAATATATTACCAATTTATTTAACATGATACTTTATATATTATTAAATTTATTAAATAATATGATAATACATTATTTAATGATAGTATTTTTTTTACATCAATAGTATATAATTATTAAATTTTATATTTATTATCAATTCAAAATTTTAAAATTCAAAATTTTCTATTTTTAATCATTTATTGAAGTTTTTTTTTTGTTCAACCCATTCTCATCACCAATGTGAACATAAGGTTAAAATATTTTCCTTTTTAACATGCCTATTGCTTTGGTTTTCAAAACGCAACTTTGCTAACCAACGGTTTGGGGCGTAGCTTCTAAGGAGAAGGAGCAGCCATGGCCCCCAAATTTTTTTAAAAATAAAATTTATATATAAACATATTTATATAATTAATTAAAAAATATTCTTATATATTAAAATCTTACGGTGTTTCCACCAAACTTTTTGATGAAGATCTGTGGTTGCCAACGGGGTTGGTTCAAATAGTACATGCTTGTTTCCTCTTAAGCAAGGTCTTGAGTTTCAGTCTTGTGGATGGAAAAAATCTCTATTGAGAGAGCTAGCCCTACCATGATGTGAAAATTCTCGACTCGAATAACGCAACTTTTCCGTTAAAAAAAAGCAACTTTCCTAGGTTAGGGGCTAGGGAAGACAAAAATCCTATATATGTGGATACATGCGGATATATATATATATACCCGTAATGGGTACTCGCAAATCTATTAAATTGGTGATGACAAATATTATATTACTCGCTCCGTAGGTACACACTTACTTATTAAAATATATTTTCTATTAAATATATTACAATATTAGGATTTTTTATTATTTATGATAAAATAAAAATTAATATTATTTTATAATGATATTTTTAATATATTAACACGTAATGATAATACAATATTAATATGATATGATATTAATATATTATATGAAATTTTCTATCTTTCTTTCTATAAATTTTGAATTTTCAGATACTAATAATACTCGTGAATACCGTTACCTATATAGATGTTCACTAATTTTAACATGTATGAATATCGGTAGTGTACTACCCACCCCCACCCTGTCGACATCCCTATTAAGCGTAGGCTTGGGGTGCTTTTATTTTAATTTTTTTAAAAATCAAAATAAATTTTTAGTTTATGTATAATTTTATTTTTAAAGTTTTGATAGTTTAACTAGATTTAAATGATTTATAAAGTTATTGTGAAACTTATCATTCCATAACTAAGATAATAAGAGAGATATTAACTCATTTACCGTAGTGGTGAAGGGTGTCATTATCAAATAGCCGTGGCGGTAAAGGATATTGGTCAAATCTTAGAAAAATTTCGTACAATATAAATTTCACCACTATGCTAGAATAATCTATAAGAATAGTTTTTTACATTCCTTTCACTTCCAAAATTTACTTTAAATTAATGATTTTTACTACAAACTATATTTTAGGATTTAGATCTTTTGTATTTATTTAGCACTCTAGTAAATTTAGCTGTGTGATAGCTAGGAAATATCTAGCAGATCCACTTACAAATGTTTACAAATACAAATTTGTCTCGTATCATTGTTTTTTATTAATTGCACGGTGACATGTTGAAACTACGGAATTTTAAAAATAAGTTTACACTTAAAAAGTATGATATAATTTTAGAATTTTAAATTGATTTAAATATCTCAATTACTCACTTTAAATACAAACGGAACGTTGAATATGTTTATCCTGAAATTATTAGACTTTCTTCGAATCTTGAAGCTGTTCAATGTTGTCTGCCAGAATTCTGGATCTTTGCCCCACAATTTGTATGATTTAGTTATGGTCTTGACGAAAATTCTGTGATGGTTTTTGGTCAAAACTGTTTGAGTTCAAAATCAAAATCGGGGGTTTCTTCATTTTCATTCAGCCCATAATAGGATAGTTGTTTGTTCTAGGAAGTATCGTACGTTTTGTTATGCATTCTGAGAGTAGCCTTTGTAGAATCAAGAATGGTTGTTGAGATCATGTGAGTGACTTTGTCTTTACTCTTCAATTAGATGTCAAACCCGTACGCGTACGGTGGTAAAAATTTGAATTGCATCTAAATATCTAATATATTACTATTTTAAAATTTTTTGTGCATACTAAAATAAAATAAAATATTAAACTCTCAAGATTTTATCTATAAATTAGTAAATATAATAACAATAAATATCATATTTAAAGTAATATATTTTAATTTTTTAATATTTTTCTTACTTTTTTGTCGCTCTTAGTTTCTACTTTAAAAAAAAAAATATACGAGCATTATGAACATTATTAGTCTTGCTTTAGAAAATAAAAATAATAATAAGCATATTAGTTTTTGATAATTTAAATTCCTATAAAATTTTAAAATAGGAATACCTCTTGTAATTTTAATGATCCACTTATGGCAATTCCAATTTTAATTGTATATACATGTAGCATCAAGTCAAGAAGTGTATCAACACACTCTAACAACTTATTTGGTTTAATTTAATGAAGGGAGGGGGGAATTATGATAAAGGAGAGTACAGGGAAATAACCCCCCCCCCCCCCAATTAAATGATTAGTTCAAGATTTTTTTTTCAAGTACTTCTCTAATAAATTAAAAGTACTTCTTTAAGTATGAAGTATTTTTTCAACTCAAAACCCAAATATTTTCTAAATTGAAAACGGATTTTGATAAAGGCGGGAAAAAGAACATTTAAAATGAAAAAAAATTATTAAAAAAATATTTATTATACAAAAACATCAAAGCATAATAAGTATTTTTCATTTCATTCATTCTTATTTTTAACCCCACTCAAAGCCAATCGAAATAAATTATATACTGATTAATTAAAAAAAATCTAAATTACATAATGCACACGCACTTAAAGATTGTTTATAATTCAAAATAATAAATCTTGAATAAACTAAAAATCTAGATATATTACAAATAGATACACAATCTCAATGTTTTTTTTAAAAAGGGTTAAATATGTTTTTGTCCCTAAACTTTCACTTGAATTAGAGTTTGTTTTTTAATTTTTTTTTCGTTATTTTTGTCCCTAACGTTTTCAAATCATTGAAATTAGTCCCTATCGTCAACTCTGTTAAATATAGGGGTGATGTGGCAAACAAAAAGTGATGGAAGGTCGGCCGACCAGGAAGGATGAAAGGTCAGCCGACCTTTCAGCCTCTGCTCGGCCTACCTTCCAGCCTTTTTTGGTCGGCGATCTCTAGCTTTCCTGGTCGGCCGACTTTCCAACCTCCTTCCTAGCCAGCCAAGAACTCTGTAAGGTTGGTCAACCAACATTCCAGCCTCCTGGTCGGCCTACCATCCAGCCTTTTCTGGTCGGCCGACCTCTAACCTTCCTTCCTAACTTGTCAGGAACTCTGTAATGCTGGTCGGATGACCTTCCAGCCTTCCTAGCCGGCCGAACTTCCATCACTTCTGCTTGTCACATCACCCCTATATTTAACAGAGTTGACAACAGGGACCAATTTCAATGATTTGAAAACGTTAGGAACCAAAAACAATGAAAAAAAGATTACGGACCAAACCCAAATTCAAGTGAAAGTTTAGGGACCAAAAACATATTTAACTAAAAAACTGTGTATATTTTCATGTAGGTATGACAACGAGGTGGGTCAGGGGCGAGTTTTGCTCCCCGCGTCCCCATCCCCATCCTCGCGGGTTCCCGTCCAGTTCGGGGAAACCTGCGGGATTTCACCTTCTTTATTTTTCATGTTTTTCTCTATTTTTTATAACTTAAATACATGTTTTTAAATAAATCATATATATATATATATTCTAATTTAGATAATATATAAATATAGGCATTGATAATTTTAAAAAAATAAGAAATTTAATAATTATATTTATTTTAAGAAAAATATATAAGTTTACATTTATTATTTAACTATTAATATAATTAAAGTTATTTAATTAGTATATCGGGGTGGGTTCAGGTTGGGGGCGGGACGGGGCGGGTTCTTGCACCCCCAAACCCACATCATCCCCATTAAAGGCGGGTCGGGTTTGGGGTAAGATTTTATTTAAACCCGATCAAGACATGGTTTTCCGTCAAAGTTGGGGCAAGACGGGTCAGTTATCGCAGTTTGGGTTTGATTGCACGCCATGCCTATTTTCAAGCTAAGTCTATGGTACACAAATTTTAAAATTGTTACACCGTACACAACTATATTTTAACCATTAAATATGTGTTTAAAACAATATATGATAAACTCTAGAAATATCCGATGCCAAAAATATAGTTGTGCTGTTGTGCATGTATATATAGGGCAACAATTTTTAAACCGATATATCCTAGAAAAAACCATGTTTTCAAATATAAAATTCCTAAAATTAAAAATATATCAATATCTTAAATAAATAGTATAATAAATAAATGTTTTAATCTCAACTGGAAATGAAACGTCTCATATTAAAATTTCATGTAATAAATTTTGGTATGTATCTCTTCTTCATAAAAATTAAATAAGTGGATACTTCTACTAAAATTTATCAAAACTTAACTTAGAAAGAAAAGAGAGAGATATACATAAAAATTTCAGATAACCTTTTTAACATGGGAGGATTCTTTTCTAATCTAGATTAGGTTAGCTATATGCACGATATTACTGAGATGTTCCTTTTTAGACTCAAAATTGACAATTTTCCGGTTACGTTGGTAGCGAATATTTGGCTAGAAACAATTTCTTACTTTTCATAAATCGTAGCATATTATGAGTTGTTAAATGGGAAAACAAACATAAACTGAAGTGCACAAGTTTTAATTTTATTAAGCGTGCAAGCTATTTGGCTAGCTTGTCTATGTTTAGATTGCAATTTACAATCTCAAATATATATATGTTTGTAAATGCAGAATGTTTTTTTTAGTATGTTTAGATTTCTATTAAAAATTATGTTTAAATACAATTTTTATTTTAAATTCACATTTAAACTAACATAAATATTATTTTTACAAATTTAAATTTATAAACATAAATTATGTTTAAACATGTTTTTAAATTTTAACCGAAACAGAGTCCTACTCTGTGTCCGGTCTCCACCCACAAACATTTTCAATATATTGACTATTTACCTATGGTCGCTCTATTTTACTGGCTTGCAATTGCTAGGTTTTGAAGCAGTCCATTTTGGTTATGCATATGGTCACGCTTTGATTTGACTAGTAGAATTTGATCTAACAAAATGATTAGATATTGCAGCGTTATTTATACAGAGTGCCCCAAGTTTCCAGAGCTGTTTTATTTTGTACACCGAATTGTGTAAATGCTTCTTAATTTGCTTGGTTAGTTTAATTTCAATAATTAATTAGCCATGGTTTAAATTTGCAAGTTGCTCACTTATTCGGAGACAACAAAAGCCAGCTCTAAACTAATAGTAAAATTATAGAAAGCAATGATGTTCATTAACATGTGAATGAATATACTTTATGCACTAAATGACGCTTGTGAATGCTGATTATTTTGGTGGCCAGCTCTTCAATATTTGTATTTAAAAAAATATCTTTTTAAATTATTTAAAAAAATTAATTTTATTTTAAAGATTTTTGTATAATCAGAAATAAATTTTTGTTTGGCTAGAATCATAAAAAATCACTTTATTTGCTACAATAAATGCTTTCACATTATTAAATAAATGCTTTCATATTGCTAAAAAGTTTTTTCTCTCTCTTATTTTAGCTGTTTTTTTTAAGAAGCAACTTAGAGTTGCTTCTTAAAAAAAACAGAAAACTGATTATTTTCTGATTCTACTTCTTAAAAAAAGTTTAAACAAATATCTTAAAAATTCATATAAATAATTTTTTAAAAAAAAATCATTCTTTCACGAAATAATTTTAAACAAACCGGCATGAGAAAGCGAGCCACATATTTTGTTTCATGCCCACGTCATTAAACCCTGTAATCCTAATCCATTATTTGTCTCGCCGAAAAAAATACATTATTTGACTACCGCTGTTATGTATTATTAATTAAAATCTTAAATCATATGGTTAGATATATGTTTAATAACTCATTAAAAAATTGTACATGTGCACCCAACTTGGCAAATAGGCGATAAAAAGAGGAGAGGAGGATGTGATTTGTGATATTGCTGTCTTTGTGGAGTTACTGTGCGCGTAGCATTAAAGCAAGCTAGCACCTTTCTTCCAATGGAAATTGCCGCATAGTTTAAAATGAGTTCAGGATTAGGTAAATATCCTAACTAACACATGGGCACTTTGTCAGCAAACATTTACTCCAAAATGCTGCGTGGCTTTGAATGGGACTATGAGCCTATTCATATTTGACATCGTATTCATACCGTTACGGACGCGGTGACCCCTAACACAATTTTTTCCTTCTGGAACTCACACACTATATTTTTATTCTCTAAAATGGATCGAAGAACCTAAACTCTTTCATTTGACCTTTTTCATTTAGTGTGCGTTTGAATTGACATTTACAAACTTGAGTTTAGGTGGACGTGATTTATTGAACGTGATTTGAAGGAAACTTAAGTTTGTATAAACGTGATTTTTTGTTTGGATAATTTGTTACGAATGTGAGTTAAAGAAAAAACTGAAGGAAACTCGAATATCAACAAACGCAAAAGCTAGGAATTATTGCATCCAATTAAACTCAAGTTTCCATCTAAACTCAAGTCATGAGTGTTCATCCAAACATTACAGAAAAAAACTGAACTCACGTTTTAAAGACCAAATACTCAAGTTTACTTGGCCAAAACGTCCATCCAAACATACTCTTATACATTTTCATACTTTCTTATCATGTCATGACTCACGAGTCACACATGACTCATATACAGCAACCGACCTGATCGGAACACTCTATTCCCCATTATTCTTTCTGTTTTTGTATTCTTTTCTCCATCATTATATTTTTATATTTTCTATAACAAAATTTAGTATTTAGTTATTGAAAAATCTCACATTAACTAATAATAAAGTTAAATAAAAATATATAAGACCTCTGGACAAGTCTCACAATACAAATTAGTTTTAAAATTTAAATTAGGCCCGATATAAAATTTAATCTAATATCAGAGTTTATATTTGGACAATACTCATTCTATATAAGTTGACGAGAGATTATAAATAAAACTAAATTAAAGTATATAAATTTCGGATTTTATTCATTCTACAAGCTAGTTTTTGCATTTATTTTTTAAATAATGTTCTCTTCGTAACTTTTTTTATACTTATTCTTGCACTCATCTATTTATGATAAAAGAGGAGGAGAAATTATAAATAAACGAGTCTAAAAATAGATGTAAAAAAGTTAAAAAAGAAAGCACTCTTTTATTCTGTATTTTTTTTAAGTGAGATAACATTTTTTTTGGTCAACTAAGTGAGATAACATTGATATCTCATTTATAGGTAGTCACGTGCCTTTTGTACTTTGCGACACATATTTTTTGAATTTATACATTAAATTAAACAAGTATTAATCATTTAATTAAGTGAGATTTTTAATTCTTTCATTTTTGTTTAATACTTAAAATTTTTAAATAAACTTTATGTACAACAAGATATTTATAGAATATTATTAAAATATTTTTTTATTAATTAAATTAAGTATTGATATTTTTTAAATACTTAATTTTTAATAGTTTAAATCATTTTATTACTAATAAAATAATTTTTTTAATAATAAATTGTTTTCTATTTCATTTTTATTTATAAGTTTACATGTAACATTTGCTAGTCTTGTATTTTATTTTAGTAGTTTTGATAAGTACGGAGGAAAAAAACATTTAAAAGGAAAATATTTATTATATAACAATTATAAAAATGTAACAAATACTTTACTTTTAGATAAGAAAATTCATTAATTTAGGATGTTCTTATACATAGCATAAAAAATTAAGATTATAAAAATCGTTATTTTAGATATCTTGATTTAAAAGATTTCCCAACTTGATTTATGCGGAGTTGCAGTCATTATCCCAACTTGATTACTATAAGCCGCGTTCCTTTAAAGCAAATCAACAATAAAATAAAGATAGGCTATACATGATATTTTTACTTTCGATTTTAATAACATCAACTCTTAAGAAATGAGGATAAGACTTCTAAAAAATAGAATTTTTTATTAAAATAAAAAGTATTAATTACATCATAAGCACAAATGAATAATAAATATTTTTTTATTTTAATAAAAACTTTCCATTTTTTGAAATTTTATTATAAACCCTAAGGTCTAATTTTATTAAAATTATTATTTTTAGTATTTTATTACTATTTTATAAAATTATAAAAAAAACACTACTTAATAATAATTAACATTTATGGAGATAATTCTCATAAGGCATTTGTTGATATAATTATGCTTTTAATATATAAAACAATGCACTTAAAGTAAAATACAAAAAATGCGCCTGACAGTATCCCGAGAGATTAGTCTCTTACCTACCGGGTGGGAGGATACTCTGGGAAACCAAAAAGTAAAATACAAAATTATACATGGTATCTTTTGAAATTATTGTGACACTTTAATTCTTTCAAGATGTTTACAACATAAATAAGGATTATATTTATACTCATGGTGATGGTGAAACATCCTAACTTCAAATGGGTTGATTGCTAAAGTAATATTAAGGTTGAATATGGTTAAAGATGGTGAAAAATGGGGCTACCGGGGGTAAGAACAAAATATGCTCCAATACATAGTTGCACTAAGAGAGTAACAATATATATAAAGTGTATACCAGAGCTTAATTATCTGTGCTTTTATATAGAGTTTGACTGTATGTGAGTTACGATCACGTCAGTCGAGTTATCTCTCAGTCGTTTTATGAAATGACTAAAAATGTTAGGGGAGAATATTCTAGAATTCTTGGACGTGTGGGATGTGAATGTGGTGAGAAACTGATGCTTTAGTCGTAGATGTACCATTCTAAAATACATTGAGGGAACTAGACTTTGATCCATATCTAGGCTCCATGATCCAATCCTAAACATATTATAGAATCACATGATGATTTGGGTAGAGATCCGAGTGAAATTGACAAGTCTTACTCATCTCTCACAACTTAGGACTTGAGAGATTATTAGCGGTTTGAATTGGCGTCTAAACTACATTGGATGCCAACGAGATTGAGAGTAGCTTTGGTGTCAAATGTGGTTTGAACACTAAAACAAACACGCTATATGTATTTTTCTAATATTCGAGATTAAGCATCATTAAGTGCTAAACTCAATTAAAAGCTCGACCTATAAAAAAAATAGAGCATGAGCTAAGAAGATAATAGATTCATAACATCAAAGGAGAGTAAATCAAACAACACTAAAACACATCTTATAATTTCTCACGGTGTTTAAAAAAACATTAATCTCATTTATGGTCTTTCATTTATAGCTGGTAATACGACTATCTAGTCCAATGCGGGTAGTGAGCTTTTATCGGGCTGGGTTAAAATGCTCGAAAGTTATTTGGGCTTCTAAAATAAGTGTTTGGGCCCTACATTTTGCAAGCTTTTTTTGGGTAGCCTGGTTTTTTTTACGGATTTTGCGGGCTATTCTACCTTTTTTGTGGTTTTACAGGTAACAAACTTTTATCGAGCTTATCAGACTTTTAAAATAAGTGTCCGAATTCTGCATTTTATATAGGCTTACAGGCTAGTCCGAGGGTCCGACCGACCCATTTTACCACTATACTTTCACTAACAATCAAATTGGAGCCAATAGAAAAAGACCCCAATAAAAAACATCACCTTCACTTTTATACCATTAGTGAGTCTAATTTTAGGTCGGAATCTCTCCACTTAACGCCAATGTTTGAGAAATTTGCTTCCACTTCTTTATTTAATTATTTTAAAAATAATTTCACTGTAAAATAGCCTTTTTCTACTATGATATTAGTAGCCAACAATACCCAGATGGCCATTGCCATATGGTTAGATGTTACTTTCATGGGCGTTGGCCTACAAGTCTACCCCCACAAGAGGGCCGACCAAGTGGGGAGCATGCAAGCATCAACTGCCACCGCAAGAATCAAAACCCAAAACCAACGGCCACAACAAAAGAAATGAAAGGGAAAGAAAAGTTAGGTCGTTAGGCACGAACGTAATTTGTATGTCTAAAAAGGGGTATTTAAGTAAGCCTATGGTAATGTAAGGCAACAACAACAACACATACATACATACTACATGTACACGCATGACTATGACAGAGAAAGCCATCGAGAAAATCAGGTTTAATTAGCTTGACAGCATCGTTAGCCGTACAGACAATTAGAAACACTCGAACAAAACAAAAAACCGGAGTTATCCGAATCCAACAACACACGTTGGATTGGCGCGGAAGAATAAATGTCAACGGTCCTTCCTTCTCTGCTTTCTCTAGAAACCCATCTATCTAGTCATCCTTCTCCCTCTCTCCCCCGCGTCTTAATGCTCATATATTAATCACTCCTGACTCATTTTCTCACAAAATTAATTCACAAAACACACCTCAATTTCCAGACCCCACAACTCAACACAACCAGAATCAAAAAGCAGCATCGGAGAAAATGAAACTTGTTTGGTCCCCAGACACGGCATCAAAAGCATACATCGACACAGTACAATCTGTAAGCAACCACTTACTTACATCACGCATGAAATTGTTAATTGCTTTTCGCAATTTTCATAATAGATCGCTAATTAACCTTGTTCTGGTCTTGAACAGTGCCAGGTTTTCCGTGAATCGGGCGTGGCGGAGTTAGTTTCAGCCATGGCGGCAGGGTGGAACGCGCAATTCATCGTGGAGACGTGGTCACAAGGGGGTGTGATAGCAACGAGCATAGGGTTGAGCATAGCGAGGGGGCACACGGGTGGGAGGCACGTGTGCATAGTCCCTGATGAGAGGTCAAGGTTGGAGTACGGTGAGAGAATGGGGGAAGCAGGGAAGTCAACGGAAATCATGGTGGGAGAAGCAGAGGAGGTTATGGAAGGGTTAGAAGGGATAGATTTCATGGTGGTGGATTGTAGGAGGAAGGAATTTTCAAGAGTGTTGAGGATGGCAAAGCTTAGCAGCAAGGGTGCTGTGTTGCTATGCAAGAATGCAAACTCAAGGAATGTTCCAGGTTTCAAATGGCGAAGCGTATTAGATGAAGGATCACGTCGTCTTGTTCGTTCTGTGTTTCTTCCTGTAGGGAAGGGACTTGACATAGCACATGTATCTGCCATTGGAGGGAATTTGGCTGGTCATGGTCGTGCTAAGAGATGGATAAAACATGTGGATCAACAATCAGGGGAGGTGCATGTTATTAGACGATAAATAGTCTATTAGCTGGAAAAAAATTGTAATGTTTGATCGTGTCTCGTTCAATCATGATCAGATAAATCGTAACAAATTTTGTTCAAATTTCTTCTTTTTTTTTAACATGTTTTGCTGAAAATATACTTTTCAGTTTTTTTTCCCTTTTGTAAATATAAATACACTGATACAGGATGTATGTTGTATTGTATATCACAAACCATTTCATTTATTTTTTATTGTTATTGGTATTAGACAGAACTTTAGTTTCTCCTCCTCTCCCATATTTGAAATCTCTCCACCTCAAAGGCTCTGGTGCCAACTTTTTTATCCACATCTGATGGGTTATGTTTTTGGGACTGGATTTCTTCTTCTTTTGGTTTTTGGGACCTTAGTAGTAAGGAAGATGACTGGGATTTTGGGAAGGGAAAAGAAGATATGGGGAAGAGAGGGAGTGCATTTTAGTTACGACAATCTGAATGTCAATCTACAGTATCAATGAGATTTATAGTGTGTTTGGTACCGTGTTTGGTTTACCTTAAAACCACATTTCAAATATGAATCCGGATTAACGCTACTCTCTGTAACGTTTGTCCGGATCCACGTTTTAAACATGAATCCAAGCCTAACACTACTGAGAGGAGAGTTAGCCCAGATCCACATTTGTAGCGTGGTTTTGTGTAAAACCAAATAAACTATTAGTTTAAAGTAACAAGAAAATGACATGATATCTATGATTTGTGATAGAGGCTTAGAGTAAATGAGAGCAATCAACACCGAGCTTTAAAGTTGACAAATTAGGTGCAATACAAGTGACATTGTTCTTCTACCAGCTTGGATAAAATTGAAAATTCTATCATGGAAACATATCAATATACATCTACTAAGGAACCAACCTTTCCAACTACCAAAACGATAAAATCCCTTGTCCCAGCAACTGCATTAAGTATCAACATACTTTTAGGTTGAAGCACGTTCCCCAGGATCGTTGACCTTCAATGTCTGTATCAATCTATCACTCAGTTCACGTGTAAAAGGCCCATAAATGCCAAGTTAAAAGAAAACATCACAGACTCAAGCAATATATGGCATTTCTGTTTAAAAATATTCAGACCAAAAATTAAAATATTTGTAAAGATCACATTGGTTTAAATTGTAGCTACATCACAATTTTGGTTAGCTACCAATAGGCAGCTACAAACCACTTTTGAGTTCCTTCCAGCAGGCTGGCTTGACTGTTAGGCTATGCTGTGAATTCTTGGTTATGTTCAACCATTCATCTAATGTATAGGTATCCAATCTCGGAGGATTGTGCTTCTGTGTCCTGCAGCCCAGAGATTCAGAAAAACACATTAATTGGAGATAGACAATGAATCCACAATAGCAGGTTTGATAAATGAATCTCAAGTAGCCAATAACGGTGAACTTACTAAAATGAAAAACAGTTTCAAGATTCTGGAAAACAATGTGTTAGTCCCAACTATTTTTGCTTCTTCTAAATGCTTTCTTATCTGAAAGCACCTTCTTGCTTTTAAGACGTTTCTGCTCTCCTATAGCAGCCCTGCAAAAGTAGTAAAGTACACATTTGATAAACAGTTGTCAATTGCATGCCCTTCAGCCCTTCACCATCAAGTAATTCTAATGTAAATTATGTAATAGAAGCCACAAGCAAAATGGTACCCGAAATAAGAAACCCAAAGCATTAGAGAACATAAAAAAGTGAAGTGCACTTACATCTTTGCAATTTTCTTCTTTTGCTCTTCTGAGGGAGGTGGTGGGACATAGGATGCTGCATCAATAATTTCCTATTTTTTTCGAATTAAAAAAACAGAAAAGAACAATTTCTAAGTAAAAGTCATTTTCCAGGAACAAGAAAAGAAGTGAAAAAAGTGAAGTCTATGTTGTTGAAAAGGTTTAAGGGGAATAAAGGTTAAATAACTGGAGTCTAACATCCAAAAGGGCACAACATATCCTAGATGACGCTAACCAGGAGGGATGTTGTATAATAATATTTTTTTAAGGAAATTATCAGAATGCTTATAAGATTTCTCAAATATTATATTTCATATACACCACAATAAAGCTGAGACAATGGTCACTACACTATACCTCCACTCCTCTTCTCTTTAACCCTTAGCTAGATCCAAACAAGTACACCATGGACTTCATTACAAGGACATGGAAATCAACCAAACTTAACAATAGAGGAATAGAAAACCAAAGAATAGTAAAGAAAACAATAATGAAGCCATTTACAAACTCCTCCAAGAAATATTCCATTTCCCAATTAAGATGTTATCCTAACTGCTCAGAGAATCACAACGGCACCAAAACTCTTAGACTTCGACTTACATGTTTGAATATACCACAAGAATGCAGCAGATAGGGAATGAGATATGTCTACAACCAAGTTACTATCCTAACCTGCATTCTACTGCCAGTTTGTTCACTATCAAGACAAGGGACTATTTACAAACACCACATTTTCCACAAAAGAACTTCTCCAAAACTCACCAAAACCAGAGAAGAATAAGAAGTAATAGAATCCAGAGCTACCATAAAGCAAAAGATTGTCTACTATAGCTGACATGATTCTGCAGAAACTGTCTTTTACACTGGAAAATTCCATTTTAAGATGCCAATATTTTTTGGGAAAAAAAATAAGTTTCCGGTAGGAGGACTGGACTTAAGGGATACAAAAGCATAACCATTTCCAAATCTACCAAGCAATGATAATTGTCATTAAAAATCATTTTTGGGCCTCCACTGAAGGATTTAAGCTTTTAGGAGATAACATCTGATGCTAAAGCATTGCTTTAAACAATTCTAACAAAAGAAATCTCATATATTAAATTTTCCTATATTACCTGAAGCTTTGCCAAAGCATCTTCAATGTTACCCCTGAATAAAAAAAGGTAAGGTAAGACCAACCAATCTTGCAACATACAAGGAAAACAGACAATAAATGGGACAAAAGGGAAGGAGCAAACTTCTGCGTTCTAGTTTTGGTTGAAGAAATCACAAGCTCCCCATCCTTGTTAATACGGTTTTTCTCCTGCTCAGGACCAACATAATTCAAACTAAGAGCAGAATCACTATTGGTGAGGTAAAATAGTGACCAGTGAAGATGTGCAATACAATCCCAACTAATAAAAACACAACAACATTATGTGCTTCCCAGAAACAATAACACAAAGTTATGGCTTATGTAAACAGTTAATCATACGATTTTGTGCTAACACAACAACAAGAAGAAAAGATTAGTTTCTGACAAACCATTTGCATAATCTTCTCCCTGACCCTTTCACTTAGCCAATATGCATTTTTAACGTTGAATCGCATGTCGACCTTGGTGTTCACTGTCCAAACAGCAGGTATTATAAAAACAAGCAGTACTAAATTAATGAGCCCCATTATCTCATAAAGGGATATAAAATGAAATGAGAACAAACAAAAAAGAATAACCATTGATTTCCACGATAACAAGTTACTGGGGAAAAAAAATGAACCTTTATTCACATTCTGACCCCCAGGTCCTCCACTTCTGGCAAAGTTCACAGTAACATGATCTGAAACCAAATAAAAATAGAAAAGGTCTTTAGGTTCCTTTTTTTCCCCTTTTTTTTAGGGATGAGAAAATTGATGAAGAAATAAGTAACGCACCCAAGGTGATTTGAGGAGTAGGGCCGGTGTCGGCGGAGAGAGCTCGGTGTTCAGCTTCTTGAAGGAGCTGCTGGACCTGTGATAGTCGAGATGATACTTTGTTCCCAGAATTTGAATCTGACGAAGCGCATCGAATCGCAATCGCAGGGCGCGAGTGCTGTAATTGAAGAGATGTTCCGTTACCGTAACGTGATGAGGGCAAAGGACGATAAAGCACACCAACACGAAGCAGAGAAGAGAGGTGCAACATTTCCTTCACCACCATCCTAGTAGTGGTGGTGGCAGCCATACCTTACAACAAGTTTAAACGACGTCCACAATCCCAACCCCGTTCCTTTTGTTTTGGCCTATAGCGACTTCTGGTTGATTTTCATTTCCATTTCGTGATCACAGTTTTTTTTTTTTTTTTTCCTTGTTTAAAGAACTGGGTTTTCACAAGTTACTTTCGATGTAGATATCTCGACGAGCCTAGTTCTATCTGTTCTATTTTGTTTAATTACAAATTTTCGTAATTTGGTCCAATTTTTTCCCTCATGTTTTGATTCATTTATTAAGATTTTTATATATAATTTTAGGGTTTTTATAATTTTTTAACTGTAATCAGGCACTTTAATTTTTCTAATTAAACAAATCAAATTCAATCAACTGATGCATAAATTTTAGGGTTAAATACATTTTTGTTCTCTCAAAATATAGTGAAATTTGATTTTAGTCAAATATTTATTTTTTTATTGGTTTTGCTCCTATATTTTTTAAAATCACATGTTTTTAATCCTCTTTATTAAATATACTGCGATGCTTTGAGAGTACAATCCATGCTTTTCCTAAGCCTTATAGAAAGTATCTCATTAAATGAAAAGTAAGAAGGAAAATATAACTAAAATAAAATACAAACAATTAAATTAAAGAAATTAGGTCATGATCATGTGACTTATTAGATGTGAACTTGTTTAGGGGTTGTTTGTGAATTATAGCTATTGTTATTGTTGATTTTCAGTTGACTTATTGGGTGTCTATGAACTATTATTATTATTATTATATATATATATATATATATATATATATATGAACTACATCTAATATATGCATTTTAGTCTAATCTTAAAAACGATGATGACAGTGTAGTACAAGTGCTTGAGATAGTTTGCATTTCAATTTGATCTTAATAACAAATATTAGTGTTTGTTTGGATTAACATTTACAAATTTGAGTTTAAATAAACATGATTTATTGAACGTGATTTTGTGTGAACTTGATTTTGCATAAACATGATTTCATGTTTTGATTATTTATTGCAAACATGATTTTAAAAAAGTAAATATTGTTTGGATGATATCAATTTAAATCAAGTTTGAAGTTGTGATTACTAAAAAGAACATGATCTTTTTGTTATATAGATTTCTATTTTATTGATATTAAGTATATTCATTTGATATTAACACTAAGAAGAAAAATAAATATATTTGTATCATTTTTACTTTATAACAATTTATTTATTTACAAATAAAAAATATCATTTTAACTATTGAAATAAATAGTTTTTAAAAATAAAATGAAATATCTATACAAAAGGATTGTTGAACATAAATTTATATTAATGAAATATAACTTTGAAAAACAACATTAAAAAAAACTTTGAAATATATCAGAGCGAAGGG
Organism: Sesbania bispinosa; assembly: GCA_026901365.1. Classification (NCBI taxonomy): domain Eukaryota; kingdom Viridiplantae; phylum Streptophyta; class Magnoliopsida; order Fabales; family Fabaceae; genus Sesbania; species Sesbania bispinosa. Next base: position 1,507,045 of record QLOH01000131.1, on the reverse strand, counting down.
AGAGATTTAAATTGCAGAGGTACTAATTAGCTATTTGGTATTGATAAAGTAAAAATTATGATGGACGATCAATTGTTTCAATGAGCTAACAAACATTACTTTGAAATTTGAAAATAAATAATTAAAAATAGATTAAGAAAGACACAGCTATTGAAAAATAATCACACTAAAAAAATAAAGGCTTCTAGAAAGCCAATATGTTGGCCACCAAGACGAATGGATAGCTCAAGTATGACATCAAGATGCAAAGGTTTTTTTTATAGAAGATCAACAAGAGGGATGAAAAAATCATGCTAAGTGTTGAAGCAACCATATGTAATGTAAGCACCAACAAGCCATGGACGTGTCAGAAAACCACTACCACCACCGCTTCCGCTGCCACAAGCACCACCGTTACATATGCCATTATTGATCATAATAGCGATGTGGGTCGGCCAGGAACTTGATAAATGCCCACTAAAAATGCAAATAAGTAGTTTAATGGAAAAGAGGTGCAAAAGGCTCTGAATGCTTGGCTTGTTAGAGTGAAGGGTAAAAATGAATCTTGGCCACCCATGCTCAAGAATATGCTTTGGGCTCGCGTATACGATAATGCAGAAGGTAGGAGAACTCGCATCTCCTTCGACTCGCGTTCAAGACCATAATCACCTAATGAACGTTGATCCAAACATGACAAAAAAATGTCAACTCACGTTTAATCCAAAGAGACGCGCATTCAGCATTGCAGAAGAATTGAATTTTGAAGTAGATCTATATTATGTGATTTTTTCTAAGGGTGAACTTGGGACGAGTTGAGACGGGTATTGTCTGTCCCTTACTCGATCCTAATTTTTTATTAGGCCAAATTTTCATACCAGAACCCGTCCACAAAACCGAACAAACACGACAATGTACGGGTCTAATTAGACCCGAACCTGTTCACAATCCCGAAGAAACCCATCCACAAACCCTAAATCCTAATTTTTACTTTATTATTAACTTTCAAATATTGTTAAGAGAAAAATATTACTATATCACTATATAACTTTAAGTATTGTGTTTTAAAAGTACATAGAGCCTCTGTCATAGAGGAAAGTTAAATTTAAGAATCACTAGAAAGATAAAATGATGTTAAGCTTTTAAGTAATAGAAAATTATAAATACTAAATATTATATATAAATATATGGGGCGAGTTAGGTAACCCGAAGATTATTCCGAACACGTCTTCAACCTAATATCAGGTTATTAAACGAGATCCGATTTAACCCTAATATTTCATGTGGGACAGGGTCTAACCCGATCCGAGTAACTTGAGTTGTGTTATGTCAACGGGATGGGGTGGGTAGTACATTGCCCGCATCCATACCCGCTTAAATTAATGGGTAGCCATACGGGTAGCGGGTATTTGCGGGTACCCATTAATATTTAAAAATTCAAAATTTATAGAAAAAAAAGTCATATAATATATTATGATATCATATTATATAATATAATTAATATTATATAACATCATCAAGGGTTAATATATTAAAAATATCATTATAAAATAATAAAAAATAAATTTTATCTCATCATAAAATAATAAAAATACTAATATTTCAATATATTTAATAAAAAATATATTTTAATTAGTATACGGATACCCGCGGGGCGGGTAGTATAATATTCGTCCTCACCCATTTAATAAATATGCGGGTACCCATTGTGAGTATATCCGCGGATATACACGAGTACATTTTTCCATCTATAGGTCGGGACGGGTCAGTGGGACAGGTCGGGTTTTGCTCACCTTAATCTTTTATGTTGTTGACAACAAATCTATTAACAAATTTAATTGATTTAATAACATATCATTAGATATGAAGTAAATGCATATACAATAACACGTATAGCTAAAGTAATATACTATCTTAAAGTGGTGCAATATAGGAAAATTCATAAAACAATTATGAAATGTAGTGCAATATAGAAACATGTAAATTCTTAAAGTGATTTTATGCCTATTCAAAAATATTTTCGTATATTCTAAAGCAATGTTTACTCAAGAAATTTTTGTAATTGACATTTCAATTTATTTTAGTTTTATTTATTACATTTGATCAAGAATGTACAAAATACTTTTTAATGTAATAATACAAAATAAATAAAATATTAGTGTTTTTAAAGTGAGAGTAATATGAAAATAAATTAGTTATAACTCATTCTATTAATCTCTTTTCTAAATGATGAAACAAAAAAAATTCTTCCACTGTATTATAGAATATCCAAACAATGGAATGAATTTTTGATTCCATTCCCCACCATAATACTATGCTATTATGTTTTATCTCACCGCTACTACCAATCCAAATATACCTTAGTCAAGTACTTTTGAATGATGTAGGTTTAATGAAATATAAAGGCTATGCCTAGATACCTAGTGTAGATCGGGTAAAGTGGGATGAAATGAAGCGGGGTGGAATGAAACGAAATAAAATAAACTTGTCATTTTTAACGATAAAATAGGAAGGAAAAAACTCGTTCCATTATGTTTCTCCCAAATTGGAGGGTAAAAAAAAGCAAGATACTGGATGGGAGTGTAAGGATTTTCTCCAATAGTCCTACCTTTGCAATAATTTTAGCTACAAAAATGCTAGAAATTACCTACCGATTTTATCTACCTAGTGATTTTATAGTTGATTTTTAGCTATTTTGTAGCTAAAATTGTTCGGGAGTGTTGGAAGGATGAAGAGAATCCAAATCCTAGAAGGAATGAGATAGGATTCATTCCATTACATCCTATTCTAAACAATCCAAATGATGGAATATTTAACAATTCCAGTCCTCTCCAATCCATACCCTTTCACCAAACCAACCAAAGCTAAATGTCTCGTATTTAACAATCCCACTTCTCTCCATTCCATTCCATACCCTTTCTCCTATTTACACAAAAAAAGACTAATATCATAAAAAAAAGAAAAAAAATGCTTGTACTATTATTAATGAGGAAATTGTCCAAGTAAAATATTATCTGCAGGTTTCAACCTAAAAACACATTGTCCGCAAGACGAGCTGACCATGAGCATGTGTGTTTCCCATTTGAGGGCTCTCAATCATAAGTACATAGAATAGGAAATCCTTCCTTTCTTTCAATAAAAATGCATTGGAACACAGAATAAATTCTGTCCTTTTGTTTTAGAATTAAAAAAGTGCATAATCAATTCTATTAGAATTGATTTTAAATCACCCTTGTTCAACATTCTTCATAAAATATACGTCATTCATTTGCAGCTATTGATTATTAGTGTGTTTGGTTTCTACTAGATATATATTACATACATAAATCCATACCAACGCTACCCTCAATAGCGTTGCTTCATCCATGTTTAAAATGTGATTTTTATGGAAACCAAATTCACACCATGTAATTCTAGTAAAATTAATTATACCAAATTGTAAACCAAACAGACACTACATAAACAGGATAGATATCCCATACAAGTGTTGTTTTGATCAGGAATCCTTCATCAAAATGGAGTTTAGCATAAAAGTCACACATAACAATGCAAACACCTCATGCACAAGACAACTAAAAACCTCTTGCAACATGAATGGGAATGGCAGTAAATATAAACTACTAAATTTCATTCAAGCAAGTCATAAAGTAATAGTACGAGTCTCAAATACTAGCATCACAATTAAAATTTCAATGGTCCAATCCATCCTCTAAGGCATAAAAATTGCGACCAAAATCATCATGGAAGTACGGAGAAAGGAAAGAGGAACACATAATAGGAATAAACATGAAAACATGACCCTATAGTTGAGGCAAATAAGACTTAAGTATTTGACAGCAACTATGGTGCCTTAATTTGGGCCCCACCCAATTTGATGGTAAGCACCCCTATTATTTGAATATGTCTTAACCATCTCCTGTGTACGAGAAGAACCTACTTTGCCTCTAACTTCAGACGTTCCCATATGATGACTATGCTCCGAAGAAGGGAGCACCCAACCTCCCTGACTGGTCTGCCCAGCTTGCCCACTATGGCTAGCTCCTAAAACACCAACGAGCACAAATTAAGGATTAAAGATGACAAATAAAAGGCATACATCTATTGAAGGAAAAAAATATGTATATTCTACAACTACAATATAAATATTTTAGATAAAACATTGAGATATCGTGAGAGCTTATTACTATAAATTACAATGTCATAATACTCTATTCTACTTGTGCGCCCGACATGAATTTTAGTCTTTGGTTTTTCTTTTTCCTTTTTAATATCAAAACATGAAAAGTGATGATAGGAAAGTTTAAAATAAATAGTTATACGAAATTGTATGAGCATAAAGGAACTTATTCCCAACAGACCATATATTATTATTCACTAACCATACTTTAGCATTTAATATTGTTAGCCTTTAAATTTAAATTCAAAGTAACAGTCGTAAAGTCAAATAAAAGTTCGAAAAGACTAAGCAGAATCAGAAGACCGGGCGCAGAGCAAGCATGTGATTTCCTGCCCCATAATTGAAGCTGGAACCAAGGAGGTGGAAGCAATACCAGACCTTGCATGGGACTAAGGCCTAGTAATTTGGTTGTGTTGTTCGACCTGAAGTCTTGGTCTTCATTGAAGTGACCATTAATGTTGGACACTCAGACGACCTGAAACCCAAAGGAAATGGAATCCTCAGGTCGTACAGAGCAGCCAATACCAAGGACTTCTTTATGGAATAGGAGAAGATGATGGTGCATTCTCCATGATGTCGTTCCTTATAAAGGAGAAGAAAGTTGGAGATCTTAAGAAGGCCACCTTCAAGAGCCAATAGGAAGCAGTCCCACACACATTGACCAAGATGGACGGTAGTCAATTGAGTCAAAGAGGTCGGTGGTTCGAAGGCTTGGAAAGGGAAGCCAGGTTCGAAAGGAGACATATGTGCAGAGATAGTCTTAGACTTGTTGACAATAAGGTTCGAGATGGATCTTAGCTCGAAGATATAGTAGCCCAGAGAGCTCGAAGTTCTTTTCGTTTTAAGGTCGAAAAGAATGACTATAACTCGAGCAAGTTCGAGAGATCGGTTATCTCTTCATTTGCTCATTAACAATTGCTCGCGGCCACGTCACCTTCAGCAGTTACCAATGGAGTCCATCAACGTTCATACAGAGAACGTAGGCTTATGGCAGTTCTAAAGCCAGTTAAGAGAAGCCATCTGGAAGAGGGAGCGGTTACCAGGATGAAGGCTATAAATAAGGGAGAGTTTGAAAGAGCAATGGTCCGCAACCTGAACACTCAAAAGCACCCTGAAAAAAGCCGTAGCATCCACCGTCGCGATCAAGGCACAATACCAGCAAGCTTAGAGAAAGTAGGGACCTGACAGACCAACCTCTTTGTTTCTTTTCACTTTTATTTAAGTTTATCTAGGTATTTTTCTTGCATGTTTTGCAGTACTTTTATAGGCTAGATATCAATGGTACTGTAACTGGTTCCTTCAGTTGCTTGTGTTTGTAAGTTACTTCTTTCTTTTAATGCATGTTAAGGCCTTGTCAGGGGCCATTGCTACACTTCAGAGTTTCGGTTTCTTGCTTGAGTCACGTATCTTAGTTCGATTTTACCCTAAGATTTCACACTGAGGTAGAACCCACAATAAATAACAAAGGATTTGTATCTCGTCCTAGACTGATCAGAGATACATTTCTTTGTGCAAAAATCCAGGACAAACAAATATACAATTATGTGTACTGATAACAAACACACTTAAACCATCATCTTCCACACCATTGAATGGATCGTGCATCTCTACCACTGTCACCCTTACTTCTTAGTTCTCAGTAATAAAGGGCATGAACTAGGAATATTATCACACTTGTGAATTTTTTAGTTTTCTACACAATGCAGGAAAATGTTCACAGAAAAAATAATATTTCTCATATGATATCAAAATCACAACCATGTACATCAAAATGCAATTATTAGCAAGCCATTTCTATTTATCACACCAGAAGTGGGAACACACTATTGTGTATCCAAGTTTAAAAATCTATTCAAAAAGTGAGAAAGAATGTGGTAGTTGAAAGAAAAATCAAAGTGGGAGGAATTGGGAGAAAAATAGAGTGGAAAAAGGAAATACAATGTAATGACATACTCTGAAACACACAAACGGCAGTGCCTTGATTGTGTTCATGCATAATCTCACCTTGTAGTACGAGATATCTCACTATTTTTTCTTTGTTAAAAAGTATTTGTTGGCTGAAAAATTGCAAAACTGTAGGCCATTCCATTTTTACTACCTTTTTTGAAACAATGTTTGTGATCTAAAGAATCCCTTTATATAATTATTTTATTTCCTTGTATTTTAATTATTCAAGTAAATTAACATTTATAATCCAATGAATTTATCACAATATTTAGCAAATATGCTAATAAAACAACAATCTTAGGGAAACTTTTGGAAAAAATATGTAAACATAAAACTGACAATATCCTCTAATTAATTGTAAAGATAGTTTCTAGAAATTAATCATCCATATCCTCATTCCTCAAGTAGCAGAAAGGATACTCAGTTACTCACCAATACTCCCAGTCCATCCAGGAAAATTCTTTTGACCTTTACCTTTCCATTCATCTTCAAAGTCAACAAGTTCATCTACAAAATCTCAATTCAAAACCTTTAGTAATGTTGGAATTACATGGGTATGGAACTGTTATAGTAGATGTCATACAACATCATAAAGAAAATGAATATATATATATATATATATATATATATATGCAACACACCTTCTTTTATATTGTGTAAAGTCTGCATAGTATCCACCTTACCATCTGAATTAAGTTTTCTTGCAAGGGTATGCCCCTAATATATTAGATATATTTAAAATAAAATAAAATTAGTAAAGGACAGGGTTAAAACCACCAGAAAAACAAAGAGAAAATTATCCCAAAACCAACCCAACTAAATACACCATTGGTACCAAAGAGAACGACATATGAATACCTTGCCATGTAGGCCTCTGGAGATTGTGTGAGAAGCTTGCCTTGTGGAACTATTGGCCTCCTTGCTCTCTTCAAATGTCACCTAACACAATGAAGATGGCATCAGAAAGAAATAACATTACACAAATCCTAATTCAGTCTAGCTTTTTTAATCAACATAATTGCTTACTCCATCACTCCCTGTCCTCCTTTTCCTTGATGAAGTATAATATGTTCCATTTGCACAACCATAGCTGACTATGGAGCTCTGGAAGCAGAAGCTATGAGCTTGAGGCTGAGGCTGAGGCTCAGTTGCATTGAATCTGTTGTACTCATTTTTATCCTGCAAATGTTTTCTCTTCTTCCCTGCAACATGAGCCCCCAATAATAGATTAGCCTGAACAAAACTAAGCTACCACTTTTGAGAGAGATATAGCAAAAGCACTTGCTGCTTAACACAAAGCACGGATTACCTTCAAGTTCTTCATCTGGAAGTTCCACACAGGGTTCATTGTTTGACCTATGATACTTTCTTAGATTTCCTACATTCTCTTCCTCTGCGCCCTCCTTTTCATCATCAGAGTTCAACTCCTGAATGATGGGGCCCCTTTGCCTACTAGGATCTGGAGCTTGATGCTTCAGAAACCCAGATGGATGCATATTTAGGGCCATTTATTGATTTTAGAGGACATAACATCGCACACGTTTTTTTAAAGGAAAATACTTCCTTGATACAATAGCAGCAACATCATAATTCATAGAAATACCTCAACAAAGCAAAATGAAAAGGCGTATACATGACTCCAAACATCGAATATGGAAGCAATCAACCATACAACAATTCAAATAGTTAAGTTAAACATGAAATTAGTGTAATGAAACAAACAGTAACTAAAAGAGATCAACCTAATCAAAATTTAAAGCCCTAGAACTAAAACAGTTGAGAGAGACAAGTACCTGAGAGACAGCAGGGGAGTAGAAATTGAGAAAATTAACGTTAACGATCCTTAAATCCTGATCAATAATTTGGAAGAGAAAGAAAACTACAACTACATGTTTATGCAGATTCCTTCCTCATTTCGTAAATCCTTTGTAAAAATGAAACTTTTTAGCATAACCAAGACATCAGATATCATTCATCATGCACAATATATAGCAAAGGTGATATGTGCTTCAGTTCTCAACTTCCAATTGACCAAATGGCCCAACTATACACTCCCCTTGAATATATTATTATTATTATATTATTAGATTTATTATTATAGTTTATATATTTCCTTAAGTATATTATTATTTATATTATTATTATTACCATTACAGTTTACTTTGATTCAAATATTTAATTAAATTATATATATTTGACTTTTGAATATAGTGAGGTGTAATTATTATTTCTTTATAACATTTAATATAATATTGAATAAATATGTCATTTAATTAGCGTAGTAGTTATACATTGAATGAATTGTAATAATTATATTTTAATAAATATTATTATATATATCCTTAAGCAAGGTCTCGGATTCGAGTACTGTGAATGAAAAAAAATTCTCGCGGGGAGAGTTAGCCCCACCATGATGTGGATGTTCCTGACTCGAACAAGATTGCCTCCCTTAGAGGATACCTGTGTTAGACAAAAAAATATTATTTTATATACTATATTTAATTAATAAGTTATATTTCATATTTAAAGAAGTGTGAGAAATATTTTTATTATTTAATATATTAAATTTATAATTATAATATTGATAAACATTAAATGAAATATAATAAATATTTTTATAGCATTTTATATATTATATTTAATTATATATAGCTATAAAATTAATATATTAAAAATATTATAATATATTAATCTCATATAATTATTAAATGATATAAGAAATGTTTATTATGACTCATTTAAATTTTACATTTATTAATGTAATATATCAGGCCTTGTTTGGGGTTGTTGCGATTTTTTCAATTTTTTATTTTAAAAAAGATTAATTAAATTTTTACAACTCAAAATTAAAAAATTAAAACTTCTTTTCGTAATTTTGTACACGGACATTTTAAAAACCACAAAAGGAGAATTTAATTTTTAATATTTAGTTGTAAAAACTTGATTGAAATTTTTTTAAAACCAAAAATTGGAAACACACAACCACCTCAAACGGGGCTTTAGATTTTATAAAAAAAATGAGTAAACTGGCAAATTGGTCCCTGACTTTTTTAGGATCATGCAGTTTAGTCCCTAAGAAATAAAAAAACCCCATATAGTCCCTGACTTCTTGTTTTTTCTTTCGCTATAGTTCAACTATGTGTTTCCCGTTAATATTTTTATGACGTGTCACACTATTTGCCATCGGGGCACAAAAATAACGTCATTGGAGTTGAGATCTTCCAAAGAAAAAGGGAGAGAAGAAAGAAAAAGGGGAAAATAGGAAAGCACACAAAGGTTGGAGTTGAAACCTTTCAAGCTATAAATTTGACAAAATCACATCATTTTGTGTCATAGTGGACACTATAGTGACAAACAGTGAGACAGGGAGTCACTAAACATGACACATCATAAAAAAATTAACTTGAAACACATCGTTGGACTATAGTGAAAGAAAAAAAGGAAGTCAGGGACTATATTAGGGTTTTATATTTCTTAGGGACTAAACTGCATCACCCTGAAAAAGTCAGGGACCAATTTGCTAGTTTACTCAAAAAAAAATTCACTACTCTTTAATAAAATTTAAATGTAAAAAATTCTAACTAATTATTATATTTTAGGTTTATTTATTTTAATTTAAATTGAAACTAATATAATAGTAACTTAGTCAAAATTTTAAAATTTACATTAATTACATGTAAAATATTAAATATTATAAGAAATATTTATTACTCTTTAATAAAATTTAAATGTCACACTTCTCATCTAACTAATTATATTTATTTTAGGCTAATTTTTTTGGTAAGTGACTATGTTTTTTTTGGTAAGTGTATTTTAGGCTAATTTAAGTTAATTTAACTTAAAACTAACCTGATAGTAATCACACATAAATTTGAATATATTATATCGAATAAATATGTCATCTAATAATAGTATTAGTTATACATATTGAATGAATTGTAATTTTTAATTATTGTTTCCTAATAACTATTATTTTAATAATTTTAAGAATTTAATAAATATACACTGTCAGTGTACAGTTATTTTACACAGTCACCCAATGATGTATTGACACATCATTTAATGAATTTAAAATGCATGAGGTGTCATATTCATTAAATGATGTGGCAGCACATCATTAGATGTCTGTGTAAAATTGTTTTACACTGACAGTGTATAGTAATTAAACTCTAATTTTAATAGTTATACATATTGCATGAAGTCCAAGAAATATTTTTTATAGCATTTTATATATAAATCTTATTTTCAAAAATCAGTTTCCTCTTCCTGTCTTAAATATATATACTTTTGATAAAACGCATCTTTATACCATTTAAAATGTAACATTGTTGTATAATATAAATTAATTGATTGATTTGTTGTTCTTTCTTGCTGACATAAAGGATTCCCTAAAAAATGTTGAATATATAAGTAATTAAGTATTGTTACAACATCTTCTACTCTTTATTGTTTCTTCTTCTGAGATAATTATTTTACTATCCTTTTAATGATCCAATAAATCCCACAGTAACTAACATTGCCACTTTTCAATGTAAGTTTCCTCTCTTTTTGTGGGCAGTGATTTTCATAGTCATAAATCAAGCAATATCTAACAATTTTTTGTTCACTTAATCCATCTATATTTCATTTTATTGTTGATTCTCCTGAAATAGTTTTCCTAGGCTATTTCTTCTTATTTGAAGCTATTTCTTCTTTTTCTTCAAATTGCATATCTAGGTAAATTGGCCTAGGGTAATAATTTCTAGTTGTTTGAAGGTTACTATTAGTTTTTTCTTAATCTTATTTTTTTTAGATTTAGGTGTGATTAATCCAACTCATCTTGTCCTCCTAGAGTGTTTAATGTTTATAAAGGGAATAGTTTGTCTCGATATATAGCAGGAGTGGGTTTGTCTAAGGTGAATTTCTCTATCTCTAGTTTCGTTTTATTTATTCAGGTCTTGCTCGATTTGTCTTCCTAATCTAATGTTTTTTAAATCATTTTGATGAACATTGATTAACTTATACATGGGTTATTGATTGGGGTCCAAACTTGATGTCTGCGATGATAAACTCATAAAATTTACCGTCTTTAAAGGGATGTTCATAAGGTATTGTCATTTTAGTGGAAAATGTTTTTGGCCATTTGTCTTGGAGATTATTTTGCCATTCTCTTTTTTATAATGAAAATAGCGAGACAATCCAACTTTTCCAATTTTTTTTTCATCTTCTTAGGGTTTTGAGGAAATAAGTTTCGATGGTTTGAGAAGTGTATTTTGATATTGAATGCTTATAAATTTGTTGTCGACGAGTACTTATGGATTTTGGGATTAGGGTGGGACCAAAGACCTATTTTGAGCAACTTGAGCTAAAGTGATTAGTATTGATGTATTGACCAACCATTCTTGTTTATATCGAAGAACTTGTCGATCCAACTATTGAGCTTACGGTTCTTTGAGTCTTTAGTGTAAGTCCATATCGATCTTTTGTTCTTACTTTATTTTTCTCATTCATTTCTTCCCAAAAAGAACTCTCTTGTAAGAAATTTTGGCGGTGAATTTTTCTCTCGTTAATTAATATGAATAATGTCAAAATCAAAACAATAAAGTAAAATCTGTTATCTTGAAAAAAATATGATTTTAAACAAAGTTTTAACAACATTTTAAATGACACTTGGAACTTCCTTACAATTAGTTTTTAATAACAATTTCCATTGAACAAATTATCTTGAAATTTGGTAATGCATAAAACTATTGATAAATCTCTATTTTGACAGTGAAAAAAATTTGGTGACCTGGATGTCAGATACCCAAATGATATCTAACAACTTGTTCATTATTGGAGTTTGTAAGGACATGTTTTAATACTTCCTCATATCTTAATTCTAATGCATTAATTCTAACAAGGCATCATATTCAAGTAATCCTGCATACAACGCATACAATATGGGGATGATAAGTCCCTATATGGCATACGAAGTACTATAGGATTATAAGAAGTCACGGGAAACTAACCTAACCATAGTCCATTAGATTGAATTGCTCTGATACCATAATGTAACATCCTAATTCCGGAAACTAAGGAATAATGTCTGTTGGAAGCACATTCCCAAATTTCTGAAATTATTTTTCGCAAACATTGTCGATATCATAACATACATCACATACAATGCTTAGGTAACTAACGTTTACTTAAGCGGAACTCCGAATTACAGTTATAGAATAATTGCAATTGATTGGCTACAAATAAGCTAAGGCAACTAATCCAAATTGTAACGTCCTAATTCCTTAATTCAAGAATCACGTCCGTTGGAAAACGCAATTCCCGAATTTACGAAATTATTTCGCGCATTACCGATATCGAACTCAAACACATAGTCATCGCTTAGGTAATCCAACATTTACTTAAGCTCATCATAATCAATCATTGCATAAAAATCAGTTAAGTTCCAACAGAGGCTCCAGTCAATATACGAGATGAAACTATAGGCTAAATGAGATACAATTATACATGCGTCCTGACATAATAGAAAAGGCCACTAGGGCTTCACATATACTAAAATATCCCATTCCAAAAAATAGAGTCTAGCCTATACAACAAAATATCCAAAACAATAGTTTTGGCCACACAACTGGCCCAAACCCAACATCTCCTCCCCGGTCAAGCATCCAGCCTAGAAGTCTGTGTATCTAAGCACAAACCACATCGTATAATGAGACTAGAGTCCCAATGATTGTGAATAAGCATGCAGTGTGGGGGTGACAAGCAAGTGAAATGCAACAAACCATATATAATCAATGGAAACAACAAGTATAACTAATGTCCAATAAATCAATGCATACTAAACATGAAGTGTTTAACCCAACACCAAAGGGGTCTTTTCGCTTATCTGTGAAGGCTAGACTGAGCTCAAGCTAACAGGGACCGTCGTCCCTCAAGGCCACTAGGACCTTACCCCTTAATTGTGATAAATTCAAACTCACACATTAATTTCCTCTTAAACATGAGGTCCAAAGACCCAAATTCCTTATATTTAACATGAGGTCTAAAGACCCAAGTCATTTTCCTCTTGAACATGAGTGGAATAATAGCATAAGAGATAACCATAGGTTCACGAACATGAATATTTACATGATTACATACTTTTCCAAGTTCCCAATCATCAACATACAAGCATTCCACCAAAATTCCCAATTCTTCTAACCTAGGATTTGAGCCACAAGGGCAAATCACCAATCAATTCAATCACAACCCTAGAATCACCTCTAATCAACCACAAACAAGCAATGTAAGCAAGGGAAGAAAGAATAGGGAGCATTCATGGCATTTCATACAAAAATGGGAGTGAGTGGGTGAACCACACTCACCTCAATGGAGAAAATAGGGAGAATGGAGGGATGGGGAAGATGATTCCAAGCTCCTAGGATGATGAGGAAGTATCCAATCAACCCTCTCCTTCTTTCTCTCTATACGTTCACTCCCTCTCTCTTGGGCAAAAATGACGGTGTGACTAATGCCCTAGTAGAAACAACATTTAAAGTTGTTTTCACACGCTCGCTCAAGCGAGGGATTTCTCACTTGAGCGAAGGAGAATATTCCTCCAAGATGCGCGCTCTCGCTCAAGCGAGCGAACCCTTGCTTGAGCGAGCCTTCGCATAAAGGAATTCCCCTCATCTCTGACTTTGCCTTCGTTCAAGCAAGAGCCCTCCTCGCTTGAGCGAGAGGCAAGTCAGAAAGCACCCTTGATGCTACAGGGGTTCTCGCTCGAGCGAACCAAGCCTCGCTTGAGCGAGGCTCAACTCAGAGACTCCCCTCCCAACTGCCCTGTCCCTCGCTTGAGCGAGCCCTGTCTCGCTTGAGCGAGGGAGACAAAACTTAAATCCCCCTTTGTTCTGCTACACTCACTTAAACGAGACCACCCTCGCTTGAGCGAGACTGCATGATCCCGAATTTTTCCTTTCTTCACTTTTACTCCTTTCTCCCCTCTCTTCCTAGTGTAATAATCTCTATCCTTACTTATTTGATTTATGAAATTAATTAGGATTTTGGGATGTTACACAAATAACTTATAGGGGAAAATATCCATCCTAGGGCGTCAAGTCCTCCCTTAAAGGCCTGGGGCGAGTCTCTTACACATCTAAATAAAGATCCACAAAACGTGTGGTGAGACTAACGTTTCAGTAAGCATAACTAATGCATATAGGTGTGGGGAGGAATACAGATGCAATGCAACAACATAATCACCATAAATTGAGCATATACATAATATCTGAATAACTTGAAAATGTGATTTAACATGAACTGCTATACCCAATAGTAGGGGTCTTATCACTTGACATGAGGTTAGATCCAAGCTCAGACTACAAGGAACGTCTCCCTTGGGACATATAGACTCGTCAATTACCTGAATTGATTATTAACAATCACACAACATGAATATCCTCTTTCTTTCTTAAACATGATGGTCCAAGACCTGTGATGGCCAAAGTCGAACATGAATATTTCTCTTTTTACTTGAAGAACAAGAGGTATAATTTTTCACTTGAAATAACATGTTAGATAATTGCATTTCAAATGTAAAATGATACATACAACATGGTATTGGCTCCCAAATCCCCCCATAATCCTCATAAATCCAAAACCCTAAGTCTAGGCATACTTATGTAATGTATATCCTCATGATTCACTAAATTCTTGGGGCAAGCATGAGTTATCACCAAACAACATAATCACAAGCGAAGATATAAGGGATTGGAGAAGAGGGGATCATTTAAGGATTTTTCAAACATAATGAGAGTGGGTGTGTGGGTTACACTCACCTCTAGAGTAAGGAGTTAGTGGTCTTGAGGGGGTGAGGTTGAGCTCCTTGACCTTCTTCTTCCTTCTTCTACCTTAGGTGAGCTTCCCCCCTTCTCTCCTTTGCTAGGGCTCGAGGGAAGTGAGGAAAGTGTTTAAAATGGGAATGAATGCCCTAGAGAAGGGTTTTTAAAGAAACAAACATGTGCATTTTCGCTCAAGTGAAATATTTTTGCTTGAGTGGAAACCAAGCAGTGAGCATTCTACTTGATTTTCACTTGAGCGAAAGTTCCTTTGCTCAAGCGAAAATGATAGCATCCATAACCCCTTTTTGTTGATAATTTCGCTCAAGCGAGGAGATTCTCGTTTGAGCAAAATTTTCACAGAACAGATGATAATAATCCAGCCATACAGCCTATGTAGACGACCGAGTCGAACAACCAATGCGGACGGCCGAGCCGGACAGTCGGGTATAATCTCTTAGCCGGCCAATGCTTTTTATCCGAGCAGTCTTTTGGTTAGTCGGATAGCGAGGCGAACGGTTGAGGTAGACAGCCGGATAGAATCTTTCAGCCGGCCAAATCCTTTTCTATCCCGTCAGTTTTTGTTCAGCCGGATAGCCGGCTAGAATCCTTTAAGCCGACTGGGCAAGGCCGCCGAGTAGATCCGTGTATCCGACTATTCCTCAACCGAGCTGGTCAGCTAGCAGTCTAGTATCTGGTTTGTCATTGACCAACCAACTAGTCGGATAAGAGTAGCCTTAAGTGGCTTTAACTCTTACATTCTAGCTTAATGTCTTTTAAGTTTGTTTATGATTGAAAGTTGAGACATAATACTTGATCTTACCCTTATAACTCCCTCTAAAACTCCAAACTTTTACCCAATTTCCAACCTTCTATCTTAAGAGAGTTCTTATCTTATGATTTTTATTATACTCCCTTATGCCCTAATTTTTGGGATCATTCATTTCTTCCCAACAAGAACTCTCTTGTAAGAAATTTTGGCGGTGAATTTTTCTCTCGTTTAATTAATATGAATAATGTCAAAATCAAAACAATAAAGTAAAGTCTGCCATCTTGAAAAAATCTGGTTTGAAACAAAGTTTTAACATCATTTTGAATAACACTTGGAACTTGCTTACAGTTAGTTTTTAATAACAATTTTCATTGAACAAATTATCTTGAAATTTGGTAATGCACAAAACTACTGATTAATATCTATTTTGACAGTGAAAAAAAATTGGTGACCTGGATTTCAAATACCCAAATGATATCTAACAACTTGTTCATTATTGGAGTTTGTAAAGGCCTGTTTTAAGACTTCCTCATATCTTAATTCTAACGCATTATTTTCTACTATTAGTGATGCTTCTTAGTTTGGGATTCCTAAACAAGGAGGCTTTTTAATAAATCCAATTTAGAGGATTATTCTTTAACCTTTTATATAATGGAGAACAATTAATTCTAATGTTGGGGATAAAATCCAATACATAATTAACACAACAAGAAATCTTTATAATTGTCTTTTATCTTTAATTTCATTAGGAAAAGTATCTACAAACTATATTGACCTTTGACTATGTGTTATTTCTCCTTGATAGATTTTATACCCTAAAAATCTAACCATGGTTTGAAATATTTTCATTTTCTTAACAGATTCTACCACGCCATTTTCTTTAATTATTTATATCAATTTGTTGAGATGTTGATTATGTTGATTTATGATTTTCAAAAGTATTAATACATCATCAATATATACTAGCGCAGAGTCCATAATATATTGGTAAAATATATCATTCATAATGTTTTGAAATTCGATTGATGCATTCAACGGTCCTCGAGGCATCACATTCCATTCATAATGTTTGAAAAAGACTACAAGTGTTTTTTTGTACTCGTTTTCCTCCACCACCTGTATTTTTATGCGGATTTCATATCAAATTTTGAAAACTTTGTTGAATCATGGAGTTTCTTCATAAGATCCAACTTATTGGTGTCAGATACCTTTTCAATTTTAATACTTTACTTAAAGGTTTATAGTTAATGACTAATCTTGGGCCCCTCCTTCTAATTCTGAAGAAATCATAACATAAAATCAACACAACTCCAAGGTGATTTGTTGGACATAATTAATCCTTCATCTAAGTATTTTTTAATTTTTTATACTATTCTAAATATTATTGATTCTTCTGTATTGGTCTAATTTTTGTAGGGATATTTATTTCATCAGAATTATCTTTATATGGTAATGTTGCTTCATACTTTTTCCTATGTGAAAAAGCGATATGATTCATATGGTGTATTTCTTTCTCAACTTTTTCTTTGAATTCTCTAATAATTTTTTTAATGTTTTCAACTTTTTAGTTGTTCTTCTATTATTTTATAGGATTTAATAACTATACACCGCCAGTGTAAAGTTATTTTACACAGCCATGCAATGATGTGTTGACACATCATTTAATGAGTTTAATGATACATGAGGTGTCATGTTCATTAATTGATGTGGTAAAATATTATTGGATGACTGTGTAAAACTTATTTACACTGACAGTGTATAGTAATTAAACTCTATTTTATATTGAATTTCTTTATTTATCATACCGGTCCACTTTTATTTTCTAGTGATAAGATTGATTATGGATACCAAATATATTTTTTACTAAAGTAAGTTCTTTAGTTGTTGGTGGTTTTATAAATTCAAAACACATCCCATTTTCTAAAGCTTTTGAATTTATAGCTTTATAAGTAACTTGGAATTGGTATAACTATGTTAAGAAAGATGTTCATAAAATTATTTGTTCTATCATGTTTCTCTCAAATCGAAGGGTAAGGAAAAGCAAGATATTGGATGGGAAGTAAGGATCATCTCCAACTGTCTTGCCTCTCCAACAATTTTAGCTGTGAAATAGCTAGAAATCACCTACCGATTTAATCTACCTAGTGATTCTATAGTTGATTCCTAGTAATTTCGTAGCTAAAATTGTCGGTTTGTGTTGGAACGCCGAAAAGGATCCAAATCCTGGATGGAAAGAGACGAAATTCATCCCTTTCCATCCTATTCTAGACAATCCAAATGATGGAATATTTAACAATTCCACTTCCCTCCATTTCATACCCTTTCAACAAACCAAACAAAGCCAAATGTCTTGTTTTTTCAATATAATTTATCAAAATTATTTTTCATTTTTCAACTTATAAGGGAAAAATTCTCCAATATACTCAAGTAAAGACTAATATCATCAGAAAAGAAATAAAAGATGCTTGTATTTTTATTAATCGGGAAATTGTGCAAGTAAAATATCATTCATGGGTTTCAGCCTAAAAACACGTTTGCCGCAAGACTAGCTAACCATGAGCATGTTTGTTTCTCATTTGTGGGCTCTAAAACATAAGTTAAAAGAAAAGGAAATACCTCCTTCCTTTCAATAAAAATGCATTGGAACACTGAATCAAATCTATTAGTTTGTTTAGGAATTGAAACATTGCAAAATAAATTCTATTAGAATTGATTTTAAATTACTCTCGTTGAGCATGCTTCATAAATTATATATCACTCATTTTTAGTTATTGATTATTATTATATTTGGTTTCCACTGGATGCACATTACATAAATAAATCTAGACCAACGCTACTCTCAATAGCATTGGTTCAAACCCATATTTATAACATGATTTTTGTGGAAACCAAATACACACCATGAAGTTCAAGTAAAATTAATTATATCAAATTGTAAATCAAACAGACACTACATAAACATGATAACTATCCCATGCAAGCGTCGTTTTCATCAGGAATCCTTCATCAAAATGGAGTTTAGCATAAAAGTCAAACAGAAACACCTCATGCCAACAAGACAACTAAAAACCTCTCGCAACATGAATAGGAATGGCAGTAAATATAAAAAAAAAAAAAAACTAAGTTTTATTCAAGCAAATCATAAAGTAATTGTTCATGTCTCAAACACTTGCATCACAATTACAATTTCAATAGTCCAATCCATCCTCTAAGGCATAAAAACTGTGGCTGAAATCATGATGGACATTTGGAGAAAGGAAAGAGGAACACATAACATGAATAAACATGAAAGCATGACACTATTGTTGAGGCAAATAAGACTTTGAGTACTTGACAACAATAATTTGGGCCCGCCTTGTTGGATGGTAAGCACCCCTATCATTTGAATATCTCTTAACCTTCTCCTCTGTACGAGCAGAGCCTACTTTGCCTCTAACTTCAACGTTCCCACATGATGACTATGCTCCGAAGAAGGGAACACCCAACCTCCCTGCCTGGTCTGCCCAGCTTGCCCACTATGGCTAGCTCCTAAAACACCAACGAGCACAAATTAAGGATTAAAGATGACAAACAAATGACATATTTCTATTAAGGAAAAAATATATTCTACAACCACAATATAAATATTTTAGCATAAACATTAAGATATCGTGAGAGATTATTACTAAAAATTACAATGTCATAATACTCTATTCGACTTGTGCGCCAGACTTATATTTTAGTCTTTGGTTTTTCTATTTCCTTTTTAATATCAAAGGGTGAAAAGTGATGATAAATAATTTGAAAATAAATAGCTATACGAAATCGTATGAGCATAAAGGAGTTTACCCCCAATACACCATATATTATTATTCACTAACCATACTTTAGCATTTAATATATAATAAGTTGTACTAATAACAAACACACTCAAACCATCCTCTTCAAATCATTAAAGGATTGTGCATCTCTAGCACGGTCACCCTTAGTTCTCATTAATAAAGAGCATGAACTAAGAATATTATCACACTCATGAACTTTTTAGTTTTCTATACAATGCAGGAAAATGTTCACAAACAAAAATAATATTTCTCATAACATGATATCAAATTTACAACCATGTACATCAAAATGCACTTATTAGCAAGCCATTTCTCTTTATCACATTAGATGTGGGAACACACTATTGTGTATCCAAGTTTTAAAATGTATTCAAAAAAGTGTGAAAGAATGTGGTAGTAGAAAGAAAAATCAAAGTGTAAGGAGTTGGGAGAAAAATAGAGACACACAAAAGGCACCGCCATGATTGTGTTCATGCATAAGTTGACCTTGTAGTACGGGATATCTCAATTTTTTTTTGTTAAAAAGTATTTGTCGGCTAAAAGTTGCAAAACTGTAGGCCATTCAATTTTTACTAAATTTTGTGACACAATGTTTGTGATATCACGCGTCCCTTTATATAATTATTTCATTTTCTTGTATTTTAATTATTCAAGTAAATTAACATTTATAAAACATCAAATTTAGCAAATTAGCTAATAAAACAACAATCTGATGCAAACTTTTGGAAAAAAAAATATGTAAACATAAAACTGACAATATCCTCTGATAAATTGTAAAAATATTTTCTGAAATTAATCATGGCCCTCCCTTCTTGGAAAATTTTTACCATTTAAAATATTCCTAGGCTTTAACAGTTTTCAGGAAAAAAAAAATACTAATTAAAACCTTACTGAATACGTACTTCTATTCGGTTAGTTTGGGAAGGAAAATACAATCATTTTATATACATGAGTACTCAGAACTGCTGGATTCTAATATTCAGATGTCAATATATGCTAAATTAATTCCATACCCATAGTAGAGCCTTAAGACTACCATCCAGAATTAAATGACTCAATGATCATCTCAATCAACACACTCCCCAGTTCATTGTAATGACTGTCCAATCCATCCAGCTAGCCGATTTACAAGTGACAACATTTATACAAGAACTATATCTTTATCCCATAGCCATGCTCGCATATTGTGCAAACTAAACTACTAGCACAAAAACATTGGTTTTGCGGGAAAATGGGGATTGGATGTTCAGCCATCGCTGATATATTGTTGTTATAACTGCTGAAGGGCTTCCACATCAGGCTCTATTGGATACTCAAGACCCTCTAATGCTGGCATTCGCCTTAAATCCTCCTCTGAATATGCTGGAATGAACCAGTACCTTTTATCGGTGCCAAATACCTGAGAAAAATGTATCATGGCAAAAGATTCTGTTAAACTTGGTTTCTGACTAATAATTCATTAAACTGCTTAATGCACCTTGTAGTTGTAGTTTGTATATCTGATTTTGGTACATCATTGATCATCTCTTAATAATACTATTCTTCAATTTTAAACCAATCTAGCCATGTTTGTTTTGGGTACTACAAGCCAACTATATATAGATATATTAAATAAATGGCTGAAATGAGCATTGATTTTTTTCTACTTAAGATAGATACATGGAATGTGATGGATAGGATAAAAGAACTTTTAAATTTGCAGCATTTAAGTTTCTTCTTAAATAGGAAAAAGAAAAAGAATCTTTAGCATAGTCAAGATACATGGGGAGAGAAAAAGATGTACAAAGCCTGAGGCGCTGGTCTTTGCTAATGTAGAAGAAAACTTATGTCATTAAGGGGGAAAACTTCCTATAACCCCCTTACATCCATCAAAGTCCCTTTTATACATAAAATTAAAATTAGGATGTTATAGTAGCATAAACAATACCAGCACTGCTACAGGTCAATGCAGAAAACTCTCCTGTGGTTCAAAACTCCACGGCTGAACTCTAAAATTACCAAACCATACATCCTGTGAATGTGCAAAATCTCCCACATCATACATGATTTGGTAAGCTCAAAGAGTTAAGTTGCTGAGTTTTGAACCACAAAGGATTTTCTATGACTGACCAAAAGTTGAAAAGGGTTCCTTGCATTTTAGCCCAAATATAATTATCATATTCATGGACTACTTCATCCTGCATCAAGTTAGAGGATGCATAGGGAAGGATCAAAGCCAAAACATGATATCGCCTTAAAGAACATTTTAGCTGAGCCTTTGGGTCAAGGAATGTCTAATTTTGCCATAAGTGCTATAAATGTATAGCACATCACCTATCAACACAGTACATACTCACAAAATTCAACATTTGCTATTACCTGATGATGTACTTAGGCTAATTTAATATTAACATAGCCCATTTCAGTGGAAATTCCTACCTCAATCAAGTTTCCATTATAGTGATATGGATTGTGGTACAATTCATGTATTAAGGTTTGAAGCTCACTTTGACATAAGGGAATGTTTGTGAGTGGGAAAAGGGAGGGGAAAGCCCTCCCCTCCCCCACGCTCCTAACCCTTCCCTCCAAACTCCCAAACACACCCTAATACCCATGACCATTTGGTACATTTCTGTAATCACAATTTTGCACAGCCAACTCTCTTTTCAAAAGTTTACTTACTATCCTAAATCAAATTTCAAAATAATTACAATTAAGTACTGGCATAATGATAATGAAAGGATGCCCTGGAAACACATTGTGCAAGGGAAAATAGATGTCACCTGCTCATAATTTTTCCTCCAACCTAGGTCATAATGCCATTTGGGAGTAGTTTTTATCTCATATGCCTGATAAATTCCATATTTAAAAATTTCAGAATTATACTAGATAAGATATCAAATGAACAGCTAACTAAATAGAAATAAAAATTAAATTTGAAGAAACAAAGTCACCTCAATGGTGGTAGTATTAGCTGCCACAAATGAAATGTGCATAATCATAAAGCCCAAAATACTTAATACGAAAGCTAAGTTCAAAACTGCAAGCACAGAACAATAAAGGTTATGAATAAGATAAGAACACTGACAGTAAATTAATTAGAAAATTACATTTCAACAACTCACCAAATGCAATAAATGACACTGCAAGGGTTGTTGGTGGTCCAGAAATCTCTTCATCAGTAAAGAATGCCATAAAAAATGGCAATAATGATAAAGTGACAAGAGCTGTCTCCAGAAATGTGTAAAACTGCAGAAAAAATACATATCAAAGGTGTTAAATTACTCCTACCTAGTCTCTTCCATTACTATAATCATTTCTCTTGATTTATCCTATAGTGATTATACAACAAGGAAATAAGGTGGCTAGATGAGACAACACAAGCAGACTAACAAAGTAATTAGAAACAAAAACTAGTGAAAATTTTATCAAGGCGCTTTTCTCAAGTAACAATCCCCACCCAGTGGCCACTGCCTTCAATACTAACAAAACCAAAAGAAAGAACAAAGAGATAGAACCATGTTAAGACAGTGGCATTTGATATTGAATAACCTATTAAGAATTAACTTAACCCTGGGCCAAACCAATTTCTTTTTCGAATTTTTATTTTGGTGCCAAGAAGAGACAGATAAGAAGCTCTGCCATAATTTTAAGTGAGAAAGTGGTAGAAGAAAGCTTTGGCCTTTGGTGCCACTGAAATCATACACCTGACATGCCACATCCCATATGTGAGATATTCTTTGGCCTTTGGTTAATGTTTGATGACTTCATCCTTCTTTTTCTAACATCTCTAACTCTAACCATCGAAATTTTTTCTATGTTGACTTCTTAAATATCTTGGAACATCCAGATTAAAATTATTTGATTTCTTTATCAAAGCCCTTATATAAGGAGAAAAGTACTTTTTCAGAGAGGCGAGTTGGCTTTCCAACATACCAAAAAAAGAAGAAAATACTTGTAGTTCAATGCGCCCACACAGTTTACAACCCAAATGCAATGGTGGTCCATTTTGAGAACGCACCTGCCACCTGAAAAAAGAAAAAACAAACCAACGACGCCGTTAGTTAACATTCCCACTCAAACAGATAAATGACAGTTACAGGAAAAAGGAACTCACAGACAGAACAGTGGTGGCAACGAGGAGGTTTAAACTGGTTACACTTTCGACAGTAGCGTATTCTCCGATGATCTGGTTCACCAACAACCACATTTAAAGGTGAACCTGATGACTCCTCCACCAGTGGATCCACATCACCTATCTCCTCATCAATTTTAGGTCTCCAATTCGAAGGCACACGGCCAGGATCCGTAAAAACAACAGCAAAGTAGCTCCATAATAGCATCACCAGCTACATAGGCAATGAACTTACTGAAATTATATGTCATGGTTTTTAGTTAATTGAATTGAATTGAATAGTGGTCCAACTCGAACATTAACCTACCTACCCTATATATCTCACTCTTTGTTGTTGTTTTAGTTAGTTAAAATCATAGTGGAAAGAAAAGGGGGATTTTGTTACGAACCAGAGCGTGGAAAAGGATGAGGACGGGAAGAGCGGTTAAGGAACGAAGGCCACCAGAGAAGAGAGCGGGTCCATAAATAGCGAGGACGATGGTGTAATAGGTGAAGGCTACGAGGGTGAGGACGAGGAGGATCATCACGGAACCAAGGCAGCGCAGCCTCGTACATAACTTGAAAACGTTCCACGCCATCACGGCTCCTCTGCCTCTGGATCTGTCCGCAACCCAAACCATGAAAATCAAACAAAATCAATTCGATTTTTCATGTCGGATTGTGGTCTCGCTTTGGGAGTTTCGTTATACACATGTTGTGTTCTGCCGGAAGCGGATCCTCTCCCGTAAGCAAAAACGGGAGAGGCTCATGTTTGACAAATATCAACCGTGGATTAAAACTGTTCAACGATCAACGGTTCACAATAAATTGAGTCAAAACGCACCGTTTAAACCCTACCTTCTCCACTCTCAGTTCACGTATCCAGCCTAGCAGAGCGAACGCCCAACAGAGCGAACGAACGAACGCCCACAGAGCGGCCAGCAACTAGCAAGCAGAGTGGCTAGCAACCGCCCAGCAGAGCGACGGCGGACAGAGTTGTTAGAAACTATTTTGAGGTGATAGTTGTTAATGATTGTGACGATATAGTACTTGAAAATTTTTCAAGAGGAAGCACGAAAGCTCAGATATGAATGCCTTTCGAATGATGGTGTTGATGAGCATATGGTTTGGTATATATTTCTCCTTTCTCCTTTCTCTTCAATGCTTATGCTTCCCTGCCTGCCTCGAGCGGGCATAAAATAAACAATAAAAAAATAATCATGATAAAAAATTATCCGTACAGAAACAAATAATAATTCAACGGATAAATCACACTCACATTTGGATCTCTATACTCCTCTTTTATTTTAAATTCTATATTCTTCTTTTTTTTTTTTTACGGAAAATTCTATACTCTTCTTCTATAAGAGATCAATATATGTCATGATTTAGTCTAATATAGAGCAATGTTATAAAACTCGGACCGGTCATTGATTTGGTTGGGGTACTGGATTAATAAGTCAGTGATCGAACCAATGAGTCAATGATTAAACCGGTTAAACCGGTACATATAAAAATCTATAAATTTTATATTGATGTGATAATTAAACTGATAAAATCACTAATTCATATTATATTAATAATTAATTATATTTAAATTTTTATATAATATTTTGATTAATTAATGACAAAGGAAAATGATAATATTATAATTACACATTAATTTTTTCACTTTTATTTTATACTTTTTTATATTAATAAAGAGGAGAAAACTTTTTTTAATATTTTCTTTTCATTTTTTGAGAAATATAAAACATAAGTGTTAAAAATTAGATAGGATTATTATTATTATTATTATTATTATTATTATTATTTTATAAAAGTATAAAGAGTTTTGAAAAGCAAATCAATCTGTCAGCTTAGCGATCAGCAATTGTGGGAAGGTGCTTTATCCCATCTAAACAATATATTGTATATATATTAGGGTTCATCCATCTAGGGTGAAACACTCTTTTAACCTGTAATACTAGATAAATTTACCGATAAAATAAAAAATACTCACGTTTAATTAATTGCACAAAAGGGCTTCAATTCGTAAACCATGATGACACGTGCTTAAGATAGAAAAGCTACTGCTGCAACGGGCAAAGATATTTTTTGTTTTTTATTTGAAATCTCAACCATGAGAATGTATAAGTGGAAATTAACACAGTAATAAAAAGGTATATGTACCTATATTAACAGAAACAACATATTACTTTCTAAAATGCATAGCCTATATCGGATTCTCCCAAACTTTTTTCAATTTTTTTTATATATATACATATTATATAATTATTAAAAATATCCATATTCTTAATTTTAAATTATGGTATTTCTCATGATATCTCAAGTATTTTTTAAAAAAATGGAGAGCATGGTTTTCTCTACTACAAGAAAACCCTACCCCACCAAAACCGCCAAATGGAGGTGGAGGCTAGGACGGTGATGGTGATACACATAGAATGTTGTTCAAAGATGAGATACTAGCAGGGAAGAGTGTTCTTCCTCGAAAAGAAGTCAGAAATTTAATCGCGGAGAAATTATTCAGAATTGAATATCAAGATGGAAACCGATTAATGCCTAAATGTTACATAGATTCAAGCATTCTTAGCGATTTGTGTCGGCCTTGGGAGGATGCACTTATTGTGAAATTGCTTGGAAAACATGTGGGATACTTGGTGATGCGGGACAGGCTACGTGCGTTATGGAAACCTATTGGAGGTATGGATGTTATGGATTTGGGGCATGGTTGTTTCATGGTCAAGTTTGACTTGGAGGATGATCGTTCAAAGGCAATCAATGGAGGACCCTGGATGGTTTTTGACCATTATTTATCACCTGAATTTGTCACTTCTGAATGCAAAATAGAGACCACCATGGCCTGGATTCATTTTCCTAGTCTGGGTCTACAATATTATGATGAGAGTGTCCTTTTAGCCTTGGCGGCTGCTGTGGGTAAACCTATCAAAGTGGATTCTAATACTCTGAATGTTACAAGAGGGCGCTTTGCAAGAGTATGTGTTGAAGTTGATTTAACTCAACCAGTTGTTGGTCGTGTCTGGCTTGATGGCTACTGGTATAGAGTTGAATATGAAGGTTTGCACCTGATTTGTGCTCAATGTGGTTGCTATGGTCATCGCACTCGCGAGTGTACGGAGACACAAACCAAGGAAGGTGAAAAAGCCCCTGACGGCGCTGGCATGTGATAAACCCTACTGCGCCTACTAATCCTTCTATCAACGCTTCTATTTTTCATGGGCAAGAAAATCACACAAATCCAAGCCATATCTCTAATGATTCCCCTCTTTATGGTGATTGGATTACTGTGACAAAAGTTCAGAAAAATAAAAAACAATTACCAAAAAAGGGGCAATCCAAGGGTGAGGTAAATGCGGAAGCAATCACTAACAGATTCCAAAGTTTGCGCGCTGAAGAAAAGAAGGTAACTTTGAATGATAAAGAGTGGAACAAAGGCAAAGCAATTATTGCCAATGATTTAGAAGGTGTGCCAGCTACTACTAAGTCATGGATAAGGAAAAGACCAAGAAAGGATTCTGCTGGGCCTAGTAACCCTCCAGGGAACTCAAAGCCCACTAATAAGGTTGTGGCACCTAGCCCAAGTCCAAGCATGTGCTCCCTGCCTGCTCTTAATGATCCACCGATTGTAGATGCCCCTCAGGTGCGCACGTGGATAGACGAGACGCGGACAACCCTCCCACTTGTTCGTGTGGCCCAAAACCGTTTTTCTTTTATTGACCCAGCGAGCTCTACTCAAAAGAACGGTACATGCATGGATGTGTGTTTCGGGGATGGGGCCCAATGGCCCAAAGAGCCTCCAGACCCAAAATTGGTGGATTCTAATGAACCACTCAACTCAATGGAGACATTTCAAGATTATGATGAGGTTGGTTCCCAAGATGGGGGACCGGGTTAAAGGTTTGGTTGCGATTGGTGTCCCTCCTCTATCTTCAAGTTATGATGAATTGTTTCAAAGATTTATCCATCTTGGCTTGGAATGTACGAGGAGCTCGTAGTGGCAGGGGTAAGAGATATTTGAAATAGCTCATCTTTTCCTATCATCCGTCCCTGTGTTTTTTATTTGAAACTCATTGTCAGTTCAGCGCGGAAGAAAATTTTTGGGCCATATTGGGTTTCGAAAAGGTAGGTGTTATGGAGGCCCAAAATCACTCGGGCGGAGTTTGGGTTCTAAAGGATAGAAATGTGGATTTTCATTTTGAGATTTTACACTTGTTTCCTCAGATGGTGACTTTTCGTTGCTACAAAGGAACAAATAGCTGGGTTGGTAGTGCTGTTTATGCTAGCCCGGTTCCCACTATGCGGGAATTGCTTTGGGACCACATTAGGAGTGTACAAACAACCACCAAAAGCCCTTGGATTTTATTAGGTGATTTCAACGAGGTTACTAAATATGCAGAAGTCAGGGGCGGCCAATTTCTTGCTAGCAGGGCAGGGAAATTCAATCTTTGCATTGATGATTGTTCTCTCATTGATTTAGGATGTGTGGGGGGTATGTTTACTTGGTTCCGTAATGCTGTAAATTCTCCTCCTTTGGCTAAGCGTCTGGACAGGGCTTTGGCCAATTTAAGTTGGCACCTTCAGTATCCTGAAGCTTACGTTGAGCATCTTTGTCGTCATCATTCTGATCACTCTCCCTTACTGCTCAGATTTCATGAGCCAAAACCAAAGCATGGTGAACGACCTTTTCGTTTCCAAGCAGCTTGGAGCCCACACAGTGAATATTTTGATGTGGTTAAAGAAGCTTGGAGTCTAGGCAGGGGGAATGTTCCATACTGCATTTCTAATGTGCGATCTGAATCTATTACCTTCAATAAGACCAAGTTTGGTAACATTTTTAGAGAGAAGAGGCGGGTGGAAGGAAGGCTTCGTGGAGTGCAAAGAAGCTGGGAAAATAACGACTGCATCAATTTACTCGCGTTAGAAAAAAGGCTCCAAAGAGAATATGTTATGTGGCTGAGGAGGGAAGAAATGTTTTGGTACCAAAAATCTCGTGAAAATTGGGTCCGCTACGAGGACCGTAATACCAGATTCTTTCATATTCAGACTATGATTAGGAGGAAAAGAAACATAATCCATGGTTTGAGGTTGGATAATGGTTCTTGGTGTTGTGATGAAGAAGGAATGTGTTCTGCTACTTTAAGGTTTTATCAGAATCTTTTTAGTGCCTCCCATTGTCAGGGAAATCATCAGTTATCTACTCATCTTGTGCCTCAGATTAGTGATGTTGGCCGAGAGGTCCCGGTGGCAGTTGTTAGCAAGGAGGAGGTGCATAAGGCCCTGAAGAGTATGGGGTCCTACAAAGCTCCTGGGCCTGACGGTTTCCAACCCTTTTTCTTCAAGCAGTATTGGGATATCGTCGGAAGTGACATTCATACTCTTGTCCAGCAAGCTTTTCATAATGGTTTTTCTCATGAAAGTTTAGCAGAGATTCTGATAGTGCTTATCCCTAAAATTGATCACCCTCTAGCGCTAAAAGATTTTTGCCCGATCAGTCTGTGTAACGTTGCTTACAAGCTAATTACAAAGGTTTTCGTGAACCGTTTGAGGCCGTTTTTGAATGATCTCATAGGCCCTCTTCATAGTAGCTTTGTCCCAGGGAGGAGCACATCTGACAACTATATCCTTGCCCAGGAGATTATTCACCACATGCATCGTTCCAAGGCTAATTCAGGTATAGTGGCCTTCAAGATAGATTTGGAGAAAGCATATGACCGCCTCAGTTGGTCTTTTTTGGAGGAAACCTTGGTTTTGTTTGGCTTCCCCAAATCTATTGCTGATTTAGTTATGTGGTGTGTGAGGACTTCCAGGGTTTCTATTCTTTGGAACGGAGAGAAATTGGAGAGCTTTTCCCCATCTCGAGGTCTTAGACAAGGAGATCCCATGTCGCCCTATTTATTTGTCCTTTGCATGGAGAGGCTTGCTCTTTCAATTCAGCAAAAAGTGATGAATGGAAAGTGGGATGCCATTAGCTTATCGTGTGGTGGCCTAGGTATATCCCATCTATTTTTCGCTGATGATGTCCACCTTTTTTGTAAAGCTAGTAATTCCCAAGTTAAGATGGTCTCTGATACTCTAGTTGATTTTTGCATTGCTTCGGGAATGAAAGTGAACATTGAGAAATAAAAAATGATGTGCTCTAAAATGGTTTCTAATAGTCAAAAAACTTCACTGTCAACTTTATCTTCTATTAGATGTGTTTCCGATTTGGGTCGCTATCTGGGATTTCAGCTTGTTAGTGGTCGTGCTAGCAAACAAATTTTTAATCCTATTTTAGACAAGATCAATCATCGTTTGGCAGGTTGGAAGAGTTCTTTACTTAACCGGGCGGGTAAGACTTGTCTTGCAAAATCTATTATAACATCAGTGCCAGTTTATTCCATGCAATGTCTTTGGCTTCCTAGCAGTGTATGTGAAAGAATTAATAGAAGTGTCAGGGATTTGTTGTGGTCTAATACTGCTAATGAAAATGCAGTCCATCTTATTGGTTGGGAGCATGTTACTCTCCCCAAAAGGTTGGGTGGCTTGGCTGTTAGAGAAGCCAGAAATACCAACATTGCCCTTCTTGGTAAACTGATGTGGAAAATCTTAATTGATAAAAATTGCTTCTGGGTTAAGGTTCTAAGTCACAAGTATCTAAATTCCCAATCAATTCTTTCTACTACAACCTCACCTTCGGCCTCTATTGTTTGGAGAGGTATTATTAAAGCAAAAAACTCTCTTTTGCAGGGTTTCAAGATGAATTTTGGTAGTGGGGAAACATCATTTTGGTATGAGGATTGGTCTGGCATAGGTCCCTTGGGTGACTTAGTACCTTTTGTTCACACTTATGATTCCTTAAAATGTGTTAAGGACTTGTGGCATGATGGTAGCTGGGATTTTTCTAGTTTGTATACTACCATTCCAGATGTTATATTGGATCATATCCGTCATATTCTTATTCCAACATCTCTATCTGGTGATCTGGATAGATGGAGTTGGAGTGGTAGCTCTGATAATAATTATTCTGCTAGGTCCGGTTACCTTTGGCTGCAGAATCAGCAGAATTTTTGCCCGAAGCCTGGAGCTTGGAGATGGATATGGAAGATTTGTGCTCCAGAAAAAATCAGGTGGCTTATTTGGTTGGTCCTTCATGGTTCTCTAGCTACTCGGTCTATCCTATTTCATAGACATATCCTTTCCTCATCTTCCTGTCCTCGTTGCAATGACCAAGAGGAAACCATTCTTTCACTGCTTACGGAACTGCTATGCTGCCAAGAATGTGTGGCGTAGACTGGGTTTACTTAATCATCCTCACTTCTTGTTGGAGAACATTGGTACTTGGCTGCTGAGGCTTAGTATGGGGCCTAAGAGTTCGCTCTTTCTGTCCGGTATCTAGTGGATTTGGCGCTGGAGAAATAATATTGTGTTTTGTCCTGAAAAGTGGGATGTGAATTTTGTAATTAGAAATATTCTCCTTATGGTTGCAGATTTTGACGATTATTGCTTGCCTGATGATAACGCTTCCGTGCAGCAACCTTGGTGGACTATCCAACTAGTGACTTTGTTAAACTAAACGTTGATGGTAGCTTCCTAATATAGTCTAGATCTATGGCTGCTGGAGGGCTTCTTCGTGATTCTAATGGTACTTGGCTAAGTGGTTTCTCTAGCAAAGATGCAGGGCACCGTCCTTCAGGCAGAATTAAATGCTATTCTTAAAGGTCTATCCTTGGCTTGAGAGAAAGGTTGGACTAAGGTCATTTGTGAGTCTGATAGTGTAGAAGCAGTCCACCTCATTCAGCTGCATTCTCCTCCTATTTCGACTCCATATAGAGCTGTCTTCCAAGACATTCAGATTTTGCTGGCTAGGAGTTGGGAGGTCCGCTTCGCTCACGTGGTCAGAGAAGCTAATTTGGTCGCAGACTTTTTGGCGAAGAGAGGTCATAGGCTCAATGAGGATTATTTGGTTTGGAGCTCTCCCCCTGAAGAGCTTATTCCTTTGTTGTCCGAGGATTTAATAGGCTAGTTTAGTTTTCTTTCTTCTGTTTTTCTTGTTTTGCTTTTTCCCTGTAACAAAAAAAAATTATTTTTTTAAAAAAGTTTTTCTTAAAACATTTATTCGATTGAGAATAATTTTATCTATTTATATATTATTTTAATAGTTAATTTCGTGTAAACTTTACACAAAAAGGCTTAATCACAATCTTGATTATGCATAATTTTGATATTTTAGATTTTTTTAGTAAATTAAGACCCTTTACTTTCAAAATTAAGTAAATTTAGTTGTACTTAATTTATCTAAAGTCCTTAAATTATCACTTTATACTTATCATTTGATCAACAAATTAAATGAATTAAATCATTTTAAATCTTATCAAGTTTAAAACTCACCAATCAAAATATCAAATTTCACCCCATCTATTTATTATATAATCTCTTATTTTTCTTGATCTATGGTGCCTCCACTCTCATCACATTCTTCACCACCTTTATCAGTTTATCCTTGAGTTAAAACAATTATAATTTCTTGACATTTTCTAGACACATTTATCATGAATTATCATTAATTATTCTCCAAATTTGAAGACTTAACCAAATTTTATAAACATTGTGAAAAGATAAGATCAAAATTGAATTTATAAATGCTTTAACTTATTTATTTCAAACATAATAATTAACTATGGTTGCATTAATTTTAGTAAGATATAATAGTTAACTAGGGTTACATTTAATTTTAAATGTTTTAATTATTTAGGTTCAATTTCAATTATGTTCAAGTATAAAATTAAGGATCTAATGTATATATACTCACAGTGTAAAAAATATTTACACAGTCATCTAATGATATATTGTCACATCATTTAATGAATTTAATAACAAATGAGGTGACACACTCATTAAATATTGATATGGCACCATATTATTGGATGACTATATAAAACTCTTTTACACTGTCAGTGTATACTAATTAAACTCTAAAATTAATTATACTTGTATATTCTTATTGTAAACTTTTAAAGGGTTTTATTAAACTAAGCATTTTAAACATATATAATTAATATTTTTATTGTAATACTAAAATAATTTTAGAAAATAAATGATGTAATATATGCATGACCTTATAGAGCTTTAAGACTTCTTTTAAAGTATTTAAAAAAAAAAATTATAATACATTCATAAACTTACAACACTTCCCTAAAATAAAAGTTTTAAATTGCTTTAAAACATTTTTCTAAAATATTTATTTTTATTGACGTTGTTAACCTTAAGTTTATGTATATTTTTTTTATCTCTAAGTTTATGTATATTTTGACAATGTGACAATGATACATACATGTTCTTTTCATACCAGTATTTAATTTTGAATTTAACACTACTTTGAACACAAAAAACTAGGTCAACATATAAATCCTACCCACCTAAAATGAAAAATTTTAAATACTGCGTTATATTATACTACAAATTAACCCAATTCCCCAAATATTTCAAACCCACCATTAATGAAACAAAATATTATATATAATAAAAATCCAAATAATAAACAACGGGATAAAGATAGCCTGCAAATTTGGAGTAAACCCTCAAAATGGTCCCTGAAAGATATGGGGTCGATCACAGTGGTCCCTGAAAGATACTAAATTGCAAAATAGTCCCCGAGAGATACTTACATCAATCAAAAACGTCCTTCTGTTAAGTCCCAAC
Organism: Sesbania bispinosa; assembly: GCA_026901365.1. Lineage (NCBI taxonomy): Eukaryota > Viridiplantae > Streptophyta > Magnoliopsida > Fabales > Fabaceae > Sesbania > Sesbania bispinosa. The sequence goes on along the minus strand of QLOH01000131.1, from coordinate 1,473,765 downwards.
TGTTTAACTTAACAGAATTGTTGATGTGGCTAAAAGATTGTAACTTTTCATAATAGTCCCTGAAAAAGGTTGACAAGTCATGTATGATGTGGCATTGTAGGGACTTAAATGAAAGATTTACAATTATTTGAAGTGTAGGTTAGGGACTAAACTGAATAGTTAAAAGCTTCCCAACGTATTTCTTCTTCCCTTACCTCTCCCTCCACCATTATCACCTTCCTCAATTTCTGAAACCCTAAAATCCCCACGGAAGAAAAAACGCGCGATGATGGGAGGGGAAAGTGAGCATCCTCAGTCTCGAACACATCGGAGAAACAACAATGGAAGCTGGAGTACATCCTCACCATCAATGGGTAATGTTGGTCGGTTGTGCCATTGTGGTTTGAAGGCGGCTGAAAGGATCTCGAAGACGCAGAGAAATCCAGGAAGGGCATTTTATAGCTGTCCTCTGCCAAAGGTAAGGGTACTTGATTGGGACATGGGTTGTTTTAAGTGGGATATAGTTGTTCTCTACTGCTCCATTGTATTGACACATGCTCTGTTTTTTTTTGAATCCCAGGATCACCCCCAAAACTGTGCTTACTTCTGTTGGATTGATGAAGCAGAAGACGAAGGCAATACTGGAGATAACATTGAAGTTTGGATGAGAACTCAGCTTAAAATGAAGATTGATGGTTTAATGGATGAAGTTAGATTAGTCAGGAAATGTGTAATAGGAATGGGATGTATCATGTCTGTCATGTGTTTGTTACTCTTGATTTGTTGGTTCATTAAGTATTGTAGGATTGGGAAGTATGATGTTTGTCATTTGTATTGTGCAAATTTAGTTCTGGTATTGTATTGAAGAGGATACCTTTGATGAATGAAATTGTTGAAGAATTTGATGAAAACTTGTTTGAAATTATCCCATTGATTAATGTCCTTGCTGCATTACTCTTTTGTTTATTTACTTGAAATGTAATTGTTATCTAAATTGTATTAGTTGGACTAAAAAAGAAAACCATTGACACAATTGAAACAAGAGTATTGAAACGATCAAAAGTTAAACCAAGGTAATACAATGTCAATGTCTTAAGTCATTCAACCACGTCCAAAATAAAAGCATATTGTTAATTACTATTACATCTAAATTTAGGAAATTGTAATTGTTCTTAATAAAAGCTCAAAATGCAACTGTTGTCTTCAAATTCCTGGTTGTTGTCTTCAATTTTCTGGTGCATCACATATGCTCTGAACTTTGTCACTTAGGCTGTGGTGGTGGCCCTCTTGGTGTAGGGATGAATTTCATTGGCTGTTGTCTACTGCTTTGGCTTGATGGCTGAATGACTCCTTGTGATGGTGGGAGTGGTTCTATGGGTGTTGAGGAAATTGTCCTTGAATTAATAGGTGTTGACTGTGGGGGTACAACAGATCTAGCAGATGGAGGTCTCAGAGTGCTCATTTTATGCCTAAATACAGCTTTTGTCACTAGCCCTGGAGGTCTGTATGGTGGATTTAAAATCTACAGACAAAATTTAAACAAACATTAAGTTTATAATTAAGTAAATAAAACTGAATTTAAAAGGATGAATAAGTCCTAAAGATATGCAGAAACAATTACATGAACTTGTGGAGTGGATTCAGGTATAGTAGTGGCTGGAAACAGGTGTGACTGCAGTAAGCAGTATTCCTCCCTATGACATTTGGTGATGCATTAAGCTGCAGCCACAATTACCAATCATAAAGTGTAAAATTAAGTAAGTTACACTAAATAAAAAACACTAACAGATGTTGATGTGCAGAAAAATTACCTGCACTTCTGGAGATGCAGGATTAGGTGTGCTTGCAGTAATAGTATTGCCTTCAGTACCAGCAGAGGTTTCATCCTGCAGTCCAATAGTCCCTAAAATTAACATGGACAATAGGAATGATAATATATATATAAATTATAAAATGTAAAAAAGTAATACCACTATAGTTGTTGGTTGTGATTCCCGAGGGTCAGAATTTGGAACCCCTTGACTGAGATCAACTTCATGTTGCTGTGATTGTTGATTGTCAGTAGATGGTGGAGCCCAATTCTTTGGTTTTGGAGGCACTCCTACATTAGTACAAGTCCTGCTATTGTGGTTACTTAACCCACATCTAGAACATATTATATTAGCATATGCCCTTTTCAGCTTGTTGCCACTTACTGGTTCCTCATTACCATCCCTCCTTCTTTGCTTTTTAGGCCTCCCAGCTGATCTCTTAATTATTGGTGGAACAGGTGGGTCATAGTTAGTTTTCTCCCAAAATTGCTGACTTTCTGTTGGTTGTACAAAGTGTTCATATGTGGCATTGTAAGCCCCCATGGTGAGCCAAGAATGGCAATAGTCTTCTGGTCTCTGGTTCTTGTATGCAATTGCTGCAACTGCATGATGGCATGGCATTCCAGTAAGCTGCCAGAATCTGCAGGTGCAAGTATGCTTGGCCAAATCTACATCCACCCTACCTTGAAATGACTGAACCTCAAATCTAGTCCCTTCACCATCCCCAGACCAAATTGGTGTCCACATGTTGCTTTCTTTTTTCTCAACTTCAAGTCTGCTCTGCTGTAGGGGAGGCAATCTGCCATGGTATCCAGCTAGCTTCATCTTATGGTTGGCCATGGTTTTCATTATATAACATCTGACTTCCTCTGCCATTGTGAGAATTGGTAGCCCTCTGAACTTCAAAATTTTGGCATTAAAGACCTCACAATTGTTGTTTGTGATATTGTCACATTTCGGCCACTCATTAAAATATGCTTTAGTCCATGACTGTGGTGGAAACTTGTTCAGGTAGGCCCATGCTTTGTCATTCTTCAACTTTAAGCTTTCCATATTTGTATTAAATTGTGGAACTGTAGTGGACTTGGCACACTGCCACACAAGCACCTCTCATCTCCAAATCCTTCCATTGCTTTGTAAAGTTCTTCCACAGATGCATAGCACAAAATCTATGTGGCACACCAGGCATCACTTCCTGCATTGCTGGGATAAGCCCCTGCAGTGACAATAATAAGATTTAAAATAATCAAAACAGTCCTTAAAAGATTTCATTAAACATCAAATTAGTCCCTAGTTAGTTTAATAATCATATCAAAATAGTCCCTTAAAATCAGTTATGACTTACCTTCTGCATGTCTGACATAAAGTTCCATCCATGTCTTTGGTAGTCACCAATATCCTGATGCAGCAGGGTTAGGAACCACTTCCAGTTATCCTTGTTCTCCACATCCACAATTGCATAAGCCAATGGAAAAATATGCATGTTTGCATCCTGTGCAACTGCTGCCAATATTTGCCCACCAAAATAGCCTTTCAGAAAGGCTCCATCCAGACCAATAAATGGTCTACAACCAGCCAAAAAACCCCTATTGCATCCCTCTAGGCAAACATAAAACCTCTGAAATCGTGGTGGACCCTCAGGCATGGGTATGACATCCATCTTCACATTAGATCCAGGATTGCTTCTCATTAATTCATGGGCATAATCCCATAATTTGGCATATTGTGCAGCTTCATCACCTTCCACAAGCTTCCTATCTTCCCTCATACTCCTAAATATTTTGGAATCATTTAAATGGACTCCAAATTCTTGCTTCATATAATTAAAAGCTTCCAAATGTGTAAGTGTTGGCTGTGATCTCAACTTTTCCTCCAGCTTCTTCGTGACCCATTTTGTGTTAGCAGAAATGTTTTTGAAACCCCTAGCACATGTATGCTCTTGGTTGAATGTCTTAATTTGAAAGCTTTTAGTTACAGTAGAAAATGCACAGAAAATAGTCCAAGGACACCCTTGAACCTTGCATTTTCCCCTAGCCCTCACCTTATCATTTTTCACCCATTTAATCTCTCTGCCAAGGTGAATAGTGTAGTCCCTCACAGCTTTCTTAAATGTCTCCAAGGTTGCAAACTCCATTCCAATCTCCAAGTTCACATGCCCAAAGCTGACGACCTCATTAAATTGTGGAAATACAGGCCTAATTATTTCAGGCTCCTCATCATCAGATGATACTGGTGTCTTCAATTCCTCAGATTGATAGCTGTTCTTCTCATCATCACTAGCCAAATCTTGAGCTTCAGTACCAAGAATTGGGCCACTAGACATTCCCTGAGTATAACTATCCCTATGGCCCACATTACCACCTTGTTCATTCACTTCATGCTCAAAACTGTCATATTGGTCCCTGTGTTCAGGCTCTTCATTCTAAAAAATGTTATCTTCATCCATGTGTGCAGGCTCTTCAGTCTCCTGTTCAACAACCTCATCTTCCTCCCAAGGTCCAACTTCGGGATCAGCTCTGTTTGCAGTCCCTGCGTTCCCACTGCCAGAAGCACATTCCCTTCCTTTCCTCTTCCTACCGAGCAGGAGACTTCATTCTGTTACTAGAATCAACTGCAATACCCTTCCCCTTGTCACTTTTCTTCTTCACCACACTATCATCTTCATCACTAACACATGGAGATGGTCTATATGCACCATCTTCAGCACTCTCATAATCATCACTGCCATCACTCATCTCAGACATAAGTGAACCTAATGGTGTGTGCAGAGGTGAAGCCACAAGTGGGGTTGGGGGTTTAGTCAATATTGGTGTCTGTTCAATTGGGTGGATAAAAAATATCTCTATCTCCCCTTCATTTTTCCTTGCTGCATTACACATGTTAACCACATGAGCATCCTTCTCTAATGCCCTCAACCCAACCTCTAAGTTTCTCCCAGGCTTTAACCAATAAATTTTATCAAACCTTGGATAAAATTGTTCTTTGCACAAACCCTCAACAGTGAACCTATTTACAGTGTCTATATCTATACCTTCCCACACACACATTTCCCCACCAACATACTTCAACACCCCTTCTTCTCTTAACAGGGAACCTCTATGATGTAGAATGAGTGTGATTCTTTCTATTATCATCTACAAACAACATAAAATTTGCACTTATACATGGGTGTGTGATATTCTGGATATGGGTATGCAATGCCATGCAAAAAATTCTATAATACAATAACATTTTACTAAAAAAAACACAAGGGGACCACAAAAAGGAAAACAATTTTATGCTTTCTAAAAACAGGGGACCATATTTAGGTTTCATGCATTTCACAGAAATCTCAAATTTAAAGCCAAACTAACAAATATCGAAAAAGGGGTTACACTATAAAATTTTTCACTATCTATACAGACATGAGATAAAGTAAACAAAAACACACAGCAACCAGCAATACGATAAACAAAAGTTCAATAACACAAAAAAAATTTGATTGTAACAACAAGCATTGGACGTCAATGTACCTTGGTGGAACACAAGCACCGTGATCGCCTCGCGACAACTACCGTCTCTTCTACTTCGACGAGGAAACCCTACAGCTCTGCAGGTCCAATGAATGGTTTATTTGCTGAAAGAAGGAGACGACTATGGCTACGTTAGGGTTGGTTACTTCTGCTACAAGGTGCAGGGGGTTTGGAGGGAAAAGGGTTATGGATGTTTCAGTTTCCTTGAAGCAGAAGGGACCATTTTGAGTGATTTCACTCAGGGACTATTGTGAAGACTATTAATCTTTTTGCCACATCAGACATCTCATACCAGGGACTATTATGAAAAGTTACAATCTTTTAGCCACATCAGCAGTTCTGTTAAGTTAAACAGTTGGGACTTAACAGAAGGACGTTTTTGATTGACGTAAGTATCTCTCGGGGACTATTTTGCAATTTAGTATCTTTCAGGGACCACTGTGACCGACCCCATATCTTTCAGGGACCATTTTGAGGGTTTACTCATATTAAAATTATTGCCGCTATATTCTCCTTTTGAGTAAAGTGATGGTTTTTTTGAACCACGGGTATCCTACACGGGAGACAATCATGTTCCCGCCATTCCATTGTGTCCTGCTCTTACCATTTTCCTTTTTCTTTTTTTTTTCACACTTTAATTTTCCTTTTATATTATTATTTTATTAAAACAGTTTCTCTCATCATTCATTCATGATTATCTGTTTTATTACATAAAAACAAACAGAATAAGGAATACAATAAATATATTGATTTACATTAAATTTAATGTGATTTTTCCAATATATCAATTTTCTCTCTATTTTATTCATTAATATTTTCACTTACTATCTTTTTTTATCTGTTCGATGTATCTATTTACTCTCTATCTTAAAATTGTTCCCCCAATACACGTATTATTTTTTTCACCTGCGTTTTTTTTTTAGTTTTTTTATTCCCACTTCAGTAAAGTACATTTTTTATGAACTACATGTATCATCCACAAGAGGTAGTCTTGTTCCTGCCGCTTCCCAGTATCTTCTTTTATCACAAGTATATTTTCTTTTTATTATTATATTAAAACATTTTTTCTCATTATATGTTCTTATTAATATGCTTCATTACACAAAAACACATATTTAAAAATACAATCAATGTGTTGATTTACATAAAATTCAATATGTTTTTCTGTAATATATCATTTATCTCTATTTTATTCATTAATTTTTTCACTTATTATTTCTCCTATCTATCTAATTAGTGTATATTAAAATTGAGTATCCAGTACATGTGTCACATTTTCTCCATTCCGTTTTATTTAGTTTTTTTATATTTTTTATTCTCACCTAAATAAAGTGATTTTTTTAAGAACACAAAGTATTCTCCACGGGAGACAATCACGCTCCTTCCGTGAACATTCACATAATGATGAGTCTAACTCTTGCAATAAAGGTTTTTTTCCATACAATTTATATTGGTTTAAAGTGATTGGGCTGTAGGATAAAATATCCCTCTCTCTATATATTAAATTTATAATTATACTAATGATGTTGGTTAATATTTTACATAAACATAATAACAATATACTCTTCACATTCTACTAACTAATTTTTATGATTATATCTTAAATTAATTTTATTATAAATATTTATTTAGTAATATATATAAAAACAAACATCACTTGTAACTCAACGTCACCCGTGCATCGCACAGGTACTATGCTAGTTTGATTTAAAGAAGAAAAAAAAATAAGGAACTCTATTAGTAAAAGAATAAGAGGGATTCAAATTAATAGTCATGATTGTTTTTGTTAATTCTCATAATCTCCCTACAACTTGAGTATTGATGTAAAATGGTTCGTGTCTCAGTAATTTTGACACGAAGGATAGAAGATAGCTGCAATGGGTGAAAGAAGACGATAGAAGGAGAATGAGAGGTGAACATTCACATGATCTTATTTTTTTTAACTGTGATCTAAGACGTCAATTTTAATGCAATGGTTATTATGTAATGTTCTCATTTCTCATTATATGAGTTGCTACAACAATAGCAACCCACCCCTCTATCTAATGGATGTCTACATCTACTTAAATAAACTAAGGAAAATTCTTCCAGCACCTCCATTTTATATATATATTTTTTCTTTCTAAAAATACTCCTAGCATTTGTCATATGGAATTAATTAATATGTCATATGTGCTTAAAAACTCTTGGATTAATTCAGGCTTTTAAAATAGAAAGATGTGAATTCTATATTTTACCACTAGTTCAAACTTTTTTCTTTTTGGGTTTACTGGTTTTGTGTACTTTTATAGCTACTTGACTTTATCAAGCTGAGCTAAAAAATCTGAAAATGATTCTAACTTCTAAATAAAGGCTTAAGTCATAAATAAACACTTCTAAAAACTATTTTCACCAATTTTGTCTAACATAAACACTTTTAAAAATTAATTGTCAGAAGAAAAAATTTGATTAAATTTAATTCTGAAAACTTCCATTTTACCATGGAAATTCTCAATTATTAGAAAACGAAATTTGAATTTCGTCACTAATCTTAAAGGAGAGGGTTTAGAATAAAAAAAAAAGGTGCCAAAAGAATTGGCTAAAAATTAATAGACACGTGATCTAGTGATTTTTTTCATCGGATATTATATATTTAAATTTGTGCATGAAATCACTACACCGCATGGACCAGAGAGTACAAAATGGACCCAGTTCTGATCAACATATTGCAAATAAGCTGAAAATGGGTTGATGTGGGCTTAGCCTTCTTCCAAAGGACAAAAGTCCAAATTTGAGGTCGACCAAAAAGCACTACAAAATTGAGGAGAAAATCCTCTCTCCTTACTAAAAATTTTTAAGTAAAGATTTCTTGTATTGAAGAAAAGCTGGATTTTAAAACTAGGGGTGTAATCAGGTTGGGTTGGATCGGGTTTGGGTTGAAATCAAGTCCGAACCGATAAAATGGTGGTGGATTGGGTTGGTTCAGGTTTTGTATTTCTGGGTGAGTAACCCGACCCGAACCAACTCGAATATGTTCGGATTGGGTAGGGTCATCGGGTCATGAGTATTTTTCCTTTTTTTAAAACTAAAAAACAAAAACACAATCAAAGACACCCACACCTTAGTATTCTATGCACTTATCTCATTTGTGATCAATACTTTTTATTTTAATTTATAAAATTTTGTAAATAAGAAAAACCAACTCTATATGACTAGGCGTCAATATTATAATAGAAATAATATCTCTTATAAAAGAGCATTAAAATAATTTTCACATTCTTGATCTTACCCGTTAAGAAGATGTACTGCTCTAATTAAAGAACGATAAATCACAATAAATAGTCTAGAGTTTAGTAATATTAAATTTTACATTTAATATAATATATTAAGTAAAATAGTCCGAAACAATAATATTAAATACTATATTTAATATAATAATAAATAAAATACACTTTCATACTTGTATTAAATATTTTATTTAATATAATATACTAAGTAAAATAATCCCGAATAATAGCATTAACTACCATATTTAATATGATAATAAATAAAATATAATTGGACAATAATATTAAATACTATATTTAATATAAAAAAATCTATCTATATATATAAGTCAAAAAGACTTGAATATAATATCATTAAATATATAGCAGAAAATAATATTTAATATAATAATAAGTAAAATAAACTGGAACAACAACATCAAATAATATATTTAATATTATATAATAAACCTATATAAGTAAAATATACTGGAATATAATAATATTAAGGATTTAATTTATATATATTGTCCGTGTAAGAAATTTTACACAAATGTCTAATGATGTGTCACCACATCATTTGATGTTCATGTAAAATTTCTTTACACTGATAGTATATGTATATATTAAACTCTAATATTAAATAACATATGTAATATAATATATATATATATATCTTATATCAAACTCTAATTTAAAATGTTTATCTATAAAATTAAAATAGGTTAATTTAAAAAATAAATTGAAATCTACACTTTTTTACATTTTAAATTTTAATTATTTATATTTCATACAAATATTCATATAATGTAAAGGATATTTTCTAGTTTGATTTTAAAATTTAAGGAAAAATAAAAAAAAATGTAAAGTAATACATGCCATATATTACTTTTAATAAAATTTCCTATTAATTAAATCAATTTCTTAAAAATAAAACATGGTTCTATTTTTTTATTGTATCCTAACACATTAAAAAAATCATATTTTTGCTCGACATAATTAAAAAGAAAATAGTTAAAAAATGGCCAATCACTTGTATTTGGTTTGATCTACATGTATTCTCTACGAAAGACAATCTTGCTTGAGTCGAGATCATATTATGGTATAACTAACTCTCTCAACGAGGGATTTTTTCCATACGCAAAACCCAAACTTAAGACTTAATTTAAAGGAAATTAAGCATGTACCATTTAAATCAATCATTAGCTATTTCAAATAATTTTGTAAGTTTTAGAAAAATCAAGATCCATTTATTTGAATTTAAAATTTTTAAATAATTAGCTATTTCAAAAGAGGTAAAGTTCATCTAGAGATATCCTAAATAATAAATGTCGTAATAAATAAGACCACGTTGAATAGATCATGATGTCATTAAATTTAAATGATATTAAATAAGAGAAAATATTGTTATTATATATAATTCGTAACTTCATATCCTAAATAATAAATGTCATAATAAATAAGACCACATTGAATAGATCATGATGTCAATAAATTTAAATGATATTAAATAAGAGAAAACATTTTATTAAATATAGTTTGTAACTTCGCTTGCTACATTGTAGTTGCGCCTAGAGTTTTTGTGAAGCCTAAATGGAAGTCGTCCATGCAATCACACACAACACCTCACCACAAGCAATGTGATTGTAGTTCTGCTTTAGAGAGCCATCACAAATGAGTTTAGCCCAGAGAGAAGGTGCGGGTCCCATCTAATACACTTGGTGCTTAGCCACACCTATGCTCCTTTTGGTCTTAACATCCAAGGTTCATGTAGTACATACCTTTTCACAAAGGTGTTAGACCATACGGAGGACACTCAGGGAATTCTACCACATCCTCTTAAAGACCCCACCCATTTCGTCTAAGCCATATCGCATCTAGAGCAAGGCCAAAGGTTATATCACAGTTGGATGTATGCGTGCCACTACCATAAAGAATAAGGTTGGTATGGAGCCATTTTTCAAGAGGCATAATGAGGAAAAGGATCAAATTAGCAGGTCGGGGAAACCCGGTCCAAATCTTCATGGCCTTTGTGCACTATCTAAACTTATGCTTCAATGTTTCAAACCTTTCCATGCACAACATACAACCAGCATCGCTTGTCATATGACGATGTCTCCTCTTCATTTTAGTCATAAGTAAGCCTAAGGATATCCTCCATATCTAGAAACAAATTCATTGAGATCCCTGCCACTTCCAAATTCTTTTAAACAAATAATTCCTCCTCCTATCCATGAGACCCGCCGGAAATAAATACGCAAAGCTTTGACTGAAAGAACCATTATTTATGAGTGACCAAGCTAAAGAGTCCTCCATGTTGTCCTCAAATGAGGGGCAAATTGAATAGCTATATAGTATTTTGTACCTTATATCCTTTGGGGGGAGACTAAAGATCATCTTCTTGTGCAGATGGTGGACTTCTCTTCCTCTGATGTTGTGCACACTTCGTCCAACTCCCCTACAAAGGAAGCTCGGTTATGCTTCCACACGTCAATGCTAGATTTGTTCCCTATTCTCCACACCAGGTTATGGGTTATGAGGTTCCAAGTATTGCAAACCCATTTCCATAAGTTCAATGCATGTTGTATATTACTGTGCACATGAGATCAATACCACAATCATACTTAGTGCAAACAACCTGAGCCAAAAGTGTTTCCTTGTCAGTATAAAGTTTCCACCTAACTCACATTAATAACATGTATTTTTTTTTCTGGCTCTTCTTACTCCAAGTCCTCCCTAGCATAACTAACCTGGTGACCTTTGGAATTAGGGATATTCCACATGAAATCTTGATATTGTTTGTCCAAATCTTTTCACACATTGTTGGGTAGTAATATGGTTTGCATAATGTAGAAATGGAGTGCTTGAAGAATTGATTGTGTATGAGCATCAATCTTCCCACGTGATGTAGTGAGTATTTGTCTTTCAGTCTAGAACTTCTGAAAAACACATCCAAACATGTAAGAATAATCTCAACTTGATCCAAGATGGCTTCACCAAAAAGGATGAGGCCATCTGCAAAGCAAAGGTGAGCTTAGGCCTGCCCCGAACGAGTTGGACAGGCTTCAAATGTTCATTCTCCACAACCTGTTTGATGATTTGTAATAGTCGTTCCATACAGAGAACAAATAGGTCAGGATAAATCGGGTCGCCTTGACATATTCTCCTTGATAGTTTAAGCTTTTGGAGGAATTCCCCATTAAGAACCAACTTCATATGAAATGTAGAGATGCAGACAAGAAACAGGTCAATAAAGTTAGTGGGAGGGTCAATATATTCCAAGGTGTCTTTGACAAAATCCCATTTCAACCAATCATAGGCCTTCTCCAGGTCTATCTTGATTGTCATCCAACCTCTCCACCCCATTTAGATCTCATAGATTAGTGTATGAATTCATGTGCAATGATAACGTTGTCAGAGCTTTGCCTCTGTGGGACAAAGATGGCTTGGGTTGGGTTGACAAGATCCCCTATTGCATGCACGCGCCCCTCTCTCCACCTTTTACTTTAAAATAATAGAGTGTGAAAAATTTGAGTGTGAAATAATTATAACTCTTTATTAAGACTTAATTACGAAGCATGCACACGCCTCTCCCTCCACCTAGTTAGGAAGGATAAATGACAATTCCATTTGAAGTTGACTATAAGATAGTAAGGTTTAAGGCTATTGCTAGAAATGACCACAAAAATACTAAGTTTGAGGCCTCGTTGATTTGTTGTAATTTTTACATCTTATTAATGCTCATATATTTATATATGTGATTACATGAGGTGGAGTTTAAGCGTGTTGTTTCTTATAATGAAGTGTACATAAAAGACCACGAAAACTAAGATGGGGATTATGTCTCTAACAGGGTAAGGGAATATATTGTAGGTGTTTCTAAATTCTTAATTAGAATCAATACTTTTGTTAAGTTATTATGATTCTATGTAAGTGTTGCAAAAGTTGTATTGATTTCTTGTTATAGGAATCATATGAAACTGCTATGACATAGAAATATGAAGAAGATATGTAGTTCGATCCATTCTGCAGTTGATTCTGAAAACAAGAAGAGTAAAGTCCGCAATATATGTCGGAACTTAGATATTGGCATCCCTTGTTTTACCTGTGCTTCATCTTCAGAGGTTGTATGTCTTTCTACACATCCTACACCAATGAAAAATGAAGACGTTACTACAACTATAAATGTTGCATTAACTTCTTTTATGGAGACACATATTTCATAGATGCAAGCATGAATTCAGGCGTAGATACAAGCACAAATGCGGTTCTTTAGGATAGAGATATTTTTTGCCCTAAAAACACAAACATAACTTTCAGTCAAACAACCTAGAGATGATAAAGAGAATGATGATGGTGGTGCTAGATTAGGGTTGATTTTACTGTGCTTTATATTTATCTTTTTGTAAGACTTATGTTGAGTATTTTGTTTTTGGTATGTTATGACGTATAAGACTTGTATGGAGTATTTTGATTTGGTATGTTATGACTTGAGACTTATGCTACAAAAATTTTGGTTTGTAAGATTTGAGTAGTAATAGACTCATTGAAATGAGTATTTTGATTTGCTATAGGTGATTAGTCAAATATGTCTTTCAGATGTAATTTCAATATTTTTAAAAAATTATAAATAAAAAAAATTTATAAATAAAATTATTATAATTTTGCAATAGGTAATCTGTCGCAAATCCCTTGCCAAGCGAGGGATTGTTCCTTTGCTAATATGCTTTTTTCCTGCAGTGACTCATAAATAATTTTATAGGTTTTAGAAAAATTAAGTGTCATTTATTTTAATTTGAAAACTTTAAATAACTAGTTATTTCAAAGGAGTAAAAGTTCATCCAAAGATGTAATAAATAATAAATGACTTAACAAATAAGGTCACTTTGAAAAGATGTTGATGTCATGAAATTTAAAGATATTAAATAAAAGCAAACATCATTTTTAAATACACGACATCATAATTTATAATATATATTTTTTATGAGTTTAATATATATATATACACACACTGTTTGTGTAAAGAAGTTTTACATAGACATCCAATGATGCGTTTCCATATTATTTATTGAATTTAATAACACATGAGTGTCATATTCATTAAATGATGTGGCGACACACCATTGGATGTCTATGTAAAAAAGTTCTACTTTAAATCTTTTTCTTATATGATCATTATCTTATGAACATTGAATTTTCAATCAATAACTATATTTTCTACTCTTCTACTTTAAAGAAGCCAAATTTTAACCAATGTCTTTTAAATATTTAAACATTGTTTGGTAGTGTAGAAAAATGTAAGAGAGAGTGGACAGGGAAGGAGATAGGATAGATTTTGGTCAACCCACGTTTGGTTCAAAACAATAAATGTAGTGAGAGAGTTTATTTTATCTTGGTGCCCCACAAAAGATTTCAACTTCTCGATATTTGTAAAGAAATAAGGAGTGGGGAGGTTACTTTTCTACTTTGACACAATTACCCTTTTTACCCTAATTTTATTATACAGAAACAATAGAGCCCTATTCTTCTTTGGTACGAAAGCAACTCAGGTGTCGGGACTAAGTGACGGAAACTGTTGGTGAGCGACGTAGGTTGAAGAGTCAGGTGGTGGTAAGACTAAGCGAGCGAGACTAGTGGTGAGTGAATTGATTTATGCATATATAGATACAATTTGTGGAAACAATCAATTTCATGTGTGTATTTGATACTCAATTACTTGCGGTTTAGGTAGATTTTTCTGGTTGTGAAAAAAATCAATTGCGCATGCTTGATTTTCTGTTAATGTAACTCAAAGTTAGAGTAGATCTGTTTCAATTTTACACACAATCAAATTGTGCAGGTGGGATATTTGATTTTTGTGACTTGCAACCAAGTGTTTACAAAATTGTTTATGGGTAAAATGAAATCGGTATTTGATTTTCTGACAGTAGCAATCCCTAATTTCTCGCGATCCATTTGAAAAAAATACGGGTTTATTTGTGAAATTGAAAAATGTGTAGCTTTCTTTTTTTTTTCTTAATTTTTACTCAACTAAAAAAAGAGGAGAGTGATATGTGTTTCTCTTCACTTTCTCTTATAACAAATATCCTGTAAAATTCCTCCATTTCTCACCCTTTTAATTCTCTTATTCTTATTTTTCTTAGGGTTTGAAATTCTTGCCATAAATTTATTTTTCATATTTATTAAACAAATATATTACTATATCATTTTAAAAATTCAAGTATTTTCATTTTATGGTGAAAAAATTATTATTATTTAAAACTAAACCTTGAAAATATATTTTTTCCCATTTTTATTTAAAAATAATGTGGCCTATTTAAAACGGAATGAGTTGCTTCCTTATACATAAAGATTCTTTCCTTTTATAAAAATGTAAAAATAAAATAAGAAATAACTATGAAAATCTCATCATTGATCCAATTAACAAATTGGCAATTGAAAATGCACATATACTATGTATCTGTAATTAAAAAAAGAGTTTTTTTATTTATTCAGATTATTAATTGTTTCCTTGTGTGAAAAAAAGATGGTGTGTGACAGGTGAAATGGTGAACAATGCTATACCCTCGTGAGCAATTAGGAATTCAAAGGTTTTTTTAAAGAAAATATGATAGCTTGCAATGAGTGGATGCATGTTTAGAATTAATCTGACGTTAGTTATGTTTATGTTGTTGGTGTGATAGATGAGTCAATTCAATCGCAGTGCAAATTGGCAGAACAACAACCGTGAGTCTAATACATCATCCGTTTTCAGAATGCCTTCTGGCAATGGATCAAGTGATAATCAATTGGAGGTCCCAATAGTCCCAGGGATAGCTCTTCACCCACTTGAAGAGACTACTCTGAATAATACCATTTCTGAATCCATGGGAATGAATGTTTCATCTCCAATGAGCTCACTCCCTGCTAGTAGTAGTGGTCCAAGGTTCCCTGGCAGGCTTTTCGGATCAACTATTCTCCTGGATCAGCTGACTCCTGAAATGAATACTAATACCCGTATTATATCTCCAACTCCAGCTACTCAAGGGGTTGTTGTTGAGATACACTCCATTGGAGAACATGAAGTGAACAACAGTGTTGGCGGTTCATCACATGAAAATGATCAAAGTGCTAATGAAGTGGAAGAAGAAGAGGAACAACGTGGTGTTGACAGGGAGGACATGAGGCGTTTGCCTTTCAAGAGAAGATATGACCATCCTTTAACAATCGGTGAAGGTTCAAGCAATGCAGGAGGAGGAATCCCCAGACGCAGGGTTGAAGAAGGCAATAACACAAACACAACATCGGGTGGTCTTCCTATGAATGTTGGTGTAGGTACTGAAGGTGCAAGTGCAATGATATCTATTGCAGCTGAACAAACTACAAATCGTGAACCAGAAACTACTTTTGTGCCAATACAAACACTTGTAAATTATGATCCTCATGGGGCCCATCTTCCATTTTCCAACCAACCACCTGCTTCTTCAACTTGTTTGGCTTACTCGGTGGTTCCTGTGGAGCATGTGTCTCTTTTCTATCAAGTTCAACAGGGTTACCCTTGGACTAGTAGCATGTCGAGGCCTCCTCCTGCTACTATACCTGCTCCTGCTACTGCAACTACAAGGGGAAGCGTTCCTAATCACCTCCGTGGTTATTCTTCTTCTCCTTCTCCTCCTCAATTCAGATTGGGAATTGGAAATGAAAATAGTACTCCTGGGCCTAGTACTATTCCCAATCGTCCATTGCAAGTACCAAATTCAGATGGATGGTTTCATAGGGTAAACATGGATGAACAATATATGATGATGCCGCCACCTGTTGTTGAACGCAACCAAGCCTTCTTTGCGTCTCTAATGACTCACCAAACTAATTCCACCCTAACACAAATCAACAACAACTTTCCTGGTGGATGGTGGAGGTCGTTGATGGCTCAGAACCAACGTAACAGACAACTCAGGGATGAGGTATTTTTACTTTCTAATTAATTAATTGTTTTACTGATATGTGTGTGTCTGTATATGTGTGTGTGCGTGTGCGTGCTTTTCAAATATATACTCACTCACTATATTTGTCATTAATGAGTGCTTAATTAGTGGAATGAACATAGTGTTATTAGATATACTATACATGTATTTCCTAAATGTGTATATAAATTGTAATGCCTTGTGGAACCAATGCCTCTAAACCCTAACGAAGAAAATGGTCATGGATTACTTTCATGACACTAACTAAAAAGTTAATTACAAATTGAATATATATATATATATATAAAATATATCGGTTTTTTTAACCTGTGCAATATTACATATGATAATAAAATAAAAGTGGAAAGGTTTTATTGAAAATTACAACCATTAACATTACCAATGCATTTAGTGTTGTGACTGTTGTAATTCCCAATAAAACTTTTCCACTTTTGCTTTATTATTCTGTGCAATATTGCACAGGTTAGAAAGACTGTATATATATGTGTGTATGTGTATATCAATGCTCTATATTATAATTTTGAGACAACACCTTGGAGAGTGAGACACTTACTCACTCTACTCTCCCTCTCAATTATTTTTTACTTTCTCTCTCTTTCTCTCATTGGATGGTGAATCTCACTCACACTTGTGAGAGTGAGATTCTCCTTCTCAATCATTGATAGTAATAATTTTCTATCTCTTCCTATTTGAATTTTTAAATATTAATAAATGTTAATCTTAATTTTTGAAATTTATTAAGATTCAAAATTTTATCCCATTATTTTCTTTTTTAATTTTTAATAAATTAATTAGATTTTGATAATAAAATATAATATATTATTATAATTTAAAATTGAAAAATTGTTCAATATTATTTTATTTTTATTTTTTCATGTTAAAAATATTAATTTATTATAAATCTAATTTTTATTAAATAAAATATACATTTATTCGCGTATTACGTGGGTTAATATACTACTCCCTCCGTTTCTTTTTAATAGTCGTTTTAGAGTATAAAATTTGTTTCTAAATAAGTGTCGTTTTCATATACCAAGGCAACAATAAATGTTAATTTTTCATCTTTACCCTCTTCCAAATTTATTAAATGGTAGAGTATTTATTGCATATGACTAGAAATGATGGAAAACTTTAAATGTTTTAATGAGAGAGAAAAATGATATATTTGTAAACAATGTAGCTAAAAAGACACACTTATTGTATTTTTTAATCTATATACAAAAATCTTAAACCACATATAAAAAAACGGAGTGAGTAGTATATGGTGTATAATTGAAAATACAACTAGTGATATAAATATGTATTTAATCAGACAGAGAATGTTTGGGAAACATTACAGTCTACGAAAAAGTTGCGACATAATATATATATTCATTTTCTTTGTCGATCTGGCTACCAAAGGGAAGTGGCTTCCTTATCCCAAGGGTAAGTCTCTCCCTATTTTTTTTTTTTTTTTCTAACGGAGGTTTTCCCTATATCAGTCGCTCTGCAAATGGTTTCATTGTCTTTATTTATTTTCATTTGAAAGTGGGTAGATGCAGATCAGTTTACGCATATATAAATATTGTTTTTCTACCTTAATGAATTGATCTCTTAATCCATTTAGCCTTAACTTGGTCAAATATTGTTTTCAAATTTCATTATGTAATAATAGGTTCTCAACGTCCTAGATTACATAAGAGACCGCGGCCTTATGGAGTTAGAGGTAGATTTTCACTCAAATACACATAATTTTCTTGCAAAGTCATTCATTTTAAAACACTTTGTTTTATGCTCATTTTTCTTAAAATTAATTAACTAGTTGTTAAGTAAGAGGGGAGAGATATATATTCTTCATAAAGAAAGTAATAAACTTCTCTAATAAATTTCTTGCTACAAGAAAGTAACATGTATTTTTGTTATAAAGAAAGTGACCTTGGTACGTGGTGTATGTGTCCAGGTTTAGAATGAATTAATAATAATAATTTAGCTTGTGTGAGATCTATTTGTCATTTATTATCTGATTATGTATAAATCTTTGCTCTGAAGATAATGATTTGAATCTATGTATAGATTCTTGGGGCTCTGGAGAACGAATTGAGCTTTATGGATGGATTGACAGAAGAGCAAATTATGAGCCATATTGGACAAGAAGTTGTCCAATCTGCTCCTCCTGATGAGAATCAAGATACATCTGAAAATGAGATCTGTTCAATATGTCAGGTGAGACCAAGTATATATTATATGTTTCATTCATTTGAGAGTATATAATAAATCGACAAGGAATTTGAAAAGTTAGCTAAATACACGGGTTTTTTCTTTTTTTCTTTTTACTTTGGAATAATTTCTGTTTTTTTTTCTCTTAACAACAGTGTGCTAATTAACAAATGAATCATCTCTATTCCTTTATATATACTTCCATTCTAGGCACTATGTATGAACACACATGATTTCACGATGGATCTAGCTAGCTATATATACCTCTTCTTTTTAATTTTATTTGTTTAATAATAATATATATTTGTTAGGAGGAGTATGTGAATGGAGAACAACTTGGGAGACTGGATTGTGGGCACAAATATCACCTTGCTTGCATCAAACAATGGCTGGTGTTGAGGAACAACTGCCCTATTTGCAAACAAACGGCTCTAGTTGTTGAAAATGATCTCTAGTTGTTGAAAATGATGATGATGATAATGATGATGATGTTGATGATGATGATGAATGAATAATTTCTTCGTACTTCAAAGACAAAACTATATATTTTAATTTAATTTTCTCTTCAAACTTGTTTAATTTATGCAGTAAGCTGGTCTATATGGCTTTCACCCATTTGTTGTATTTTGATCAGTAGAGTATAATTATGTAATATTTTACTATCAAGATTTTAAATTTTTAAATGTGTTATATACCTAATTAATACCTTTAAAAACTATAAAATAATTATTTAATATATATATATATATATTAAATTAATTATACAAATTATGTATTTATTTTATGTAAATTAGCGAGAAAATGAAAAGGTTCATGGACCATTTGATCGCAATATTTCTTTATCTGTGATTAGGGATCTCAATTAGTGATGTTTAATATAATTTTTTGAAATTATTGTAAAGTTCTTTTTTAGTATGTAATTTTTTTGAATTTTTTTGATAAAGTATAATTATATAATATTTTATATTTATAGTATCAAGTTTAATTACAAAAATATAGTTTTTTCGAGCTTTTGCACTCCTGCTAGCGAGGAAATTAATCAAATCATAAAATAATTAACCTTTTGTTTATATATTTATCTTATAAAAATTAATATGAAAATTAAATGAAAAATAAAGAAATCTAGTAAAAAAACACATTTTATATCGGTTAAAATTTATTTTTTACATCGGTTCTTCAAACAATTTATATAGAATTAATGTAGAATGTCAAATGATTCGACATCGATTTCATAACTCTTTTTAGTTATTTGAGACGGAATTTTTCAGTTTCTAAATTCCTTCTCTAACCTATATTTTAGGCTACCTGCATACTTTTTGAAACAAATCACTTTTTCTAACTTCAAATAAAAAACAACAAATCACCTTTTCATAGTACTTATGGTCATTGATGCAGCAAATAGCTGTGTGCAATGCCTTGTGGAAGTCATCAGATGCATCATCCAACAATATTTGTGATCAGAATACACATATCAAGGATCTTATAATGCTCTTCTCATCAGTACCCCACCCTGCAGAGTTCAAAACCATCAAATATCAAGCACTAAATTATATTTTACTCTGTCAAATTCATTAATTAAATTGATCTATAGAAACAACACTTAAATTGACATTGACTTGATCAAACTCATAGACCATGAAAGGTGGCATGAAAACATTGTCTTAATGGATTTCAAGATGGCATGAAAAACATAGCAAATTCATATCCCCAATCTACCAAAGCATTTGTTTTTTTATAGTCTCACAGTGCTCACCTTGAGGATGCAGTGGCCAAAGAAACCTCAGGGGACTACAAGAAGTTCCTCCTCACATTGTTGGGGAAGCAAGATGCGTATCTTGTAATGGATTTTGGTTATGTTGGTGTCTTGTTGAGTGGTTTGGTTAATTTGAATAAGTTAGAGGGCCCAAGTTGGAAAATTCCAGCAGCTATTTGCCTATGGTTACAAAAGGAAAAACATGTAGGGAACTAAAAATTACACTCAGAATAGAATTAAATCAAATCAGTAAACCTGAACTTCTTATTTCTAGAGTTAATCAATTAAATCTCCTCATAATTCACATTAACTTGAATCATATCCAATATATTCTAGCTGATCCTCTCCATAACACTAATATAACTTAATTTACAAAAGAAATAGGAAAAAGAACATGACCTACGTACATGTATGCCAACACTGACATTGATCAACTAAGTGAAGAAATCAGATTGGTCCCCTGTGCATATGAACAAAAGCAAAACACCCACACCAATGATTAATATTCAGGCAGTTCTTTAATCAACTAAGTGAGGATTTTGGGGTGAAATTAAAGAGGCATATCAGCAAAATTATAAAGACCAAGTTGAACAAGTGGTTCTCCCTTAATACAAGTTTCATCAGCCTTTCAAAATAGGATGATGAAAGAAATCAAATTATTGCTAGTTCAGAAACATGTGAAAAAACAATAAATCACAACAAATCAAATTATTGCTAGTTCAAAAACATTTTATACAAACAAACAGGTTTTAAACATATGAAATTTGAAAAGGAAATAGAGAGACAATGACCTCCACAATTTGAAGAAAGTCACTCAAAAATAATTCCTGCATTGTCTTGGATTGATGGGTAGAAACCAAGATTGCCAAGGTCAAAAAGCACATTCAATATAGACTTGGGGGTTTTTAAGAGATATTTTTTTAGAGTTTTAGAGACCAGCATATAGCATCTGCTCAATGCAGAAACTGCCTCAATAGAAGCATATACAATCTTGATAGAAAACAGAACCCATGAGTGGACAACTCCAATGATGAAATTGTGTGTTATTGAGTTAGGAAAGAACATGAGAAAACTGGACATAGATAATAAGGATTTCACAAGAAGAGTCCTTTATGTAGGAATGAAACAAAGTAGCAAAGTCCAGAATTTGAGGCTGCTTTGCTCAAGACAAATTATATCATGTTGCCTGCTTTAAAGTTAAAGGAACTTCACCTGAGCTATGGTTAGAAGTATACACAACTTTGAGGCTTTCATGTAGGAATGAAACAAAGTAGCAAAGTCCAGAATTTTGCTATAAGCAAGTCACAGTACTTAGTTATTTGTTTTGATTAAATAAAAAAACTATCCTTTGTTAGCAGTATAGCTTTTCAAGAAAAAGAAATCAGATTAGCAGTAAGTCAATAACTAACAAAAGAATTAAAAACTTCTTGAGAATGAGAGATACAGAGATGAAAACAGAACATCAATGTAACTTCAACAAACTAAATGAGCTACAGTAGAATAGTGTCATTGCTTAACACTGAACCAAAATTTGATATATATGCGGTATGACTATGACAATCAACCTTCATTATCGCAGTAACTATCCTATGTATCTTTAGAAAATCTCAACATGTAACCCAAATTAACGTTTTACATGCTAGAATCAAAGGTCAGGAATTAAAGGAAAACTTTACATGCTTACAAAAGGCCAAAAAAACCTTGGCTACCATAACACTTTAACAATCACTTTCAACACCCAAAACTAAAATAAAAATCCTGTACCCATATCATATTGCCAAACCAAACAAACCAAATGTGATCTTTTTTTTTCTAAGCAAAGAGCAAATGAATTGATAGAGAGTAAAAGGGATACCCATAAAAAAACAAAGAGATTAACCGGGCCCAAAATCCACCTAATAAATATAAATAACCTTCCCAGAAAAAAGATGACCCACCAGTACAGAACTTTGCACTCATCTAGAGTTTGAAAAGATAAATGTTACATGTTTATCATAGTGATTTTTTTTCAAAAGAATGTTACACTAACAAAAGATTTTTGGCTAAAATATGTTATTGGTCCCCCAAAATATCCCGAATTTTTCATTTGGTCCCTCAATTTTTTTTTCCCCAAGTGGTCCCCAAAATTTTTTTTTCATTCCCATTTGGTCCCTCTGTTAGTGTACCGTTTATTATCTCAGTTAAATGCTTGCGTGACAGCTTAGCTGGACAAAATAATCATACATGACATGCATATGTGTCTTCTTATATGTCCTACATGATAAAATAAGCCTATAGGTGGTGAATCAACGCCTTTTTATGAGTCACATCGATGAACTCTATAATTGTTTTTTTCATGAAATGTGGTGTGATATAAGTCCCGTAGGACACATAAGATGACACATATGCATGTCATGTATGCTTATTTTGTCCACCTAAGCTGTCACGCAAGCATTTAACGGAGATAATAAACGGTGCACTAACAGAGGGACCAAATGAGAATAAAAAAAAATTGGGGGACCATTTGGAAAAAAAATTGGGGGACCAAATGAGAAAATCGAGATATTTTGGGGGACAAAAACATAATTTATCCAAGATTTTTTTGAATGTAAAATGACCCTAGGCTAATGTAAAATTGTATGATTTGACCAAAAAAAATGTAAAATTGTACGAGCCTGGTGGGAATAATCTAAGTTCATGATATAGTGTCTGTTTATTTTAAATTGTGATAGGACAAAATCATGGTTTTGTAGAATTGATTTTAAATCACTTTCGTTCAACGTACTTCGTAAAGCGTGTATCATCCATTTCAACCATTCATTTCTAGAATCAATTCTTACCCAAGTGTAATAGTTAATGTTGTGAACTGTTTTTTCGTTTGTTACTTAATTGGTGTTTAATTAATAAAAAATATTAATTTATAATGGTGCCATCGTTTATTAACAAACATGTTTACGTCTTGAGTTATGATCTTTGAACGTGTATGAAAAATCTTTCCGCTTTTTTATGGAAAAAAAAATCCGCTTTCCGTGCTGACTGACTGTATATGGGGAAATAAATATACTCTTGAAAACCCAAAAATTAAGTGGTACCATCGTTATCGTATACACTATACATATAAATTGCTTGTGTGAAATTACGTTTAACATGTATGTTAGACACTTCCAATATTTCAGATCTAGGTTCTGTCAAAGTAACTCTGATAGTTTTTTTTCCTATGAATGTTGAATTTTATTAATCTAATTATTGAGTTGAAAATTCTATGTAAATATTAAATCTACTAATAATTTGTAATAAAATGAATCATATCATTATATATATTAAATGCATTTTTTTCATTTAATTATATATATATTTTTTATGAGAGATAATCATGCTTGAACCAGACACTACAATAGAGAATAAATTGATTTTATTTATATAACATTTGACAAGAATGACATGCATGATCTATTTCAATCAAATAAACCTTGTGATGCATTGCCATCGACACCTCATAAGGCACCATTTTTTAGAGGGCTATATCTAATTGCTATTTTTATTTGAGAGTTAATTCCACAATTATGTTTGTGGTGATTTCATGTTAAAAAATAAAACATCATAAGTATATATCATTAGTATTGACACGCCAAGTTTAAAAAAGCTTACTTCACAAATTATAAATAAATTATTAATAAAGAATTCAACAAAAGATTACATTCAATCATCTCATTCATCTTACACACCATTTTTATTTGTAAAATAGTTATCTTTACTATGTGGTGTGTAAACAATAATAGGCATTATGATTATGATGGGAAAGGGTTTTCGTGTTGCCACCAAGAAGTCCAAAGGCAAAAAATAATTTGTCTATTTATTATATTATTGATAAAAAAAACAGCTTATAAATCCTGAGTTTTGATATTTTTTTGGGCCTTTGGGCTGTACATATAACAAATGAATATGGCCATCCTCCGGTAGTAATTTGATTAACTTCTTAGTAGAAGCAACATACCCTACCATGTGAAAAGCATAAAGAAATCCGAGAGAGCAAGATGAGAAATAGGTAAAACGGAGCACATAGAAGAAGTAACTTGGGGGATGGGGCTAAACCAGAATAACCTCTCAGAAGATGACATTAGAGGAGGACCCCGAAGGAGGTGGTGGTTCACAAGTCACAAGGTTAGTGCTTTGTGTGTTTAGCCTAAATGATCGATGTTGTCGCCTTCTCACATAATAGACATTTACTTGCACAATATACATATCTTAATTCAAATACTAGTATTATAATAGTGCATATATATAGTTATGAGTGCGGTGGTGACAAACATTAAAGTAATAATAATAGTAGTTGCCTCAAAATAGAGAAAAACAACAGGTGATATACACCCATAACTTTGATCATCCTCTTGTATTATTTTCTTCTCTTCTTTGGCATAGTAAATATGTATTTAAAAAAGAACACAAAAGTTTAAATTAAAAAAAATGCAATTTCATTAGTGATTTAACTATTTTTAAAGAAGAAAGTCCAAACACATAAAAATTATAAGTGCTTTTCTATTTATTTATTTTTTTTGTAAAAGAGCAACTTATTAATCCATTGACAAATTTTTTACCAAGCTTGTGAATTAAGTAATGAATTACTGTGAATGTTGGCATAGCACATGACAAAAGACATTCACTATGTAAGCACCACCCTATGCTAATGGGCGACTTGGAAGAATGTGGGTGGTCGGATGAATTATATGGTGGAGATTTATTAGACTGCACACAACTGCAGCAAAAGACAAATGCATATAATCCGGATCCCAGAATCCCACATACCCAAAACCCAAGATTCTTCATTTCCTCCACAGCTTCATAGATAACCCATTCCTTGCAATTAAAAAACCTTATTTTATCACTTTTTGTGCAAAGCTTTTCATCAAACTTTGTGCTGAAACAACCTGGACGAATTGACTTCAAATGCCTTTGGCGAATTTTCCATGAAAGAAAATATCTCAAATTTCACTCCCCACAATTCATTATCAAAGAAGAATATCAACACTGAACAACCATCCATCACCAATTTCTTCAACCCTCTCACCGATGAGCTCATATTGGATTCATCACTGCTCGCGTAGTTGGTGGTCAAGAACTCTCAGCCCCATTGTTGTGTAGATCGTCGTCGTGACATTGTTGGTGGTACACGCTTCCTCCCCTTTTGATATTGGTATGCACCTAAAATCAAAATGTGATTGAATCACAGCTGAAGGTAGAGGGTGGCTAGATCTGGATGAAGGTGACTGAATGACGATGCATTAGATGCAGTGAAGGGGCGTACGTGTGCAGTGGCTAGAGACGGTGGCTGGCGGTTGATCTGGTGTGCCACACGCGTTTGGGGATAAGAGGAATGAGAGGAAGACGTTGGAAGCGAGGAGAGAGTGAGGGGTAGGGAGAATAGGGGGTCCAAGGCATCTGATTTGTAAAGGAGGCATTGGAGGTCGAATAGGGAGGATGAGGGGGGTAAATGGTGGGGGGTTTCTGGGAGGGAGGGGAGAAGAAGGAAAAGAGGCTGAGTCACTAGACACGTTGGGTGGACACCTAATAGAGAGAGTGCCACATTATCAGTTGGCACACACTAAATGAGGGGAGTGATGAATTTCACAAAAAAAAAAAAATAATTAGGACAATGCTTTAATAAAAAATTATAAGAACTAAAAAAAACTTCATTAATTTTATAGGAACTAAAAAACATATTTTACCTTTCTGATTTATTTCTATGCTTACCACATAAATGCTAAACCTCTCCCCCATTTCTCTTTTCTTAAATCTAATTATCCTCCACCTCGGGCATATATATCAAACAAAACATAAAGAGTTTTTTTTTTGTTAATGGGGATAGATAGTTTCAATGAGCTGAGGGCATGTGTATTAAACCAACTCACGAGTTAAATGTAATTTTTATAAATTTTCAATTTTTCTTATAATATTATATTGCCTTTTATACTTTAAGTAATTTAATTAATTTTATATTTTAATTCAACAACACTCAAATATTTCTTAAATTAATCCCATAATTTATTTCATATTTTTATATTTTATTATTGATCGCACTTTTAATTCAATATATATAATATTTTAATTATGTAAAAGTACAATATGACTCTACATTTTTTTTTTGGTAAAAGCTTCATGGAATTCATTGATAAAAAAGAAAGACAATACAAGGGTTGAGGCATAAAGTCAGCCTTGAAAAACAACATAAAACAATCACTACGCCACATGGATCAAAAAATACAAAATGGATCTAATTCTGACCAACATATTGCAAATAAGCTAAAAAGGGTTGATGTGGGCTTAGCCTTCTTCCAAAGGACAAAAGTCCAAAATTGAGGTTGACCAAAAAGAACTACAAAATTGAGGGAAAAAGAGTGGTGAAAAACCGTCTCTCTTTACTAGAAATTTTCAAGCAAAGATTTCTTGTATTGAAGAAAAGCCGCACTTTAAAACTCAGCCAAAATCGTAGTTTGGCCAAAAAATTAAAAGTATAATTGTACCGATAGGTCCAAAATAAAAAATTTGTTGTTGTTTAGTTGTCTATCATGCTCTGTTGACATCCTTAATTTTAAAATGAAGGATATTTACTTGCGGGTGTGGGTAGCGAGTACCTACTACCCATTCCTGCTTGCTTTGTCGACACCCTTAATTTTGGAAAATATTTTTTTAGTTTATATGGTGAAAATGTTGTAAATAAATCATTTCATTTAAAAAAACAGTTCTAAAAAATTTTTTTATAAAAAAATTTAAAAACACTAAAAAAACAAAATAGAATCAAACATACCCTAAGTATTTCGGTTCCCTGCACTTATCTCGTTTTTATCAATATTTTTATTTTAATTTATAAAATTTTGTAAATGAGAAAAACTAACCCTATATGACTAGGTGTCAATATTATAGTAGAAATAATATCTATTAGAAAAGAGCATTGAAATAATTTTCACATTCCTGATCTTGCCCATTAAGAAAATGAACTACTCTAATTATAGAACGATAAATCACAATAAATAGTATAGAATTTAGTAATATTAACTTTTACATTTAATATAATATACTAAGTAAAATAATCTAAAACAATAACATTAAATACTATATTTAATATAATAATAAATAAAATAGACTTGCACAATTGTATTAAATATTTTATTCAATACAATATACAAAGTAAAATAATCTAGAACAATAGCATTAACTACCATATTTAATATGATAATAATTAAAAAAATTGGACAACAATGTTAAATACTATACTTAATATTAATATTTAACATAA
This sequence comes from Sesbania bispinosa, assembly GCA_026901365.1. Lineage (NCBI taxonomy): Eukaryota > Viridiplantae > Streptophyta > Magnoliopsida > Fabales > Fabaceae > Sesbania > Sesbania bispinosa. Next base: position 1,446,035 of record QLOH01000131.1, on the reverse strand, counting down.
CAAATCTATCTATATATATAACTCAAAAAGACTTGAATATAATAGTATTAAATATATAGAATTGAATATTATATTTAATAAACCTATATATAAGTAAAATAGACTTGAATATAATAATATTAAGGATTAAATTGATATACATTGTCAGTGTAGAGAAGTTTTACATAGACATCTAATGGTGTGCCACCACATCATTTGATGTCGATGTAAAACTTCTTTACACTAAAAATGTATATATATTAAACTCTAATATTAAATGTCATATTTAATATAATATATATACCTTATATTAAACTCAAACTTAAAATGTTTAACTATAAAATTAAAATAGTTTAATTTTAAAAAATAAATTAAAATATACACTTTTTACATTTTAATTTTTAATTATTTATATTTCATACAAATATTCATATTATGTAAAGGATATTTTCTAGTTTGATTTTAAACTTTGAAGATTTTTTTTTTAAAAAATTGTAAAGTAATACATGACATATATTACTTTTAATGAAATTTCCTATTAATTAAATCAATTTCTTAAAATAAAACATGGTTCTATTTTTTTGTTGTATCATTAAAAAAATCATATTTTTGCTCGATGTAATTAAAAAGAATTAAAATAAATAAAAAATGGCCAATCGCTTGTATTTGGTTTGATCTACATGTATTCTTTATGAAAGACAATCTTGCTTGAGTCGGGATCATCCATATTATAGTATGACTAACTCTCTCAATGGGGGATTTTTTTCATACGTAAAACTCAAAGCTAAATCCATTCTATTCATATGATTCAATGAAGAATGACAACAAATCGTGGGACATTAATTTTTTATAAAATAAATGGGAAAATTGAAAATGTTTGGGGTTGGAAATGAGGAAATGTCTACACTACCAAGGTTGAATCAAATACAATTTAAAGTTGTTTTCCAATAAATTTTGAATTTTTAATGCCTGTATCAACCGTTGTTTCAGTGCGCCTTTAGGAATCGTAAATCAATCACTAGCTATTTCAAATAAATTTATAGGTTTTAGAAAAATTGAGAGCCATTTATTTGAAGTTATTTTTTTTAAATAATTAGCTATTTTAAAAGATGTAAAGTTCATCTAGAGACATCCTAAATAATAAATGTCATAATAAATAAGACCACATTGAATAGATCACGATGTCATTAAATTTAAATGATATTAAATAAGAGAAAACATTGTTATTAAATATACTCCGTAACTTGGCTTACTACATTGTATATGCGCCTAGGGTTCTTGTGAAGCCTAAATGGAAGTCGCCCATGCAGTCACACACAACACCCCACCACAGGCAGCGTGATTGTAGTTTTGCTTTAGAGAGCCATAACAAATGAGTTTAGCCTAAAGAGAAGGCGCGGGTCCCATCTAATACACTTTGTGCTTAGCCACACCATTGCTCGTTTTGGTCTTAACATCCAAGGTTCATGTAATGCAGTACATACCTTTTCACGAAGGTGTTGGACCATACGGAGGACACTTAGGGCTTTCTACCACGTCCTTTTAAAGACCCCACTCGTTTCGTCTCAGCCATATCACATCTATAGAGCAAGGCCAAAGGTGATATCATAGTTGGATGTATGTGTGCCACTATCATAAGGAATAAGGTTGGTATGAAGCCATTTTTCAAGAGGCATAATGAGGAAAGAGATCAAATTAGCAGGTCGGGGAACCCGGTCCAAATCTCCATGGCCTTTGTGCACTATCTAAACGTCTGGTTCAACGTTTCAACCCTTTTCATGCACAACATGCAACCAACATCGTTGGTCATATGATGATGTCTTATCCTCATTTTAGTCATAAGTAAGCCCAAGGCTATCCTCCATATCAAGAAAGATTCATTGAGATCCCTGCCACTTCCAAATTCTTTTAAACAAATGATTCATCCTCCTATCCGTGAGACCCGCCGCAAATAAATATGCAAAGTTTTGACTGAAAAAACCATTATTTATGAGTGACCAAGTAAAAGATTCCTCCATGTTGTCCTTAAAGGAGTGAACGGAAGGGCTATATAGTATTTTTTACCTTACCTCCTTTAGGAGGAGACTAAAGATCAACTCCTTGTGCAGATGGTGGACTTCTCTTCCTCTGATGTTGTGCACACTTCATCCAACTCCCCTATAAAGGATGATCGATTATGCTTCCACACGTCAATACTAGATTTTTCCTTATTCTCCACACCAGGTTATGGGTTATGAGGTGCAAAGGCTTGCAAACTCATTTCCATAAATTCGATGCACGTTGCATATTACTACACACATGAGATCAATATATACCACAATCATACTTAGTGCAAACAACCTGAGCCCAAAGCATATCCTTATCAGTATAAAGTTTCCACTAACTCACATTATAACATGTATATTTGTTTTTCTGGCTCTTCTTACACCATGTCCTCCCCAACATAAATAATCGGGCAACCTTTGGAATTAGGGTTTGTCCAAATCTTTACACACATTTTTGGGTAGTTATGTGGTTTGCATGATGTAGAAATTGAGTGCTTGAAAAATTAGTTGTTTGTGAGCATCAATCTTCCCACGTGATGTAGTGAGTATTTGTCTTTCTGTCCATAACTTCTGAAAAGAACATCCAAACATGTAAGAATAATCTCAACTTGATCTAGGATGGCTTCACCAAAAAGGATGAGGTCATCTACAAAGCAAATGTGAGAGAGTTTAGACCTGCCCCGAACGAGCTGGACAGGCTTCAAATATTCACTATCCATAACCAATTTGATGATTTGTAATAGTCATTCCATACAGAGAATAAATGGGTAAGGATAAATCTTGCCGCCTTGACATATTCTCCTTGATAGTTTAAACTTTTGGAGGACTTCCCCATTAAGAACTAACTTCATATGAAATGTAAAGATACAAGTAAAGAAGCGGGTCAATAAAGTTAGTGGGAAAGTCAATATATTCCAAGGTGTCTTTGACAAAATCCCATTTCAACCGATCGTAGGTCTTCTGCAGGTCTATCTTGATTGTCATCCAACCTTTCCACCCCGTTTAGATCTCATAGATTAGTATGATAATGTTGTCAGAGCTTTGCCTCCATGGGACAAAGATGGCTTGGCTTGGGTTTACAAGATCCCCTATTGCATGCACGCGCCCTCTCTCCACCTTTTACTTTAAAATAATGGAGTGTAAAATTATTGAATGTTAAAGAATCATGACTCTTTATCAAGATTACTTCCGAAGCATGCACACGCCCCTCCCCCACCTAGTTAGGAAGGATAAATGACAATTCCATTTGAAGTTGACTACGAGATAGTAAGGTTTAAGCTATTGCTAGAAATGACCACAAAAATACTAAGTTTGAGGCCCCGTTGATTTGTTGTATTTTTTACATCCTATTAATGTTCACATATTTATACATGCGATTACATGGAGTAGATTTAAGCGTGTTGTTTCTTATAATGAAGTGTGCATAAAAGTCCATGAAAACTAAGATGGGGATTATGTCTCTAACAGGGTAAAGGACTTTTTTGTAGGTGTTTCTAAATTCTTAGAATCAATACTTTTGTTAAGTTATTATGATTCTATGCAAGTGTTGCAAATTTTGTATTGATTTCTTGTTGTAGGAATCATATGAAACTGTTATGACGGAGAAATATGGATAAGATATATAGTCTGATCCATCACGCAATTGATTTTGAAAACAAAAAGAGTACAGTCCACAACAAATGTCGCGACTTATATATTGACATCCCTTGTTTTACCCATGCTTCATCTTCAGAGTTCGTAGGTCTTTCTACACATCCTACACCAATGACAAATAAAGATGTTACCACAACTATAAATGTTGCATTAACTTATTTTATATATGGAGACACAAATTTCGCAGATGCATGCACGAATTCAGGCGCAGATGCAAGCACAAACGCAGTTCTTTAAGATAGAGATATTGTTTGCCCTAAAAACACAAACACAACTTTCAGTCGAACGACTAAGGATGATAAAGAGAATGGTGATGATGCTATAGATTAGGGTTGATTTGATTGTGCTTTATATTTATCTTTTTGTAAGACTTATGTTGAGTATTTTGTTTTTGGTATGTTATAACATATAAGACTTGTATGGAGTATTTTGATTTGGTATGTTATGATTTGAGACTTATGTTACATAAATTGTTTTGTAAGATTTGGGTAGTTTTGTAAGACTTAATTATTAGACTCAATGAAATGAGTATTTTGATTTGCTATAAGTGATTAGTCAAATATGTTTTTCAGGTGTAATTTCAATATTTAAAAAAGTATAAATAAAATAATTTTTGTAAAGAAAATTATTATCATTTTCCAATAGGTAATCCGTCGCAAGTCCCTCGCAAGTGAGGGATTGTTCCTTCGCTAATTTTCATTTTTCGTGTAGTGACTCATAAGTAATTTTATAGGTTTTAGAAAAATTAAATGCCAATTATTTGAATTTTAAAATTTAAATAACTAGTTTTTTCAGAGGAGTAAAAGTTCATCCAGAGATGTAATAAATAATAAATGACTTAATAAATAAGGTCATTTTGAAAAAATGTTGATGTCATGAAATTTAAAGATATTAAATGAAAGCAAACATTATTATTAAATATACTAAATCAACATTTATTATACATATTTTCTTGTGAGTTTAATATATATATATACACACACACTGTCTGTGTAAAGAAGTTTTGCACATACATCAAATGATGTGTTGCCACATCATTTATTAAATTTAATAACACATAGGGTGTCATGTTCATTAAATGATGTAGCGACACACCATTGGACGTCTGTGTAAAAAACTTCTACTTTAAATGCTTTTCTTATAGGATCATTATCTCACGAACATTGAATTTTCAATGAATAACTATATTTTATACTATTCTACTTTAAAGAAGTCAAATTCTAATCAATATCCTTTTAAATATTTACACATTAATGTTTAGTGATGTAGAAATATGTAAGAGAGGGTGGGAAGGGAAGGAGATAGGATATATGTTATTCAACCCTCGTTTGGTACAAAACAATAAATGTAGTGAGAGAATTGATTTTATCTTGTGTGCCCCCACAAAGATTTAAACTTCTCAATATTTTAAAGAAATAAAGAGTGGGGAAGTTACTTTTCTACCTTGACACAATTATCCTCTTACCCCAATTTTATTCTGTAGAAACAATTGAACCTAATTTTTCTTTGATGCAGGGACAACTCAAGTGTTAGGACTAAGAGACGAAAACTGGTGGTGAGCGACGAAGGTTGAAGAATCAGTGGTGGTAAGACTAAGTGAGAGAGACTAGTGGTAGGTGAATTGATTTATGCATATATAGATACAATTTGTGGAAACAATCAATTGCATGTGTGTGTTTGGTACTCAATTGCTTGCGATTTAGGTAGATTTTTCTGGTTATGAAAAAAAATCAACTGTGCATGCTTGATTTCTGTTAATGTAACTCAAAGTTAGCGTAGATCTGTTCCGATTTTACACACAATCAAATTGTACATGTTGGATAATTGATTTTTGTGACTTGCAACAAGTGTTTACAAAATTGTTTATGGGTAAAATGAAATCAATCTTTGATTATCTAACAATAGCAATCCATCATTTCTCGCGATCCATTTGAAAAAAAAAAAATACGGGTATGTCTGTGAATTTGAAAAAAGTGTAACTTTTTTTCTTCTTAATTTTGACTCAACCAAAAAAGATGAGAGAGATCTTCGTTTCTCTCTACTTTCTCTCATAACAAATATCCAGTAAATTTCCTCCATTTCTCACCCTTTTAATTCCCCCATTCTTATTTTTCTTAGGGTTTGAAATTCTGGCCATAAATTTACTTTTCATACTTATTAAACAAATATATTACTAAATCATTTTTAAAAGTCAAGTATTTTCATTTTATGGCACATAAATTATTATTATTTAAAATTAAACTTTGAATATATATATATATATATTTCCTTTTTTATTTAAAAATAATGTGGCATATTTAAAACAGAATGAGTTGCTTCCTTATGCAGAAAAATTCCTTCCTTTTGTAAAAATGTAAAATTAAAATAAAAAATAACCATGAAAATCTAATTAGTTGAACCAATTAACAATTTGGAAAATTGAAATTGCACATATTCAAAAAAAGAAAGAGTTTTTTATTTATTTATTGAGGGTTATTAATTGTTTCCTTGTGTGAAAAAAAGATGGTGTGTGACAGGTGAGATGGGGAATGATGCTATACCCTCGTGTGCAATTAGGAATTCAAGGGTTTTTGAAAGATAATATGATAGCTTGCAGTGACTAGATGCATGTATAGAATTAATCTGACGTTAATTATGTTTATGTTGTTGGTGTGACAGATGAGTCAATTCAACCGCAATGCAAACAGGCAGAACACCAACCGTGAATCTAACAGATCATCTGTTTTCAGAATGCTTCATGGCAATGGATCAAGTGATCATCAATGGGAGGTCCTAATAGTCCCAGGGATATCTCTTTGCCCACTTGAAGAGACTGCTCTGAATAATACCATTTCTGAATCCTTGGGAATGAATGTTTCATCTCCAATGAGCTCATTCCCTGTTGGTGGTAGTGATCAAAGGTTCCCTGGCAGGCTTTTCGGGTCAACTATTCCCCTGGATCAACTGACTCCTGAAACGAATACTAATACTCGTACTGTATCTCCAACTCTAACTACTCAAGGGGCTGTTGTTGAGATACACTCCACTGGAGAACATGAAGTGAATAGTGGTGGCGGTTCATCCCATGAAAATGAGCAGAGTACTGATGAAGTGGCAGAAGAAGAGGAGGAACAAGGTGGTGTTGGGGATGACATAAGGTGCTTGCCTTTCAAGAGAAGATCTGACCATCCTTTAACAATCGATGAAGGTTCAAGCAATCCAGGAAGAGGAGGAGGAGGAATCCCCAGACGTAGGGTTGAAGAAGGCAATAACACAAACACAACACCAGGTTGTCTTCCTATGAATGTTGGTGTAGGTACTGAAAGTGCAAGTGCAATGGTCTCTACTGCAGCTGAACAAGCTGCAGATCGAGAACCACAACCTAGTTCTCCACCTTGTTTGGTTTACTCGGTGGTTCCTGTGGAGCACGTGCCTCTTTTCTATCAAGTTCAGCAGGGCTACCCTGGGTTTAGTAGCATGTCGAGGCCTCCTCGTGTAACTACACCCGCTCCTACTACTGCAACTACAAGCTTAAGGGGAAGAGTTCCTAATCGCCTGCGTGGTTATTCTCCCCATCCTCCTCCTCCTCCTCCTCAATTTGGATTGCGCATTGGAAATGGAAATAGTACTCCCGGGCCTAGTACTATTCCTAATCGACCATTGCAAGTACCAAATCCAAATGGATGGTTCCGTAGGGTAAATGTGGATGAACAATACATGATGATGCCGCCACCTGTTGCTGATCACACCCATGCCTTCCTTGAGTCTCTAATGACTCGCCAAACTAGTTCCACCCTAATGCATAGCAACACCAACTTTCTTGGTGAATGGCAGAGGTTAATGGCTCAAAACCAACGCAACAGGCAGCTCAGGGATGAGGTTTTTTTACTTTCTAATTAATTAATTGTTTTTTTTTTGCTATATATATATATATATGCATGATTTTCAAATTTTGTTACATAGGTTTTCAACGTCCTAGATTACATGCGCGACAGCGACATTTTGCAGTTAGAGGTAGATTTTAAGTCAAATACACATAATATAATTTTCTTACAATTAAATTATTTATTTGATATTACGAAGTCATTCATTTTAAAACACATATTTTTTGTTTATGCTACCTACTCATTTTTCTTAAAATTAATTAACTAGTTGTTGAGTAAGAGATGAGGGATATTCTTCATAAAAAAAGTAATAAATTTCTTGCTACAAGGAAGTAACACGTATTTACGTGTCCAGGTTTAGAATGAATAATAATCTGGCTTGTGTGTCATTTATTTCTGATTATATATAAATTGTTACTCCGAAGATAATATCATTTTAATCTACAGATTATGGAAGATCTGGAGAACGCACTGAGCTTTATGGATGGATTGACAGAAGAGCAAATTATGAGCCATATTGGATAAGAAGTTGCCCAATCTGCTCCTGAGAATCAAGATACATCTGAAAATGAGATCTGTACAATATGTCAAGTGAGACCAAGTGCATGTATATATGTTTCATTCATTTGAGAGTGAGTATATAATAAATTGACGGGGAATTTGAAAAGTTAGCTAAATACATGGGTTTTTTTTTTTACTCTGGGAAATTAATTTCTATTTTTTTCTCTTAACATTATTCCTACTACTGTGTGCTAACAAATTAATCATCTTTATTCCTTTATATATACTTCCATTTTAGGCACTATGTGTATGAACACACATGATCTCACGATCTAGCTAACTATATATCTTTTCTTTTTAATTATTTGGTTAATAATATATATATATATATATATTTGTAAATATTGTTAGGAGGAGTATGTGAATGGAGAACAACTTGGGAGACTGGATTGTGGGCACAAATATCACCTTGCTTGCATCAAACAATGGCTGGTGCTGAGGAACAACTGCCCTATTTGCAAACAAACGGCTCTTGCTGTTGAAAGTGATGATGAATGAATCATTTCTTGGTACTTCAAGACAAGACTATATATTTGGGTTTAATTTCAAAGATAAAGCTGTTGGAAATGACGATGAATGAATCATGTCTATATGGCTTTCACCCATTTGTTGTATTTTGATTAGTAGAGTATAATTATGTAATATTTGATTCTAGCAATATCATGGTTTAATGTCGATATTTGATTCTTGCAATATTTCAAGATCAAGATTTTTAATTTTTTAATTTTTTATATACCTAATTAATTCCTTTAAAAACTATAACACTTTGTTTGGATAGAGGAATTGAGAATTCCAAAGAATTTAAATTTTAGAAATTTCAATCGCTTTAATTGAAATTCCTTCATTTTTTAAATATTTGTTTGGATAAAGAATTTAAATTTCTTCATTTATAAAATTCTTTGTTTAGTAAAGAAATCAAATTCCCCCATTTTCAAATTAAATTCTTTGTTTTTATTATTTTAAATTAAATCAAATTATATTATTTTAAATAAATAACATAATAATAAAATTTCAATAATTTAAACAAAAAAATATAGTAGAATTAAAAAAATCATTTTTTATAATTACTTATATATATATGTATAAGTAAATGAAAAAAATCATTATATTATTTAAAAATAAAATTTTTTTCATACCTATAAAAATGTATAAAATACATATGATAATCTTTATATATAAAAATAGTAATAACTAATATATTAAAATCATGAAAATTAGGCATGACTTTTTCATTCAACCATGATGTTAACAAGAAATTGAACTTTCTATTGAGAAGTCAACAATATCTCTCAAAAGTGTACTCATTTCTGTATGGATCAACTAGTTGTTTGAATTTACAATTAAGCCTATAGTAGCAAATATGTAAACAAATATTTGAATTTGAATACAATGACTTTATACAAGTAACCATGTCACTACCTAAGAACAACAATTAGAACATAGTCAACTAATATTGCAAATTAAATCCTTTTTCAAGTTTTTTTTGTTCATTCTTCTATCAATTCAGTGATGACTTGGCTCCAACTCCAGCTAACTCTCAGCTTCAAACCAACCAACAATTAGTAATTAAATTTTTAACTTCGTCACAACACAACCAAATATTAGCATTGTCAATGTCATGAAATACAATATCAATCCAAAAAAAAAAGAATCATAAAAAAGAGTGATTATACTGCTATACAAACGGAAGCAAGGGATACACGTGTATTTACTGTAATGTCTAACTATCTTAGCCATGTAGTGGCCTATATGTATCTTTTTCTATCGGCTGCTCGGTGGAATATATATGTGTGTGTGTTTCTATGACATTACTTACTTGTGGCGAACTTTAACCTGTAGTAGCATATTACCAAAGTTCAGTTGGAAAGGTTTGTAAGCCAATTCACTTCTTAGAACCCGACTATGTCAGTTACACAATGGCACACAAATGCAGACAAGGCTGATTGCATCTAATATAATTTCCTTTGTCTTTCTTCATTTTTAATACATACATGTTCTAATATAAGTAAACAAAGAGAATTAAATTAAAAGAGATTACATCTAACCCATATATAAAAAATACATGAATAAAAAGGCCTAATGGCCAACTCTAAACTACATTAATACCAATGAAAGCAGGCCGAAATGAAAGCAAATAAATAATTTATTTGTTAACTAATTGTAACACAAACCAAGCACTTCATAGGGGACCATTTTCCATATTTGGCATTTAACAACAGAACTAACAATAACATAAAACAAAGTATTTTCAGAATTTATTCAATGAAAAACTAGTTCATATTTCTGTTATGGGAAAAAGGGATTAAAGAACATTGTTATCTCTCTATTATATCTTTTGCTACACAAAAAATTCATTGCATGGTGATAAAAGTATAAACTTGAATGCTAAATTCATTTTTATATGAAGTTGGTAATACTAAAATTATAGCGGTTTATGATACTTGAATGCTTGAATGATGAATGCTCGAATTAATACCGGTGGTTTAGCCTAGATTCACATGAATTCTTGAATGCAGAAGTCCAGAACAAATACTACCCGATCTTTCAACCTTCATTATCTGCAGTAACTATCCTATGTATCTTTAGAAAATCTCAACATGATATAACCCAAATTAACGTTTTACATGCTAGAATCAAAGGCCAGGAATTAAAGGAAAACTTTACATGCTTACAAAAAGCCAAAAAAACCTTGGGTACCATAACACTTTAACAATCACTTTCAACACCCAAAACTAAAATAAAAATCCTGTACCTATATCATATTGCCAAACCAAACAAACCAAATGTGATTTTTTTCTAAGCAAAGAGCAAATGAATTGATAGAGAGTAAAAGGGATACCCATAAAAAAAACAAAGAGATTAACCGGGCCCAAAATCCACCTAATAAATATAAATAACCTTCCCAGAAAAAAGACGTCCCACCAGTACAGAACTTTGCACTCATCTAGAGTTTGAAAAGATAAATGTTACATGTTTATCATAGTGATTTTTTTTTTAAAAGAATGTTACACTAACAAAAGATTTTTGGCTAAAATATGTTATTGGTCCCCCAAAATATCCTGATTTTTTCATCTGGTCCCCCAAATTTTTTTTCTCAAGTGGTTCCTAATTTTTTTTTCATTCCCATTTGATCTATCTGTTGGTGCACCGTTTATTATAATAGTGATATAATAGTGAATATAATAGTGAATGTTGTGATATAATAGTGAATGTTGTGAACTGTTTTTTCGTTTGTTTCTTAATTGGTGTTGAATTAATAAAAAATATTGATTTATAATGGTGCTATCGTTTATTAACAAACATGTTTACGTCTTGAGTTATGATCTTTGAACGTGTATGAAAAATCTTTCCGCTTTTTTATGGAAAAAAAATCCGCTTTCCGGGCTGACTGACTGTATATGGGGAAATAAATATACTCTTTAAAACCCAAAAATTAAGTGGTACCATCGTATACACTATACATATAAATTGCTTGTGTGAAATTACGTTTAACATGTATGTTAGACACTTCCAATATTTCAGATCTAGGTTCTGTCAAAGTAACTCTGATAATTTTTTTTTATGAAGGTTGAATTTTATTAATCCAATTATTGAGTTGAAAATTGTTGTAATTTTTAATAAATATTTCAAAAGTTATTAAAAAATATTTTATATATTTTAAAGTTTTAAATTTGAATTCAGTTACTCATTTAATTTATAATTTTAATTGTGAGCTGAACGTTTTGATTTCAAATCTAATTAATCATTATTATACCGTTATTATAATTATGGTACTGTTACAAATGTTGAGTAATTAGTTTTAACGTTATTATATTAATTGTTTTGATGCTGCAATATTTTATAAAGGGATGTTTCTGGGTTATAGAGTTCATATACTGAGTTACTGACCCATCCCAAACCTTCACAGTCTGCTGATCCAAAACAAATCGAAGATTGGACTCATTCTAATAAGGTATGTCGACACACTATCATTAGTACATTGTCTAATGAGTTGTTCGATGTTTATTGTTCTTACAAGGAAGCCAACAAGATTTGGGCGTCGTTGAACGTGAAGTATACTGCTGAGGACGCTGGAAAACAAAAGTTTGTAATTGGAAACTTTTACAAATGGGAAATGACAGAAGAAAAGGATATTAAAACACAAATCAATGAATATCACAAGTTACTTGAAGACCTTAAAGCTGAGAATATCAATCTACAGGATGAATTTGTTGCTGGACTTCTCATTGAGAAGTTGTCTGAATCCTGAAAGGACTATAAACAACAGCTTAAGCACAAACACAAACACAAACAACTTTCCCTGACGGACTTGATAACTCATATAATAATCGAAGACACCAACACAAAAGAAATAAAGGCTGCAAGAGCAAAGGCTTTGGCTGCACGAGCAAATTTGGTGTAAAACAAGTTTCAGAAAAAAAGGTACGAAGCTAAAAAACATGATCATTATTTGCCTAGAGTAATTAACCCCAATTTCAAAAGGAAGGGTACTTGTTTTGTTTGTGGAAAGCCAGGTCATCATGCATCTCAGTGCAGGCATAGAGCGAGAAACGATAATCCTCCAAAGCCCAAGGTTAATTTAGTTGAAGGAGATGATATTATTGCTGCCGTTGTTTCTCAAGTTAATATTGTGACCAATGTGAACAAATAGGTGGTAGACTCTGGAGCTACCAGACATATTTGTGCAAACAAAGATGCTTTTACCTCCTACACTACTGTAGGGGATGGAGAGGAACTTGTATACCTTGGAGACTCACGAACTGCTGCAGTTCATGGTAAAGGGAAGGTTCTTCTCAAACTCACATCTGGGAAGACTCTGGCTTTAAACAGTGTGCTTCATGTCCCAAGTATTAGCGCCAATTTGGTCTCTGTTGCAATGCTGGGGAAATTTGGGGTTAAAGTATCATTTGAATCTGATAAGATTATAATGACAAAGAATAATGTATTTGTGGGCAAGGGCTATTGTGATCAGGGACTGTTTGTACTTAATGTTTCTGAAATTGTGAATGGAAATGCTCCTTCTTCTGCTTACTTGATTGATTCTATTGATTTGTGGCATGCTAGATTAGGACATGTTAATTTTCGTTATATAAACAAAATGCAACAACTAGGTATTATTTCTAAAGTTAACCATGGAAGTTATAGAAAATGTGATGTATGCATTGAAACAAAATTAACTAAGAAGCCATGTCCCCCTATTCAACGTGAAACTGAATTGCTTAGTTTAATACATACTGATCTAGGTGATTTAAAACAAACAATGACTAGAGGTGGTAAAAAATATTATGTAACTTTTATTGATAATTTCTCTAGATATGCCAAGGTTTACTTAATAAGAAATAAAGATGAGGCTTTTGATATGTTTATGCTATATAAGGCTGAAGTAGAAAATCAATTAGATAAGAAAATCAAGAGAATTAGATCCGATAGAGGTGGTGAATATGTTTTATTTAATGAATTTTGTGAAAAAGAAGGAATAATACATGAAGTAACTCCGCCTTATTCCCCACAATCTAATGGAGTAGCAGAAAGGAAAAATAGGACCTTAAAAGAAATGATGAATGTTATGTTAGTTAGTTCCTCTGCACCTAATAACCTTTGGGGTGAAGCCTTACTAACAACATGTTTCTTACAAAATAGGATTCCACATAAGAAAACTGGTAAGATACCCTATGAGGTGTGGAAAGGTTACAAACCTAACCTAAAATATTTAAAAGTGTGGGGGTGTCTAGCTAAGGTTATGCTTCCAGACCCTAAGAAGAGAAAAATAGGATCTAAAACACCTGATTGTATGTTTATTGTATATGTTGAGCATAGTGCTGCATATAGATTTCTTGTTTTGAAAAGTGATGTACTTGAAAACAATTCTGTCATTGAAACTAAAAATGCTGAATTTTTAGAGCATGTATATCCTTTGAAAAATAGAAATGTTTCTCATGAATCAAATAATTCTCTTCAATCAAATGTTTTCATGAACCAAGTAATTTTCTTCAATCAAATGTTTCTCATGAACCATTAGAAAATAATAATGAGAACTTAGATGAGGATTTGAGAAGAAGTAAACGACTTAGAAAAGAGACATCCTTCGGAAATGATTTTTATACATATTTGGTTGAAAATGATCATTTGACAATTTCTGAAGCTATTTTTTCTTCTGATGCACCATTTCGGAAAGAAGCTATTAAAATAGAAATTGAATCTATTTTGAAAAATAAAACTTGGGTTTTGGTTGATTTACCTCCAGGAGCAAAAGCTATTGGTTGCAAATGGATTTTCAAAAGAAAATATAACCCTAATGGTTCAATTGATAAGTATAAAGCTAGATTAGTGGCTAAAGGATTTTCTCAAAAATAAAATATTGATTATTTTGATACCTTTGCTCCTGTAACTAGAATTTCTTCAATTCGAATTTTAATAGTTCTAGCCTCTGTTTATAAACTTGTTATACATCAAATGGATGTTAAGACTGTTAGACAAGCGGCCTCAAATAACTTAAGAGGGGGGTGAATTAAGTTAATCCAAATTCTCTCGTTTTCGTTTACTTACTTCTTTATCTTTTACTGTAATTAAAACTCTTCTTTTATAATGAAATATGAATGCAAAACTCCTAATCTCTTAATATATAATAAATTTGCAATCACAATCAATAAGTAAAATTTAAGGGAAGAAGAAATGCAAACTCGATTTATAATGGTTCGGCCAACCCTTTGCCTACGTCCAGTCCTCAAGTCACCCACTTGAGATTTCCACTATTCTTGTAAAAACCCTTTACAAGAGATGAACACTCACACACTTTGGAACCTCTTCCCTTGTGTTGAGTTTCACCCACAATCCATGAGATGCACCCTCTCTTTAACCACACAGTATAAGAACAATTGTTTGTACAAGATAAACTCTCTTTTAGAGTAGATAATACAACTTGAAGTTCCTATAAGAATCCTTAATAATTTGCAAGTGTTTGGCCAAAAAGATTCTTAAAGAGATTTTTCACTTTTTGTTATTTCACATTGTAATCTCCTTATTTTTTTTTTAAATGAAGACACATATTTATAATAGAACAATTGAATCTATGTATCCTTTGATAAGGAATTGTGTCTCTTCATAAGTTTAAAAAAAAATCTCGCTGGTAATCGATTACAAGAATGTGGTAATCGATTACACCTTTAAAAATTCAAATGGTTTGTGAAACGTTGTGTCTGAAATTTGAATTTTGAATTTTCTGTATACTGGTAATCGATTACAACATATGGTAATCGATTACCAGAACCAAAATTTTGTTCCAGAAAGTGAATGCTTGCTGGTAATCGATTCCAATCCAACTGGTAATCGATTACCAGTTCAAAATATTTATTTTGAACTTAATTTTGGTTCATAAAACATTTTTGCATAAACTTTATTTTAAAGGCCAAATACTTGCAAAGTCTAGAATTCTTTTAACACAATATCTAACTAGACTAATACTCATCTAACATCACTTGTAGTCTTGATCTTGCATTGACCTTGTTCCTTGCTCTTGCTCTTTCTTTTGCCAAATTCTTTTTGTCAATCTTGTGAACTCATTTTCTTTCCATTGGCATCATCAAAACCTGCATATAATATATCTACAAGTATATGCATCTACAAAGACCACTTTTCTAAACAGTGATTTAGAAGAAGAAATTTACATGGCACAACCCGAAGGATGTATAGTTTCTGGTCAAGAAAACAAAGTGTGCAAACTTCTCAAATCCTTATATGGTTTAAAACAAGCACCAAAACAATGGCATGAGAAATTTAATCAAGTGTTGATTGATGATGGATTTTCTCCTGTTGAAGTTGATAAATGTGTGTATACAAAATTAATGAATGGAGAATGTGTGATTATTTATTTGTATGTAGATGACATGCTTAATTTTGGAACCAATGAAGCAATAGTAAATAATACTAAATTATTTCTTTCATCCAAATTTGACATGAAAGACATGGGTGAGGCAAGCGTGATTTTGGGTGTTAAGATCATAAGGAAGGGAGATAGCATAATGTTATCCCAAGAACATTATGTAGAAAAACTTTTTAGGAAGTTTGGACACTATGATGAAAAACCTGTGAGTACCCCTTATGATGCTAACACTCAATTAAAGAAAAATTGAGGTGAGCCTATTGGTCAATCTGAGTATGCCCAAATTATTGGGAGTCTACTACACTTGATGAATTTTTCTCGACCTGACATAACATATTATGTGGGAAGGTTGAGTAGATATACCCATAATCCTAATCAAGATCATTGGGATGCGCTTTCTAGACTAATGAGATATCTGAGAGGTACCATGAATTATGGTATTGAATATAGTGGATTTCCCGCTGTATTGGATGGATACAGTGATGCTATCTGGATCTCAGATTCAGATGAGACAAAATCCACTAGTGGTTATATATTTACAATTGGTGGTGGTGCAGTTACATGGAGATCAGCCAAACAAACAATAATTGCTAGATCCACTATGGAATTAGAATTTATAGCTTTAGAATTGGCTAGAAATGAGGCTGAGTGGTTGAAAAACTTCTTAGCAAATATTCCTTTAGGAATAAAACCAACACCATCAATATCATTACATTGTGATTGCCAATCGGCAATAGCCATTGCAAAGAATAAGACTTTCAATGGTAAAAATAGACACATACAATTAAGGCATAAAGTGATAAAGCAGTTGCAAAAAGATGGAATTATATCAATTGATTATGTGAAGTCGGAAGTTAATTTGGCCGATCCTCTGACTAAGCCTTTGGGAAGGAAATTAATATTTGAAACATCAAGGGGAATGGGATTAAAGCCAAATTGAAATTAATAAATGATAGTAACCCAACCATTGTGATTGGAGATCCCACGAAGAAGGTTCAATGGGTAAGAACAAGTCACTTGTTAGTTCTGTTAGCACAATCTTATTTATCTCTTCCTATGGTGTGAGAAGTGCTAAACTGCATTATAGAGAGGTTAAACTTAAAAGTTTTAATGATTTTCATATCCCTTATGGGTGGTGTATGAATTGTAGCATACACTTGATGAAATCACCTATATGAGTGTCAAGTGGGACCGCTTACATGAGATTGTGGCGTAATCTCTAGAGCACTTATGAATACCAGGCGCGAGCATGGCCTATTGGCACAAAACAACATTAACATCAAGAAATTGTGGGGGTGTGATGTGATTGGTAGACCTCTAACTTACACCAAAGTGTTTTGGTTCAATGAGCGTGCTCCACCAATTCACTTGTATGTTAAGTCTTATCTATCTAGGTCTGGTTCAAGTTCAAAAGACACCAGATTCAAAACATTTGCCCCAATTGTGAGTAAACACAAGAAATAAAAAATATTTGTTTTATTCTCTATTAAAAAAAACTTTTGAAATATGTGGGGGATTGTTGTAATTTTTAATAAACATTTCAAAAGTTATAGAAAATATTTTATATATTTTAAAGTTTTAAATTTGAATTCAGTTACTTATTTAATTTATAATTTTAATTGTGAGCTGAACGTTTTGATTTCAAATCTAATTAATCATTATTATACCGTTATTATAATTATGGTAGTGTTACAAATGTTGAGTAATTAGTTTTAACGTTATTATATTAATTGTTTTGATGCTGCAATATTTTATAAAGGGATGTTTCTGGGTTATAGAGTTCATATACTGAGTTACTATCTTACTGTTCTGAAACCTAGCCAAATTGGTTAGAAGTGCTTGTTAAATCCTGGGGAGTTTTCGAGTATCAATCGAATAAACTGTTGAGGATAGTGTTAACACACGTCTCAGGTATCATTGTTCTATGTTCGTTTCTTCATTAGTTCCTACAAAAATTCTATGTAAATATTAAATTTATAAAAAATAATTTGTAATCAAATGAATCATATCATTATATATATTGAATGCAATTTTTTTCATTTAACCATATGTATTTTTTATGGGAGATAATCATGCTCGAACTGGGAACTATATTAAATGTATTTTAGTTATGCTAATCTATGACACTATAATAGAGAATAAATTGATTTTATTTATGTAATATTTGACAAGAATGACATGCATGATCTATTTCAATCAAATAAACCTTGTGATGTATTGTCATCGACACCTCATAAGGCACCATTTTTTAGAGGGTTATATCTAACTGCTATTTTTATTTGAGGGTTAATTTCACAATTATGTTTGTGGTGATTTCATGTTAAAAAATAAAACATCATAAGTATATATCATTAGTATTGACACGCCCAGTTAATAATCAAGGCATGATACAAGTTTAAAAAAGCTTACTTCACTAATTATAAATAAATTATTAATAAAGGATTCAACAAAAAAATTACATTCAATCATCTCATTCATCTTACACACCATTTTTATTTGTAAAATAGTTATCTTTACTATGTGGTGTGTAAACAATAATAGGCATTATGATTATGATGGGAAAGGGTTTTCGTGTTGCCACCAAGAAGTCCAAAGGCAAAAAATAATTTGTCTATTTATTATATTATTGATAAAAAAAACAGCTTATAAATCCTGAGTTTTGATATTTTTTTGGGCCTTTGGGCTGTACATATAACAAATGAATATGGCCATCCTCCGGTAGTAATTTGATTAACTTCTTAGTAGAAGCAACATACCCTACCATGTGAAAAGCATAAAGAAATCCGAGAGAGCAAGATGAGAAATAGGTAAAACGGAGCACATAGAAGAAGTAACTTGGGGGATGGGGCTAAACCAGAATAACCTCTCAGAAGATGACATTAGAGGAGGACCCCGAAGGAGGTGGTGGTTCACAAGTCACAAGGTTAGTGCTTTGTGTGTTTAGCCTAAATGATCGATGTTGTCGCCTTCTCACATAATAGACATTTACTTGCACAATATACATATCTTAATTCAAATACTAGTATTATAATAGTGCATATATATAGTTATGAGTGCGGTGGTGACAAACATTAAAGTAATAATAATAGTAGTTGCCTCAAAATAGAGAAAAACAACAGGTGATATACACCCATAACTTTGATCATCCTCTTGTATTATTTTCTTCTCTTCTTTGGCATAGTAAATATGTATTTAAAAAAGAACACAAAAGTTTAAATTAAAAAAAATGTAATTTCATTAGTGATTTAACTATTTTTAAAGAAGAAAGTCCAAACACATAAAAATTATAAGTGCTTTTCTATTTATTTATTTTTTTAAAAGAGCAACTTATTAATCCGTTGACAAATTTTTTACCAAGCTTGTGAATTAAGTAATGAATTACTGTCAATGTTGGCATAGCACATGACAAAAGACATTCACTATGTAAGCACCACCCTCTGCTAATGGGCGACGTGGAAGAATGTGGGTGGTCGGATGAATTATATGGTGGAGATTTATTAGACTGCACACAACTGCAGCAAAAGACAAATGCATATAATCCGGATCCCAGAATCCCACGTACCCAAAACCCAAGATTCTTCATTTCCTCCACAGCTTCATAGATAACCCATTCCTTGCAATTAAAAAACCTTATTTTATCACTTTTTGTGCAAAACTTTTCATCAAACTTTGTGCTGAAACAACCTGGACGAATTGGCTTCAAATGCCTTTGGCGAATTTTCCATGAAAGAAAATATCTCAAATTTCACTCCCCACAATTCATTATCAAAGAAGAATATCAACACTGAACAACCATCCATCACCAATTTCTTCAACCCTCTCACCGATGAGCTCATATTAGATTCATCACTGCTCGCGTAGTTGGTGGTCAAGAACTCCCAGCCCCATCGTTGTGTAGATCATCGCCGCCACATTGTTGGTGATACACGCTTCCTCCCTTTTGATATTGGTATGGACCTAAAATCGAAATGTGATTGAATCACAGCTGAAGGTAGAGGGTGGCTAGATCTGGATGAAGGTGGCTGAATGACGATGCATTAGAGGCAGTGAAGGGGCATACATGTGCAGTGGCTAGAGACGGTGGCGTTCACGGTGGCTGGCAGTTGATTTGGTGTGCCACACGCGTTTGGGGAGAAGAGGGAGGAGAGGAAGACGTTGGAAGCGAGGAGAGAGTGAGGGGTAGGGAGAATAGGGGGTCCAAGGCATCTGATTTGTAAAGGAGGCATTGGAGATCAAATAGGGAGGATGGGGGGGTAAATGGTGGGGGGTTTCTGGGAGGGAGGTGAGAAGAAGGAAAAGAGGCTGAGTCACTAGACACGTTGGGTGGACACCTAATAGAGAGAGTGCCACATTATCAGTTGGCACACACTAAATGGGGGGAGGGATGAATTTCACAAAATGAAAATAATTAGGACGATGCTTTAATAAAAAATTATAAGAACTAAAAAAAAACTTCATTAATTTTATAGGGACTAAAAAACATATTTTATCTTTCTGATTTATTTCTATGCTTACCACATAAATGCTAAACCTCTCCCCCATTTCTCCCTTCTTAAATCTAATTATCCTCCACCTCGGGCATATATATGAAACAAAACATAAGAGTTTTTTTTTGTTAATGGGGATAGATAGTTTCAATGAGTTGAGGGCATGTGTATTAAACCAACTCACGAGTTGTTAAATGTAATTTTTATAAATTTTCAATTTTTCTTATAATATTATATTACCTTTTATACTTTAAGTAATTTAATTAATTTTATATTTTAATTCAACAACACTCAAATATTTCTTAAATTAATCCCATAATTTATTTCATATTTTTATGTTTTATTATTGATCACACTTTTAATTCAATATATATAATATTTTAATTATGTAAAAGTACAATATGACTCTACATTTTTTTTTTGGGTAAAAGCTTCATGGAATTCATTGATAAAAAAGAAAGACAATACAAGGGTTGAGGCATAAAGTCAGCCTTGAAAAACAACATATTGCAATCACTACGCCACATGGATCAGAAAGTACAAAATGGATCTAATTCTGACCAACATATTGCAAATAAGCTGAGAATGGGTTGATGTGGGCTTAGCCTTCTTCCAAAGGACAAAAGTCCAAAATTGAGGTCGACCAAAAAGAACTACAAAATTGAGGAGAAAAGAGTGGTGAAAAATCGTCTCTCTTTACTAGAAATTTTCAAGCAAAGATTTCTTGTATTGAAGAAAAGCCGCACTTTAAAACTAAGCCAAAATCGTAGTTTGGCCAAAAAATTAAAAGTATAATTGTACCGATAGGTCCAAAATAAAAAAATTTATTGTTGTTTAGTTGTCTATCATGCTCTGTTGACATCCCTAATTTTAAAATGAAGGATATTTACTTGCGGGTGTGGGTAGCGAGTACCTACTACGCATTCCTGCTTGCTTTGTCGACACCCCTAATTTTGGAAAATATTTTTTTAGTTTTTATGGTGAAAATGTTGTAAATAAATCATTTCATTTTAAAAAAACAGTTCTAAAAAATTTTTTTATAAAAAAATTTAAAAACACTAAAAAACAAAATAGAATCAAACACACCCTCAGTATTTCGGTTCCCTGCACTTATCTCATTTTTATCAATATTTTTTATTTTAATTTATAAAATTTTGTAAATGAGAAAAACTAACCCTATACTATGTGTCAATATTATAGTAGAAATAATATCTATTAGAAAAGAGCATTGAAATAATTTTCACATTCCTGATCTTGCCTGTTAAGAAAATGCACTACTCTAATTATAGAACGATAAATCACAATAAATAGTATAGAATTTAGTAATATTAAATTTTACATTTAATATAATATACTAAGTAAAATAATCTAAAACAATAACATTAACTACTATATTTAATATAATAATAAATAAAATAGACTTGCACAATTGTATTAAATATTTTATTCAATACAATATACAAAGTAAAATAATCTAGAACAATAGCATTAACTACCATATTTAATATGATAATAATTAAAAAAATTGGACAACAATGTTAAATACTATATTTAATATTAATATTTAACATAACAAATCTATCTATATATATAACTCAAAAAAACTTGAATATTATAGAATTGAATATTTATTTAATAAACCTATATATAAGTAAAATAGACTTAAATATAATAATATTAAGGATTAAATTGATATACATTGTCAGTGTAGAGAAGTTTTACACGGACATCTAATGGTGTGCCACCACATCATTTGATGTCGATGTAAAACTTCTTTACACTGACAGTGTATATATATTAAACTTTAATATTAAATGACATATTTAATATAATATATATACCTTATATTAAACTCAAACTTAAAATGTTTAACTATAAAATTAAAATAGTTTAATTTAAAAAAATAAATTAAAATATACATTTTTTACATTTTAATTTTTAATTATTTATATTTCATACAAATATTCATATTATGTAAAGGATATTTTCTAGTTTGATTTTAAACTTTGAAGAATTTTTTTAAAAAAATATGTAAAGTAATACATGACATATATTACTTTTAATGAAATTTCCTATTAATTAAATCAATTTCTTACAATAAAACATAGTTCTATTTTTTTGTTGTATCATTAAAAAATCATATTTTTGCTCGATATAATTAAAAAGAATTAAAATAAATAAAAAATGGTCAATCGCTTGTATTTGGTTTGATCTACATGTATTCTTTATGAAAGACAATCTTACTTGAGTCGGGATCATTCATATTATAGTATGACTAACTCTCTCAATGAGATATTTTTTTCATACGTAAAACTCAAAGCTAAATCCATTCTATTCATATGATTCAATGAAGAATGACAACAAATCGTGGGACATTATTTTTTTATAAAAAAAATGGGAAAATTGAAAATGTTTGGGGTTGGAAATGAGGAAATGTCTACACTACCAGGTTGAATCAAATACAATTTGAAGTTGTTTTCCAATAAATTTTGAATTTTTAATGCCTGTATCAACCGTTGTTTCAGTGCGCCTTTAGGAATCATAAATCAATCACTAGCCATTTCAAATAAATTTATAAGTTTTAGAAAAATCAAGAGCCATTTATTTGAAGTTTTTTTTTAAAAATAATTAGCTATTTTAAAAAAGGTAAAGTTCATCTAGAGACATCCTAAATCATAAATGCCATAATAAATAAGACCACATTGAATAGATCACGATGTCATTAAATTTAAATGATATTAAATAAGAGAAACCATTGTTATTAAATATAGTCTGTAACTTGGCTTACTACATTGTATATGTGCCTAGGGTTCTTGTGAAGCCTAAATGGAAGTCGCCCATGCAGTCACACACAACACCCCACCACAAGCAAGTAGTTTTGCTTTAGAGAGCCATAACAAATGAATTTAGCCTAAAGAGAAGGTGCGGGTCCCATCTAATACACTTGGTGCTTAACCACACCAATGCTCGTTTTGGTCTTAACATCCAAGGTTCATGTAATGTAGTACATACCTTTTCACGAAGGTGTTGGACCATACGGAGGACACTTAGGGCATTCTACCACGTCCTCTTAAAGACCCCACTCGTTTCGTCTCAGCCATATCACATTTATAGAGCAAGGCCAAAGGTGATATCATAGTTGGATGTATGCGTGCCACTATCATAAGGAAAAAGGTTGGTATGAAGCCATTTTTCAAGAGGCATAATGAGAAAAGGGATCAAATTAGCAGGTCGGGGAACCCAGTCCAAATCTCCATGGCCTTTGTGCACTATCTAAACGTATGGTTCAACGTTTCAACCCTTTTCGTGCACAACATGCAACCAACATCGTTGGTCATATGATGATGTCTCATCCTCATTTTAATCATAAGTAAGCCCAAGGCTATCCTCCATATCAAGAAAGATTCATTGAGATCCCTGCCACTTCCAAATTCTTTTAAACAAATGATTCATCCTCCTATCCGTGAGACCCGCCGCAAATAAATATGCAAAGTTTTGACTGAAAAAACCATTATTTATGAGTGACCAAGCTAAAGATTCCTCCATGTTGTCCTTAAAAGAGTGAACGGAAGGGCTATATAGGATTTTTGTACCTTACCTTCTTTAGGAGGAGACTAAAGATCAACTCCTTGTGCAGATGGTGGACTTATCTTCCTCTGATGTTGTGCACACTTCATCCAACTCCCCTACAAAGGATGATCGATTATGATTCCACACGTCAATACTAGATTTGTTCCTTATTCTCCACACCGGGTTATGGATTATGAGGTGCCAAGTCTTGCAAACTCATTTCCATAAGTTCGATGCATGTTGCATATTACTACACACATGAGATCAATATATACCATAATCATACTTAGTGCAAACAACCTGAGCCCAAAGCGTATCCTTATTAGTATAAAGTTTCCACTAACTCACATTATAACATGTATATTTGTTTTTCTGGCTCTTCTTACACCATGTCCTCCCCAACATAAATAATCGGGCAACCTTTGGAATTAGGGACATTCCTCGGGAAATCATGACATTGTTTGTCCAAATCTTTACACACATTTTTGGGTAGTTATGTGGTTTGCATGATTTAGAAATTGAGTGCTTGAAGAATCAGTTGTTTGTGAGCATCAATTTTCCCACGTGATGTAGTGAGTATTTGTCTTTCTGTCCATAACTTCTGAAAAGAACATCCAAACATGTAAGAATAATCTTAACTTGATCTAGGATGGCTTCACCAAAAAGGATGAGGTCATCTGCAAAGCAAAGGTGAGAGAGTTTAGACCTGCCCCGAACGAGCTGGACAGGCTTCAAATATTCACTATCCACAACCAATTTGATGATTTGTAATAGTCATTCCATGCAGAGAATAAATAGGTAAGGATAAATCTGGCCGCCTTGACATATTCTTCTTGATAGTTTAAACTTTTGGAGGACTTCCCCATTAAGAACCAACTTCATATGAAATGTAAAGATACAAGCAAAGAAGCGGGTCAATAAAGTTAGTGGGAAAGTCAATATATTCCAAGGTGTCTTTGACAAAATCCCATTTCAACCGATCGTAGGTCTTCTGCAGGTCTATCTTGATTGTCATCCAACCTTTCCACCCCGTTTAGATCTCATAGATTAGTATGATAATGTTGTCAGAGCTTTGCCTCCATGGGACAAAGATGGCTTGGCTTGGCTTGACAAGATCCCCTATTGCATGCACGCGCCCTCTCTCCACCTTTTACTTTAAAATAATGGAGTGTAAAAAATTTTAGTGTTAAAGAATCATGACTCTTTATCAAGATTACTTCCGAAGCATGCACACGCCCCTCCCCCCACCTAGTTAGGAAGGATAAATGACAATTCCATTTGAAGTTGACTACGAGATAGTAAGGTTTAAGTTATTGCTAGAAATGACCACAAAAATACTAAGTTTGAGGCCCCGTTGATTTGTTGTATTTTTTACATCCTATTAATGTTCACATATTTATAAATGCGATTACATGAAGTAGATTTAAGTGTGTTGTTTCTTATAATGAAGTGTGCGTAAAAGTCCATGAAAACTAAGATGGGGATTATGTCTCTAACAGGGTAAAGGACTTTATTGTAGGTGTTTCTAAATTATTAGAATCAATACTTTTGTTAAGTTATTATGATTCTATGTAAGTGTTGCAAATTTTGTCTTGATTTCTTGTTGTAGGAATCATATGAAACTGTTATGACAGAGAAATATGGATAAGATATATAGTCTGATCCATCACGCAATTGATTTTGAAAACAAAAAGAGTACAGTCCACAACAAAGTCGCGACTTAGATATTGACATCCCTTGTTTTACCCATGCTTCATCTTCAGAGTTCGTAGGTCTTTGTACACATCCTACACCAATGACAAATAAAGATGTTACCACAACTATAAATGTTGCATTAACTTATTTTATATATGGAGACACAAATTTCGCAGATGCATGCACGAATTCAGGCGCAGATGCAAGCACAAACGCAGTTCTTTAGGATAGAGATATTGTTTGCCCTAAAAACACAAACACAACTTTCAGTCGAACGACCTAAGGATGATAAAGATAATGGTGATGATGCTACAGATTAGGGTTGATTTGATTGTGCTTTATATTTATCTTTTTGTAAGACTTATGTTGAGTATTTTGTTTTTGGTATGTTATAACATATAAGACTTGTATGGAGTATTTTGATTTGGTATGTTATGATTTGAGACTTATGTTACATAAATTTTGTTTTGTAAGATTTGGGGAGTTTTGTAAGACTTAATTATTAGACTCAATGAAATGAGTATTTTGATTTGCTATAGGTGATTAGTCAAATATGTTTTTCAGGTGTAATTTCAATATTTAAAAAAGTATAAATAAAATAATTTCTGTAAAGAAAATTATTATCATTTTCCAATAGGTAATCTGTCGCAAATCCCTCGCAAGTGAGGGATTGTTCCTTCGCTAATTTTCATTTTTCGTGTAGTAACTCATAAATAATTTTATAGGTTTTAGAAAAATTAAATGCCAATTATTTGAATTTGAAAATTTAAATAACTAGTTATTTCAAAGGAGTAAAAGTTCATCCAGAGATGTAATAAATAATAAATGACTTAATAAATAAGGTCACTTTGAAAAAATGTTGATGTCATGAAATTTAAAGATATTAAATAAAAGCACACATTATTATTAAATATACTAAATCAAAATTTATTATACATATTTTCTTGTGAGTTTAATATATATACACACACACACTGTCTGTGTAAATGAGTTTTGCACAAACATCCAATGATGTGCTACCACATCATTTATTGAATTTAAAAACACATAGGGTGTCATGTTCAATAAATGATATGGCGACACACCATTGGACGTCTGTGTAAAAAACTTCTACTTTAAATCCTTTTCTTATATGATTATTATCTCATGAACATTGAATTTTCAATGAATAACTATATTTTATACTCTTCTACTTTAAAGAAGTCAATTTTTAATCAATATCCTTTTAAATATTTACACATTAATGTTTGGTAATGTAGAAATATGTAAGAGAGAGTGGGAAGGGAAGGAGATAGGATAAATGTTATTCAACCCTCGTTTGGTACAAAACAATAAATGTAGTGAGAGAATTGATTTTATCTTGTGTGCCCCACAAAGATTTAAACTTCTCAATATTTTAAAGAAATAAAGAGTGGGGAGGTTACTTTTCTACCTTGACACGATTACCCTCTTACCCCAATTTTATTTTGTAGAAACAATAGAACCTAATTTTTCTTTGGTGCAGGGACAACTCAAGTATCAGGACTAAGAGACGAAAACTGGCGGTGACGACGAAGGTTGAAGAATCAGTGGTGGTAAGACTAAGTGAGAGAGACTAGTGGTAAGTGAATTGATTTATGCATATACAGATACAATTTGTGGAAACAATCAATTGCATGTGTGTGTTTGGTACTCAATTGACAATTGCTTGCGATTTAGGTAGATTTTTCTGGTTATGAAAAAAAATCAATTGTGCATGCTTGGTTTTTATTGATGTAACTCAAAGTTAGCGTAGATCTGTTTCGATTTTACACACAATCAAATTGTACATGTTGGATAATTGATTTTTCTGACTTGCAACAAGTGTTTACAAATATTTTATGGGTAAAATGAAATCAGTCTTTGATTTTCTAACAATAGCAATCCATCATTTCTCGCAATCCATTTGAAAAAAAAATACGGGTATATCTGTGAATTTGAAAAATGTGTAACTTTTTTTTCCTTAATTTTGACTCAACCAAAAAAATGAGGGAGATCTTCATTTCTCTCTACTTTCTCTCATAACAAATATCCAGTAAATTTCCTCCATTTCTCACCCTTTTAATTCTCCCATTCTTATTTTTCTTAGGGTTTGAAATTCTGGCCATAAATTTACTTTTCATACTTATTAAATAAATATATTACTAAATCATTTTTAAAAGTCAAGTATTTTCATTTTATGGCACATAAATTATTATTATTTAAAATTAAACCTTGAATATATATATATATATATTTCCATTTTTATTTAAAAATAATGTGGCATATTTAAAACAAAATGAGTTGCTTCCTTATGCAGAAAAATTCCTTCCTTTTATAAAAATTTAAAATTAAAATAAAAAATAACCATGAAAATCTAATTAGTTGAACCAATTAACAAATTGGAAAATTGAAAATGCACATATTCAAAAAAAGAAAGAGACTTTTTTTTTTATTTATTGAGGGTTATTAATTGTTTCCTTGTGTGAAAGAAAGATGGTGTGTGACAGGTGAGATGGGGAATGATGTTATACCCTCGTGTGCAATTAGGAATTCAAGAGTTTTTGAAAGATAATATGATAGCTTGCAGTGACTGGATGCATGTATAGAATTAATCTGACGTTAGTTATGTTTATGTTGTTGGTGTGACAGATGAGTCAATTCAACCGCAATGCAAACAGGCAGAACACCAACCGTGAATCTAACAGATCATCTGTTTTCAGAATGCTTCATGGCAATGGATCAAGTGATCATCAATGGGAGGTCCCAATAGTCCCAGGGATATCTCTTCGCCTACTTGAAGAGACTGCTCTGAATAATACCATTTCTGAATCCATGGGAATGAATGTTTCATCCCCAATGAGCTCATTCCCTGTTGGTGGTAGTGATCAAAGGTTCCCTGGCAGGCTTTTTGGGTCAACTATTCCCCTGGATCAGCTGACTCCTGAAACGAATACTGATACTCGTACTGTATCTCCAACTCTAACTACTCAAGGGGCTGTTGTTGAGATACACTCCACTAGAGAACATGAAGTGAATAGTGGTGGTGGTTCATCCCGTGAAAATGAGCAGAGTACTGATGAAGTGGAAGAAGAGGAGGAGGAACAAGGTGGTGTTGGGGATGACATGAGGTGCTTTCCTTTCAAGAGAAGATCTGACCATCCTTTAACAATCGATGAAGGTTCAAGCAATCCAGGAAGAGGAGGAGGAGGAATCCCCAGACGCAGGGTTGAAGAAGGCAATAACACAAACACAACACCAGGTTGTCTTCCTATGAATGTTAGTGTAGGTACTGAAAGTGCAAGTGCAATGGTCTCTACTGCAGCTGAACAAGCTGCAGATCGAGAACCACAACCTAGTTCTCCACCTTGTTTGGTTTACTCGGTGGTTCCTGTGGAGCATGTGCCTCTTTTCTATCAAGTTCAACAGGGCTACCCTGGGTTTAGTAGCATGTCGAGGCTTCCTCATGTAACTACACCCGCTCCTGCTACTGCAACTACAAGCTTAAGGGGAAGCGTTCCTAATCGCCTGCGTGGTTATTCTCCCCCTCCCCCTCCTCCTCCTCCTCAATTTGGATTTCGCATTGGAAATGGAAATAGTACTCCCGGGCCTAGTACTATTCCTAATCGACCATTGCAAGTACCAAATCCAAATGGAGGGTTCCGTAGGGTAAACGTGGATGAACAATATATGATGATGCCGCCACCTGTTGCTGATCACACCCATGCCTTCCTTGAGTCTCTAATGACTCGCCAAACTAGTTCCACCCTAACACATAGCAACACCAACTTTCTTGGTGAATGGCAGAGGTTAATGGCTCAGAACCAACGCAACAGGCAACTCAGGGATGGGGTATTTTTACATTCTAATTAATTAATTGGTTTTTTTTGCTATATATATATATATGCATGATTTTCCAATTTTGTTACGTAGGTTTTCAACGTCCTAGATTACATGCGAGACAGCGGCATTTTGCAGTTATAGGTAGATTTTCAGTCAAATACACATAATATAATTTTCTTACAATTAAATTATTTATCTAATATTACGAAGTCATTCATTTTAAAACACATTTTTTGTTTATGCTACCTACTCATCTTTCTTAAAATTAATTAACTAGTTGTAGAGTAAGAGGTGAGGGATATTCTTCATAAAAAAAAGTAATAAATTTCTTGCTACAAGGAAGTAACACGTATTTACGTGTCCAGGTTTAGAATGAATAATAATCTGGCTTGTGTTTCATTTATTTCTGATTATATATAAATTGTTACTCCGAAGATAATATCATTTGAATCTACAGATTATGGAAGATCTGGAGAACGAACTGAGCTTTATGGATGGATTGACAGAAGAGCAAATTATGAGCCATATTGGACAAGAAGTTGCCCAATCTGCTCCTGAGAATCAAGATACATCTGAAAATGAGATTTGCACAATATGTCAGGTGAGACCAAGTGCGTAAGTGCGTGTATATATGTTTCATTCATTTGAGAATGAGTATATAATAAATTGACGGGGAATTTGAAAAGTTAGCTAAATACATGGGTGCTAACAAATTAATCATCTTTATTCCTTTATATATACTTCCATTTTAGGCACTATGTGTATGAACACACATGATCTCACGATCTAGCTAACTATATATCTTTTCTTTTTAATTATTTGGTTAATAATATATATATATATATATTTGTAAACATTGTTAGGAGGAGTATGTGAATGGAGAACAACTTGGGAGACTGGATTGTGGGCACAAATATCACCTTGCTTGCATCAAACAATGGCTGGTGCTGAGGAACAACTGCCCTATTTGCAAACAAACGGCTCTGGCTGTTGAAAGTGATGATGAATGAATCATTTCTTGGTACTTCAAGACAAGACTATATATTTGGGTTTAATTTCAAAGACAAAGCTGTTGGAAATGACGATGAATGAATCATGTCTATATGGCTTTCACCCATTTGTTGTATTTTGATTAGTAGAGTATAATTATGTAATATTTGATTCTAGCAATATCATGGTTTAATGTCGATATTTGATTCTTGCAATATTTCAATATCAAGATTTTTATTTTTTTAATTTTTATATACCTAATTAATACCTTTAAAAACTATAACACTTTGTTTGGATAGAGCAATTGAGAATTCCAAAGAATTTAAATTTTTAGAAATTTTAATTGCTTTAATTGAAATTCCTTCATTTTTAAATATTTGTTTGGATGAAGAATTTAAATTTCTTCATTTATAAAATTCTTTATTTAGTAAAGAAATCAAATTCCCCCATTTTCAAATTAAATTATTTGTTTTTATTATTTTAAATTAAATTAAATCATATTATTTTAAATAAATAACATAATAATAAAATTTCAATAATTTGAACAAAAAAAATATAGTAGAATTAAAAAAATCATTTTTTATAATTACTTATATATGTATATGTATAAGTAAATGAAAAAAAATCATTATATTATTTAAAAATAATAACTTTTTCATACCTATAAAAATGTATAAAATACATATGATAATCTTTATATATAAAAATAGTAATAACTAATATATTAAAATCATGAAAATTAGACATGATTTTTTCATTCAACCACGATGTTAACAAGAAATTAAACTTTCTATTGAGAAGTCAACAATATCTCTCAAAAGTGTACTCATTTATGTATGGATCAACTAGTCGTTTGAATTTACAATTAAGCCTATAGTAGCAAATATGTAAACAAATATTTGAATTTGAGTACAATGACTTTATACAAGTAACCATGTCACTACCTAAGAACAACAATTAGAACATAGTCAACTAATATTGCAAATTAAATCCTTTTCAAGTTTCTTTTGCTCATTCTTCTATCAATTCAGTGATGACTTGGCTCCAACTCCAGCTAACTCTCAGCTTCAAACCAACCAATAATTAGTAAGTAAACTTTTAACTTCATCACAACACAACCAAATATTAGCAATGTCAATGTCATGAAATGCAATATCAATCCCCAAAAAAAAAATCACAAAAAAGAGTGATTATACTACTAGACAAACAGAAACAGCAAAATGTATAACAGAAGCAAGGGATACACGTGTATTTATTGTAATGTCTAACTATCTTAGCCATGTAGTGGCCTATATGTATCTTTTTCTATCGGCTGCTCGGTGGAACACACACACACATATATGTGTGTGTGTTTTTCTATGACATTACTTACTTGTGGCGAACTTTAACCTGTAGTAGCATATTACCAAAGTTCAGTTGGAAAGGTTTGTAAGCCAATTCACTTCTTAGAACCCGACTATGTCAGTTACACAATGGCAAACAAATGGAGACAAAGCTGATTGCATCTAATATAATTTCCCTTGTCTTTCTTCATTTTAATGCATACATGTTCTAATATAAGTAAACAAAGAGAATTAAATTTAAAGAGATTACATCTAACCCATATATAAAAAATACATGAATAAAAAGGCCTAATGGCCAACTCTAAACTACATTAATACCAATGAAAACATGCCAAAATGAAAGCAAATAAATAATTTATTTGTTAACTAATTGTAACACAAACCAAGCAATTCATAGGGGACCATTTTCCATATTTGGCACTTAACAGCAGAACTAACAATAACATAAAACAAAGTATTTCAGAATTTATTCAATGAAAACTAGTTCATATTTCTGTTATGGGAAGAAGGGATTAAAGAACATTGTTATCTCTCTATTATATCTTTTGCTACACAAAAAAATTCATTGCATGGTGATAAAAGTATAAACTTGAATGCTAAATTCATTTTTATATGAAGTTGGTAATACTAAAATTATAGCGGTTTATGATACTTGAATGCTTGAATGATGAATGCTCCAATTAATACTGGTGGTTTAGCCTAGATTCACATGAATTCTTGCATGTAGAAGTCCAGAACAAATACTACCCGATCTTTCAAGCTCGTTAAACCATCCATCAATAAACATTATTCACAAAAAAGAAAAAAAAAAAGAATTCCCCTACCTGTAATATTTGAATGGTGAAATAAACCAATTCTGCAAGATACATTTTCTCATTTTAGATTAAAAAATACTCGATGACAAACAAAAAACCACCTAACAACAAAATAAACAAGGAATCCTTGCAAAAATCATAAGCAAGACAAACGAGGACTCCAAAATCCTAAGATGAATTATCCAATCAATGTACAGATAAATACTGAATCAGGGGTCGTGCAGATAATAAGATGAAGATATAGATCCAACTACCAAATACTTGAGTAAAAAAATTCAAAACCAAAAAGCCATGGGAGGGAGAGATTCCAAATAGTGACGACGAGAAATAAAAATAGAGACGGAAAAATTCCGTCTCTAAAATACACTTTTTTGTCGCTCACAGAGTTAGAGACGGAATCCAAGTGGTCGCTGATGTGGACGCAATTTTTTTAGCGACGGAATGTTATGTCCGTCTCTGATTAGAGACGGGATGTTTCCGTCTCTAGAAGTTAATAAATCCGTCTCTAATAATATATTAAATATTAAGTAATTTAGAGACGGATTGAGTCCGTCTCTGGAGGATTAATTGTCCGTCTCCATTCAGAGACGGATTTGGTTATCTGCCGCTAAAGTAGTAAGTTCTATTTCATCTCTATTTTTGAAGTTTCCGTCTCTATCTTACAACGGACTTATGTTCCGTCTCTAATCCGAAGAGTTAATATTGAGTTATCCGTCTCTAATATTGGGGGATAGCTACTGTTGAAACTTTCCTTGTAATTATATACCAATATACCAAATCTGTAGCTTTATATATAAAAGTATTAAAACAAAGCCAATACAACATAAATAATTAAGGTAAACAATTTCAAAGCTATTAGATCGTAAACAATTTCAATCGCCCAAATAATAATAAGAGAAATTGATAAAGAAAATTAAAAAAGATAACACATTACTAATAAAAATCGTGAAAAGGAAATTAATATTTTACCTCAAAAATAGTGTCCAATTGTTCATATGCAAAACTTCACAATTTGGATAGCTTCACTAACCCCCTTAGCCTGCAAAAGCAATATTTAGCTATATAAAATCATTGAATAATATAAACATAATTTAATCATTTTTGGTGTAAATATAATTTAATCATTTAAGTAAACCATTATTTAGCATCTATATAAAATTGAATTGGCCAAATTATCTTCACTCAAGCTTTCACCTAATACACAAGAAAAATAATCCATAATAAAAGAGAAAAATACGAAATGCTATAAACACTATGCATGCGCAATTGAATTGTTACCGACTTTAAAGTGTAAAGAGAATTAAATAGTATTCTACCACTTGAACTATATATATATATAGAGAGGGAACTATATATATATAGAGGAGGGTTCAAATTACACCATTCCAAATCTTACACTCTTACACTTAATATTAATCGTAGATAATATTTTAATCCAAAGGCTCCAATTCACTCAAATAGGTAATCACGTGACCACACTTTCTTTTTCCCAAAACCCTTTCTCCCTTTGCAGATAAGGAGACATTGACCGATTGCCGCAGTTGCTTACCTCGAGAGTCGAGATCTTTTTCCCTCACAGTGACAAGGTTTCTCCACGAAGACTTACGTATTACTAACAAAAGATTTAATGGCTTTACATATATTTTATTGTGTTTTTCTTTACCCATCATAGAAAAAAGTTTAGCGTGCAGTAATTTATTGTGTTTTTTTTGGCTACATCATATATTTTTCTTTATCTATTCGATAACATAATTTTCTTTGTTACTCTAATTTTATTTACGTTAGTTTCTAACTAAACATCATTCCAAATAAGTAAATAAATTTAAACAAATTTTACATACACGTCTCTAATTTTTTTTTTTTTTTGCATTCCATTATCTTTATGTTTTATACATTTATTAGTCTCACTCTTTGATACAAGTTATATTGATCCTTTTTTCAATTATGGTTTCAGGTTAGCAAAAAATGGATATGGACCCTGACAACTCTTCTGACTTTAATATGGGAACTAATCACATTTCGGACAATGAACAGGTAACACATTCTGATTTTCATGATGTGCCACAATCTACCATTATTGAAGAATACAATATTGAGCCTTCTATTGGAATGAAATTTGATTCTTTAGAAAAAATTGTGGAATTTTATAAATTGTTTGCTAAGGCAAAAGGGTTTGGGATTCGTACACGCTCTAGGAAAGAGAATTATTGCATTTTGGTATGTGTTAGGGAAGGTGAAAATCAAGTGAAAAGTGATAAAGGTGAAAAGGAAATTGGCAAGAGAAGAGAAATTAAGAGAAAATGTTCAACCATGCGTATGGGATGTCAAGCAGCACTTTTCGTGTCAAAAGATAAGAATCGAGGCATATTGTGAAGAAAATAATTATAAATTTGCAATAGATAATTCGTCGCAAATCCCTCGCAAGCGAGGAATTGTTCCTTCGCTAATCTGCTTTTTTCCTGTAGTGACTCAAATAATTTTATAGGTTTTAGAAAAATTAAGTGTCATTTATTTGAATTTGAAAATTTTAAATAACTAGTTATTTCAAAGGAGTAAAAGTTTATCTAGAGGTGTAATAAATAATAAATGACTTGATAAATAAGCTTACTTTGAAGAGATGTCGATGTCATTAAATTTTAAAATATTAAATAAAAGCAAACATTGTTATTGAATATACGACATCATAATTAATTATACATACTTTCTTATGAGTTTAATATATACATATATATATACACTGCCTGTGTAAAGAAATTTTATACAGACATTCAATAATGTGCTGTCACATCATTTATTGAATTTAATAACACATGAGGTGTCATATTCATTAAATAATGTGGCGATACAACATTGGATATCTTTGTAAAAAACTTCTACACTGACAGTGCATATCAATTAAATCCTTTTTTTACATGATCATTATCTCATGAACATTGAATTTTCGATCAACATTTATACTTTCTACTCTTTTATTTTAAAAGAAGTCAAATTTTAATCAACATCCTTTAAAATATTTACATATTGTTTAGTAGTGTAAAAACATGTGAGAGAGAGTGGGAAGGGAGGGAAATAGGATAGATGTTGGTCAACCCTTGTTTGGTACAAAAATATAAATGTGGTGAGAGAATTAATTTTATTTTATGAGCCCCACAAAAGATTTCAACTTCTCAATATTTGTAAATAAATAAGGAGTGGTGAGGTTACTTTTCTACTTTGACACATTTACCCTCTTTACCCCATTTTTATTCTATAGAAACAATAGAGCCCCATTCTTCTTTAGTGCAGCCGCAACTTGAGCGTCAAGACGTACTGAGTGACAAAAACTGGTGGTGAGCAACGCAGGTTGAAGAATTAGTGGTGGTGAGACTAAGCGAGAGAGGTTAGTGGTGAGTGAATTGATTTATGCATATACAAATACAATTTGTGGAAATAATCAATTGCATGTGTGTGTTTGGTACTCAACTACTTACGGTAGGTAGATTTTCATGGTTATGAAAAAATAAAAGCAATTGTGCATGCTTGATTTTCTGTTAGTGTAGATCTGTTTTGATTTTACACACAATCAAATTGTGCATGTTGGATAATTGATTTTTCTGATAGTAGCAACCCTCGTTTGGTACAAAAAAACAAATGTGGTGAGAGAATTAATTTTATTTTATGAGCCCCACAAAAGATTTCAACTTCTCAATATTTGTAAATAAATAAGGAGTGGTGAAGTTACTTTTCTACTTTGACACATTTACCCTCTTTACCCCAATTTTATTCTATAGAAACAATAGAGCCCCATTCTTCTTTAATGCAGCCGCAACTCAAGCGTCAGGACGTACTGAGTGACAGAAACTGGTGGTGAGCAACGCAGGTTGAAGAATTAGTGGTTGTGAGACTAAGCGAGAGAGGCTAGTGGTGAGTGAATTGATTTATGCATATACAAATACAATTTGTGGAAATAATCAATTGCATGTGTGTGTTTGGTACTCAATTACTTACGGTTCAGGTAGACTTTTATGGTTATGAAAAAAAAAGCAACTGTGCATGCTTGATTTTTTGTTAGTGTAGATCTGTTCCGATTTTACACAATCAAATTGTGCATGTTGGATAATTGATTTTTGTGACTTGAAACTAGTGTGTACAAAATTGTTTATGGTAAAATGAAGTCGGTCTTTGATTTTCTGATAGAAGCAATCCATCATTTCTCGCGATCCATTTGAAAAAATACGGGTATATCCATGAATTTGAAAAATGTGTAACTTTATTTTTTTTCTTAAATTTTACTCAACTAAATAAGAGGATGACGATCTTTGTTTCCCATCACTTTCTCTCATAACAAATATCCAGTAAATTTCCTCCATTTCTCACCCTCTTAATTCTCCCATTCTTATTTTTTGTAGGGTTTGAAATTCTGGCCGTAAATTTATTTTTCATATTTATTAATCAAATGTATTACTAAATCATTTTTAAAAGTCAATTTTTTTCATTTTATGACACATAAATTATTATTATTTAAAACTAACCTTGAATATATATATATATATATATTCCATTTTTATTTAAAAATAATGTGGCATATTTAAAACATAATGAGTTGCTTCCTTATACAGAAAGATTTTTTCCTTTTATAAAAATGCAAAAATTTAAAATAAAAATAACTGAAAATCTCATTATTTGAGCCAATTAACAAATTGACAAATTGAAAATGAACATATATTATGTATCTGTAATTCAAAAAAATAAAAAGAGTTTTTTTTATTTATTTAAGTTATTAATTGTTTCCTTGTGTGAAAAACGATGGCGTGTGACATGTGAGATGGGGAAGGATGTTATACCCTCGTGAGCAATTAGGAATTCAAGGGTTTTTGAAAGATAATATGATAGCTTGCAGTGAGTGGATGCATGTATAGAATTAATATGACGTTAGTTATGTTTATGTTGTGGGTGTGACAGATGAGTCAATTCAACCGCAGTGCAAACTGGTAGAACAACAACCGTGAATCTAATAGATCACCCATTTTCAGAATGCATTCCGACAATGGATTAAGTGATTGTCAAAGGGAGGTCCCAATAGTCCCAGGGATAACTCTTCGCCCACTTGAAGATACTACTCTGAATAATACAATTTCGGAATCCATGGGAATGAATGTTTCATCTCCAATAAGCTCATTCCCTGTTGGTGGTAATGATCAAAGGTTCCCTGGCAGGATTTTCGGGTCAACTATTCTCCTGGATCAGCTGACTCCTGAAATGAATACTAATACTTGTATTGTATCTCCAACTCCAACTACTTAGGGGGCTGTTGTTGAGATACACTCCACTGGAGAACATGAAGTGAATAATGGTTGTGGTTCATCCCATGAAAATGAGCAGAGTACTGATGAAGTGGAAGAAGAAGAAGGGGAACAATGTGGTGTTAGTGGGAAGGACATGAGGTGCTTGCCTTTCAAGAGAAGATCTGACCATACTTTAACAATCGGTGAAGGTACAAGCAATCCAGGAGGAGGAGGAATCCCCAGACGCAGGGTTGAAGAAGGAAACAACACAAACACAACATTAGGTGGTCTTTCCGTGAATGTTGATTTAGGTACTGAAAGTGCAAGTGCAATGGTCTCTACTGCAGGTGAACAAGCTGCAGATCGAGAACCACAAACTACTTTTGTTCCCACCCCAACGTTTGTGAATTATGATCCTCACCAGGTTCATCTTTCACTCACCAACCAATCACCTGCTTCTCCACCATTTTGGTTTAGTCGGTGGTTCCTGTGGAGCACGTGCCTCTTTTCCATCAAGTTCATCAGGGCTACCCTTTGTTTAGTAGCATGTCGAGGCCTCCTCATGTAACTATACCTGCTCCTGCTCCTGCAACTACAAGAGGAAGCATTCATCGCCTGGTGGTTATTCTCCTCCACAATCTGGATTGCGCATTGGAAATGGAAAAAGTACTCCTGGGCCTAGTACTATTCCTAATCGATCATTGCAAGTACCAAATCCAAATGGATGGTTCCGTGGGGTAAACGCGGATGGACAATATATGATGATGCTGCTACCTGCTGATAACAACGACACCTTCCTTGCATCTCTAATGACTCACCAAACTAGTTTCACCCTAACACAGATCAACAACAATTTTCCCGGTGGATGGTTGAGGTTAATGGCTCAGAACCAACGCAAAAGGCAGCTCAGGGATGAGGTATTTTTACTTTCTAATTAATTAATTGTTTTATTGCTATATATATATATATATTCATGCTTTTCAAATTTCATTATGTACTAGGTTTTCAATGTCTTAGATTTCATGCGAGACAACAGCTTTTTGCAGTTAGAGATAGATTTTCACTCAAATACACGTAATATAATTTTCTCACAATTAAATTATTTATCTGATATTACAAAGTCATTCATTTTAAAACACATATTTTTTGTTTATGGTACCTACTCATTTTTCTTAAAATTAATTAACTAGTTGTTAAGTTAAGAGGGGCGGGATATTGTCTTCATAAAGAAAGTAATAAACTTCTCTAATAAATTTCTTGCTACAAGGAAGTAAATTTATGTATCCAGGTTTAGAATGAATAATAATAATAACAATAACAATAATAATAATAATAATAATAATAATAATTTGGCTTGTGTGAGATCTATTTGTCATTTATTTCTGATTATATATAAATTGTTGCTCCGAAGATAATAATTTGAATCTACAGATTCTGCAGGCTCTGGAGAACGAATTGAGCTTTATGGATGGATTGATAGAAGAGCAAATTATGAGCCATATTGGACAAGAAGTTGTCCAATCTGCTCCTGAGAATCAAGATACATCCGAAAATGATATATGTACAATATGTCATGTGAAACCAAGTGTGTGTATGTATATATGTTTCATTCATTTAAGAAAGTATATAATAAATCGATGGGGAATTTGAAAAGTTAGCTAAATGCATGGGTTTTTTTTTTTGGAAATTAATTTGTGTTTTTTTTTTCTTTTAATATTATTTATACCACTGTGTGCTAACAAATTAAACATCTCTATTCCTTTATACTTCCGGTTTACGCACTATATATGAACACAATATACCTCTTCTTTTTAATTGTTTGTTTAATAATATATATTTATAAACATTGTTAGGAGGAGTATGTGAATGGAGAACAACTTGGGAGACTTGATTATGGGCACACCTTGCTTGCATCAAACTATGGTTGGTGCTAAGGAACGACTGCCCTACTTGCAAACAAATGGCTCTGACCGTTGAAAATGATGATGAATAAATCATTTCTTGCAAAGACAAGACTATATGGCTGATGACTTGAGATCCGATCGACTTTTATTTCAAAACTTGAATGTTTGTTAATTTTCAATATACAGGTAGCTAGGCTGACATGTTGCAAAGTTATCGTACATTACTGTTTCATTTGAATCAACTGATCAATGATACGTGAGTTAATTAGACTCACGTTATTTGATTTAGACAATATTATATAACGTGAATCTCTTTTGAAGTGATTGTGTTGCATGGTGTTTGGATTAATTTGGATTGAGGTGAGGCGAGGGAAGGGATCTCATTTCGTTCAAAGGTGCTTTGAAGGGAATGAGAGGTATATAATATAGTGAGTTAAAAATCTTTTTATTTTTTGGGTTTTGCTTCCCCTTTAAAATGGAGGATTTGGAGGAAGGAGAAATAGTTTATAATTTATAGATTGTGTTACTAAAATATTCTTTATTGATTGTTTTGCTAATTTAAATTTTTTTCTTAAACATTATCTCTAACAAATTTCACCAAAACAAAATCTCATAACAATTTTATGTTACAAATTCTGCTTGATGCTTCTTCACTTTTATGTTGGTTAAATTAACTTATAAGTTAGTCAAATAAGCTAGTAGTTACCTTATTGGCCTTGCTAAACACATT
The DNA here is from genome assembly GCA_026901365.1 of Sesbania bispinosa. NCBI lineage: Eukaryota > Viridiplantae > Streptophyta > Magnoliopsida > Fabales > Fabaceae > Sesbania > Sesbania bispinosa. The sequence goes on along the minus strand of QLOH01000131.1, from coordinate 1,405,417 downwards.
CTTATTCTGTAGCTAACCAGCTTCTAAAATTTTCTTTTGTTAGATTCAGTCCAAAATTGGTTTAAAATGGTAAAAAAATGGTTAAATTATGTTTTTGGTCCCCAAAATATCTCGATTTTCCCATTTGGTCCCCCAAATTTTTTTTCCCAACTGGTCACCCCAATTTTTTTTTCATTCCCATTTGGTTCCTCTGTTAGTGCACCATTTATTATCTCCGTTAAATGCTTGCGTGGCAGCTTAGGTGGATAAAATAACCATACATGGCATGCATACGTGTCATCTTATGTGTCCTACATGATTTATATCACCACCTTTCATGAAAAAAACAATTATAGAGTTCATCAATGTGACTCACAAAAAGACGTTGATTCACCATATGCATGCCATGTATGATTATTTTGTCCAACTAAGTTGTCCCGCAAACATTTAACGGAGATAATAAACGGTGTACTAACAGAGGGACCAAATGGGAATAAAAAAAAATTGGGGGACCACTTGGGGGAAAAAAATTTGGGGGACCAAATGGAAAAATCGGGATATTTTGAGGGACCAATAACATATTTTAGAAAAAAAAAATCAGTAGTGTAATCTTTGCAAAAAAAAAAAAAACTCTTATGCTCCATCTTCACATTTTGCACGGTTGAATTACCTTCATTTTTTATAGATTATACTAGCAAATTAGTCCATGAGAGATTCCTGATCGTGCAGTTTAGTCCATGAGAGAGTTAAAATTCCAAAATGGTCCCTGAGAGATTACTCTGTCATGTAAAATGGTCAAAATGTCATTTTTCAAGGACTAATTTGCATGATTTTTTAATGTCTCAGGGACTAATTTGATTGTTTTTGCTTGTTTTTCAAGGAGCATTTTGTACGACAAGGACCATTTTGCATGACGGAGCAATCTCTTAGGGTCCATTTTGAAATTTTGACTCTCTCATAAACTAAACTGCACGATCAAGAATTTCTCATGGACTAATTTGCTAGTATAGTCTTTTCTATATTTATTACGCAGCAATGTCTTTAGGCTTTTATTCGTTGCCTTATATATATATATATATATATATATATATATATATATATATATATATATATATAAAAACCGTTAAATACTGCACCTGATCCAACGCCTTTGCAGACTGCCAGGGATTTAACAATTAATGGATCAATTCCAAAATTGCATTTGTAAATTCTTGATATAGGCTCTTTTTTCTTTTAGGAAAAACAGGAAAAAAAAAAAAAGAAAACCATTCATTTGCAAGAATGAAGGAAAAAAAAAACAATAATAATATATATGTAGGCATCCAAAAGTTTATAAACCTAATACTCTTTATTATCTATCTCAATTTCACTATTTTTATCACATTATCGGTATGTTTGCTTGGCCATTTCTGGGTTTTGCTAACTCAGTTAGTGCAAATATAAATTTATTAATTATGTATTTGGTTTGTATCAAAATTATGTTTTAAATGTGGATATAGACAAACACTATTAAAAATAACTTTTGTCCAGATCCACGTTTGAAACGTGAATATTTAAACCAAACACCATAAATATGATTTATTTTTACTTCCAGTTAAATCAATTTTCATTATTATTACTACACACATTTATCTTTTATTTATTCCCATCTCTTTTTAGAGGTAGTCACCTAATGACGGTGTCTACCAAACATTATCCAAAACCAAAACAAATTAATATAGGTCCCTATAAGTTCTTTTTTATATATAGATTTAAATTAAAAAAAGAGTTTTGAAAAAAATATTTTAGTTTTTTTTTAGATTTACTTATATATTTTCTTACATGTAATATGTTATATACTTGATATTACTCATTTTATTAAATTATAAAATATTAGATTAATTATTTATTTCCTCTCTTCTATTTTTTATTAATCAAATAAATATAGAAGAAATTTCACCATTATTTTTATCAATTCTTTTCTTTATCAAATAATATATAGTTTTTTATTTTGGCCTAATTAATATTTAAATTTATTATTTTCATTCTATATTAAAAAAGGGTATATACAAAGTCATTTTTCTTAATAATTTTTCAAAATTATTAAGTAAAAGAATTAAATATTTTTTATTTTAAAGTATTACATTAAATATATGTATTTTTCATTTACCTTTTTATAAATTAATAAAAGCATTATTTCAAAGAGTAATGATAAGTGAACACCCATAATTTTTTTACACATATCTAACACTTATTATCTCTCTATATTTTTTTTTCTCACACATATTATTTCTCACTAGCTGTACACACCTTATGGGTGTCTACAAATCATTACCTTATTTTAAATGAAGAGGATTATTTCACACCCTGATTTTGGAGTGCTGGGAGTGTAGAAAAAGGAGGAATAAAAAAGAGAAAATGAAGAGTGAGAGAGAATAAAAAATAAGAAAATTGATATGGTAGAAAATTAAGAGAGAAATAAATAAATGTGAATGATATGCTCAGTTTGGTTAAGTAGAAATTTGGGGGAGAGAAGATAAATAGGGGGAATGGAAATAGTGATTGAGTTTGGTAGAGTAGAAATTAATAAAAAAAAAGAAATATGCAGACTATGGGTCCCATGGATTAAATTTTCTCTGCAAAATAGTGGAGAAACGGGCAGAACAACGAAGAAATTCTGAACAACTAACATAGAATAGGGATAACAATGGAGCTCAAGCCCTATGGGTACCCGCAAAAATTACCCGCAATGGGCAGGGTAATAACCCGCAAAGCGGGTATGGGCGCGGGCGCGGACAAAAGCCCGCATTTTTCATAGGGACGGGCGCAGGTATGGACACATTGATGCTCAGCCCGCCCCATACCCGCACTCATATATATAATTATTTAATAAAAAAACCATATATAATTATATATAGGGATATATTAATTTTAGGGATAAATATGTTTTTCGTCCCTATAATTTTGGTCAACTTTAGTCTTCGTCCCTATACTTTAAATCCCGTGTTTTTTGTCCCTAAACTTTCTAAACCCCCAAACCGTGGTCCCTGCCAGTCAATGAGATATGCTAACATGATGAGCTGGCTAACAAAAGTTATATGTCAGCCTCAATAGTGAGTCACAAATAACTGACTAATCATCTATTTAAATTTTTTTATTAATTTTTAATTATTAAAATAACCCAAATGACTAAATTAGGGTTTTCACCTGAGCAATTTTACCTGATAAAAAACCTAATTTTCATAATTATGGTTATTTTAATAATTAAAAAATTAATAAAAGAAGATTAAGTAAATAAGTCAGTTATTTGGGGATCACTATTGAGGCTAACATGTAACTTTTGTTACCCAACTCATCAGGTTAACAGATCTTACTAACCACCAGGGACCATGGATTGAGGATTTAGAAAATTCAGGGACAAAAACAAAGGATTTAAATACAGTGACGAAGACCAAAGTTGACCGAAACTATAGGGATGAAAAAACATATTTTTCCCTTAATTTTATTAAAATATCTAATATATTTATACATTTTTTTAAAATTGATATATATAATATACTATAAATTAAAAATATATTTTTATAACTATCTATTTGCGTTTTTTTTTTACTTTATAATATATGACTAATTAGTGTTAATAATCTATTTTTACAAATAATGAGGAATTTTAACACATGATATCCAGGTTTATAAAAAAGTGTGACGTGAAAGTATATTGTGACACCCTTCTACCCTAAAGTCTTATACGTTTTATAAATTGAAGTGTAGAAAAGGTAACGTCCCACAATGGGTAAAAGGTTCACATAACTCTCTTATTAAAAACCTCATTAGTTCGAAAACAACTTAATTAAAATAAAACGAAACTCAAATATATTAAAATACTTATGCAGCGGAATCTCCAAAAATATAAAAGTAAATAAACATCCTACTTGCTGTGCAAGGAATCCAAAACAATTTACAAAAACCTTCCTAACTATAAACATAAAGAAAGAACCCCCAAAATTATGCTCTGATGTCACATATACCAGAGCACACTCCCTTTAATCAAAACTCGACACCAGTCGTGTCATCATCAATACCTATAAAAATATCCACAGTATAACGGTGAGGAAAAGAATACCACTCATACATACACATAGGAAGCTACCCTATCCTCACCCACATATAAACAACCTCATCGTCAATCATACCACATACCCAAACATCAAATAATCCATCAGATAATAATCATCTATAAATCAACATATAACTATTCATCTATATCATCATATAAGTCTCATACCATCATTCACCAATGGAATCACATACTCTATTTTCACACATAATACTCAATCATCATTAATACTCATAACATCATTATTTACTCAGTTTCATCATCAAATATATCACATATATACATCCATCACGCATACATCAAAACTAATCATCATCATATTATAACTCAATCCATCATTAAGTATAAATCATCATCACATGCACCAAAACTTATCACCAACATTATATAACTCAATACCATCATCGAGTATAACACATTATCATATGCATCCAAACTTATCACCAACATTATATAACTCAATACCATCATCAAGTATAATACATTATCATATGCATCCAAACTTATCACCAACATTATATAACTCAATACCATCATCGAGTATAATACATTATCATATGCATCCAAACTTATCACTTCACCTACCCAAAGATCATGACTTGGAACTCCGCACAATGGGTGCACCTCGTCAATCACTCTAGTTAGTACCAAGATAGTCTATCGGTGTCACCACACACAATCCGATAGGTTGTACCCCCTCTATGGGCCCGCACAATGACATTCGACCCTAGGTTGCACCCCCTCTATGGGCCAGTACAAATCACCCCTAGGTTGCACCCCCTTTATGGGCCTGTGCATCGAACGCCCCATCTTGATCCCACGAGTTGTACCCCTCTATGGGCCTGCACAACTCAATTCACCTCCCGAATTGTACCCCCTCTATGGGCCTGCACAATTCAGGTCTCATCACATATGCTCAAGGCATCTCTCCTAAGTTGTACCCCCTCTATGGGCCTGCACAATCTTAGGTAACATCATCATCCAAAGGTGATATACACCATCATCATTATCATCATCATTATGCATCATCATGCTCATCATTAAACATCATAATCATAAAGTGATATACACTATCATCATTAACATCATCATCATAAAGTGATATACATTATCATCATAAACATCATCATCATCATTAAGTGATATACACTATCATCATAAACATCATCACCAATAAGTGATATACACTATCATCATTAACATCATCATAACATTCATCATCATCATTAATCGCATTGCATATTATGCACACCAAAACATCATCAATCACATGGCATATCCACCAATCATTATGCACACCCAATCATCATCAATCATATTGCATATTCACCGATCATTATGCACTCCAAATCATTATCAACATCATTAATCATCAACACCATAATCATAATAAAGCATTATCAAACAACATCAATCATCATCAAGCAATCAGGATCTCAAAATCCACTCTGGTAATCGATTACCAACCTCTAGTAATCGATTACCTGCAAACAAGGTATCTGGTAATTGATTACAACCACCTTGTAATCGATTACCTGCAACCAAACACTCTGGTAATCGATTACAGCATCTCTGTAATCGATTACCTGCAAGCAAACACCCTGGTAATCGATTACAGCATCCCTGTAATCGATTACCTGCAAGCAATCAACCTGGTAATCGATTACAACATCCCTGTAATCGATTACCTGCAAGCAAACAGCACTCCAGGCTGCCCAGAACACCCTGGTAATCGATTACCAACTCCAGTAATCGATTACCCGCGACGCAGATCGCAGATTTCACGATTTCTAACACTTCTACCTCACTCTATTCATCCTCTATTCAATCCTTTTCGATCCAACACCATTCATAATCATTAATATTCATTAAACTCATCAAATCATCAATCTTTAACAGTTTTACATGGTTTTCCCATCAAAACCCCAAATCATTACACCCTCATTAACCCCTTTTCACTATTCTCTTTATTCTCATTCAATCCAATCAAGATTCACCAAGATTCACATAATTAATCATCAAACAACATGTTATCATCATACAATACTCAATATATATATATCAATTTCAAATTTGGAGTCTTAGAGGGTCTTATGGTTGCCCTCACTACCCAAGCACCCCTACATGCATATACAAGCAGCACCCTCTCCCCTACCGTATCTTAAGCGAAGATCGATTAACCGCAAGGAAGTCCCTTTCTTGGTTCTTGATGCTCACTCTGCAATAATCCCTTCTTGAGACTCGGTTTCTCCCCTCCTTAGCGTTTCGCTCTCTGACGATTATACGAATAAGGATTAGGGTGAACTATTAACCCCTCCTTACTAAAATGCCTAATTGGGCTTGAGCCTACTCTCAACCCCCTTCTCCTCTTTTAAATTTAAGCTAACTTTATGGATAAAACTAATAATAATATTGATCCTATTATTTATTCACCTATTTAATTAATTATTTCCTTTACTTATTTATTTAATTTAATTAATATTTTACTTAATAAAATTTTAGGATGTTACATATATTGTAATATTTAATAAAAATTTTGAACTTTAGATCATTTGTTGTGTTTTAGAACATTAACACATTGTGTTTCAATGTAATTAAATTGTTGTATCATTGATATTTAAAAATTATGTTTGGATGATTTTCGAGTAACTTTTTCAATTGAGATATGTTTTATTAAATTAATATTTTTTAGTAAATTGTTAATTATTTACTTAATAAAAGTGTGGGTAACGAGCGCGGGTACGAGTATATAGGTGCTCGGCGGGTATAGGGACGAGCACCAAAGTTATTGCCCATGCGGGTACGGGTTTTTTTTTAAAAAAACGCGGGTATGGGGACGGGCACTGTGGTACCCTGCCCATAGGGTACCCATTGCCATCCCTAACATAGAGGATGGGTCAGAATATTTTTTGACCACTTTTCCCTTTCTTCCCTTTTACTTATCAATATTTAAATAGGGGCATTTTGGTCTTTATATATTATAATCTAATTTTTCTCATTGAAAAAACCACCACTTTCGTCCCTTAATTATCACTCTCTCTCCTACTTGGTCCCTAAATTAAACAAAAATAAAAGTTAATCCTTGAACATTCACATATTCATCACATTAGTCCTCCAACAAGGACCAATGTGACAAGATAATGTTAAAGTTGGAGGACTAATGTGATGGATATTTGAAAGTTTGAGGACCATTTATGCGATTATTTTAGTTTGGGAACTAATAGGAAAGGGATGACTAGTTCGAAGACAAATTTGAGGTTTTATTCTTCTCTTATTTCTATTTCCCTCCTACCAAACAAAAATACCATTTCTCTCCATCCTATTTCATCTTTATTTCTTTTCTACCAAACAACCCAATTTCTTCTCTATTTCTCACATATTTCTCTTTATTTCATTTCTCTCTTTCTTATTTTTCTACCTTATTTCTTGCACTACCAAACAAAGTGATAGTGTAAAAATGAAAAAAAAAATTCAAAATATGTTACTTCTTCGTTTGGTTTGTAGTTACAATAGTGCAAAATCAAGTTTGAGGAAATTAAAATTGAATGAATTTCATTCAACGTTATTCGAAATTTGTGCAAAATTCATTTTAATTATTGATTCTAAAATCAATTATATCTACCGTATAAATTAAACGGACATGTATATTCCGTTTGGTTATGTGAAAGTGGCCGAGAAAAAGAGGTTAGGTATAAAAAAAGCAGAAAGATAGTAAAATTCTCCAGTTTGATATCAACGAGAAATAATGGAGAACTTCAAAAAGGTGGTGGGACCCATCAATAATGCATTTCTCTTCTCATTTGACGCGATTGAGTATATAAATGAGAACGGACTAGTGTGAGATAGTGGCTGAAGAAGTTTTGTATTTTTTTTTCACGTTTGGAATGCTCTATTCACACAAAAATAATAAATAATCGATTTTTTTATATAAAAAAGCGATTTTCAGGATTTTGGTGGCAGGACTAAATTAATAAAATATATTATTTCTCTTATATTTCTTTAATCAAACGAAACAATCAAAATTCACATTTTTCTTACACCAAATAATTCATAAATCATCTTTATCCCTACCCCACTTTTTTTCTTTCCCACTTCTCTGTTCTTCCTTTCCCTATTCTACACTACTATCAAACATCGTGGTAGTATTACTCTAAAATATCTTATCACCATCAATCATACACATTATAGTTTACAAAACACATATACACATCTCGAGGGCTTCATCAATCATCATCCACATCGCAGAAGCATGGACCCGTCACCCATCAACTATGAGGAGAGAGATCAATGGTCTTTGCTATTTCAAAAATAATAAAATAAATAATAAAAAAAAAACAACAACAGAGGTAAAATTTTCACCTCTAGTTTGATTTATTTAATTTTAAAAAATAAATTTATTTCACTTTATTTAGTTTTAATAAAAAAATATATAAACAATTAATTTTTTATTGGTTTTTATTTAATAAAAATAAGTTTCACAAAAAACAAATAAAATATAATGAAATTTATAGAAAATCCTCATTTTCTTTTCTTTATCTTCATCTAAGACAATATAAAAAATAAAAAATTATTTTTAGTGTGTGAATTATATGTATTGTTCCTGGGAGACAATTATACTCGTGACAATAACATTAATACAAGGCTAGTTTTTTCAAGAGGGGACGACCTCATACACAAGACTCGGATTGACACCTCGCTGAAAAATAATCAAGTATGTATAAGTTGAACCAATCATGAAAATTATTTTTGTCGTTGCCTTTTTAATTTGGCCGTATTTTTAAGTTATATTTTGTATTTTTAATTCAATTTTTAATTGATATTTAAATGAATAGGATTGTTTAATTTATTGATAAGGTAATTATTATTTTTTATTTATTAAAAAAATACATAATTGGTTTTTTATATTTATAACATGAAAAATTATATTATTATATTACAAATAAAAATAATTACACTTTTGGGAAAAACTTCACATTCTATTTTTAAAGTTGAATTTTAATATATTAACCTAAATTAAAAAAATGGGTTAAATATGTTTTTAGTCCCTGAAATATGGTCAAGATTTTGTTTTAGTTCCTATAATTTAAAATAAGTGGTTTTGGTTCTTCAAAAATTAAAAAATCAATTTAGTCCTTATTGCACGGTTTTGCTACAAATTTTGCTACGAAGTAGCTACAGATTTTTATCGATAAGGATATGTTTTCAATTTTAGAAGGACAAAAACCACCGGTTTTAAATTACAGAGACTAAAATCAAATCTAAACTATATTTCAGGGACTAAAAACATATTTAACCCTTAAAAATTTTATCCAAAATTTATATATTTAAAATATGAATGTAAATATAAAAGTAAATTATGAAAATAGAAAATATAAATAAAAAACAATACATAGACATTAAACTCATTTTGATAGGAGTCATGTTATTTATACAACACACTTATACAATGACTTATATCTCTATCTCTCCATCGGATCATTCATCACATCTCACATTTTTATCTTTTCTATTTATATCTATTTCTTTTGTTATATACTATATTGTATAAATGTTATTATAAATATAGCATTATTTTCTCTTTTTGATAATTAGACATCATGAGAGTAATTTTGATGACAAACATCCAAATAAATTTTTCTGTAAAAATCACTTATTTAATATAGGTTTTTTTTTTGTAAGAACTTATTTAATATAGGTTATCTAAACAAAAATCACCTTACTATAAAATCAATTATATACAAAATAAAAATTTACATAATCAATTTATTTCAAAATTAATTCCACCATCACTAAACTAATCACTCACTAAGGAGAAAAAATAATGTTTATAGAAATAGTTTAATATATATACACTGCAGTGTAAAGAAATTTTACACAGACATCCAATAATGTGTTGCCACATCACTTATTGAATTTAATAACACATGAGGTGTCATATTCATTAAATGATGTGGCAGCACACCATTAGATGTCTGTGTAAAATTTCTTTACACTGACAGTGTATACAAATTAAATCCTTATAAAAAAAACATTGCACTATCTTCTGTATGTGAATGTAATTAGAATACAAAACTCTCTCTCTCTTCCTCCCTAGCCTTTACCATCTAATCCTACATTTCAAACGGGGATATGAACTACATTACTCTCTACTAGCCTGTTGGTTTTAGCGTTTGAAAATGTAAAACCATGATTTCGCCGAATTGATTTTAAATCATCTAACGTGTTTCATAAAATGTGTATTACTTATCTCAACCATTAATTCTACCTAAAATGTAAATCAAACCGACACGACAGTAGCCTGAATTCATGTTTAAAACGTGAGTTTCCAATAAACATGCACACCTTCTCTCTTCCTTCAAATCTGGAGACACGCCTAGAGGGGAAATAGATCAATGATGCAAACACAAAAGAAGAAATCGTGAAAGAGATAATATTTTCATACAATAAAAAATATATAATAATTTATACAACACTTTTTTTTCTTTATTTTTTCTCTCATATTTCATATTTTTCTCTATTTTCCTCTTTATCTTTATATTAATATATTTCTCTCATTGTCCAACGTGTAAAAAAAAACATTTCTCATCGTGAAATACATCGTTTTCTTCGGCTACAGCTTTTCTTCACCACTTTTGCACACCAAACAGAGGTTGAGAGAGAATAGTAATGGTAGGTGTTACTTGCCGTGTATGGTCGTTGATCCCTCCTGTGTGTGACGTTGGATGACATTGACGCAGATACTGTGGTGGTCCATCCTGTAACTCTGTAAGAAAGACTTTAGAGCATTGGATTCGAGATTTCCTAAGCCAATCACAGTCATCCACGCACTCGTACGAATAAACAAGGTTTGCCAAAAGATATTACTAAATATTTGTCACATTGTTGTATGTCGGGTTAAGGTGACGTTGGGTCGGACAAGACAATGATAGAGGTAGAGAGTGAGACGTCTGATCAAGTGATCATCTCTGATCTCACCATCCCCATTTTGGAATTTACCTTTTTTTTCTTTTAATAAAATGAAATTTATTTATATATAGTCATTAGTCACCATAGTGACAAAAAAAACTATTAATTAAAATAATTCGAAGTTGAGTTTTTTAAATAAATATTTTATATTTTACTACCTCATTTTGTAACGTGAAATTTGTCAAAGAGAGATTTAAAAAAAAGAAAAATTATAATTAATGTGATAAAAAATGAGATATAAATTAGGAAAGGAGCGAGAAGTAAGAATATGCATGTGAAAAAATAATAGTTATTTTTAATAGGAGTACAAATAATTATTAAAATTCTACTTGCATCGCTTTATTTGGTAAGGTGGAGAGAAATAAAATAAAGAGAAATAGAAAAGAGAGAAATGATGTAAAGAAAAATAAGTGAGAAATGGAGAATAAATTGAGTTGTTTGATAGAAAAGAAATAGAGATGAAATAGAGTGGAAATAAATTGTATTTTTATTTGGTATGAAAGAAATAGAAATGAGAAAAATTGGATTATAATTTATAAAGACCAAAATATCGCAAAATAAGTATTTTTAAGTGAAATTCATAAAAAATTAAAATATTATTATAAATAATATGTAATTAATAACAATTTTCTAACATGTATAATCTTGCACATGATAATAAATGAAAATGGAAAGGTTTTATCGGAAATTACAACAATCACAACATTTAATGCATTGATAATATCAAAAGTTGTAATTTCCAATAAAATCTTTCAACTTTTAATTTATTATTCAGTGCAGGATTGCATATGTTAAAAAAACAGAATTAATAAATTTATAGGTTTAATTAATAATTTTTCACCGCCAACCACATTCTTCCCTGTTCGAATGTTCCTAGACTCCTTCCTCCCACTCTTCTTCTTCTTCTTCCATTTCTTCACCTACCGCAACCACTCCCTCACTTTCTACTGTGTGCTTACAGGGCCGACCCAACATATATGTAGACCTAAAACAAATTATAATATGGAGACCTAATTCTAAGAGAAAAAATATTTTTAATTATATTATCTATTAACTAATAATTAGTAATATTTTTATATTTAATATAAAGATTTTATTAAATTTTGAGTAAAATATGTTTTAATCCTTATAAATTAAAGCATATTTGGGTTTGGTTTTCATAATTTAAAACCAATGTGTTGAGTTTCTATTTTTTTAAATCACCTCAAATTAATCTTTAGTACCCCTCTCGCTAGGAACTAAAAATAAGAAATACTTGAGACTAAAAACACACCTAATAAAAACAAAATTTGGGTGATTTAAAAAATAGAGAAATTCAACACATCAATTTTAAGTTATGAGAACCAAAATCAATTTTATTTAATTTTACAGAAATTACAAATATATTTTACTCTTAATTTTAATTTATAAAATATATATAAAAAATTTGAGGCCTTGTAATAGGGGAGGCCTAAACCGATTGTTTTAGTGGCCTCCCCTGGGGCCGACCCTGTTTGCTCACTCACCTTCAAGGTTAAAAGTCAGGGAGGACGTTGTCTTCGCCATTATGGCCACATCCTCTAACCCATTTTGGATACCCCTATTATGAAGCACTCCAACAAGCATATTTGTCGCAACTAGTTGGTCGGTGGAGAAGGGGTTAGATTACAAAGGAGAAGGGGTAAAGTGGTCCAAAAAATAACCTTACTCACACCTAACAAATTTATGCATTATTCTCCACTATTTCTCCTCTAATTCGTGGAGAAATTTTAATCTATGAGTCCCATATCTGAACAATTCTTTCCATCCACATTTCTATTAATTATACCAAACACCTAAATCCACTTCTCTTCCTTCTATTTCTCTTCCATTTCCTCTAATTTCTTCCTCACCAAATATAACGTTAAAGAAATTAACGATGAAAGAAAGAAAAGTATATTATACACTTTAGGACGAGTATTGTTTTATAAAGATGAAAATAAATACTCAGATCTTTGCAAAGTATCATATAGTCATATCATCTTATATCTTTATAATAATTAAAATAATTAATTTTTTAAATAAATATGATCATGAAAGGTTTACATTATAGGGGAATTTAAGGCCGAGCGAGCAACATTTTATAAACCTTTGAACTAAGATTTATTGTGGATTAATTTATTCTTAAAAAAAAATCACGATATGTGAAAAGCCCATTTAAACTTGAGGTATTGTTTGGTTGGAGGGATTTAGAGGGGAGAAAAAGGGAGGGGAGGGGGTCAAAATCCCTCCCGATAGCATTTTGCTTCCCCTCCAAAATTGGGGGATTTGGAGGGGAGGGAAGGAGATTTAAAATAAAACAATCAAAATTACTTAAATATTCTTCTTCTCATATTAATAACGTTGAATGTCATAAAAGTCAAAGGGTATGAAACAAGATAAAATATTATCTCACCTCACCTCACTTCACCTCCCCCCACCTTCATTAAAATCTCTTCCCTTCCCTCCTCTCACTTAAACCAAACGGACCCTGAGAGATTGGTCCAGTTGGAGAAAGATAGAATGTCCAATTCAATTGTCCAATATTCGAAACCCCACCCTCGTCTCTTGGCATGTGGATAAAATGTAAGTTTTCTGTAACTTCTCTTTTGAGTATAAATATTTGGGTCGCAATTTGGTACCCTCCAGTCAGAGAGAGTTGTTGTACCTTCTTGTTATTTTTTTATTAAATGGAGGTGTAAAGGTCAAAATTACATAGAAACAAGTCATGTACTCCGTCCTAAATTATTTTGAATACATAAAGTAGATTTTAAATGAGACACATGTGTATTGCAAATGAGAATATGAAAAATAAGGGAATACAATAAAAAATAAAGGATAATGGTTATAGGAGATCAAAAAGTCTTTTTAAAAATTAAAAATACAAATTCTAATAATTAAATATGGTCCCATAACTATAAAAATACTAAGACCATTTAAGAAAGTTAGAAGAAATTTATTAAAAAATCAAAGAAGGTACCAAAACCTTCTCCCAATGGAGGGTACCATAGAATTTCCCTAAATATTTTTCCTATATTAATTGGGGTGTCATTTCCTTAAACTAAAATTTTCTCAACAAATTAAAAAGCTAGTGTGTTTATGTATATCACTACCAGAAAAGTTTTATTACCGATGAAATTTAGAGACGGAAAAAATTCCGTCTCTATTTGTGACGGAATCAGAGACGGAAGTAAAATTTTTTTATTAGCGACGGAACTTAGAGACGGATTTTTCCGTCTCAGATGTGTTCCGTCTCTAAGTCCGTCTCTTAATTGTTAAAATATGTTAGAGACGGAATTTGTCAGTGTCTGATTAATTCCGTCACTAACTCCGTCTCTATATCCCAAAATCAAATTATCAATAATAGTAATAATGTTAGAGACGGAAATTAGAGACGGAACTATGTCTATGTTATAAAATCCGTCTGTAAATCCGTCTCTAACCTTCATTTTTAAGACAAAAGTTAGTGACGGAATAACTCCGTCTCTAATTTCAATTTATATTTATTATTATTATTTTTATTTTTTTATTATTTTAATTTTTATTTTTTTTAAAAAAAAGGGATCAGGTTTCTAAACCTTCACGCCTCTATTTTCAACACACAGAGATTAAAACCTAATAGAGAAAAGGGGAAGAAAGAAAGGGGGAAAGAAGGGGGCGGCTGCTGCAAGGGGGAAGGGAGAGAAAGGATGCGGCCGACCACAAGCCGCTCGACGGCTGCTGGACGAAGACTGGGAGTGCCCGTTGCAGGCGGAGTTTGGAGGTGCGTCGCGCGTGAGGAGGAGGTGTGGTAAGACAGCCACGCGCGGATGATCGGAGGAAGAGGCGGTTGGAGGCGCGTCGCGTCGATGTTGGTGGATACAGGGCTCATACTTCCACTGCCACGCAGTAAGGAGGACAACATAGTTCTGTTTATGGATCAGCTGCTTTGAGCAGTGCGCAGCAGGTCAGTGTATCTTGTATTGTTGGTGAACATTTTAACCAGAATAGAAAAATGGTGTTATTGGTTTATCGTGTTCATGGATTGGCCTTGTGTTTATCGTGTTTTACTGGGAAGTGGTCTGAAATGTACAACTAGACACTAGCTGTGGGAAGCATAGATTCAACGTATAAGGATTAAGGATTTAGGTTTCCGGTTATTGTGGAAAACTTTAACATGACTGGGAAAAACTAGTCCCAACACTGGGAAAACTTGAGCTTCTTATTCATGAATAAGATTAATGCACTAATAATTTGCCATTCAATGTCCAAGGTCTTGAATGTAGGAAGAGGTATTTAGTTATGTGTTGATTATTAAGAAGTGTGAGCATTGCTTTACCTCACACTAATTCTGTTTCTGTTCTAACTTCTTTTTCAAATTTTTCATTTAACCTGTCATCTCGATCTTGATACGCCATATGAATCATTACTATTTTGTATATTTTATTATCTCTTTAACAGTGTTTTATGTGGGAATTGGATTAAATTTTTTGCTTTATATAGGTTCCTTCCTTGAGTACCAAGGGAGCTGCATCATCAGCTTTAGATGGTCATGGAGGTTATACTTTGGGTGTTTCAAATTCACCTAAGTTTGCTTCTGGAGACTATGTCTCTTCCTCAAGCCACGGATATGGTCACAAATCTGATCAATTATATGGTGACAAAACTCTTGATTATTCTGGAATAGATAGGAGGCAATATGGTGAACCGCAGAGTGGTTATATTGGTAGGGACTTACCAAGTGATCCAACTGCACGGTATACTGCTGATGTTGTTGGATTTACTCATCAACATCAGGTGTGTGCTTACTCCTAGAAAGATTGTGGTAGCTTTCTTTGTTTCTCTGAATATCTTTTTGCAAAACAGATGAAAGAAAATTATCACTCCTGCCTTTTATTTTTCTTCTGTAGATTTTAATCACAGTGCATTGTTTTTTCGTTCAGCAAGCAGAAATATATGACCGCATTGATCAGGCAACTTTGCTTCGACAATAGCAATTGCTGAAAGCTCAGTCTCTGCAAGCTACCTCACTTTATGGGGGTACTAGGTATTCATACTTGCCCCCATTTGTCTTATATTTAACTGTTATTAGACAAGTCAAGCATTCTACATGTAAGCATTCCTTTTCTAAAACTTTTAGAGCATCAGTTCATGTAAGAGGACCTCACTAGCTAATGTGAAGACTAATATGAAAACTATCCCCTGCTCTCCTAAATTATAATGCAGTAGTGGGAGTTAGGTACTGAAGTACTAGATTGTTAGTATTAGGATATCTTGGTTTTTTTGAGTATGTGAAACTGAATTATTATTATGGTTGCTGATTTCTTTTTGTTAACTTCACTTTTTTTTTGTTGACGGTATCATGAAGACAAGACGCTCGTAAAAGATACAATTAAGTCAGACAGGGTGGGCATGAAAAACAGATACAATCATGCTTTTGCAACATTGGTTATCAGATTTTGATAAATTGTTTCTCTTTTGAAGCTTATATTTGAAGAGTTATTAGGATGCAATTCATTAAAGCATTGAATATATTTAAAGCATTGTAGGTACAATTTCATACTTGTTGAATGAGGGCTTATCACATAAAATCATTGATGTTTGAATTATTAATATTACTATAAAAATGTCCTCCGGTGTCAAACATCTTGATGTTTGAATTAGTAGTATTACTATAAAAAATGTATACAGGATATTTGAATTGATAAAAAATAAAAAAAAATTAAAAGATAGAGACAGAAATTTTAAAATTAATTTCATGGGATTAGAGACGGAAAATAAGTCCGTCGCAAGTTAGAGACGGAATTTTAAACTTAGAGACGGAATACACCTCACTACATTAGCGACGGAAAACTAATTCCGTCTCTGATTAGAGACGGACAAATAATCCTTAGAGACGGATTATTCCGTCTTTGTTAGAGACGAAATCACTAAATATTTATCATTCTCTTAGAGACGGATTTATTTTTTAGAGACGAATTTATTTTTTAGAGACGGAAAAATTCCGTCTCTACCTAGAGACGGACATAAAAATGACGTCGCTATCAAAATTGCGACGCCCAGATCAGCGACGACTCTGATTCTGTCTCTAATCCCATTAGAGACGGAAAAAGTTAATTTTAGAGACGGATTTTTTCCGTCTCTATTTTTTATTTTTCTGGTAGTGTATATTGAAGATAAGAGACACAAATTCTGAAATTTCCTTTGTTTGAGAAGAAATAAATTGTTATTTTTCATCATCTAATATAGAATCAAGGCACTGTAAACCCAAAATTAAATATAAATTAACTTAATGTACACTTGGATAAACATTTGCAAACTTATGTAAATGAATTTGATTTTGTAATTTTATTTAAAAATGAATTTTGAAGTAATGTGATTTATATTTAATTTTTTTTCTCGAGTGTGTCTTCAGTCATGCATTTCGTCTGCTAGATTTGGCCTTTATTTATATTTAATTTATTGTGTGAAATATGCTACTAATTTTTATTTAAAATTATAAAAACTTGATTTAAAATGTTTAAAATAAAAAAAAAATTAAAAATCCACCACTTATGCGTAAGTTAATGAAACGTGAACAAAAATTAAAGTTACAAACAAAATAAAATAATGTGTTAGTCATACTAATCATTATATGGTAGAAACTATTTTCAAAAGTCATCGAATGTACATTTTGTTGATTGATGATGATGTTGTAAATTCTTTTTGAATTTAATTACTATACATTATAAGTGTAAAATTGTTTTACACAAACATTTAACAATGTGTTGTCACATTATTTAATGAATTTAATTGTACATGAGAGTCATCACTCTCCTCCCCACTCTCCCCCTTCCCACGGAGGACAACCATAACCAAAATAAGAAAAAAGAGGAGAAAGGAGAAGCAATGCAGTACCTTTAAAGTTCTTGAGAGAAGGCAGGTGGTAGACTTCAAGGCCAGAGAATTTCAAAATGCCTCACACCGCCGACGAACCTCCCAAACACGAGCAAGGAAACACCAACAGAGAGCCTAAGACGCGAGGAACAATTTGATCAGAGCAGAATTTGAAGATGACGCGTAAACTAGCGGCGACAGTGGGTGAAAGGAAACGGTGGAGAAGAGGAGAAATAGTGGAGAAGAGGAGAAATAGTGGAGAAGGGGAGAACTTAGGTGTTTCTTTGAGCCGCAAATGGAGGGGGAAGCAGAATAGGGGAAATGGTTTCTCCCCCCTCACATTAATTTAAAACAGAAGGGTAAAAGCGTCCACTCATGAGAGAAACCAAAGAACGCGCCAAAACCAAAGGGCAGAACCGGTATTCTACACGAGGGCAGAATGGTGGAAGCAGCCACGACGAGGGGCACAATAGAAATTTCCATTGTACAGGGCCGGGGTACAAAAGGAAAAAATTTGTTCGGTGATAATGCACGATCTCAGCAAATCATGGGCATTGATTGCCCCGCGTTCCAGGGGCTGCAAGCCAAGCAGAGCACGCCACGTGCCCCACGTCTCGATGGAACGGTTCATGCAAAACCTGTAACGACAAGACGGTTACAGCTGGTAGCAGATGAAAAGACAACACACTGGACGCCAAACATGTCGTTATGAGATAAGAACCTCGGCACACGACACAACCTACCTCGAGTTCGTCTGACATAGTGCCACCCCAACGGTCAACCATGTTAACCATTGTGCTGAGGGGAAACTGATCCGAACCTAACCGAGACCACTCGGTACGACTGCAGAATCGGCCGAGGTAAGGAATCAGCACACGTCCACCTTAATGGCTAAGCAAGTTCGCCATCAAGTTGGGGGGGCAACTGATCCTAGGGGTGTTCAACACCCGGTATGTCCCTTGGACCCGTCCTACTCTGGCCGGGTCTGTTCCTGTCCTACAAGAAATAATAGAACCAAATTGGGTCTTATCAGGTCTCATTTTTTGACCCGGCATCGGGTTGAGGACGGGTTCGGGTTACCCGACCCGTCCTTTATATATAAATATAATATTTATTACTTATAATTTTCTATTATGTAAAGTCATAACCTTATTTTTTTCATTTTAGATAGGGTTTTGAAGTCTAAGTTTCCTCTATCTACCTTTAAAAATACATTATATACGTAAAGTTATATAGTGATATAATGTTATTCTTGTTTTAGTAATGTCCCAAACTTTAAAAAAGAAAAAAAATATTACATACATTAAGAGAAATTCTATTGTATGCAATATATTGATTAATTGTATGAACAATTTTCTTTTGAACATTCTTATATTATCGTTTCATGATTATATTTAGCTTATATATCGGGTCAACCCGGTCCTGTCCTTCTCAGACCCGGTCTTACTTAGACCCACACATCATCGGGCCTCCTTGGGTCTATGGACGGGTTCGGGTCCATAAAATTGGCCCGGTCAAAAATTAGGGTCGGGTTAGAGACAAGCAAAACCCGTCCCAACCCGTCCCATGAACACCCCTAACTGTTTCGGACCTATCTGAGATATTTAGTGTAAATACCAACCACAGTCGAGATACTACTTAGGTTCCAACCTCGGACGAAGCATAAGGAAACAGAATGAAGCGGTCCTTCGAGGCTCCTCCTGGACGAGGCCCTGAGGACCATCCGAGGTACTCTGGAACGTTAGCCCTAGACGATATGACTTGTGAGCACCAACCACTATGGCCATACGTCGGCCACTGTTACGACCGCGGTTACGACCTCGGTTACGCTCTCGGAGCCTATTGGCTCTACGCCCCAGATCTAGGCTACCTACCAAGTCTCATCGCATTTAATGCGCCCCCTATCGTCCCCAATAAAGCAACAGGATACTGACACACGCAACCATGATTTACAGCCAAGGCAGAGGGATTACGACGTAGGCATGCCTACTCCACCTGCCTATGACGACTATGCCCCCTCCTGCCATGACAGGGAATGGCTATATAAGGGGACTCCCCCCCCAAACAGAAGGTAACAATCTATCATACTCCTCACTCACCCATTCTCCTCCTAACTTGAGCATCGGAGTGCCTTTGCAGGTACCCCTGCGCACCTCCGCATCGGAGCAACCGTTGGAGCACCCTCACGCCTACACCAGACACCTCGGACTACCACATGTGATCTCGGCTATGATCAAATGTTTACGTACATTGACATTGCATAATTATTAAATTCATTTTTTTATTTGATCAATATTTAAAAAAAATTAATGTAAACGACAAAATATATGTTTAGAAAGTTGAAATTAATCAACATGATTTTTATTATATAAAAGCTAATACAATTAATGCTGCATGACTCCAAAATGATAAGGGTTTGAAGTTTGAAAGGGAAGAGGTTGTTGCTTTCGTAATCGCACAGAGTCGTCTCATTGGAATCGGGAAACAATCCTCTCCATTAGAAGGTCCCACATATGCTCTATCTCTTTCTTTCTCTAACTGCAAAGTTCCAATTAACTGAGAGAACTCCAACTCATCGCAATCATGCTGCTGTGGACTTGTAACAAAGAAATCTGAAAGAGAAAAGCATTTGATAGATAGATAGATAGGGTTCATTGTTCAGTCACAGTCTGATAGTGCTTGATATAGTTTATATATAGTATGGAAAAGTTTTTTTCCACACCCAAAAGTGTACACGCACGGTACACTTTTGGGTGAACAATACTTTTTTTTTTATTTTTTTTTGAATGAACAGTAATTTTTTTTGTTTCCATGAATAATGACTTTTTTTTAAATCTACAATTAACCAGACTGATAACATATTTAACCAGAAAGTTGTATAACATTAACCATAAATTCATTCTTAGTCATTATTTGTGTAGTAATCATTATGATCAAATAACTGTTCAAGATGAACTTTGTTTTCAAGTGAACATGTGGTTAATACCATATAAGTTGGTGGTTAACTGTGTTATTAATCTGGTTAATAATTTGTTTTCAAGTGAGTATGTGGTTAATACCATATAAGTTGGTGGTCAACTGTGTTAATAATCTAGTTAATAATTATAAGTGAGGCAAAAAATGGTTAAATGTGAGTTATTATGTGGTAAAATAAGTTGATCGAGTGGTTAATAACAAAGTTAACCAGATTAATAACATAGTTAACCACAAACTTATATGGTATTAACCACATATTCACTTGAAAACAAAGTTAAAGGTTTATTATTAATAACTGTTCAAGATGAACTTTGTTTTCAAGTGAACATGTGGTTAATACCATATAAGTTAGTGGTTAACCGTGTTATTAATCTGGTTAATAATTTATTTTCAAGTGAACATGTGGTTAATACCATATAAGTTGATGGTTAACTGTGTTAGTAATTTGGTTAATAATTATAAGTGAGGCAAAAAGTGGTTAACTGTGAGTTATTATGTGGTTAAATAAGTTGTTCGAGTGGTTAATAACATAGTAAACCAGATTAATAACATAATTAACTACCAACTTATAAGGTATTAACCACATGTTCACTTGAAAACAAATTATTAACCAGATTAATAACACAGTTAACCACCAACTTATATGGTATTAACCACATGCTCACTTGAAAACAAAGTTCATCTTGAACAGTTATTTGATCATAATGATTACTACACAAGTAATCATTGAGAATGAATTTATGGTTAATGCTATGCAATTTTCTGGTTAACTATGTTATCAATCTGATTAATTGTAGATATTAAAAAAAAGTCACTGTTTATTCAAAATAAAATAAAAAAAACACTGTTCATACCAAAAAAATAATAAATAAAAGTACTGTTCACCCAAAAGTGTACCTGTGGGTGTACACTTTTGGGTGTGGAAAAATCGGGATTGATATAGTATTTATATCTCATTATTTTGATCCCTATTATAACCAACCAAGTACGAGTTAATAAATACTGTGATAAGTGAAAGTAAACATATTCTTATCTTATCTTGTGAATATTATAGGTCATAAAATTTAATAGTATAATTTAACAATTATCAATGATAATGAGCCTCACGTGGCAGTGCAAGACGAAGTGGAGCGTGCAGTTCCACTCAACTGGACTGGACTGACAAAGCAGAAACAGAAACAAGAACGTGAAGAGCAGGAGGGATGGGATGCCTGGTATTTGTAATGGTTAAGGTTAATACTAGTAAGTTTAATTAATTTAAAGTGGGAAGGGAAAGTGAGTGAAGCACTATATTGTGGCGCGTGGGTATGAGTGAGTGAGTGCATATCTTGATTCTGATCCAAAACCCGCCTACAATTTCCCTTCCCATGTCGTGTCCTTCCTTCCGTTACCTTTTCCATGGTTTTCTTCTGAAAGTAGTTGCATTACCATTTATTTACTCTATTCGCTTCACAACACCGCACGAAAACCACCCCAACCAACTTAAGACCTTCTTCCTCTCTCTCTCTCTCTCTCTCTCTCTCTCTCTCTGCAACCAACTTTCTCGTAACTCTCAACCATAGAATAGCAACATTATTAGTATAGATTATTCACTACCCCTCACCTCAAAGACAAACAGAGAGGTGCACCCATTCTCTCATCTCAGCAGGAATGGGGGATAATATGTACCACTTTGACAAAAACCTCTCTTCCTCACAAGACGAAATCTCCCTTTTTCTGCGTCAGATTCTCCTCCGTTCATCCTCTTCTTCCTCCATGCCTGGATCCTGCAACTCTGCACCACCACCGCTTCAAGATGGGAAGATCTCGGCCCTTGATTCCACCCCTTCAATGGCTCACGCTGCAAATGTGTCTTCCTCCTCTCTAGGAGTGAGTGAGAATGAGACTGATGACTACGACTGTGAAAGTGAGGTGGGTATTTTATCCCACTCTTGGAAAGTTTGAAGCTTTTTTTCTTTTTCTGGCTTAGGCGTATCAATGTATGAGTATACATCCTTTGATTCTTGGTCTGTTTCTAGTTTCGATCTCTGTGAAACTTTTTATGATCAATTTGTTGGTTGGGATTTGATTTCATGTGAAAAACTGCATCTTTTGCTATATTTATTACTTTAAAAGTACAATTGCTTGACAATTTCTGAATGTAGGAGGGTTTTGAAGCATTGGCCGAAGAAGTTCGGACAAAATCTGTGCCTACTAAGAGTTCATCAAAAAGAAGCAGAGCAGCAGAAGTCCATAATTTGTCTGAAAAGGTTTGTGAATTTCTGTTCATGGCTTTTTGTCGTATTGGGTTTGATTTTATTTTATTCATGCTTATGTAATTTTACTTGTGCCCTTTTACTCTGCCCTGGGACTTGTTGAGCAGCGAAGAAGAAGCAGGATCAACGAGAAAATGAAGGCTTTGCAGAATCTAATTCCAAATTCTAACAAGGTATAAAAGTTTCTTCAACCTTTATTAACGGGTGCGTTTTGTGACTCATAGTTGTGGATTGCTTTATGTGTGTGGCAGACTGATAAGGCTTCAATGCTCGATGAAGCTATTGAATACCTTAAACAGCTTCAGCTCCAAGTACAGGTCTGTATCTCTTTTATTTTATATGCTGCATTTTTGTCTTATGTGGGATGCTGGGACCTTCATTTTCTCCTGCACTTCCTAACTTAAATTGGAATTTAATTATGAGTATATTTGGTTTAGTGTTGAAACATAATAAAATCATGTTTTGAATGTTATAAATAATTGTATTAAGGAATCTAGTCTAATTTAGTAACTTTTCAACCTTTCAAAGCCAAACTATACATATATCAGTTGTTAACTCATGTATTTTGATATTCTAGTTGTTGCCATCCTTCTTGTCTGCAATTCTCTTTCTATGAACAGTAAATGTACGGAAAATTGGACAGTATTGGAAAATTTGACAAAATCCTAGCTAGATTCATGCATAATTTAAATGGTATTCTAATTGAATGTGAAAATTGCTACCATTTATGCTGAAGTGCGTAGCAAAGTAATCAATGTTGGTTATTACTGCCACTTTTAGTATCCAAAGTAGATACTACTAACATTAATTCATTGCTATTTAGTTGCATAATATGTAAGCCTCAGGTGCTGTTGGAATTGACTTGTATATTAAATTTTGATGAATATATCTTTGGTAAATTATAACAAATGGATGAGAGAATTTGCAGCATAAAAAGACTTGTAAAAGATTAATTTTTGTCTCTAGCAGCCAATCAAGCAAATAGGAGTACTGTTGCCTATTGCAGAGAATGAGTCTGATCTTTTGGTTGATTTCAGATCTGTGAAGTTTACAGCAACTAACAAGGGACACCTTTAGTTGCTAAGAGTAAAAGGAAACCTTCACTCAAAAGTAGCATTGTAATAACTAATTGATTCTCAGTTAAAAAATTAACCTAAATATTGACTAGTTTCATTAAAATAATTTTGTTCTTAAACAATGATCCATTACAGGTCCTCAGAATATTCTAGGTAGTGGGGTTATGATAGTTTGTATTTTTATTTAGATATATGTGTGATGCATATGAAATCAAAGCTTATGATTATTGAAACTATATGTTACACTTAGAATATGGGTTCTGTTCGATAGAATTGGCTTTTTATCGTAGCTCAGTCCTGAACTCCATGTGACCTTTATGATAATATTTTAGATGCTGTCAATGAGAAATGGATTGAGTTTGCATCCTATGTGCTTCCCTGAAGGGTTGCAGCCTCTGCAATTTTCTCGGATGTGTATGGAATTAAATGAAGGAAACAGGTCTACCCCTTTAAACATGACAGGCACAGCCACTCTGCCTCTGCACCAAGATAACCCCTTGCACTATGGATCCAATCTACCTAACAAGCAAACTCTGCCAAATCAGCAACCATCAGCACCCTATCCTTCATATATTAACAACTCAGAAACTTCATTTGGGCTGGAATCCAGAATCCCAGCGCATATAAAACCTCTTCAACCCAGAGGAACTTCTGAGGTAAGCTCATTGTGTGTGTTTGGTTTACTGTAAAATCACGTTTCAAACGTGGATCCCGAAAGGTGGTTTTACAATGAACCAAACACACACTCAAGCTCAACCATGTGGACTGCCATATAATATATATAGTTAGCTAAAAGTATAATATCAGTCATTGTTACGTGTTGTTTTCTCTCTTGAAACTGTATTGCAGCACCAAGGACCAAATGCAATCCACTCAGATACCAATCCATTAGGTGGCTCTCAAGGTGTGCATATTCCTTCTTTTACAATTCAATGCAACTATTCTATGTTTTCATTACTATACAACAATGTCATCTCCCCTCTGGTTAATTTCTTCCATATCCCAGCTGTCAAGGAATTCGAGCAAGGCACATTGGCTACAGTATCAGTGCGAACATCTGAACCTCAGGACAACAACTCTTTGCAAACTGGAAGAGATCAATCAGGAGTGAAAATAAGAAACAGTGAGGCCAACATTATTCTTAGATCACAGTTAAGTAGATAAATGGTATGTGATGCCTAAGAAAACATATTTCATATATAACTTAATGCATGCAACATGTCCTAAAAAACTCTTGGCCAGACTGCAGAGTGGGAAAAGTGCCCGCAATGATTTTTGAAGTTTGCCAGGCTTCCAATACTTTTGAATTTTAGTTTCCTCATGAAAGTAGGAAACCCTTGGCTTAAGCATTTTGTGGAGTTGGTAACATGCATGCTACAAGCCTCTGGCATGGGAGCAGAATTTGTCCCCAGCTTCTCAAGTTGATAAATTATCAATGTATTATGTATGCGGATTGTTGTACGAGGTACATATATAACGATTGTAAAAGTAAAATCTACTATGATGATTTCAGCTTAAGATAATTAATCGCTTATTTCAAGTTTTTGCACGTCATTTTCTGAATCGCACGCTGCGTTCATATGACGTTGGCATGGGGAGGGAGGGTAAGGGTAGTGTAATGAACAGAACACTCTTCTGTTTTGTCCCATACGTAATTGCCTTTCAATGGTTTTACTGGGTACTGAACAGAGCACTTTAGATTAGATGCTGGATACTAGGGAAATTGGAAGTTGTAAAAAGAATATAAGAAACCTCTTTGAGTTACATTAGATTGTTTGTGCAAGTAGAAAATCGGAGATTCTAAGTTATTTGTCAGCTTGTTTGGAAGGTGCCGCGGCACGGGGTATTACTGGATCTGGAAAATGACTTCTGCCGTACAACACAGGCCACGGTCACATTGTCATAGTGATAATAATAATCCGTGTCTTATAATAGTAATGTGCCCATTTTGACTAAAGTTAATTGTTAAGGTACTATTACTTTATTAAGAATTTAATTAATATACACTTTCGGTGTAACTCTTACACTGATATCTAATGGTGTTGTCACCATATCATTTAATAAACATGACATTTCATATATTATTAAATTCAATAAATGATGTGATAACACATACGTTTTGTAAAATTTATTTACACCGACAATGTATATATATTAAACTTCTTTATTAATTCCCTGAAAAGGTATAATTATATCTAAGGGCATTAATCCTGAGTAAAAATCATAGTAAAATCTATAGAAAAATTATATGATAAAATAATTAAATTAGTGTATTTTTAATTTTAAATGGATTAAAATTATAGATTTTAAATTATAGGGAATAAAAATAAATCTTGATTATATTTTGGGAACCAAAAACATTTACCACCAAAATTTTTAACTTCAAGAAATTTTTAGAAATAAAATTTTTCCGTCTTTAAAAACAGAAAATTTTATAATAAAATTTTTAAGTTACGGAAATTATTAGAACCAAATTTTTTTTCATCTCTAAAAACTTAAAACTTTATAAAAAAAATTCTTCCGGAAGTGAAAATTTTATCATAAAAGTGAGAGTTCTTTGAGACTTTCTAATTTGTCTATAGCTTGTAGAGACGAAATTTCCGGTCTCTAAAAACTTCAAATTTAAAAAAATTTGCTTCCTGAAATGAATTTCTAAAACTTTTTCAAAATCTTTTTTAAAGAAATTTCCAAAAATTAATTTTTTAAAGTGTATTTTTCTGGAAATTAAGATGAAGAGAAAGAGAGTAAAGTGAGTTGCGGTGGCCCGGGTTGAGGGAGGTGGAGGTGAGATTGGGTGGGAACTGCCTGGGATGGATAGTTTGGAAAATATATTTTTAAAAAGTGAAGGGAATATAAATAGCAACAGGGGTGCTAAAAGCAACTCCCGTTGAGGAGAAATCGTCTAGATGCATTGGGTCATTTGGGGCCCAATCCGTAGCACAGAAATCTTCTGCATCCTGTAATTTCTTTTTACCACAATTTTGGTGAAAGGACATCATGGTTTAGTTAGTTCTGCAATGCGTGCATGGCCCTACGCTCTGGAATCTTTGTCTTACCATTTCCAGTGACACAGCCATTCATTACATTGGATGATATCAATTCAAACACTACAAGTAAATGATAATTGAATTGTATTCAAACGAGGGTTTGACCACAAAATTATCATGTGAGAAAAATTAGCGAAAATGATAAGTTCTGCAAAAAAATCATTTAACACGAATTGTCGATAAGAAGCAAAATTGTATTGAAAAGCTATAACCAAAATAGTTCTGTGGTGTGATGAGTATGAGAAGGATAGCCAAAATTAGAAGAGACAGACACAGCGGATGCGGGTGTTGAGAAACTGCCACGTGTCTAGAAAATGTTGCGGTTCACAGAGGACAGAGAATCAACAAAAAGTAGATAGAAACTAACAGTAACAGAAAATCATTGCCTAATCTGTTTTTTGTTACAAAAACTCGGAAACTGAAACGTTTTCTTTCTTTTTCTGTTTTGGATGGTTGTTGATCTTCCCTCTTCGCTTTTTCTAGTTATAACTAATTCCGTCCAAGAGAACACACATTCACGCTCTACATAGAATAGAAAGTTCAAGGAACCATACCAATTCTGTTCTGTTTTTCTCTTACTCTCTCTATTCATTTTCATCGAAACGCTCTTCACTCGCTCCAACTTCTCTGACGCTTGCTTCACAGTTAAGACTCTGTTTGTTCGTTGAATACTTTGAAGAACAACAATGGAGGCAAATGGCTCCAAAAAGAAGCAGCATTCAGGTCAGGGCGTGGCTGGACCCACGAACCCAATGGTGACGCCTCTGCTCACGGATCTCTATCAATTCACCATGGCTTACGCTTACTGGAAAGCTGGCAAGCATCAAGAACGTGCTGTGTGAGTGACGATTCAATTCCAATCGTCTTTTGTTTACTTGTATGCCTACCGAACAATGATTCCTTGCCTAATTTAATCATTGAATCATGACAGACAATGTTTAATTCTTTAAAATAATGCAATTTTTGGATTCGTGGTTTGTTTACAATAAGATAAGATTGGTTTGTGATTGTGATTGTGATTTTCCTTCAGGTTCGATTTGTATTTTCGGAAGAATCCCTTTGGAGGGGAGTATACTGTCTTCGCTGGTTTGGAAGAATGTGTAAGGTTCGTTGCTAATTACAAGCTCTCTGAAGATGAGATAGATTTTATCAAGAAAAATTTGCCTGTTTCATGTGAGGTAAACCATATTCTGATTTTCATAATTTCGTTCATGGCTATGACATTTTCGTTTCATTATGTGCTTGGTAGGCTGATTTAAACGCAGCAAAGAATTAAATTTACTCTCAACATTTTTCAATAACAGGATATAAAGAGAGTTTATATAAGATTGTAGCAGTCGAATAGGAGATTAAATAAGTAGCAAAAAAACAGATGGATTATAATTGTCTGGAACGTGCAACCTTGCTAAGATAGGTCTCCTTATCAAAATTGCATTTTAATTTCCTACAGCCCTTGCTATGATATGCTTGTTAAGTGTTAACAACCATGAATGTATAAGCTGCTTTGTAAATTTGGTACTCCTCAAGCACACAGCACTACTGGTTTTCCTTTTTCGTTTTTGTGTCTCTGTCAACAGTACACTATCACCAATACTATCTCTAAAACTAAAAGAGAAATATATCTGATGGACACAGAATCAAGGAACTCTGTTGTTGGCCAACTTTTATTGCATGTTTCTTTATAAGTAACGTGGGGCCAGGTTTAAGGCCACAATAATGTGGCTGATGATCTTGTTGCAGTGATTTTGTGCGAAGTCTAATAGATTCTCCCTTCAAAATAAATTTTGACTTTGGTAATTATTGATTAAATCATAGGATGGCTTCATTAACTATCTTAGAGGAATTGACTGTTCTGATGTGGAGGTGTATGCTATTCCTGAAGGATCAGTTGTTTTTCCCAAGGTACCCTTGTTGAGAGTTGAAGGTCCAATTGCCGTGAGTACTTGCTACCCTTAAATACTCTCTTTTAGTATTTACGCTTTTAAACTTCTATTTCTTTCAAGGACTACGTACTTCTTACATTAAATTAACTTTTCTACTTTTCAGGTTGTTCAATTGCTAGAAACACCTTTTGTCAATCTAATTAATTTTGCATCATTAGTTTCTACTAATGCTGCAAGGCATCGTTTTGTTGCTGGAAAATCGAAGACTCTACTTGAGTTTGGGCTACGAAGGGCTCAGGTTTCTAACTCTTATTGGAAAAAAAATTGTGACTGAATTTAGGAAGACTTTCATTTTCTCAATATTCATCAAAAGAATATTATTTTGAACGTAGGGGCCTGATGGTGGAATGGGTGCATCAAAGTACTGTTATATTGGAGGATTTGATGCAACAAGGTATTATCCATTAAACAACTTCAATTCTTAAGATCTTTACATGCCAATATAGTGCATACTGCAAAATGTTAGTATTAGTTTTAAATTTAAATATATTTCTAATTGAGATTTTTTAATTCCTTACCTAAAATAAAAAATGCTTAATTCTGTTGATTTAAGATGTCAGGGAATGATATTTTTGGCACCATAGCATGTAAACTCTGCTTTTATATTTACGTCAGTGTAACCCCTATTGCTTTGTTCAGTGTAATTTAGGGCAAAGTGCCTCCAAAATACTAGACGACTTTTGGGTGTGGTTCAAAAAATTCTAGTAAATTCATGATCGCTTATGTACAATTTGCGGTATGATAGGATAGAACTGAAATCATTTGAAACAGTTAATATCTCTTACCATGTCTCATTTTCAGTCATATGAATAAACACATCAGATTGCAAGACATAACTGAAATCTAGTTCTGAAAGAGTAATGAGAGAAGTGGAAGGCAAAATGAATTCTGGGATAAAGTGTAAGAACATGGAATGTCAACTTATCTTGATTATTATACCAGCATTTCTATCGTGGCATGATTATCAAATTACCAAGACATCTTTCTTTACCATTTTGTTTAGGTATAGTAAATTTCTATTTCTTACATTTGCTTTTGTATAACTTGGCTTTTTCATGTGGCGTAGCAATGTTGCAGCAGGAAGGTTATTCGGGATTCCCCTTCGTGGCACTCATTCCCATGCCTTTGTTAGCTCATATATGGTGTGTAACCATTTCATTGAAATTTTTGACATATTTAGATGATGTTTATGAAGATAATTCCAATCAATTCTGCTTGTGATTTCATTTGTAAATTGTAATACATAACCCTATATAGATTTAAGGGCAAGATTTCTGTTTAATTTATCCTCCATGCATAATGCCTAAAGGGACAAAACTCCATTCAATTATTTCCAATTACTGTCTGTGAAAAAGAGAATTACACTTCTGTACTGAAAGAAAAAGCTCAGTAACAACTAACAAGTGATAAGGCACTGGTTCTTAGTGGGCAGATAGGTATTAGTTCTAATAAATAGGGATGTTATTTTTTTATATTTATCACCCTATTTTGTAATTCATAAAATTAAATGCAGTGGCCGTAGTTCAGACATTAATAAACCTCTTTGGAGATTGTAATGCCAAAAAAACAACTGACAGAGCATATTTCTTATCTCTAAGATCAAGATTGGAGAGTGACAAATGCAATCGTAGAATTGAGAGGTAACAAGTGAGCTTAGAAAGAGGGTAGAGAGAGAGATCCCATAAATTTAGCGTTATATTATCAGTATTGTTATGCATTATTATGTCTTGAGTCACGTTCTGTTATATTTCCTAATGTATACCTTATCTATCTGTGATTTGCAGAGCCTTGATGAGATTATAGACAAATCACTTCGTAGAAAAGATGGTTCAAGTACATGTAAAGATTTTGTTAGTTTGGTTCAAAGCTGGCTGAGCAAAATTCAGGTGATTTATTTTTCGGTTTTGATACATCAGCCCTACTTCTTATTTTAATAAAATATTTTCATTTTTGAAAGTCTTATCCTAATTTTATCAAAACCGTTTATTTTTTATTGTGGTTCTAAGCTAAATTCTTTTTGCGGGAGGGGGTGATTTGTTTTGGTGTTATCCTCATAGCAGTTACTTCTATGACCAGTGACCACATACTAGTGATGACAATGATGTTCTAATGAGTACGTGTCCGTTTGTTTACAGTTGAGTAGAATTGATTTTAGAAATCAATGGTTGAGATGAGTGATAAACATTTTACGAAACACGTTAGACGGAAGTGATTTAAAATCAATTCTGCAAAACCATCGTTTCATACTATAGCAACTAGGAACCAAATGGGCTATAAGTATACCAATTGGGACTGTGATATCATGAAAGTGGAAACCTCGGTCCATACCAAAATTGTAAATGATTAACCATTTGATGGAACATGGGGTATGAATAGTGGGAATATAGAATATAGGTACAAGAATTATTAGGTGTATGAAATTTTGTATTGGTAATTTATTATGATTTTTGGAGTTCTTAGTATTTAGGGGGGGTTAGGTTTTTTTTTTTTTTTTTTTTTTTTATAAATTAGGGCCATGTGGGCTTTTTCCTTTTTAGTCTTTCAGGACTTACATTTCTATCAAGTTATGATTGTTGTTTACTGAGTTTTCTTGATTTGTAGACTTGGATATTTTATTGATTAAGCATCACCATACTGTTTATCTTTTTTGGATCTATTCCTTCCCGCTATATACTCTGATTTCTTCATTTCTCCCTACCTGCTCCCTTGTTTTAGCATATATCTATATTTTACACTCTACAAGATTAAAGATGGATTTGTCAGTGTATAATCTGTGTTTTATTGCCACTATGCAGTTGTCAAATTCATTACGTGGCAGTTTTGCTGAGACCAATCAAAGTGAGCTGGCAGCATTCACATCATATGCATTGGCATTTCCTGATAGCTTTCTTGCCCTTGTAGACACTTATGATGTAAGTATTTAGTATTTTCTCAGTAACTTCATATTTCTTACAAACAGACATGGATATAATCTTTGAATCACTTTAACCAGCAACGTCCAATGGTTGTGGGTAAATCTGGTATCCCTATTTTATGTCTTTTGTGAGCGAGTTCTAGTTTAGTTAGTTATTATTTCTGCATATAATCACATTTTCATATGATGACAGGTCATGAGAAGTGGAATCCCTAACTTCTGTGCGGTTGCATTAGCCCTCAGTGATTTAGGGTACGTTGAGAAGTTTTTAACATTTATCATAATCACTTGATTAGAGGTTTTACATAGCTATTTTTTAATTTTCCCAGTTGATTGGTTGATAGGGACATAATCATTTTGCTTCCTTGAATGTTAGCTAAAATTATCTATTTTTTTGCAATTCCTATGATATCTTTCTGTGTGATCTGCCTGGTTTTTGTTGTTGATGTTCTTATGTTGAGAAACATTTATCTGTGTTTATTATGTTATTGTTGTTAATTGACTGTAGTGTCTCCTCTTTCATGTATTACCTCATTGTGACTTTTGTCTTCAACTAGTCTTTTAACATCCACCACCCCTCAAAAGAAAAAAAATTACTATTTTATCTTTTTCAAATATTCACGTAGTTGTTATTTAGTGCTGAATTTAGATGATATCTTGTGCAGATACAAAGCAATTGGCATTAGACTAGACTCTGGTGACCTTGCATATTTGTCTTGTGAGGTCAGGAAGTTCTTTTGCTCCATTGAGAAGGAATTTGGATTGCCAGGTTTTGGGAAGATGACTATCACAGCTAGTAATGACCTTAATGAGGAAACATTAGATGCTTTAAACAAACAGGTAAATTTTCTTTGCAAACTGAAACTTGTAGCTTTTCTCCTATTGGATCAAGCAATTCAAAATGCAAACTGACTGGCATCCTGATATTTTTTTGGGTACTATTTTCTGCAATTCGTATAGATGAAGATGAATGCCAGTGGCCAATATATCAATTTGTCCAAATATTGAGATGCCAGTCCTCCCATTCAGCTGGCATGTTCTGTTTATGGCTTATATGAATTTAGCTGCAATCAACTGAACTATGGTTTTGTTGTTGGCTGCTTGTTGTTGGGCTAATATTAACTATGGTCAAAGGACCAATCAACCTAAAAATTGAGCTTTCCTTATCAGTGTTCACGTTTTGCATGTATGCGTATTGTTTTATTTAGGTACCAGATATAAAAATAAATCTTCTATAGAAAATATAAAACATTATTTGCTGGTGTATAGTTATACTAATTTTAATTGTTTATTCATGCATATTCATTTACATATGCACTATTGTATAATATCAAAGCTTAGCTTTGGCTGTGGTCTCTCTCACTATATTAATTTATTATTTAATTAAAAGAGAGGGAAAAAGGGATAGAAAGCAATTCTATACGACTGAAACTTTGGTGGGCTCAAGTCAAGATGGGATGGTGCCGTTATGATAACAATAACATGTGTTGGAAGGAATTGGACAGAGAAATGAAGAGTATGTAGAAGTGAGAGAGATGGAGGTAGTATAGAAAGGTTCAGGTTTTGTGCTAATCACCCCCAGCCTATCCCTCACTTCATAGTTTATGCTATATGCTAGAGTTAATTACAAGCGTATTAGCATTATATATGTTGGTTTTCATAGAAAGGAAATATTAACAATTGCATATAGTTTCTCATCCTACTTTTTTTATTGCATTTTTCCCTGCAGGGTCACGAGGTTGATTCATATGGAATTGGGACATACCTGGTAACATGTTATGCTCAAGCTGCTTTAGGTGTTGTTTTCAAACTGGTTGAGATAAATAATCAGCCTCGTATCAAACTTTCTGAAGACGTCTCAAAGGTTTGAACACTGTAAACAGAACATGATAATGGAATCATCTATTCACGTTTCATTATAAATTTATAATCTTTCTATCTTTTGTTCCTTACTCTTTTTTTAGGTCTCTATTCCATGTAAGAAGCGAATTTATAGATTGTATGGGAAAGAAGGTTATCCCTTGGTAGACATTATGACCGGGGAAAATGAACCCTCTCCAAAGGTATTTTTATGACTTGTGCGTTACCCTCTCCAAACAGGAAAAGATTTTAAATCTTTCAATATAGAAGGAGTCACTTTAGGGGGAAAAAATGAAAAATTATAGTCAGTTATTTTAAAATTATTTAAATATTAATTATTTATTTTTAATCATTGATTACACCTGACATCTCTTTTTAAAGTTTTAAAAGTAATCGATCCCCTGATTGTAAACGGGTCAAATCCTTACAATCCCTAAAAATGTTTGCATAATTTCTTTCAACATTTTTTTTCATCATAGGTGGGTGAAAGAATCCTGTGCCGTCATCCCTTTCAAGAATCCAAGAGAGCTTATGTGGTGCCACAGCATGTTGAGGAGCTTCTAAGGTGTTACTGTGCCGGGAGGTCAAGTAAGAATTAAGATATAATTGATAATCATGGAATAGAAGTAACATCATATTCTTTTTCGATACATTCTTCAACACACTATTTATAATTGGTCTTTTAAAAAAAAAGTTAATACACGTGTTTTGTAAATTTATATTTTTTAAAAAGTATATTAACCTTCTTCAAATGAACCAATTATAAAGAATGTGTTGAAAAAGGTATAAAAAATGTGTATACTAAAGATATGTCTGGTTTAACGTTGATAAATCCACGTTTCTAACGCTGCAAATTGTTAAGTTAAGAGGTCCAAACTTGAGTTTGGTCACTTCTCAACGTTAAACCCAAACATGTACTAAATTTTCTAATTGATGTTGTGCCTATATTTATCAGGAATTAAGCTATTCACTAAATGCATATTAGAAAGTAATTTTTTTATTTTTCTTTTGTAACATGCTTTTTATCTCTTGAAGATAAAAAGAGAGAAGCTTTACCACCTTTAAAGAAAATAAGAGAGCGATGCATCAACCAACTTGAGCAAATGCGACCTGACCACATGAGAAGACTTAATCCAACTCCATATAAGGTCTGTTGCTTCAAATTATTCCATTATTTTCATTTTGAATTTTTAATATTTTTATTGAATTATTTTTTATAATTTTACTTAAAACTTTGAGCAGGTAAGTGTAAGTGCAAAATTATACGACTTCATTCATTTCTTGTGGCTCAATGAGGCACCTGTTGGGGAGCTACAATAATAAGGGGAATAAATAGCATGCCTCTTAATGACGGGGGACTAAAACAATTGCATAGAACTAATAGAATTTTTTTTTCATAGTCAGCCTATACGTGTTCAAAATTTTTCTAAATTATTTCATTCTGTATATTATTATTATGTTAAAATAACTATTATTCTTTCAAAAATTCTGCACAGTTTGACATAAAAAAATTGTGCAGTAAATTATGTTAGTCATTCTTTCTTTGGGACTTTTTGTTTTGTTTACCATGCAATATTGATTATATAACTAAACTGGTGTGTCAAAACAGTAGACAGACATAGATAAGTTATTGATGTTACCGGGGCTGGTCCATATATAAAGCATTAGGGCTTCATACAGGTTGGGTACGTCGGATCAACCCGACCCAACTCATGATTGGGTTGGATTTTCGGGTCCAAAATACCCTCCAACCCGACCTATATAGTATTGTGTTTCTTTCCATTTTTTCTATTCATTTTCATCTTTTTTTATTTTTATGTGAATTCAACTATCCAACCCAACTCAACCTAAACATGGCCAGATCGGGTTGGTTTTCAATAAAAAAACAAAACCAACCAAATCCAATCCAAACTACTTTAATTAGTTCGAGTCCAAAATACCATCCAACCCGACTTGTGTGCACCCATAGTATTGGGTTTCCGCATTTTCAACTCAATCGAAGTCCGCTTGGGTTTCAACTCTGAAATACATAGAAATCGACCCGACCCGACCAACTCCAAACTACTTTAATCTTTATTGTGCTTCTTTCCATTTTTCTATTCTTTTTCATCTCTTTTAATTTTTATATGAACCAAACTACCCAACTCGAACATGGTTGGATTAGGTTGGTTTTTAATTAAAAAATATAACCAACTCAATCCAACCCAAACTACTCTAATTGATCCAGGTCCAAAATACCCTCCAACCCGACTCGGCCCGTGCGCACCCCTAGTATTGGTTTTTTCGTATTTTCAACCCAACCATAGTGAGGTTGGGTCGGCTCGGGTTCAACTCTGAAAAACAGAGAAAATCGACCCAATCCAAACTACTTTAATCTTTATTGTGTTTATCCACCAAAAAAATCTTTATTGTGTTTCTTTCCATTTTTTACTATTCATTTTCATCTTTTTAAATTTTATGTGAACCCTACTCAACCTAAACATGGTCGGGTTGGGTTGGCTTTCAATTAAAAAAAAAAAATCAACTCAATCCAACCGAAACTACTTTAATTGATTTGTGTCCAAAATACCCTCCAACTCAAATTGACTAGTGTGCGCCCCTAGTATCAGGTTTCAACTCTACAAAACATAGAAAATCAACCCAACCCAATCTGAAATTCGTACCTCTAAAATGCCTTTAAACTCGACCTAACTCGAATTGTGTGCCCCATGTAAAAAAAACATTTCATCGTTCAATATTATAGATGTTAATTACCTACTAAATATTAATTATTATGCTTTACAAATATTCTTATCCTTTTAAATGCATATATTGCTTAATGCAAAGAAACTTTTCAAAATAAAAAGTTAAAGAAATCTTATATACGATCAGTGTCTCATTAAAACTTCGATAAATTAATTTTATCATCAATTAAAAATATTAAACAAAATATTACATTTTTTAATAATTTTACATCCCAAAAAATCTGTAAAGTAATCTTTAAATAAAGTCATAATAATTTTGAGAAAAAAATTATTTTATTTAATTTTAAAAGGCTAAATTTATTTTTAAGTATAAATATACATTAGACCACCTGAATTTTGGTTGCAAGTATATCGCTTGCGATTTTTAAACTTAACCATATTTACGTATAATTCTGAGTAATTAAAAGTAGAGTATACTTGTATCAGATATTATACACGTGGATTTGGAATAGTACAATCTAAATTCGGTTTGAAAGCATCTTGAAGATTTTGCTTCTTAAATTATTCTCTTGGCAAAAGCACATTCGGTAATAATGCCCCCCACCCCCACTCCAATTGGTGACTTTTGTAACTAAATATCAAGGGGTAAACATATTTACAAAAAAATGTATTGTGCTATGGACAATTACACAATAAGAACAAATCATTCCTGCTGCTTAAATCAACTATAGAGCGATATCACGTAGAGATGCCAATCATTAGCCCTCTACAGCTCTACTGCTTGCATGATTTAATCAAGACTTGCTTATAACACAAGGATGGGATGGTGACAATAACACTTGATAGTGTATTTATATTTAAAATAACACGATGACTTCGTTGATAACCCCCTCGGTGTAGATTCTCACATATGGACATCAAATCTGCAAATTAAATTGTAACGACCAGGTCCTGGAAATTCACCCACCCATAAGCACAACGGTCCCTGATCTTCTGAACGGTTGACGCTGCAAGATCAACCATCGGTCTAATTTTGATCAATTCTTTCTCTATCGGGATCCTAGATTTTGCCTCCATCTGAAAGAGTAAAAACATGAACCAGCAAAAACATTATCAATATTTAGCGATAAAGTTGTATAATCAGTAAATCGCTATTCATTTATTTGACTTATAACATTGAAAAATTCGCTTTAAAATCTGAATGGTTTATATCAGCTTTTAAAAAAATGAAAAAAGTATATAAGCACCCTTGTCCTCGCATCATTTAGTGAGTAGTAAGTACCTTTTCTATACAACAAACAGTATCAAACACGTGGCAAAAATATGAGAGCTGCTTGTACAAGTCTGCTTCAGTGTACTGAAAAATCAAACAACTAGTTAATATTCACAAAACCAAAGCATTAAAACTCCACTCTTATAAATCAGCTATATGAAAAAACTGTCAATATTCAACAGGTTCATGGAGTGAAACCTTTCTATAGAGACGACCGTTGCAGCGAGGATAATTTGGACAAACAGTTCCTCTATCAGAATCACCAACCAACCGAAGGCTGATACTTCGCGTTGTATGTTTACACGTTTCATCATCACACTGGATGCAAAATCAGCTCAGGACAGTGACATCTAATTTTCACAGGATATTAATACTCGTAGTATACTATAGACAGATGACTTACCATTAGTAAACCTCTATAATACATGAAAACAAACTTCTCTACTTGCCTTTTGACCTGACATGAAGTATAATGATGTACAACCAGATATTCAGGATCAATATTCTATGCTAAATCAAACCAACTAACATGTTAATAATGTCAATATGTAATCTATTTTACAAGATGATCCGTGATCTGAAAGCAATGTAAAAAACCTTCCTAGCTGAAATGTGGTTGAGCATATTTCAGAGAGGACTTAAATTAGTCATACCTGATTAGCTATCATTGCAGGAGATATTCTTCCAACACCATTTTCCGGGCATTTAGGACAGTGCAGCTTACTCCAGAAATTGTAGTCAGATTCCTCGGTGCCTAAGCTGGTTGGCTTTTCACTTCCCAATGAACAAATAGATTTAAACACAGGTGGGCAGTCAAAGGTTCCTGAGCAGCTGGGGCATGACAAGACCAACGGCTCACATCCCCTATACCTGCAATTAATTTTATAACATTCAATCCATTAAATTAATCAATACCCATTTATGAATCATAACATTTAGAAAAGAATCTAACAACAAAAAGTGATAAAGAAGCTAAAAAAAACTTTTAAGAAAATTCTAC
Source organism: Sesbania bispinosa (assembly GCA_026901365.1). Taxonomy (NCBI): domain Eukaryota; kingdom Viridiplantae; phylum Streptophyta; class Magnoliopsida; order Fabales; family Fabaceae; genus Sesbania; species Sesbania bispinosa. The sequence goes on along the minus strand of QLOH01000131.1, from coordinate 1,366,499 downwards.
AACTTGCTCAAATGTCTGCAAAAAATTACCAAACATAAAGAGGGGAAAAGAAAGTGGTGTAACATTGGTAGCAAATATGCACATTTAGGAGACGCAACAATTATAGGGAATGAAATTTCATAATCAAGATGTACCTCTCCTCATCATCAGCAGCAAACAAGAGTGAGCTCATAGGATCACCACTTGAAGCTTCACTTGATTTAAGTTGAAACTGTAACCCAATATAGTTTTCCTCAGAAGAACAATTGATATAAGATAATTAAAAATAAAATACCCGCCTCTGAATGCTGAGGCAAACTAAGAAGTATGTTTTACCTTTGAGGCATCAAGCCCTAAACAATCAGCCAGTCTTTCTGGGCTTGTGCCTTGAATTGATGCACAAAGACGTGATACCACAGGATGAATCTGCAAGAGGAAAAAGCAAAATACTCATGCAGGGTACAGTACTTAGTAATCATGGTTATTTATGAAATAGGTATTAAAGTATAAGACACCTGTTGTGACAAATAGTAATCAATGTCAATTAGCCATGTCCCTTGTTCTCGTTTTAGTTCATCAGGATGTCTAGCACGCTGGGCAATGCCTGTTGCACTGCCTGAACTACCACCCTACTCAAAGCAAAAGCAGAACATAATAATAAAATACAAATAAGCGAGACTGCATAAGACCAACATCGAATAACCCAATGCAAACAACATATTTGCAAATTTACACCATTGTGCCTTTGATTGAGAGAAACTAAATGACAAACCTGCTCATAGCAAATTATATAAGGGATCGTATCACCAACAGAGCAACCAGAGGAGTAACCTTGTTGCTTCAATCTTTGTGCCACCTGTATGTTGATCAAGAAAGGCATCCTCAGAAATGAGTAGATCACAGCAACAGAAAACATAGATCACACAGTTTCAAGTAAAAGAAAAAAATGAAAATAGTTTGGACTCACAAGAACATGGGGCTGGTTTTTGGCATCAGGATATGCATCAGGAGGTTTAGTTAATGTCTTTGTGATGACATATTTTTCCAATGGTACTTCTCCGTTCCTCATTTCTTCTTGCACCTGTATTAAAATTAACATTCATTGGTTTGCAGGAGAAATAAACCCCAAACTCCAATTTTATAATCACAAGTTAAAAGGTAGGGCAAAATCTACAGGAATAAAATCTCCAATAAACTTCAATGCCTTCTCCAATTATTAATAATTAGACCATTAAAAAAAGTCAGCATCATCCACTAATGACAAATCCAATCAAAATTGGTTATGCACCAAAGCATTCTGGGCATTTGACCACGCTGCAATAGCATTCCACTCTTCAGAAAGGTGTAGGGAGCCCAAAGCCCAGAGAAGTGTCTTCCTTTTAAACTCCTCATTACATGGTAGGTTATTATAAACAAATGTCTGACAGATGCTGCAACACATCACAATTTACCTTCATGAGAGAGCTGTGAATTGATTCAACAACATCTTCACATGACCTGTACGCATGGGAGCCATAATATTAAATTAAATTACTAGATAACTGAGTAAATCATGCATCCAAATAGTCAGATTGGGCAAAAGTAACAACATACCCTCCTGACAAAATTTGAGTCAAGCAAAAATCTCCTAATTCTTTAGCCAATAAGCTCCAGTCACGACGAACAATGTCAAGACCTTTACGTTCAATAACCTGCACCATACACTTATCCCACTGGCATGTTCTTCCAAGATGTTAAGTAATGCAGAAGAATAAGATAGTGTACCTCATATGGGGTGCCATCTTTAAACTGCACCTTTACAGCTGCATATTTCTTTTTCTTGAGAAGTAGCATCCTCTTATATAAACCATCAAGATCAATTTCCAAGCATCTATATTTCTTATTGACCTAATGACAAATTAAAGGAGAAATTACAGTTCACAAGAACAATAAATGAAAAATAAATAGAAAGGAAAACCACCATCTATTCTTGAAACATGCAGACAAGCCAAAAATTATCTATAATTGCTAACAGTACAAACCAACATAGTACAAATTCTCTTTTAAATTTTAAGTCTAAGGAAAAAATCAATTAATATATTTCATGGATAACAAGGCAGGAAAGCTTATTCTGGCTCTAACATACCAAGTTGCACTAGATTAGAGCAAAGGTGAGGTGAACATGAACCCGTGACCCCGAGTCCATTATATAAGGTTCAAAGGAGCTTCGTACAGCTAATAGTCAAATCTTACCTCTTGAATAACTTTCCCAGCCATTGCCTTTGCTTTCGCAATATCATCTAGTCCACTGTAAATCATTATTGAATCAGTATCACCATAGATCACCTATAAAACAGAAAACAGTACAACGATTAAGAGCTAATATTCTCCATAAGATAAGTCAAATAATTCATATACATATTAAAACCCTATGATACTTCAAAATGCAGTGCAGTAGAAATAACCTCTAAATTCAAGTTATTTTGAACAAGATCAACAGTACTCTGCAATATCTCCCTTCCCTGTACAACCATTAGCCATGTAAATGAAAAGTGTTTGCGACTATAATTCAGAGCATGATAGTAACTGGTTACGCTGAATAAGGCAGCATATTCTTCTTACTTGTTGGGTTATGAGCTCGGCTAGTGGTTTCGCATAAAATCTTGAATTGGAAAATCCCAGGCATCCATACATGCTGCATCATACACCATAACATTTCACATGCAGAAGGAAAAATGAAATGCCAACATTGGGCAATCAGAACTAGAGGCAAGAAAAGAAACAAACCTGTTTGCAGTAAGCTTCAGTGCTTGCTGCTGAATGTCCAGCTGCTGAACTTTAAGACCAGATGCAGTCTTCATCCATGACTTTACCTTTCTCCTCCTTTCCACCAGATTTTTCAGCAACTAGTACAACGAACAAATTAATTAATATATATATTATATATGGATCTAATCTATGCAGTCTCCAAAAGGAGGGGGAACGAAAATCGCCCATGTACAGGTTATAAAATTATCTCAAATGTTTACTGCATTGATAAAGTATAAACCACATGAAAAACAGACACGCTATTTTGACAAACATGAAGCCTAACAAATAAATTCCAAGAACCTTAATTGTGTCATTCTTAGTCAATTTAGCACAACAAAGGTGCGTTCCAACAAGGAATTCTAAGACGAGTTTTTTTGGGGGGCAGAATTTAAAATGATTTACCATAAAAATGCTTTGTTTGGAAATTTGAAACAAAGATAATAAAATGTCATGGTTATTTTCTTTTGTTTTTTACCCAAAATCGTGAATTTGAAATTTCAGCAATGTATCTGTTGGTAAAATTTCTAAAATGCTGTTTGTCAACTATCCAACTCCAACCACGACAGGGCTTGAAGTGATTTTCCTTTTTCTCTCTGTTTCTATCGGATTCCCCGCTTCAGAGTAGCAGGGGAATACTGATCTTAAAATCATAGATGGTCAAATCCTATTCAGATGCTGAAAATATATCTGCGGTGGTGCTAGTAAAAAATAAAAAGTGAAACAGAAGACATCGTTGCATCTCATTTCCCATCCGTTGAACGATCGTCTTTCTCTGGTTAATTTTTCACCACCTTCCACATCATCTTTCATTGTAAGACTCGTGGCAACTTCATTGTGAGTCTTTTTTAATTTAGAAAGCTAGTCACATAAATAAGAACAGCAGCTATGGTGGAAACAGAAGCTATTTTAGCATACATGCATCGCAAACTCAAATGTAAGCAGACCTCGATAATAAAACTACTCCCATGCACAGACAAAAAGCAACTAACTAGTCAAAGCTGCAATGCAATTAAATTAGGGAAACCAGATGGAAAAACTTCTTAGTTAAATAAAATTGGAAACAAGAAACGTGGTTGTTGCAGATATAAAACTTCAAAGTTCAAAACAATCTGACAAGTCCTATATTTCTGGAAAATGATTTAAAATTAAATCGTTTGTATCCGAACATTTTTACCTCTGGCAAGACTCCAGTTATTTTACTAGATGGTAGACGAGGAAAAGATCCGCCGGAAGATCTTTCAACAGTTGTGAAGCAGATATTGTATTCCTGTAATTCAGCTCAGTAAGTTGCAAATAGTAGAAACTTCCATAAATTACTATTAGAGGCAAAGTGAACAAGTAAATAAAATAGACAAAATGCCAAGGTAGAATGGAAGTGATACTAAAACCTAGCATATTTTGAAAGAGAATATAATCAACCTGAATGATAGAAGGATAAAGACTATTGAAATCCAGAAGCAATATATATTTGTCATATAGACCCTTCTTTGGCTCTAAAACCAGACCCCCAGCATAGGAAGAAGCCTTTTTGTTTTTCTTATAATCACGTTCAGAAGCATCATTATTGTAGTTTGCATCATCAATTTCTGCTTCATCAAAGTTGCTATCATCAACACCATGTACTCTGCGTTTGGTCAATTTTGTTTCTTTTGCATGATTTGTAAACTTGTCTGGCACAATATATTTCTTTGCATGGAAAGCATGCAATAATAAATATTCCACTCTCTGTGCCCGAGCACCCTGAAATAGAAGGCATTAATTGTGAGCCTCTGACTGTTAGATCATGTCCAATATCAAATTAAGCAACCAAATATATGCTACAAGGGCTCACCTGAAGAGTTTTTCCCCACAAATTACCACTTATATTAGTCAGCTGACGTGTGAGCGGGAGAACACTCAGATGAAACATGAGTTCCATAGACAACCAGGCATCCGTTTCACCATATTGAATCTGACCAAATCAAGAATACTATGACAACCAGCATAGCATAGAATAGAAGCATAATCCCTAATTATCATGTTTAATCAATCAAGCATTCCAAATGGAAAAAAGTAAGTTAACTGACGCACACTTAAAATTTTCAAAAAATATTGTGATAAGTTGAGGAGATCCCATAAGTTATCAACTTAGAGTCTAAAGTCACCAAATTCTGCTGTGTTCATTGTAGTCATTAGACATTCCATAGTACAAACTACAAACCACATTTATCACTTTCAAATTTCAACAACTCAAACGCCCACAACCATTATCAAGTTCAAGCTACTGCTTATGTCAACAATACTAAGTCTAGGACAAAAAATCATAACATCAACAACTATAACAAATGTCATATTCGAATATTAAGTGCAACCTATTGCAGAATGAATCTAGACTTTCTCATTTGCCTAATAAATTCTCATTAGTCCAAAAGAAAGTGTTGAATTTGAAATTCTGTGTGTTTCTGTGTGTCTGTGTGTCTTACTCAGACCACACATGTTGTATTTATAATATGTATGCAATAAATACATAAGAACACGATTGCTAAATCTAATCCTAATTAGCAACTAATTAGGGATTGACAGCTAATTATTATTTAGCTGTTACTAATTAAAAATAACATGTGACTAATTCTAACACTCCCCCTCAAGCTAAAGCTTACTAAGCTTTAAGCTTGTTACAAATATACCCATGTTAACAAAAGTGAAGATAATAAATCAAGGACCCAGATTGAGTACACTAGAAAGCCATGGAGCTAGGTAAATTGCACTGGGAAGCCGTGGGGCCAGGAAGATTGCTATGGGATAGCCACGGGACCAGGAAGATTGCTCTGCACCAGGAATATTGCTCTGGGTAGTCTCGAGATACATTTCTAGGTTTTGAAAAATCATGGGTAACGACAAATGGGAGAGAAAACGCATCCAAAATAGAAAGGACCCAAGTACCCGACATGAACTAGACAAACGATGCCCAGATCGGGATAGAGGACGGAAGGGCGAGTTCGGCGGCGGTGAGATCGGCCATAAAGGTGGCCGGACGCGCCGCCACGCACGGCAGACGGCGGCTGGCAACAGAAAAAAGCACCGGCGAAGATAGGGCGCGTGTGAGCGCGTCAGAACGCTGTTCGAGGCGGTTCTGGCAGCGTTGGTCTCGTCTCAGAGGGGCGACTCCAGCGGTGTGGTCACTGGTCGGAATCGTTGCCGTCTCCGGCGGCGGCAGACGGCGGCAGCGGCTGAAGATAGCGGAAAAATGTCCGGAAATGTCAAAAACGTGCCGGAAAAGACTACACGGCTGAGGAGAGCGATTGATGGCACTAGACAATGGAGTCAACGGCGGAAGAGGGTTTGAACTTGAACAAAGTTCCATACTTGGGAACTCGGCAGCGGAAAAGTGATGAAACAGGTCACGGTGGATGGTACCGCTCTGATACCATGTTGAATTTGAAATTTCTATGTGTTTTTGTGTGTCTTACTCAGACCACACATGCTGTATTTATAATATGTATGCAATAAATACATAAGAACACGATTGCTAAATCTAATCCTAATTAGCAACTAATTAGGGATTGACAGCTAATTATTATTTAGCCGTTACTAATTAAAAATAACATGTGACTAATTCTAATAGAAAACATCATCCAAGATGGTGATGCAGAAAATCAGACTTGAAAGAAAAAATTGCATAACAATGAAACATTTATCATGAAAAAGCAATCCACGTTTAACCTGTGCACAATGGACACTTGAAATAGTTTTCTCAACAATAACACCAACTAACCGTTCGTTTCTTTTTATTTTAACAATCAAAAACAATTTTTATATAAGCAAAAATAAATCGCTACTCTTAAAAACACGCCTCATGATTCGTTAAAATCAATTTTATCATTTCCCAACAAAATTCCAGACAGACGCTAAGTCATTTCCCAATAGTGAAGTCAGCTACATTGATCAATGCCATAAAATTTTGTCATGTATTAAGTGCAAAAATAGACCATTTATTTCTAAATCTCTCTTAAGGGTTCGGCCTATAATTTTCCTTGGTCTCCCTCCATCTCTAAGTATTGGATTATCCTCCATTCGGTCAACCCCCCTTACTGGTGTTTCCACATGTCTTCTTCACACATGCCCAAACCATCTAACATAAGATTCTACCATTTTTTCTATAATGGGAGCTATCCTAACTATCTCCAGTGATTGTATTTGTATTCCTAATTCTATCCTGTCTCATGTAACCACTCATCCATTGTAACATTCTTATCTGTGACATTAAGCTTTTTATCTTGTTGGCTTTTTACTGCCAAACACTCAGTCCCATAAACATAAGATTCTACCATTTTTTCTATAATGGGAGCTATCCTAACTATCTCCAGTGATTGTATTTGTATTCCTAATTCTATCCTGTCTCATGTAACCACTCATCCATTGTAACATTCTTATCTGTGACATTAAGCTTTTTATCTTGTTGGCTTTTTACTGCCAAACACTCAGTCCCATACAACAATGCAGGTCTTATAGTTATATAGTTAAACTTTTCTAAGTTTGAGTGGTGCTTTTCTATAAAATATCGAATAGTTTTCTCAATAATTAAAAAAATGGACAAAAAGAAAAAAGCTGTTTAAGCAGTGGCACGTACAAGCTCCATTAGGGATTTTGTTGTTTGGAACATTTTTGGAACGTCATGTGGAGCAACTTCCTTCCGAAACTTGTTCAGCTGTGTTTTTGCGAGGTGAGTTAAAGCATAACTAACCTGGAAGAACAGATATAGATAGTTACTGAGTAAGAAATTAAAAGAAACACAATTCCTGCCTGGCAAGATTTTTCAACAAATATTTTACCTCCTTTAATAGGTCACGAGAACACAAATATGTATCACAAAGAAGCCGACCAGCAATGCAAGACATGATACCAGGATCAGCTCCAGAACCAAAAACTTTGCTTCTTCTATCAAGTTTAGGCATTGTAGAACGGTTGAGGCGGCCTAGTTTAGACCACATGCTGCTTGGTACTTTGCAAGCCTGCACAAGTTTTTTATTGGGTGTTTTAGGTGCTGCAGGTCCTTCAAAGTGTAAAATGCTAATCGGATAGAATGCAGAAGACTTCTGTTTTAGAAAAGCATAATGGACTTTGAACAAGAAGGGAATTTATAGATATGGATCATTCAGGGACAATGACAGCCACTTTCCTTGCACATATGATGGAAACAAAACCAGGAGGATATCTCATTTCTTTTGACTTAAAAAATCACATAGCAAATTCAGACCACCATACGAATTTTAATACTCCATCTTATGTTGTCTGAAGCTGCATTCTCAACTAGCCATCTTCACAACATATCCTTTATAATCAATTTTAACAGAGTAATCTTGGTCTTCAATCGTCATGTAATTTTCATACTATTTTTCCACCTTAAGAGTATCCTACCTCACTAAAGTAATTGTTCAAACCATCTAAACCAACTATTTCTCATCTAGATATCATCCATTTGAAAACAGAATCAAAAGAAAGGCTAAGAACTGAATGACAAAATTCAATTAATTTCTATTTAAAGTGAAAAGGAAAAAAATGTTTCTAAGAAGAAGCTGAATTTCCCACCTGGGATCTGTGGAGAAGAACATCCAGGTCAAATCCAGAAATATTATGTCCAACAAGAACATCACTATCCAACTTGTGTAATTCTAACATCAAACGATTTAACAAAGCTCTTTCACTGAAAACAAAGTAAATAAAAAGGTCAATCCTAGAAGCAGCATATAATTTTCAAGAAAAGATTTACCTTTTCTAGATAACATAATATTTAAAGTCAAAGGATAACATGATACAAGTACAAAAATGCTCAAACTAGCAACCCTTCTTTTACAGTTTCTACCTGCTTTCAACACACAGAACATTTGACCCAGCTTTTATGTTTCTGTCCGTAGCCTCCTTACTGAATCCCAGTGGAAATATATTCCCATCAAGCTTACGAATAACAGTAAAATGGGTCAGCATTCCAGGTCTCTTCCACTCTGAAGCCAACATAGGAGTGTCAATCTAAAAAGTCAAACAGCAAAGGTTACTGCTGATCATATTTCCACCTTAACTATATCTAGCATGGTAGTGAAATTAATACTAATATCTTAAAAGTTGATAGTAATATTCAAGCTGTCAGTGAGTGCATGCATATTGCATATTTACACACAAAAGGTAAACAAGTGTTAAGTCCAAGCTTCAATTTGTTTTAAATGGATGCTATAGCAATAAGACCAAGTTCTGAGAGACAACAGCTAATGGCAAGAACTAAGTTCACACTCTGAAACAATAAAGGATGAAAATAAGAGAAAATTATAGGGACTAAAATAAAAAAAGGACTATATTTAGAGGGATTAAAAACATATTTTAGCCAAATATATATTAACATACAAATATGTTTATATTTTTTTTTTGGTATAGAATATGTTTATATTTAGATGTGAGGTTATGTACAAGTCAGTGCATTACACTAAATATAACAAAATCAAAGTGATGGCAAGAATTTCAAACACTAAAAAAGGCACTCTAAACAACCTTAACCATATTGCAACAGACAACTGATGCTGATACAATTTCATTTATGTTCTGCTTTTCATTTATGGTGGTTTTCAAGTTTATCGCCGTGACAACCACAGGAGGAATCTCGAAAGTGAATTTTGAGGAATTTGAAGAAATCCTTATGTCTTTAGGAGAGTCGACAGTCACTTCAAATTTGCACCAGCTAACCTGTAAGCACAAAGAAGCTGCTAAGATTTAAAAAAGTGGGCTGTATATAAAATTAAAGAAAGTGTCATATACATTACTTCTAGTAGACACCCAACTTAAAAAATCTCACCCTTTGAGAAGCTGAGCGGGTAGAAAAGTTTGAAACCTGTAGCCATGAAGGCCCCTTTATCTTTCTTTTAATCAGAAAAAGCTCGAGTGCACTGCAGGTGGTGACACAGTCAGTTCACAGGGCTTTCTAACAGAATAATTTTTCACTAGTTTACAGACACTTTTAACACAAGTAGGGGATTTCAGTGCAACAAAGCATTTTGGATAGTCTAAGCATGATACTAGTGTAATTCTGTTCTCCAGGAAGCTTGACTAGTTAACATACAGACTTCAGTTGACAAAGGTTATAGTTTCTGTTCACCAAAAAAAGAAGCTCATAGTTTCTAGAATTAAGTCATCTAATAAAACTTAAGTCAGCTCTTGTAATATTCTGTTTCAATATTTGAAATACGTATTTACTGAGAAAACATAATTTCTTCTAACAAAAAGAAATCTTCAATGTTCTACAAGATAAGCTTCTCAAGTATTCCCTGACGCATCTGACAGGTTTAATTGGCTATATATACTGTAAGTCTGTAACTGAACCAAAATGCTACAATGGAAGAGAGATTCTAAGTACCATGACATGACGTCATAATAATCACTTTCAAAAATAAATTGAGTTCCTGAGTTTCAGAGAGGCTGATTCTATAATCTTTCAAGTTGCATGTTCTCATTATATCCAAACATAACACAGGATAGTCTTTGAATACTTAAAATACCTGCAACGAGTTCCTAGGAGAGCACAGAAACTTTCTCCTTTGAGGTCTACTGGAAGTACTGGATCCTGCAATGGATAAAATATTGTAAAGATTGAAACAAATTACATGTATAACAAACTCATACTCTATATTTAGAGAATGATTTTTAACTGGGGACAGGATAGATTGGAGTTTACACCAATCTATAAAGCCAACATAAGGAAATATCAAACATATATTCTGACATTCTTCCCGTTTCTTGCTGGGAAATGTTAAAACTTAAAAGACCTAGTAGTGTACCTTGAATGGGTAATTTATTTTCACCACATAATTTTCACCGGTAGGAATTTCAGACCGTTCAAATGCATATTTCCTCTGCAAAAATGAGCAAGGAATCAGAATAGAAAGACCTGCAATAAATGTATATGGCACACAAGCATCACATAACCTTTTTATGAATTTAAGGTGTCAGAATTTTTTAATCAGCAAACCTTAACAGGTGCCATGCTAAAGGTAGAAACGCTCAGATCCACCAGATGTTTTGCTATCTCATTCTTTATATCAGATACCATATCCTAAAATTTTAAAGAAAAAAATGGGACAAGATAGAATGTATCAACTCCAGACTGACAGAAAAATAGGGAAGAAACTCAAAATAAATAAAAATTATATAGATTCAACAAAGTAAAAAATTACATGCAGCTTTTTACGGAAATCTTGAGGAGAAATTCGAGACTCTTGGACATCTTTCTCAAGATTCACCATCTCATCAGTGTAATGCAAAGGGCGACTTGGAATTGCATATACACACCTCTCCATGTTCTTCACAACAACACAGCAACTCTGATACAAATTCCCTGTTTTGACCTAATTATCAACCAGGATGCTAATAGTTAAAGTCATTTCCTCATCCAAGTTACACATTGGCAGAAATGAGTAGCTGACTGTTTCATACAACTCAGCTTTCCCTTGGTCAAGTCCAAAAAACAAACTAAAAAAAATTAATTAACATCATAATATGACTTGACAACTAGCCATGTTGATGAGACCTTGGCACCAGAAAACTAACATCTTATGAGCAAAACAAAACATATGCAGCATCATGCATAGTAAACAAAAAGATAGTTCAATTAGATGCATTCTCAGCATAAGATGTGTACTAGGAAGTAGGAACACCATATGATTGATAAACACCATGTGAATGGGGAAAATAAAATCCCGTACACTTAAAGCAAACAATCAAGAAAACAATCAAGAAAACGTAACAGTTGTGTGAAAACATATTTACAGTTGTAAAGGCACAAGAAGAGAGCAATAAATAGTAGGGCAGTCATAATTTCATAATGTTCTCAAACGAATCAATAGGAATGAGAATGATATGGGAACTTAAGAAGTAAAATTGCTGGTTCCAAATATAAACAGAACACCTAAGTGGTAACAGGGAAAATTTGAAAAAGTACACACACCCCGGGAAAATAATAATAGAGTCCTAATTCCTGATACTTTGGAGGCACAAAATGCGTTATAAGAGAATTGAATTAGTTCCAAGGAAACTCAACAATCAACATGGAAATTCAAGACCGCAAAATTACCTTCCCAAACAAATATAGAGTTCCCATATTGGCTCCATAAAACTCCTCGTGGGCATCTAGTATGTAGAAAGGCAGCGATCCATCTGTCTCAAGATTAAACTCCGTGTGTTGTTGGCTATGTGAAGCATCCTTCGAATCAGCAGCGTTGATCTCCACTCCTCCGCCGGCACCACTCTTCGCTGCTTGCCAACCAGCAGTCGCACACAATGCTGGATCCTCCTCCTCTTTTGTAACTTTGGCATTCAAAGTGAACACTTCCTTTTTCGCATCTTGTTTCACTTCTATTTCAACGTCCTTCGCCACTTTCTCCTCAACTAAATCCTCATTACTTGGGCAGTCATTAGATTGCTCTACTGGTACCTGGCCATTTTCCGAACTTACATTTTCATTCACTTCCGCTTCGCACTTTTGCTCTAATCCCAAGTCGCATCCATTGTTCTGAAAAACCCTAACCGGTTCAGCGTCACCATTTGCAAAAGCTTTGGACAACGAAGAACCTCTGATAGAATCACCAACAGATGGCTTAATCCGTTGAGCGTCGTTGGCGCCAGACGACGAATCCACTTGAAGCCTTCTCCGACTCAGTCTATCGGTCTCATCCGGCGCGAACTCCGCGATAACATCATCGACGATGCTGTCACAGGCCTTATCGTCCCTGCTTTTCTTGAAAACTGCGGAAGTAAACATGGACGACAACCTCTGCGCGCCCATCATGGCGGCGGCGGCTGAGAGCGCAGAAGAGGAAGAAGATTGCCGTTTGGGCTGAGGATCTTTCTTCCGCTTGGGCTTCGTCGATTCGCCGTCGGATTCGTCGGAGGAGAGGGTGAAGCCAGCTTTGGACCAATCCTCTTCCTCGCCTCCGTCACCGTAACCGAGACCGTCATCGTCGACGATGAAGGAGCGTGCTTGTTCGCGGCGCTTGGCAACGAGGGCGTTGTACTCGTCCTCGGGAACTGTATCATAGATAGGGTTTTCTAACCTGATTTGGGGTCCGTCGGGGTCAGATCTGCGACCACCGCCAAGGCGGGCCTTGAGGCGCTCCAAGGCTTGGCTGCGGGCGGTGGCCTCAGGTCCTCGGGTCCTTCGCTTCCTGGATGCACTTCCTTCGTCATCTGCCATCTCTCTGAGTGTCTCTGTGATCTCAACTCAAAATGACACAACAGTGCTGCGCTAGGGATTTTTTAAGCACAGGGCGGGAAACCGCTCCATTTTTGGCGCGCTCGTAGAATAGGAATGATTAAGGTATAAATTCTTGTTATTACTTTTTTTTTCCTTACAAATTCGTGTTATTACTTAATTTAATATATATATATATATTGTAAAAGTTTTATTTTAAATTATAAATTATGTTTATTCTTTTATTACAACTGTCCTTAAATATTCACTACCCAATGTAAAATTCTATATTTATAATTATTTTATTATTTTATTTGTCTAAAATTTTTAAAATAAATGTAGAATTTTAACTATTTTTAATTATTTTTACTGAATATATATAATTAACTTTAAACATATTTTATTAGTACCACAAGTTTAGTGTCTGTTTGGTTTACAGTTAAGCAGAATTGATTTTGGAAATCAATGATTGAGATGAATTATGTACGTTTTACGAAACACGTTACACGAAAGTGATTTAAAATCAATTCTCCAAAACCATGATTTTGATTTTTACAACGCCAAACCAAGCGTACCTTTACATGGTGTATTAAGAAGTTTTAACCTAGATGATAGTAAGAATTAGGGAAAAGTAAAATAAAGCTTCCATTATATTTTGACTAAACAACTCGATTTAAGTTAACTAGCACTCCCAGATTTTTTTTATTAAGAGTATTTTAAAATTTATAAGAGATATTGATTATTTGGTTATAATTATTGAAGAGAAATTGTAAGTGTACAATACAATTGTATAATTATACCTCTTACAATATAGAATGATAAAGAAATAAATAAGAAAAATTGAGATATAACAATTGATGGAGAGATATAGAAATAAAAAAAATTAAGTTGTGTAATATGTTGTATAAATATATAGTGTGAACAATAGATTTCATTTATCGGATGATAAAATTGATAATTTTTAATACATTTTAATTATTAAATAGTACTAAATTTATGAGAAAAAATTGAAATTTTTATATTGTATGAAGTTATAAATCAACATTAACAATTGGGTTGTGGGAGTTACTTTTAACACCCCTTTTTGTTATTGACACCCCATAATGTTTGTAACTTTTAAAATTCCCACCCTACCCCACCTCCACCTCACCACCTCCACCTCCCAACACCCCGTAACTCTTAATTTTTTTTCTCTTTAAAAAGCACTTCTGGAAATTAATTTCCAGAAGCTACCTGAAAAAAATAGCTTTCAGATGTATATTTCTGGAAATTACCGGAAAAAATGACTTTCGGATGTATATTTCCGGAAATTTCCTGAAATATATATTTTTTTACATATTTTCAGTTTTAGAAACGAAACTTCACTTAATTCCGTCTTTAAATCAGAGACAGAATTTTTCCCAGTACATAAAAAGGAAAAATTTCATCTCTAATTTAGAGACGGAATTTAGCGACGAATTATGTTCCGTCTCTAAAACTGAAAATATGTAAAATATATATATTTCCGGAAGCCATTTTTTTCAAAAATATGCATCCGAAAGCTGTTTTTATTGTTTGGTTTCCAAAAATTAATTTCTTGAAGTGTTTTTAAAGAGAAAAGAATAGAGTTATAGAGGGTGTTGGGGGTGGAGGTGGAGGTGGAGGGATAAAAAGGAGTAGGGTGAAAAATTTAAAAGTTACAAACATCATATGAGAGTGTGAATAATAAAAGATGTGTTAAAAGCAACTCCCTTAGATTGTGGGTTCCAAAACAAAACATCAACATGGTATATATTCAAGCTCAAAATTCAAGATTGATACCCTTTCAGTCTTATAAAAATGCGGGATGACATTAATTATAATTTGGGAAAGAAATTTGTTTATTTGTCATCTTAAAAATGCATGATGACATTAATTATAATTTTATCAAATATACTTGTATGTCTCCCCTAATTTTCAGGTAGGAAAATACTCCCTCCATTTCATATTGATAGTCGTTTTAGGAAAATAATTTTTTTTCATAATATGAGTCGTTCTCTAATTTTTATGTGAGTATTAATGTTAGTTTTCCATTTTTACCCTCCCACTTTTATGGGAAAAAAACTTAAAAAATTGTGCACCACACTACTCATTAATATATTTACGTAAAATGAAAAAAAATGTGTAGTAAATTAATAAGGGTAATTTAGTAAGATTACTATGTCTTTTAAGTCATTTATTATTGTTCTTAATTTATGTGTAGGAACCTTAAACGACTGTCAAAATGGAATGGAGGGAGTAATATATCTACACTCTATACACTTACACTGAAATAAATATAAAAGAAATAAGTGTAAGATAAAGGTGTGATGATAATGAAAACATAATATAAAAAAAGTGCAAAATAAGTGTTAAAATAAATGTGAATAAAACCAAAATTGTTATAAACAATGTGTTACTTTACCATTGAAGTAAAATAAAATGACTGAAAAAGAATTTATGCAAATGAATAATAGGCGTAATGGGGAGTTTTAAATTAATTTTGGAAAAAAAAATAACTCCATTTCTTAACTGATGTGCTTTTAACCTTAAAATACTGATAAAAAAATGAAATGAATAGTATTGAATTTTTCCTCCAAATATCACAAAAGTAGTTTACTAATGAGCTAGTGACTTATCTATGTGGGAGTAGTTATTTCTATTTAACTACCTTTATAAAAAAAAAAAAAAACTAAGGGTTGGTTTGGATAAATTTTAATAGAAAAACTTATAGGAGAAAGGAAAGTACAATGAAATAAAAAAGTAAAATAAATTTAACTTTTTTCATGAATTGAATTTAGTTCTGCATCAACTTCTTCAAAACTTTCTCATTTAACTTATCCATAAATAACTAATTTCAACTTATAAAATAAGTTGAATTTATTTCAACTTCTTCATTCATTATATTTTTTTCCCCATAAGTTATTTTACAAAAGTTTATCTAAACTAACTCTAATTCTAATTAGTAAGTATTATTGGAAAGGTTGTTTGTTCTTGTTATTTTGTAGCGTTAAACAGAAAAGGTGACAACAAATGTATTGAGGTTAATGATATGAATATTTAGAATCATGAATTGAATTCTACGTGTGAAAAATATGCGTGTGTGAAATTAATTTTACAGAATTCCTTATTTGTCTGAAGATTGTAAAATGCGCGCAAGTTTATTGTGGTGAAATTTAATCACATTCATAACATGATTACTATAATGGAATTATAGTTGTTAAATGTTAATAAAGCTCTTGTCCAAACCGAATATTAAAACCCATATATATCACAAATAAAATGTAAATAATAAAAGGAAACATTTTAACAAGGTGGCTTTAGTAGAAAGACTTATGAGTGATATTGTTTATCAATAAATAAGACATTAATTAAACGCAAATCATGCAAAATTTGTGGAGAATATAGTCACTATCAACCAACTTGCAAACAAATGATAACTGAGCATGTTCACCTTGTATGTATTTATATTGAGCAATGATCATTGTACCACAAACAGTGGTATATTATCTTATTGTACCGCTCTTCTCAGTTTAAAATCTTATTCTCTCTCCTTTTTTTTGGTTGAAAATCAGCCGCGCTACATGTATGTGATGCCACTATTTGTGAGACACACATACTTTTCAATTTATATTTTAGGTTTAATTTAAACAATTGAGAATTTTAAAGTAGTTTTATTTTATTTTGTAGTTTACACCTATTTTGCTTGCATTTACAATTCTTATAATCTAATTTTCGGTACAATTTCTAGGTCCATATGCTAAGAGGGATCATAAGGCCAAACCAACATACAATTAAGCAATTTATAAATATTATTTGCTTTAATTTGTATCAAAGCATCATGGTGATGCTCTAACAAACATCATATACTACTAGCAGTCTATTTGTGATCAACTCGTTGAGGATAAGTTTCATGAATTTCAAGGATCTATCTGCGAAGCATCGATTTGTTGCGTGTTCATTTATTAGCATTATAATAGACAAACAAGCACACTATAAGTACCAGATTGGTTTAGGACACTCTGGTCTTGAAAGTTCATTGGTATTTTTTTCTTTTGAAACCACTTGACTGTGTTAATGTGTTGCAACTGTCATTGCCTCATCTTGATTCATTTGTGCAATTAATGAAAGCTCGACATAATCTTTGGTTGGTTGTATTATTTGAAGTGTCCTCACTCTTGGAAAACTCAATTACAATTTCAACTACTCGTAATTGTTCTTCAGATTCCCTTCATCTTCTTATTTCAAATGATTGTTTTTCTGGTTCACTTGGGTCAATTGACACTTGCATTTGGCAGTTAGGATTGAATTTAAATTCTTCTATAAATAAAAATCCACTAATATAAACTTGACAAATGATACTTGCAATGAGAAGAGAAAGACTCGACTGCAATTCTGTTTCCTGGCAAAAAAAAAAAAAAAAAAGTGAAAATTGGATATAAAAACACAATAAAAGGGTTAACTTCTATTTCCTTCTATTTTTACGTTGGAACAAAGATAACGTTAGGGGTCTTCTTTTTCATACGAGTACTAGTGTAAATTTTGGACCTTCTTCCTATAACAATAAAAAAAGGGTTAGAGCACAGATAATTATTTTTTTTTATTCGCGATTATTATTTCTACTACACTTGAAATTAAAGTGCGTCTCTCTTTCTAAAAAGTTAAAAGAGCATAATTTAAAGCTACCTTTTTGTTTACTTATAAATATTTGTTGCTAATGATGGGCAATGGTGCAAAGGTGTGTGAATAGAGAGGAAGGCAATGAATGACGCAATACAGTGGTGAAAGGAATTTAACAAAACAAAACTACAGTTTGAGTTAATCAAGTGGCAACCATAGATTTCACTACGTAGCAATAGCAATAGTTCCCACTCGCACCACATTCACAGACACTGCAATTGATTACATCCTGCGTTCCCACAAGGTCCCACCATGCCAGCTGCCATTGCCTCCGTCCCTTTCCCCTCTCATCCATCCCCACCTTTCTCTCTCTATTCAACTCTGTGACTCTCTGTCCCTGTGTTACCTTATTCTTCTCTGTTTCTTCCGTCACAATTCCAGTGGCGAAGCAAAAGCAATGCCCGATCATCCCACTCCCACAAACATGAACGACCAGCTCTCCAACCCCACCTCCATCTTCGGCCTCCGCTTGTGGGTTGTCCTCGGCGTTTGTGTCGGTGCTGCCATCGTCCTCCTTCTCTTCCTCATCTCTATCTGGCTCGCTTTCAAGCGTTCCAAGACCAAACATTCCATTCCTGATGTCTCTAAGGAGATCCAAGAGATCAGAGTAGACCATTCCAACAACCCTCCCCTTCAACCCGACCCACTTCCTGAACCCGACCCGGTTTCAGGTAACGAGCTCCAGCTTCCGCTGGAAGATGACAATTCATTGGGTCTGGGCTACAATAGAATTCAGTTTGAGATTGGGAAGAACCATAGGATTTCGTACCCTGAACGTGCCTGTGTTAGGTCTTCTTCCCATGAAGGCAGTGGAGAGGCTCGACCCATGGATCAGGTGCCAACGGTGATTCCTCAAGTTTCTCACTTGGGTTGGGGACATTGGTATACTCTCAGGGAGCTTGAGGATGCAACCAATGGGTTCGCCCCAGAAAATGTTATTGGCGAAGGCGGTTATGGAATCGTTTATCATGGTATCTTGGAGGACAACACTAATATTGCAATTAAGAATTTGCTCAATAATAGGTGATGAACCTTCTCTCTCTCTCTGTTCTGTTCTTTCTAAATTATGTTTCACATTGAAAAGGCAATTAACAATTAAGATTGGTGTTTAAACATCAGGGGACAAGCTGAGAGAGAGTTTAAGGTTGAAGTGGAAGCTATAGGACGAGTTCGCCACAAGAATTTAGTGAGGTTGCTTGGTTATTGTGCTGAAGGAGCTCATAGGTATTCTCTTCATTCCTCCTTAACCACCACCACTGTTTTCTTTGTTTGTATATTTTTCGTGCTCCATGTAAGAGTGAGTAAATATTCATTATTATCTTTCTATGCAAGCAAGTAAGTATAATTATGAACTGATCAGGTTTTTCTCCCTCCTACAGAATGCTTGTGTATGAGTACGTTGACAATGGTAACTTGGAGCAATGGCTACATGGGGATGTTGGGCCTTGCAGTCCTCTAACTTGGGAAATTCGAATGAACATTATTCTGGGAACTGCAAAAGGGTAATCAGCAAATTGACTTGGTTTTTCCTGCTCTGCTTCACTTTCTCTTTTTCATATCATTGCTTAAGTCTTTTCTTTTTCCTTTCCAAATTTCATCCATCCCCTTCTTCAATTCCCATTTTCTTGGTCATTGTTTGTTCCATTAGCAAGAATGCCTTTCATGCTCATAACTGTTATTTTTCAACAGGTTAACTTATCTTCACGAGGGGCTAGAACCAAAAGTTGTACACCGTGATATTAAATCAAGCAACATTTTGCTTAGTAAGCAGTGGCATTCAAAGGTGTCAGATTTTGGCCTTGCCAAACTCCTTGGCCCTGAGAGCAGCTATATCACAACCCGTGTAATGGGTACATTTGGGTTTGTACATTCTCCTTTGTCTGTTGCCCCATTTACTCCAGGAAGTATTATAGATGATTAGTTTGCCTATAATTCTCTCATTCTTCTTTTGACAGATATGTAGCTCCTGAATACGCAAGTACTGGTATGTTGAATGAACGAAGTGATGTGTATAGTTTTGGAATTCTTATAATGGAAGTAATTACAGGCAGGAATCCAGTTGATTATAGTCGGCCTCCAGAAGAGGTTTGGTCTATTCAACTATTGTGAACCACCCTGTTATTTCTGTTTTCAATTGTAACTGAAAGCTCAAGATTTTCAGGTGAATTTAGTTGATTGGCTCAAGAAGATGGTCAGTAACAGAAATCCAGAGGGAGTGTTGGATCCCAAGCTCCCTGAGAAACCAACTTCAAGGGCACTAAAGCGAGCCCTTCTTGTAGCCTTACGCTGCACAGACCCTAATGCACAAAAGCGACCTAAAATGGGGCATGTAATACACATGCTTGAAGCTGAAGATTCCCCTTACAAAGAGGTAACAATCATTTCTGCTAAGTTAATTCAACCTCACTATGGTGCTAGTTAATGAATAGGGAAGTATAGCATGTGGTTTGTTTGTTTTTATTAACTGGGAGGACAATTTTAGATGTGACAATCAAAAGAAAGCATGTTTTAAATTTCAATGATGACTAGATAACAAGTGATCCCTTGTTCTTTAATTAAATAACTCATTTATGAGATTTCCATTCCCAGCTGAATATGGATTTCTGGTATCAAATTTAGTTTCTAATTTTGTGTTTCAATCTAAGTTGGTTGTGTGTATCATAGTTTGTGTGTGAATTCTTGTTATGAATGCCTATCCAAAGCAGGACATCATGTGACTAAATTTTTCAACAACTAAGGAGATATTTACGTTCATTTCTGCTATGGTAACCTCTGTGCCATGTGTGGTTCTTCGCTCATCTACAAGTCTTGTGTTTGATTTAGTATCATGAACTAATTAATATTCATCTAACACTGCTCTCCTTATTCGTACTAACTGGACCCCACCAAAGTTTAATGAATGAAACCACACATAAAATAAAGTACCATGTGGTAAAGAAGTATTGCTTTTCAACCTTGATATTTGGTGTTCTCAAAGTTTTATTTTTACTTATTGAACAAGTGCTATCTTGTTATAGGATCGTCGAGCCAGAAAGGATACAGGACATTCACCTAACGCAAGAGTAGTAGGGGATGAATTGAAAGAAGAAGCGACTGTATCAGCTCATGATTGTAAGATTGAAAATGGGGTGGGTGCCAATGAGACAAGATCAAACCATCAAATAGAAAAGCAATAAATTTGCATGGCCGTCTCTTTAATGACCAAAAAACATGTGGTACCTGCCCTCCTTTTACAACCTGTCATTGCAAAAGGCAAAACATTTTGCATCCACTGGGCCTTAGCATACATTGCACTAGATTGATGGCGCCTTCTATACCTCAGCCTATACTCACGTAACACCCCACAACGAGATTTCTCCGTCCCATGCCTTTTTTAAGGGATGATTGTAGCTAGAGGTTGGTCATGTAAATTTTAGCCATATTGTTCGATTCATCCAATAAAAGACTGTTAATCTCCTTGAACACTGTTTGATTAAATTAAACACACTGAAGCGAATAACTTACACCCAGAAAGTGGGGTTGAGATGTATATCAGATTAATTAAACGCTAATACAAAAAGCACTAGTTTTTTTTTTTTCTTTTTGTGGTTGGTCATCATAGTGCATACTAATGTGACACAACACATTCATGTTAAGTAGTTGGCACTAGAAGACAAATTATTTTCCCTTCAATGCGTGGTCCTTAAGCCCCAATTTTCCTTGAGTGGGGAATTTATGTTGTGATTTGGAGAGACCTGGACAGCTGGGTAATGCGAGTTCCATCTATGGAATCATCTTTACTAGGCATCTCATACGTGGCCACTATAATTGGATTTTTGTCCTGTGGGCAAGAAGAGGAAGCCCCACGATGGATGCATCTTAGATCTCGCAAATCTTCACCTGATCTCGACTTGTGTGATCTAAAAAGAGAATTTTGGCATGGCATACTCCAGCTCAACTTTGGAAGTTCACTTATCAGCATTAATTTGAACTGCACCAAGAAACAGCTTATGCATCCAATACACGTAGGTAGGAATTAGGAGTTCTTTCATATACACGTAGGTAGGAATTAGGAGTTCTTTCAAATTGTCATCATTAAACAAACCAAGTCAGATACAACCATAAAGTTCCGTGTGTGATGAAAAATGACCCAGATTCCATACAATACTCGGAATCAAATTGGCAGAACCATCTAGACTCGTGTACAACATACATACATACATATTTTCACATGATGAAAAACTCTCCCAAACTAGTGGCATTCTATACACATGCCACGAGAGTTGTAACCAAAATTAACATGACCAATGGCATTAGCTTGGCTGTTCTATCAATATAAGCATTGTTTGCAGGATTCTTATCTTGGGACTGCTGGTTTCCGCTGGGGGCAGCTTCTGAAGCAGGTGGAGGTGGTGATATCGGAGGGACATCACAAGTGCCAAATGCAGCGTTTGCCTATACATATCAATATCAATACACAGTTAAATGCAAAATTCATGGTTTCCAATGAACATTCTACAGGTTAATCATTCTTACACATCTACATTTGACATTCCCTCATAATTAGTATGTGTTTGGTATTACTTTAAAGGTGGTCAAACTCAAGTTTGGATTCTCCAGTACTATTTCTAACATTGGAAATATAAATTTACTACGTTTCAATGCTAAACCAAACATACTCTAAATCAATATCCTAAGCATAAGGCAGTAGAAATCAGACCTTGCAATAGGCAATGTTGTCACACCCGCAAGTGAGATGACCATTTGCTTCATCAACAGCTTCTGATGCTCCTCCGCCATCATTCCTCTTCAACACAATTATCACAATCAATAAATTAAGAACTATTTTGCTAATTGAGTCAAGACTTATTAATAAATCAAAATTTAGACTAGTAACTAAATTACCTGGTAATAATCAACAGCGATGAAATTAGGCCAGCGGTTACCGGCTGCTCCATGGCAAGTCTTCATCATGCTAACTAATGGAGCTGAATTGTCAGCACAAGCCTGAGATCGATTTGGAGTAGTATGAAAATAGTTGACCAGAACCAGTGACCTAGATTTTGTGTTCAGTGATGGTGATTCAGCACGGTTGGGACAAGAACCAGGTTGCATGCCCTCATCTCCATCTGAAATTCCCCACATAATAATCAATCATGATATGATAATCTTCCAGCATTGTAACAAGCAAATTAAACAATTTGGTACAAGTAAATAAAACTCTATAACATTTTTGGTTTATCCTAAAATCACGTTTAAAACATGAATCCAGGGTCAATACTACCAATGTGTTTTGGTTTACTGTAAAATCACACTTCAAACGTAGATCCCAAGAGTTGGCCCGAATCTACATTTGAAACGTGATCTTGGAATAAACCAAACACACAACATGAGTAACGTTTGTCATGATACACGTTTAAAAGGTGATTTTGGGATAAACCAAACACACTATAAGCCAGACAGGTAGGCAACTCACGTACACTGGTTTTCTACGACGTATGTCCACTCGTAAGCAATGCCCTCAGAAGCTTCCTTGGATTTTTTGGAGGTGAAAACGACCAGGCGCTGATTCTTCTGGATCATGTCATCGACGGTTGGCCAATCTTCACCATTCTTGGGCATCCGAGACACTGGGAACATGTACTTGCTGAGTCCTGAAGCTTGGAAGATCTTAGTTAGGCCCTGAGGAGATGTGACGTAGTCCTCAATGAAGATGGTTATTATTTCAGATGGATTTGCATCCAGAAATGAACGCATGTCTTTAAGCACGTTGATGGCAGGTTGCTGCAGAGCAGATGGACAAAGACGTTTGGATGTTAATTATACTAATAATACTATATAACAAGGAATGCACCAATTCAAAATGATGGAAACAGATAGATAGATAGAAGAACCACGCACTTACGAATGCAGTGAAGTTGAAACATTGGCCTCTAGCAGAGTGACACAACCAGATGTCATTTAGAAAATCATACATATCTAACATAAATCCTCGAACGCCGTTCTGTCAGCATATACAATACATGAGTGAAGAACAAAAAAAAAGGCCTAAAGAGATTAGAGTTAGGATTTTACATCAATGATCTAGGGGGCAAAATTGATACTCACAATTTTTTTTTCATTCATAAAGATGTTTTATCCTTCAATTTTAATGGGTGAATTGTTCACATGGATTATATTTTATGGTAAATGTGACTAATTCATTCATCATATCAGCAACTAAACTTATAATATGATTCTTTGATTAAAAAACGAAATTTGCATAAAGCAATTCAATATTGTGCTTTATTCGCTATATATTTTATAATAAGTGTTTCCTTTCTTTTGTTTTTTTAAAAAAAAAAACCAAAGACAACTAATGCATACATGATTTGTTATGTAGTTAGCACATGATTCCCACTGACCAGTTATATTTTCTATCAAAAGTAAGCTGCATGTTTTCAAGGTTGTCCATGATAAATGTGTTATTTTAACCAAAATAACATTATTCGACAACTATTAGCGTTTAGATTCTCTCCTAAATTTTATTTTAACCACAGCACGTATACCCGCTACATGCATTCTCTATTCTCAGTCAATATTTATAAACATCACATGGGAGGACACAAATGCTAACCCAAAAAAAAGGTTCATTTGGCACGTGAAAAATTTAATATAATATACTATGATTTTATCAGTTATTGTATATAAGTTTATGACTTGTGATATTTGTACATTTAAGTGGTGTACACACCCAGTCACCTCTATCTTTTTCTTTCCTTTTCATTCCATCATTTATGGGTTTTGCTTTACTTCTTAATTTTTTATCTTTCTCTTCTCTCTTGGTTTTATATTCTTAAGGTGTCTATCAAACATTGTTTATTTGTTAAACTCAATTTATACATCAAAATGATGAATACCTTAACTAAACCTTAAGGGTGGGATTACACATTTTCACCTGATTTAGTTTTGACATATAAATTTATTTTAGACCAGACCCCAAATCTGTGCCCAACACAAACAAACTGATTTGCCCAAGGACCATCACCATCTTGTTGACTGGGACATAAGGACCACTTAACTCACTTCATTATTCTGGAACTTCCCTTGGTACCAGTCACACTCTTCTAGAACCCTCGCCTATGGAGTATGGCCTCTTGTGAGTTGTGACACATATCAAGGACGCTCTCTCTCTCACCACACTCTCAGGTACAGTTTTTATTTTGATACCCATACTTTGCTATATTACCAACTGACCTGAGCGTTACAGTATTTTTGTAAGTATCCAACTCACACTCTGTCTCTGTCGAGCCACAACCTAGTAGGGCAACTTCAATTCACCCTTCAAGCAGAGCTCCAAAGGACAAGTCAAACCTCGGTTCAATAAAACTAATCTAAAAACTGCTCAATTACAACCCTAACAACATTAATCTATTTTAAGTGATGGTCAAATAGTATAAATTTTTAGTGCAAAATTCAATAAATTATTCCAAATTAGCAATTTTGAACTTAATTACAAATAAGTAAAGAAATTGCAAACCAATTGGTCAGATCAGACCATATCTTGCATAGAGCTTGGCAATCAATTTATCAAAGCAAGCTATAATTTGTCCATTTAAAGCCGGCTCACATTAATTTGGCATAGTTTGTAGTTTGACTAGCTTGAATAGGCCTCAATCTAAATTTGACACCCTTACTATTAAACATAAAACAGTATCATTGTACATATTCACATCAAACATTCAATAGTAGTATTGAAATTTTTTTGTGGTAATAAAATCTTATACTATCTAATTTTATACTATCAAACTTTATTTTATAATCAACTCCTAAATATGTTCTTAAATAACATAATTTATTTTTACAATTTTCTTTATAATTTAAAAAACCTCATCTACACAAGCACATATATATTTTATAACTTTAAATATTATATCTTTTTTAAAAAAAAAATTAAACAAATACCGTATAATAATAATTACTCACTAAGGAGGCCCACAGAAAGAAAAGCATCAACCCGTGCAATGCATGGGATATTTAACTAGTAATTTCTGACAAAAATAAAACAAAGCTAGTAATTGAATAATCTTAGCAATATTCGCTGTCTAACGCATTTTGTTTGTTTGAATCAATGGAGAAACAACAGATAAAAACTATGCTTAATTACTTTTTTTTTCCTTATTATTATCAATCCGTGATTTTGGTCCCCATATTATCATCAATCCGCGATTTTGGTTCCCCTATTTTTTTTTTTTGCGATTTTGGTCCCCCTATTATTTCAAATTCGCGATTTTGGTCCCTCTAACACATAGATTTTGAAAATAGGAGGACCAAAATTTTGAACTAAATCGCGAATTTAGAATAATAAGAGGACCAAAATCACGAAAAAAAAAGTAGGGGACCAAAATCGCGGATCGATGATAATAGGGGGACCAAAAGTGCAATTAAACATGAAAACAATTGTAATACGAGTTCCAAATTTCAAAATTACGAGCATAAACCATTTCTTAGTTGTCATATGCGATACTCACAATATACTGATATAGTAATAATAAACCCTAAATTAATATTATAGCCACCAAATCCATAAATTAATATTAATTGTGGTGGAACCAGGAACTTCAGTTTCAACTTTCAATCCTTGTTCTTTTTGGTGTACTGAACACCTTTATTCTCTCTCTGTTTTTCTAATCCTTTGCTACACATTCCTATAGACCATTCGCATTTACAGATTATTATATTTTGGTAAATAAATTCTAAAAAGGGGAAGCGAATCTTACTTTGAGTTGATCAGCAACGGTGTCTTCCTGGTTCATTGGGGCGATAATGATAGACCCTGACGCCGATCTTGCTCCGGCCAGAGCGTAGGAATTATGGGTCGTCAGCCATGAATACCGGTTAAATGGTAGTCCTTTCACCTGAACCAACCAACATGTTCAAAAACCCATAACATAAATTTCAATCAACACATGGAAGAACAAGAAATCCCATTTAGAAATTAAAGGGAAGAGGCTAACTTTGGTAGTGGGAATTGTAGGTTGTATCCGGCTACATCTGGGTCGGGTATTCCCATTTGCAGGGCATGTTTGGCAGCTAAGACCACCATCGCATTTGGTGTCTGATCCGCAAGTTTCTCCGATCTGCTACCTCAGACTCAGTCAGAATAACAACCCCAAAAACCACAAAAAACAAGTGCTAATATTCAAAATTCAAAATAAAATATATATATATATATATATATATATATTAAGCGTCTTTTTGGAAATTCAAAATGACCTTGGCGCTGGAGGAACAGGTGAAGAGGCAAATGGCGATTATTAGCACGAACTGGGTTCGTAAATTAAAGATACCAATGCTGCTATGTAACCTCTGCAGAAAACGAAACATCACATCACATGGATTTTCAGGATTTAATGTATAAAGGATAAGAAAGAAATTTAAAACGATTCAGAAAGGCATGATAAATATTTAATGCAGATATAAATGTAATAATATTGGTAGAACTAGAATAAAAGAATAGGGTGATAGCAATATTTTTTTTTTCTTGCCTCCATTCTGCTCTGGCGGTTTGAGAGGAGAAGGGAGAGAGGCTCGCTCTATCTATCTGTTTATGTTAAGCTTTGAAGAGCGAAAAGGTAAAAAGTCTGTGACTGTAAGAAGAGTGATAGCAATAAAAGGGCGATGGGTTTGGTGAATGAGGGACGAATGTGGATTGGGGAACAAACGCGCCTTTCATTCACGTCACAAAACAACAACCCCTCGTTAGGTACATCACCCAGACCCAATATTAGTTCATTTCTTTCTGTAAAGTATTCATATTGACAAAAAAAAAAAAAAAAACTCAACCTCTCTGCATTATTTTTATTTTCCTTTCTCATTTACGGTTTTTTTTATTTAATTTTATATTTGGAGGTGGTTAAGAATAGAAAATTATTTTCTGAAAATAGGTTAGAAACCCATTTCACAAACAATTTCTTAACTAAATTAAGAGATACTGAAAATACTAATAGTTAAAGGGGGAGTCCTGACTCCTATGTCCTGTCTGAAGTTGCTAAAGAACGATTGATTAGTGGTGGAGTCAGGAATTGAATTAGCAAATTTTTGGAACATGTATACATAATACATTAGTTTACCATTATTCTATCACACTCCTTTTTTTATTTTTGAGCCCTCCTCCCTGTTTTTTTAGTAGTCCCCCTTTTTTTTAGTCTTTTTTTTTCAAAAATAGTTTTTATTTTTTATTTTTTTTATTATATTTATTTTTATTTATTTATCTCATTAAATAAAATATAGATCAAGAAATACAATAAATGATCACATAAAATTTGTGTTAATCATTCATGTTAACACAAGATTAATTATGTGTCCCGAAATGGTTAACATATTAAAAAATGAGGTTAATGGTGTTTCCGTTTGTGGTTAATAGAAAATGATTTTTGGTTAATTGATTTTGTGAGGTGAATTACAACCCCCGTTAACACGAGGTTAATGATGTGGCCATAAATGGTGAACATATTTGAAAATGAGGTTAATGGTGTATCCATTTGTGGTTAACAGAATAAAATTTTTGGTTAATTGATGTTGTGAGGTTAATTGCAACTCCTCTTAACAAGAAGTTAATTGTGTCCAGAAACGGTGAACATATTAAAAAATGAGGTTAATGATGTATCCATTTGTGGTT
Source organism: Sesbania bispinosa (assembly GCA_026901365.1). Taxonomy (NCBI): domain Eukaryota; kingdom Viridiplantae; phylum Streptophyta; class Magnoliopsida; order Fabales; family Fabaceae; genus Sesbania; species Sesbania bispinosa. The sequence goes on along the minus strand of QLOH01000131.1, from coordinate 1,338,207 downwards.
AACAGTATATGATTTTTGGTTAATTGATTTTATGAGGTTAATTGTAACTCCCGTTAACACGAAGTTAATTACGTGTTCAGAAACGGTGAACATATTTAAAAATGAGGTTAATGGTGTATATATTGGTGGTTAACATAGTGTAATTTTTGGTTAATTGAATTTGTGAGGTTAATTGCAACTCTGGTTAACACAGGGTTAATTTTGTACCCAGAAACGGTGAACAAATTTTAAATGAGGTTAATGGTGTATACATTGATGGTTAACAGAGTGAGATATTTGGTTAATTGATTTTGTGCGGTTAATTGTGTGCACAGAAACGGTGAATGAAGTAGTACGTTTGGTTAATAACATAAAAATAGAATAATGATGATAAAAAACTCATGTTAACCCTTCAAAATACACACATTTATTATATTTCTTGATCTATATTATTATTTATTAAAATAAATAAATAATAAATGTATTAATAAATAAATAAAATAAAAAACTATTTAAAAGATAAAAAAATAGAAGAAAAAACAAAAAAAGAGAAACGGTGCTCCTGTGGTGTACAAATGCGGGAGCAATGTTCTTATGTACCTGAATAGGGATTCTTACTCAAATCCGTATTTAGTAGCCAAAACAAGTACTTTGTGGTTTTTTTGGGTTCTTATAAATAAATAAAAAAAAATTCTCTAACTTTTTTTGTTTAACCATATGTATCCTCCACGAGAGTGGTGGGGCTAGCTCTCCCAGCGGGAATTTTTTTTCATCCACAAGACTCGAACCCGAGACCTTGCTTAAGGGGAAACAAGCATGTACCACTTGAACCAACCCCGTTCAAAATTTCTCTAACTAGACATGTGTTTAATGACGGCTTTTATTTTATATGATTATATAAAAAATATTTATCAATAATTAAAAAAATCAGTAACATTATATTTGATTCTTTTCTCACCAATCTTTAAAAACAATACTTGTCATTATTTTTATTTTTTTAAAAAAAGAGAAGATGATCAATAATTTGAACTTCAGGAATAATAGTGTGTTTGATAAAACTAACTGAAAAACTAGCTGAAAGCTGAAAAACTCGCTGAAAGCTTAAAGCTAGCTGAAAGCTGTAAAACTATTGAATGTGTTTGGTAAAACTAGTTGAAAATGGTAAAATAACATTTAATGACAATATTAATTATTAAATAATGATAAGTGGTGGTGGTTGAGGGTTAAACTTGTAATTAACTTTCAGCTAGTAGCTGAAAATTGGAGTTTTTTTTTTAAAAAAAAACTACTCCAAGTAGCTTTTTAAGAAAAACTTGTAGCTACCAAAAAAGTTACCTTCCCAAACACTATTGAAATGGTTTCAGCTACTATTTTCAACTTTCAACTAGCTGAAATGGCAAGCCAAACACACTCTAATATAATTGTAGGGTTTTGTTGCCTCATGCTTTTATTTACATATTAAGAAATATTTATTATTCTTTATGAAAATATTTTAATTATTTAAGAGCACAATATTAAAGTAATGTTTAGCCTAATATTTTAGACTTAAAACAATTTTAAATCTGAAATTAAAAATAAAAGATTTTAAAATAAATATTTAAGTTATTTATTAAATTGATAGGTTGAGGGTTTTTTAATTTAAAAGATATTTTATTTTTAAGTTAAAATCTAGTGAGAATAAATTTTAAAAACACTATTTTAAAAAAAATTATTTCTTAATAAAATAATCTATTTTTAAAGATTTTTCCTAAAAAAACTAGTAATATATTATCTAAATATATTTTATTTTTTTAGAATTTAATTATTATACACGGTCGGTATAAAAAAATTTATATTATCATCTAGTGATGTGTTATCACGTTTTTTAATGAATTTAATAATATATGGAGTGTCATATTCACTAACTAAATATATTAGTGTAAATTTGTTTACAATGATAATATATATATATATATAAATTTTTTTTAAGGTATTAGCTACTTTTAATTAACACGTAGGGAGTGTAGTTTATTAAGAGTGTGTTTGGACGGACGTTTTAAACTTGAGTTCAGTTTTTTCTGTAATGTTTGGATGAACATTCATGACTTGAGTTTGGATGGAAACTTGAGTTTACTTGGATGCAATAATTCCTAGCTTTTGTGTTGGCTGATACTTGAGTTAAGAGGGTATGGGAGAAAGAAATGAAATGCTCACTTTATTTAACTCACGTTTACAACAAATTATCCAAACAAAAAATCACGTTTATACAAACTCAAGTTCAATAAATCACGTTCACGTAAACTCAAATTTCCAAACCCGAATTCAAACACACACTAAATACATTCCCGATTGCACAAACGCATTCAATACAATAGTAGTCAAAGTGAAAATTAATTATGACCTTAGCTATTCTGGTTTTAGAAAGGATTTTATTCACTTTCAGTTCAAAGATAAATTTCACAGCTGTATCGATTGAAGATTTAAAATCATCACAAAAAATACCATACTCAAATGCAAAAGACACGGTGTCTCGAGTGATGTCAAGGCAAGAGACAAATATATTAGAAAATTGGAAGGAACGTCTCTATTTCGGTTTTGGCCACTTCATATGCACATGCAATTAATGTTATAGTTCAAATTTCAAACCTTGTTCTCACTAGTACTACTGCTCAATTTTGAGTGCTGAATAGGCATGAAAATTTCATCGTTGGAGAGGCAGTTGTAGGGGAATATTTGTCGCACTTTAATTGAAGCGATAATAATTCAAAGCATAGTTATGCTCTCCCTTTCACATCAATGGGAATTGAGAGAATATGCTTCGCCTTTAGCCATTAGTTTCAATTTATCATATAGCTCTGATTTTGACAAATGTTTGATCAAAGATAGCATAAGGTTTTGATAAATTAAATTAGATTACTTGAGATATAAAACCAAGTGCACAACCATAAAGAAAAACAAAACAAGTGCACAACAATATAAAGAAGTGTACACAAAAGTTAGATAAATAAATATTTATTGTTATCCGTTGAATCTATAAGGAAAACAATATATATATATATATAGAGGGTGGTCGTTTCATCTCCCCAACCTTAAATTTTTTTTAATAACTAGTTGTTTGTTTTGGTAAAACTTACATTGAAATATATAAACATAAGTTTGTAACTTTTATCTAAACATGCAGTAAGAAATTATATATTGATAAACATTAATAAAAAAAATACTACTTTTTAAAAGGGAGATCTGTTTGATTGACCGTGGTATATGCAATTCTCTTTGATTTGATTAATAGCGTTGATTAATAGCGAGTTTGGTTTTGAATTTGCATAGTGCCTAACTATGATTTCGTTAAATTAATTTTAAATAACTTCAGTCCAATAACTTTATAAAATATGTATCACTCATCTCAACTATTGATTTTTAAAATCAATTCTACTCAATTATAAATCAGACAGACAATAAGTGTTTTGGCATTGAGAAGTGGTCAAACTCAAATTTAAATATTTTAACGCAATTAATTATAGCGTTGAAAATGGGAGTTTATCACATTCTAACGTTAAACCAAACGTAGCCTAATTTAATATTTGGAAGATTTTTTTAGAGTTGTCTACTGTAATTTTTATACCTCCTTTTTCATATTAATTTTTTTTTATCTTTTATCATTTTTTTTCTTTCTCGTCACATTATCAATACATCTCTCACTTTCATTTTCATTTTCTTTTTGTTTCTATTTTTTTACCTCCCACTCACCTTTTTGAAAAGTGTGAGAATATAATTTTTTTAAAGGAACATTTCTACACATTGTGGGATAAAAATGTCATTCGCAACGGGTATCGGAGAGGTCTAGTAGAAGAGAGTGACAGACTATATATGGTGGGACCCACAATGTGGTGGGTCCCACCATATATACTCTTTCACTCTCTCTCCTACTGGACCTCTCCAGTACTGGTGGGTCCCACCATATATACTCTCTCTCCTACAGGACATCTCCCGTACTGGAGAGGAACCAGTTTCATTGACAGCATATTCATCTCGACTTAAGAAAAAATACTGAGGTTAAATGTCATTAATTGTGACATATTAACAAAAACATACACAGAACACGTTAATAAAACATAATTACAGTTAAACATTTTCATGTTATAACATTAATAGAAAAAAATACTCTAGGTTTTGAAAAATCACAAGCTGTGCTGTGCTTCAGGTTTTTTAAAAAATTCGTTTGACCATATTAAAATAAAACATACTTTATTCTAGAGAAACATAAAAAAATAATTTCATTCCTTTAAAAAAAACTAATTAGGGACTTTTTTTTGTCACCATTAGGGATTTTTTTTTAAGAACTCTAACTAATTTGTGTAGAGATATATTGGGGGGCCGGAGTGTTTAGGCCTGACCACGTGAAACTATACTATGGGCCACTATACCATCCCAAAGAACAATTTGGTTTAGATCACATACAAATACAACATAATTTTCCGTGGATATGAGACACTCTTGAGTAATTAAACACATGGACTGGTTGGCTTAAACAAAAAAAAAAAAAAAGTTAAAGTCTTAATTAAAGAGAAGCCTGGCAGCTGACATTGATACCCCTAGCGGTGGTCCTCCCGTGGACCGAGGTGGGTATTGTTCTCACTATAATTTTGATACTTGTTTACGTATAGTTAGTTATTTATGTATATTACTAAACTTTTTAGTAATTTCTACAAATAAAATTAACGAGAAATACTAAAAATCTATGAAAAACTGGTAAAATTAATTTTCAATATGTAAAATCTACAATTCAATCAAATAGTGATGATTCTATCGAAAAGTTGTGGCTGATCGGTTGGCAACACAGGCTGCTCTTGTGGGAAGAGCTCTCGAGTTCGATCCTATTAAACACATTTTTTGGGAGGGGTGAAGAGCCTTACACTAAAAAAATGGTGATGATTCTTGAAATGATAACATTATATTATATTTTAAATGAAATCAAGATGAAGATTCATTTTTCATTTTAATCACATAATTTTAAAAATTCCAATATTTAAATAAGATTATAATAAAGAGAAGGATTATTTTTTCTTTTTGTTATCATCTAGTCCTTAAAATCAAAACAATCAAGATAAAAAAAATTGTTTTTATATTTTTAATTATCACTTAATCCTAAAAGTTAAATTTAAATAATACCAAGCAATAATCCTTTTTATTTTTTTTTTAGTTTTTTTCCTTATCACGTAATTCTACAAATAAAATTTAAATCAAACATTTTTTTTTAATTCTATAAATAAATATTGTTACTTAATCTTATTTTCTCTTTTATTCCCTATGTTCTTTATTTCTCTTCTGTTTTCCTCGGTCCTTTTTTCATAGTTTTTTACTTTTTACACAATCTTATCTTTAATTTTACCTGTTTATGCTAGTTTTAATATGCACCAAACACAATAAGAGTAATGCTAAAAATTTCAAAAGATTTAATACAATATTTATGAAATGAATATACAGCCATGTAAGAGGGTTTAACTTATTATATGTTACACAAAGTATTATATTATTTATAACTTTAAATTATATGTAAATGTTATTGAACCAACCGTTGACTTATAACTATTAATCATCGAGATTATTTGTGTCAAATTTCATAAAATTTTAACACTAATAATTTCATAATTAAATTGTTCATATTTTCATATATTTTAAAAATATATATGAGTTAATCATTCACATATTATGATGATTATTAAATAATTTTATATCAATGTAAAATTTTGTATAAATTATCTATGTGATATTAATTTTTAATTTAAAAATTAATTATTTATAAAAAAAACTTATTTAATGATAATGTAATACTGCTGTAACAAATCTTCTTTTAGGTACACAAACCGTTTCCAAGATTCAATAATTAAAATGATTGATTGATATCACTTTTCTAAAGTCTTATGCAAAACTTTCGAAATCTCAGAATAAAACTCAAATATTTATGTTTTATCGTGTTCTAAAATATTTATCGAACACAAGCTCAGCGAAAGCTCCTTTGAAAGGGGAAATCAAGAAAGAAATAGAAAAGGAAAACGAAAAGCGAAGACTCCATAGCACAGAAAAGAAGAATATCAACTGAAAAAATAAAATAAAAAATACAAAATTGGCATTATTATTATTAATTACAAATTAAAATGAATCTCTGTACATTCGGGCACATGTGGCGCCAAACCATGAATGTGTGTAATCCCCACCATTCCAAATTCCTACCAAAATTCACAAAATAGAACATGACTTTGATGTTATCATCTATGAACATTGAACAATCTTGTACTTCTACAGTTTACACTCTACAGCGCTATGACCTAACAATAATCCAGCTATCCGATTCTGACCAATCCGTTGGTCCGTCATCCGTGACCAGGCGACGGACACGGTCCGTCGGTGAAGGCCCAATGTCCCGATCACGCCATTCGTCGGAACCCAGAGAAGAGGGAAGCGAAGCGGTTGCAGTGGAAGACCAATGCGGGAAATCGAAGTGGGTTGTCGGTGATGGGGATGGCAATGGCAATGAATCAATGAATGAAACAGTGTCGTCAGCGACAAAAGGGTGTTTCAAAAGCATCTCTGCACTCCATCTCTTCTTTGAATCCTTCACAAAACACTTTTCCAGAAAATCCTTCCCCTCCTTTGACAATTCATCAGGAATCAACGGCAATTCATCTCCCAACCAAATTCGCATAAACAACGACCATATATTTGACCCGCTGCGGACGTTCCAGGCAGGTTTTCCGGTCACCATCTCCACGACGGCGCAGCCCAGAGCCCATATATCCGCCGGTGACTCGTACTCATTATCGTTCACTGATTCCGGCGACATAAATATGGGAGTTCCCCTGAACTCCAACCCTTGACTCTGTTTCTCCCCTGTTTCCTTCGCAAGCCCAAAGTCCGCAATCTTAACGTCGCCATTCTCGAAAACGAGGATGTTTTGGAGCTTCACGTCGCAGTGGACAAAACCATTGGCATGAATGTGCTTGAGACCTTCGACGATGGACCTCGTGTATCGGCGAACGAGGGATTCCGGGAACCGGCAACCGTGGTTCTTGAGCTGATCAGCAAGAGTGCCACCAGAAGCGTATTCAAGAAATAGATTGTAGCACTCTTCACCGTTTTCTAAGGTTTGGTCGTGGCCAAAACACTTGATGATTTGCGGGCAACATCCTATGCGATTGAGGACATGTTCCTCGTTCTTGAGCAAATACGAGGTGTGAACGTTGGAGGACTTGACGGCTGTGGGAGGTGTAGAAGTAGAACCGTTAGTGGGTATAACTAAATTGACAGTGGCGAAGCTTCCACTGCCAAGAGACTGTCCACGGACCCACTCCATGTTTTTCTGTGTTTGTTTAATTTGGTGTGGTTCTCTCTACTCTCTTATGAAGGATGAAAGAAAAGACGTACTCAACTCAAGAATCGTGTTCCATGGCAAAAAAGGGAAGAATGAAGGCGTGCGGGTATTTAACGATAGGCAACATTTAAAGCACGTGATAGTGAAGGATATTTCCCGCGTGTTTTTTCTTGATTCACCTGACATATAGGTAGCGCGCCTACACCAATCCTGAACTGAAAGTGCTTGTTTTGTCATAGTGGATGCCAAGGTTCTCAAGCGAAGAAGATCTTTATCTCAAATCTCAACTGACTTGGATAGATCATAGATAATAAAATATTTAGAGATATATTAATTAATTAATTTAATATAACAATTGATCACAAGTAGTAAATCTGTTTCGGATAATTGGATGTAACAAACTCAAGATATATGATATATCCTTAAGATATTAATCTCTATTTGAATATCCCTACCTGTGTCTTTATGTTGGAAGTTGAAGTCATCTTGTTTTCGAAGTCAATGTGATTGGCTAAATTTGCATCTGGAAGTGGAAAGATAACATCAATTATATGATCAATTTTTTACTGTAGGGACTAGGGTCTCAAGTTATAGGCGTAAGTAGGAGGACGACCCTGAAATTTTTTTAATTTCTTAATTTACCTCCCCTATATATTTTATTGATCATATAATATTATATCTTTATGATTATTTTACTTTCTACGTGTTTATCTTTATATATCTTTTTAAAAATTAAATTTTAATCTTTCCTTATTTCTTTTTTTGTTATCTTTATATTAACTATTCTTTCTTGTTTAAAGGTGAGATTAGTTAATATCTAAAATCAAATTTAAGATTTAGTGAGAAGTATAAGTATATGAAAAGAAGAGAGACGATAAAATATTTAGAGATATATTAATTAATTTAATATAACAATTGATGACAAATAGTAAATCTGTTTGGGATAATTGGATGTAATAAATTCAAGATATACGATATATCCTTAAGATATTATTCTCTATTTGAATATTACTTGCGTGTCAATAAGTTGCCCTGGTAGTAAGTTTTCAATTTTTTTGTTTTTAAAAGATTTTAATTAATTTTTTATAACTCAAAATTGAAAATTATAGCTTTCTATTTTAAGTAATAAAAGTTTGATTGAAAAGTTTTAAAAGCCAACCACCCAAAACGGTACCTAAATTTACATCCGAAAGTGGAAAGATAACATTGATCATATGATCAAATTTTAACCATAGGGTCACAAGTTGTAGGCGTAGTTAGGAGGACGAGCCGGAAATTTTTTCAAATTTTTATTAATTATATATATATATATAAATAAAATATTTATACTAATGATGGTTGATTCAAGTGGTACATACTTGATTCCCTTTAAGCAAAAGGTCTCAGGTTCGAGGATTGTCTTCCGTGGAGATACATGTGGTTCACACCTTTCCAATAAAAACTTTCTATTTATAGATCCTTAACCAGTGTCATTAGAGCTTAGAGCACTCGTTAACCGGGCCCATATAATATTATTTTTTATGACTGGTCGGTTCTTGATTGGTTTCCATATATTTTGAAGACTATCGATATTTTGGAGTTGAATAGATCTGTTAACGGGTCAGTTTCTGGTCAGACCAGCCGATCCAGTCCAATTTTCAAAACTATGCTTTGATTTAACATTTTTTTCAGCTTTTACCTCCCTTCATGATAAAGAGAGAAATCATTCTTTATGAAATCAATAATTTATATTAGTTGCATCTTTATAGCAAGTCCAAATCGTTTCAAAATTAAGATATTTGCCAATGATATGATTGAAATAACCTATCATAAATTATTCGAGGCGGACGAGGATGAAGATGAAAATGAGGAATCTCATGAGGATTTAAGCAAATGAAGATGAAAATGAATTATCATACTTGATTCCCCTTAAGCAAAAGGTCTCAGGTTCGAGGATTGCCTTCCGTGGAGATACATGTGGTTCACACCTTTCCAATAAAAACTTTCTATTTATAGATCCTTAACCAGTGTCATTAGAGCTTAGAGCACTCGTTAACCGGGCCCATATAATATTAATTTTTTATGACTGGTCGGTTCTTGATTGGTTTCCATATATTTTGAAGACTATCGATATTTTGGAGTTGAATAGATCTGTTAACGGGTCAGTTTCTGGACAGACCAGCCGATCCAGTCCAATTTTCAAAACTATGCTTTGATTTAACATTTTTTTTCAGCTTTTACCTCCCTTCATGATAAAGAGAGAAATCATTCTTTATGAAATCAATAATTTTATATTAGTTGCATCTTTATAGCAAGTCCAAATCGTTTCAAAATTAAGATATTTGCCAATGATATGATTGAAATAACCTATCATAAATTATTCGAGGCGGACGAGGATGAAGATGAAAATGAGGAATCTCATGAGGATTTAAGCAAATGAAGATGAAAATGAACTATCATACTTGATTCCCCTTAAGCAAAAGGTCTCAGGTTCGAGGATTGCCTTTCGTGGAGATACATGTGTTTCACACCTTTCCAATAAAAACTTTCTATTTATAGATCCTTAACCAGTGTCATTAGAGCTTAGAGCACTCGTTAACCGGGCCCATATAATATTATTTTTTATGACTGGCCGGTTCTTAATCGGTTTCCACATATTCTGAAGACTATCGATATTTTGGAGTTGAATAGATCTGTTAACGGGTCAGTTTCTGGTCAGACCAGCCGATCCAGTCCAATTTTCAAAACTATGCTTTGATTTAACATTTTTTTCAGCTTTTACCTCCCTTCATGATAAAGAGAGAAATCATTCTTTATGAAATCAATAATTTTATATTAGTTGCATCTTTATAGCAAGTCCAAATCGTTTCAAAATTAAGATATTTGCCAATGATATGATTGAAATAACCTATCATAAATTATTCGAGGCAGACGAGGATGAAGATGAAAATGAGGAATCTCATGAGGATTTAAGCAAATGAAGATGAAAATGAATTATCATACTTGATTCCCCTTAAGCAAAAGGTCTCAGGTTCGAGGATTGCCTTCCGTGGAGATACATGTGGTTCACACATTTCCAATAAAAACTTTCTATTTATAGATCCTTAACCAGTGTCATTAGAGCTTAGAGCACTCGTTAACCGGGCCCATATAATATTATTTTTTATGACTGGCCGGTTCTTGATCGGTTTCCACATATTCTGAAGACTATCGATATTTTGGAGTTGAATAGATCTGTTAACGGGTCAGTTTCTGGTCAGACCAGCCGATCCAGTCCAATTTTCAAAACTATGCTTTGATTTAACATTTTTTTTTTCAGCTTTTACCTCCCTTCATGATAAAGAGAGAAATCATTCTTTATGAAATCAATAATTTTATATTAGTTGCATCTTTATAGCAAGTCCAAATCGTTTCAAAATTAAGATATTTGCCAATGATATGATTGAAATAACCTATCATAAATTATTCGAGGCAGACGAGGATGAAGATGAAAATGAGGAATCTCATGAGGATTTAAGCAAATGAAGATGAAAATGAACTATCATACTTGATTCCCCTTAAGCAAAAGGTCTCAGGTTCGAGGATTGCCTTCCGTGGAGATACATGTGGTTCACACATTTCCAATAAAAATTTTCTATTTATAGATCCTTAACCAGTGTCATTAGAGCTTAGAGCACTCGTTAACCGGGCCCATATAATATTTTTTTTATGACTGGTCTGTTCTTGATCGGTTTCCACATATTCTGAAGACTATCGATATTTTGGAGTTGAATAGATCTGTTAACGGGTCAGTTTCTGGTCAGACCAGCCGATCCAGTCCAATTTTCAAAACTATGCTTTTATTTAACATTTTTTTCAGCTTTTACCTCCCTTCATGATAAAGAGAGAAATCATTCTTTATGAAATCAATAATTTTATATTAGTTGCATCTTTATAGCAAGTCCAAATCGTTTCAAAATTAATATATTTGCCAATGATATGATTGAAATAACCTATCATAAATTATTCGAGGCAGACGAGGATGAAAATGAAAATGAGGAATCTCAATGAGGATTTAAGCAAATGAACTATAAGGCTCATTTTACTTTCAATGTACATTTGAAGCTTTCTAAACGGAAAACCGTATAGATTGTATGTCCTTCCACACAATCATCGGGTATCAAGCGTTGGTTAGATATGATAGTTTCAGGAAATAATTGCATTAGAATTTTGGTACTCTCCTAACAATACAATGTCTACCAACTACTACCCCCATTTGTTTGGACTCCAAGCTTGGCCATTATTTTATAACCATTTTCATTCTTGACAAAATCTCCAATGTAGATAAATAATTATGTCTTAGTCTATTCTCAACATTTTTTTAAGAGTTTAATTAGTATGCACTGACAGTGTAAAAGAGTTTTACACTGACGTTTAATCGTGATTCTTCATTTATATGACTTTTAAAATATTAATTAGTAAAGTCAACAAACTTACCATAAATCAAGGGTTGTGATTAACCGTCTGTGTAAAACTTTTTACACTGTCAGTGCACAATCCTTTTTCTCTTTTTTTAATATTCTAAAATGAAGGCAAAAACAAATTATATGGATTATGGATATTTTACCTTTACAAATTATGTCTTAGTTATCTGTTAGTTATATGGACGATTTACCTTTACAAATTATTTAGCGTGTGTGATTTTGAAAAAAAAAAAAAAAAAAGCATGTGTGATCTACCTTTACTACTCAGTATGTTTGTTAAGAGAAAAGAAATGGTGAAGAAGAAAATAAATAAGAAAGAAATAGAGAATAGAGCAATAGAATAGAGATAAATATGATTTATATATTGTTTAGTATAAGTGAAATATGTGTGAAATGAGATAAAAGTAAAAAAGATAAGTTGTTTAGTTGTATAGAGGTGATAAGCGAGAGTAATTGATGATTATACAATTCAAATAAAATAAATAAATTCTTATTTAATTAAATAAAATTCTTATAAAAATCATATAAATTAATTCATTATATTTAAATAAAATAATAGAAATTTGGATAATACAAGGGGGGGAAATGAATAAATATTCTATTAGATATCAGATTAGAAATATTCTATATTATATAAATATATTTTATAAATAATATTTATATGAATTTTTCTTTTTTTGCTTTCTCAAATATGTACCCAGTAAAGTTTTGTTACAATCGACTTTTCTGTTAGCCAAAATCGATTTTCTTTCATATGGTACTTTTCAAACACATTAACAATCCATTGTAATTTTGACACAATTAATTTTTCCACAAGCACTACAATAGAAACCTCTTTCCTCAATATAAATCCTACTGAGTAAAATATTTTTTTACAGCTAGCTCAAATATCAAAAGTCACATTCCTGCTCTATCTCTTTTCTTTCACCTAAATGAAATAGAAATGTGAAAAAGTGGATCCCACATAACTTTTGCATTTCTATCCTATTTCATTGCTCTTCCAATCGGTGAAAGTTTCCTATTTCTATCATATGACATATCTCTTTCCATCCTTTCTATTTTTTTTCCCACTTTCTCACCAATACCAAACACACCGGCAGTATCACTCTTCTGATTTCAGTAATAGCGAGTTTGATTCTCAGTTACTACCGTACAAAGTTTCGTAAAATTGATTTTAAATCACTCTTTTGATTTTAGTAATAGTCTGTTTGATTTCCAATTGCTACAGTATGAAACCATGGTTTCGTAAAATTGATTTTAGATCATTTCCGTCTAACGTGTTTCGTAAAATGTGCATCACAAATCTTAACCATTAATTTCTAAAATCAATTCTACTCAAATGTAAATCAAACGGATATATATACTTTGTGGAATGATTGCAAATATTTGACATAGTTGTAATAGTTTATTAGTAATTTAAGAAATAAAGAAATAGAGAATATGCCTTCTGGAAACATCTTGCAAAATATAAAAGCAAATTAACAATTAATTTCAATTAGTTATTACATTTAAGTATATTTTATTAATACATCACGATCAATTTTAATTGGATTTTCAAGGGAGAAACCAAGTCAAATTAAACTTTGATGATTGGCAAAAATCAAACTCAAATGTGGAACACCAAGCTAAAAAATGTAAACCAATCTGTCGTGGATTCCTGGAACTTATTTCTCAGCTGGATTGACTAAAAAACAAAGCATAACAGAGGAAAACTGTCTCGTTTGTCTGTTTTGAATCAATACACTCAAATCCAAGAAGGTCCAAATATTCTTGCCCTACTCCTTTTCGTCCTTTTTATTTCAGTGAGTTATGAGAGTTTTGACAGAAGTTACCAGTACAACAAAAATAATACAGTACGAGTGTGTTTGTGTGGAAAGGAATGGGAATGGGAGTAAGGAGGGAAAGGGAGGGGGAGGAAGGAGGTGAGAGAACTTTATAGGTTAACTACACTCAAAACACAAATCGGGGAAGAATTTCCTATAAATCTCTCCATTTTCTTTCCTCCCTTTCCCTTTTAACTCACAAACATACCCTAAAAGTAATTTATAGGCTAGCAATTGTATCCTGTTAAAATTCCATAATGATTTCTCTACCTTGTCATATAGAGAAGCTCATTTATCTAACTCAATACAAAAACAATGCCTGCGATCAATAAATGCTCATTTATCTAAAACTCTGTATGAAGTTACAAAACTGAGATAGCTGCATTCTTTGTGTTGCTGCACCCAAAAATGTTTCCAGTAATTATTAGTGTGGCTTAGGCACATAACCATCAACAGCAAAGTTTCGAGTGGCAGCAGGAATGGCTAAACGAATTCCATCAAGTTCAGGTTTAGCGATCACTTGGCAACCTAGTCGTGATCTGCATAACTGCCAAAATTAGTCTAGAAAGAATTTTAGAGGAAGAAAAACAGAAAATAAAAATTTCAACTCCCAAGTTGGAAGGATGAGAAACCCACGTTTCAGTAAGCCCAAAAGCTAGATCCAACATGTCATTTTCCTCGTCAGTTGGATCTTCCAATTTATTGTAATATTCTACGTCCTGCACAAAGTCCAGAAATTTGACCATCTTGTAAGTGAAAAACGGCATTTCAGGAAAATAAACAAATTAATCTCAAGCAACACTTTACTGCATATATCAACCACAATGTACCATGACTATAACATGGCAAGTTGAACACGCAAGTGAGCCCTCACATGCTCCTGCAACAACATCAAGTAAGTAATTAACTTTGGTAAAAGAAAATGGACTCAGAAGAAACTCGAGGCTGCAAATTTAAATGTAATGACACATGCCCCTAATGGTAATAAAAAATGCATCACATGGATCAAATAAAAGATTCTACGGAAACCAACAATTAAAAAATACGATTCCACTATAGCTACATCTACTTGGATCAAATAACGTCCCTAAATTGCATCAAAAGCAAAAACCAAACGTTAAGAGACAGAACAGTAATCAGAAGACTATGCATTCAGGGATCAGTATAACTTTAATATCAAAGCTCTTGCCTTCAAGTTCAATGTCATTTTCATGAGCAGCTTCTAACATGGACATTCCAACAGGGACTTTGATAAGCTTTTCCTCGCCATCCTTATCAATAAAAGTTACAGATATCCTGCATAAAGTTGTCTCAAAAGTGTAAGGGGCGGAATACAAATGTGTATTGTCATTCAAACTTTGATGAAGGTATGGGGCCCTGATAACCAAGGATGTTACTCCATTCTAGCATTCAAATAGTCAACTGATCAAGTCACACTCACATGATGCACAATTGTCATGTAATAAAATATATGGTCAAGGAAACTGGAAAAGTACTAATTGTGCAATCTGTCTGAAGAAGGCAAGTTAACACCAACATGATTAAAAAAAAAAGTTGAGTGTTTGATAAGTAGGTGGATTCTTGCCATTTGACACGAGACAATGAATGGAAAATATTAAAAGGAAATGTGACTCGCTGCAACAACTGAGACTCAAAGGTTGCTAATATTGCCATTTTGGTTTAAGTATCAGGCTCTATATATCATATTTACACCCCATGGTTGAGAGTATGAAATATACAATATTCGGATGCACACAATGGATGCAAAGTAAAGCAAAGTGTTAAACCTCAATATTCTTGTGAAATTAACACTCCTTGCATTTTGATTCTAAAATGTCTTTCAAAATTTAATCATAACTTGGAAGAAAAATATATAAAAGTAAATTTCCAAGTCCATATATTAACCAATAAATTCAACTTCATAATCATAATGTCAGTTCTTAAGTCTTTCATTTTGGTGGCATCAAAGTATCGTATATGCCCTATGATAAAGTACCTACATAGAACCTGACAATAGATTGTTAGTCTCAACAATCACTTATTAATTGCCACTAATCTTAACAAAATAATGGTGAAGAAAGAGCTACATGATCAGCATTGCTTGAATTACTTCTGCATCCAAAATTATAACACACACACAAGCATTACTATGTTTATGAATGCTATGTCATATTTACAAGAGGATAGCATACTCCCACAGAATATGTCACCTCAAACGAAAAAGAACTTACATTTCTTTTTCTTCACTCCCATCCTCAGTAGTGTTGTTAGTAGCCGTTGTTGAAAGGAAATTATGCTTCTCAATTATGGCTCCCTTGTATAACTTAGTAAATGAATGCTCTTGAAACTGTTTAGAGAGAGAGAGAGACAGACAAAAAATTACACATGAAAGACAGAGATGAGCATAAACCACTGGCATAAGAAAGTAACTAATTAAACAAAACTATTTCTTTGGTAATCCAAAAGCACAGGCAATCATGCACATCCACAATTTCTAAAATTTATGAATTCCACAAAAGATTTCCCACACAATTGCTAATTTGGCAAATATTACAATCTTCAGTTTTCTAATCTCTTTCCTCTCTTCCACCCTAGCAGTAAATTCATTCCTCCATCATAAAATTGCATAACTAACTTGATAGGAGACTTCAGGATTTCTGGATTATTTTGTTTGCCAAATGCCAATTTTATTATGATTAATTAATTCAATCTCTAATAACAGGAAATCAAAGGCAACATAACCCCTTCTAGTATTGAGACCAGAATTAAATTGCAATGAAACCATATCCAAAATAGTTAGAATGAGAAAAATTGAAAACCATTGCACAAATTAGGATCCATTGCTTCCATTCCTCTGCTAACCACAAACTCATTGGCCATTTTGGCTACAGGAAGGAAAGTTGTCCACTTCCAACCCTTAAAAGCTCGTTGCACTGATGAAAAAGACCAATACCATTATCATGCTCTCCCAATACCTTTAAGGTATGTTTGTGAGTTTGAAGAGAAGGGAACGGGAAGGTTTAGGGAGGAAATGGAGGGGGAAGACTTTGTACATTATAAAATGAGAGAGCTACACTCATAAACCCAGGGGAGGGAAGGACTTCCTTGAAACCTTTCCCTTCCTTCCCTTTCTTCCCTTCCCCTTCATTTTCCAATCTTTGAACTTGACAAAAATTTTCTGTAGTCACTATACTATCCTTAAATGCAGATGGCATCACACTTCTAAAACATAAAAACGTTTATATAATAAATAAAAACAGATTCTATCCAGATTATTATTAAAAAATGATCAACATTGTCTACTCAGACTAGTGTCTCCTAGGTTAGCCATCCATCAAGTAAACTTATATGTTTCTATTATTAAGGTTGTAATAACCAATAGGATGGGTAAATAGCAATTAATACAACGATGATAGAAAAGGAAATTCCAAATTCTGGGCATTGTTTACTAACCGAAGGTTGCAGGTAATGATTTCTGGCGCTTCGAACATATCCTGCTCTGCACATGGATATATAATTCCCTATCAAACAGGAAGAAATAAAAATGATTTATTGAAGAACAGTTTCAATACAGCTAGATATTCATATTATCATCATGATAATGCTATGATAACACAGAAGCTATATGAAATAAAAAATGGGAGGTGGAGAAAAGAACATCGACGAGTACATGTACTTACCTGTGCAGAGTTGTTTGACGATCGAAGCTCCTACTCTAGCTAGTCTGGAATTCAGATTTAGCATAATGGGTTTTTGGAGCTTAAAAAACCCTAAAATTGTGAAAAGAAAATTAATTGATATGAAAAATTGCAAGTTGAGAATTTTGGTCTATCAGTCTATCAGGGGAGGCCGAAAAATCCAGCTTACAATACAAGTCATTGAGTTGAGAAGAGACAGAACACAACACAAGAAAAGAACCCCACAAACTTTGCAGGTTAAATCCGTTAGGCCCGCGGGTTAACCAAATGAGCTCTTTTGTTAACGAACCTCCAAGCCTGCATATGATGTGAGTTTTACGGGCCAGAGCCCATATAGTATACTCAGCTATATCCACACCCTGCATTAAATATTTATTTAGATATGTTCTATTTTATTTAGCATATCTAAATGAATATTTATTTAGATATGCTATATTTTTTTAGTCCTAAAAACGATATGCTTTTTTTAAAAAAAAAAAAAAGATATGCTCTATTTTAAATTTTAATCCGTCTTACAGTTATAATCACTGCCTTTAAGCTCTTTCAAATGGGAAATCAAGAAAGAAATAAAAAAGTAAAAAGAAAATTGAAAACCTCATGGTCATGAACAGAAAAAGGTAAATGAATATTAAATCGTGATTTTTTTTGTTAATAAACAAAAATTGGTGTATTACAGAACGAATCTATGTACACTCGGCCACAAGTGGCGCCAAACCATGAATGTGTGTAATTCTACCTAATTCACAAAATTAATCAACACATGAATTGAATGTATTGTTAACGATCTATGAACTTTCAACAATCCTCTACTCTACTACAGTCTACAGATTCTAATTTGACCTAACATTAGTCCAGCTATCCGATTCTGACCAATCCATTGGTCCCTGATCCGTGACCAGCCGCCGGATTCGGTTTCCCGGCAAAGGCACAAATTCACGCCATTCGTCAGAATCCGGTGAAGCCGTTAGAGTGGAAGCCCAATGAGGGAAATCGAAGTGTGTTCTTGGAGATGATGATGGCAATGAATCATTAAATGAAACAGTGTCATCGGCGAGAAAGGGATGCTTCAAAAGCATCTCTGCGCTCCATCTCTTCTTTGGATCCTTCACGAAACACTTCTCTAGAAAATTCTTCCCCTGGTTTGACATTTCATCTGGAATCAACGGCAATTCTTCTCCCACCCCAATTCGAATCAACAACGACCATATATTCGACCCGATGCGGACGTTCCAGGCGGGTTTTCCGGTCACCATCTCCACGACGGCGCAGCCCAGAGCCCATATATCCGCCGGTGATTCATATTCGTTGTCGTTCACCGATTCCGGCGACATAAACATAGGAGTTCCCCTGAACTCCCACCTCTGACTCTGTTTCTCTTTCTCCCCTGTTTCCTTCGCAAGCCCAAAGTCCGCAATCTTGACATCGCCATTGTCGAAAACGAGGATGTTTTGGGGCTTCACGTCGCAGTGGACGAAACCATTGGCATGAATGTGCTTGAGACCTTCAACGATGGACCTCGTGTATCGGCGAGCGAGAGATTCCGGGAACCGGCCACCGTGGTTCTTGAGCTGATCAGCGAGAGTGCCACCAGAAGCGTATTCGAGAAACAGATTGTAGTACTCTTCACCGTTTTCTAAGGTTTGATCGTGGCCAAAACAGTTAATAATTTGCGGGCAACATCCTATGCGATTGAGGACATGTTCCTCATTCTTGAGCAAATACGAGGTGTGAACGTTGGAGGACTTGACGGCTGTGGGAGGTGTAGAAGTAGAACCGTTAGTGGGTATAACTAAATTGACAGTGGCGAAGCTTCCACTACCAAGGGATTGTCCACGAACCCACTCCATGTCTCTCAATGTTTGTTTTGTGTGTTTATCTCCTCTGCCTCTCTTTTGATGAAGAAAGAAAGAAAATAGTTGAACAACTCCCTCCTCAAGAAGAATCGTATCCCATGGTAAGTAAGGAAAGTTTGGTTGATAATTCAAAGACCAACCTGATTTCGGGCGTGCGGGTACTTAAACAAGGCAAATATTTAAAGCACGTGATAGTTGAGGATATTTTCCGCGAAGGTGTGTGTTTGCCTGATTCAGCTAATTTAGCGTACACCAGTCCTGAACGTGCTTGTTTCATGTGGATGCGAATGTTCTAAAAACTGAATTTTATATAATACACACACAAAATTGATGAGTCGTATGTTTGATTCGGATCATGGGACGTAAATACCATTGTTTTATGACGCAATTTGAAAGTTTATCCTTGACCAAACTCAAATATATTAAGATATTCCTCTCTGTTTGAATATTCCTAACTCCCTACTATCTATTGAATATGTTGACACACCCTTTCATTGAAGTCATCTTGTTTTTGGAGTGTGATTTATGTATCGGAAAAGTGGAAAGCAAACAGCAATCCTGTGAACATTTAAAAAAAAATGTGTAGGGTCTGTAATCTTCGGCTAGTCTATAAAAAAAATCATTATTTATTTTCGAGTAAATCATAGTCATTTTTTTTTAATCTTAAAACACCTTTGAAACTAAAATTTCTTTGATTTTGGAATATTATGCATTTATACTTATCTAATATATTAAACTTTTAAAAATTGCTAGTAGAATAAAGTGTTCAACCGATTGTGCAAATTTCAACAAAGATTTAGCTGATTGCTCTTAATATATAATATACTAGTACTCATATTACTTGATCTAGGTAACTTTTCTATCTTATTTTAAAATATTTTATAATTATAATTATAATAACAAATCATTGCTTATCTCAAACCGCTTACTACCCGTTTTATTCCCGGTTAAGAATCCTTATAATCACGAAATTGATTTTAAATCTTTTTATACAACGAATTTATTTTATATCATTAATTTTATAAATTTATAAAAATCAATTTTACCTGATTATAAACCAAATCAATTTTTATACAACGCTGGATATATTTCAAATGAGATGGTTGTCATGCATGATGGCTTGAATCCAAATATGAACGCGCGAGGAAGGAGGAAAAATTCTGGTCAGTGGTGGGTGGTCTCTATTCAATGTTCACACTAATATTGAGGGGAGAATTGTATTTTGTGTTCGTGGAAGAATAGAGAAGACTAAAATGGTGGCACGCGACAGAGTACAGGGAGGGAGGGGTGTTGTGCTTCTCCTTTCCTGCAGAAAGTTATCTTCATTTTAAAAAATAATGATTGACTATATGTTTTTTCCATTAAAATATAAAAAAATTAGTTAGTTCTATATTTTTAAAATCACATATTTTAGTCTTTGTTATTAATTATACTTGGTTAAGTTACATTTTCAGCCATTCTATGGCTTTTTCCAAATAAAAAAAAACAGAAAGTATCTTGTGACTTTTTTTTTTGGAAAAGTCATACGTAATAAATTTCTCAAAAAATAACAATTTTTATGTAAAGCTATTATTATGATTTTTTTTTATTTTGCTGAAAAAAAAAACAAAAAAAATTCCCTACAAAATTTTAAAATTTGTAAGAAAATTTCTTTAAATTTTGAAATCATAAAAATAATTAAAGTAAAAGCTGCAAGAAACATTATTATATTATCATTTAGTGAAATATAACTAATAACGGTGATTAAAATTATTAATTTAAAAAAAAAACTAAGAACTAAAATTCGTTCTCAATGCTATGTCTACTTATTTCAATCCGTTCTCAATGTCATGCCTACTTATTTAATGCAGTCTTCTTATTTACATCTAGCTACTTGTGAGAAGTTAGATAGAAGTTTCCTATGGGGAGATACTGAAGATAAGAAGGAGATTAATCTTGTCAATTGGGATAAAATTTGCAGTCCTAAGTTAATAGGAGGTTTGGGACTTAGGAAAGCAAGAGATATGTGAATAATGTTTACATGATGAAGATTGGTTGGGTTTCAATTAAACAGCCTGTAGATTTATGGGTTTAGGTTCTTAAACCTAAGTATGGTCGTGGTGACTCTATTATCCCAATTGTTCGTTGCAAGCCAGGTGATTCAAACCTCTGGAAAGAAGTTTGTGCTAATTGGGATAATATGTTATCCAATTGTGTTTGGAGAGTTATGAATGGTGAAGATATCAAATTATGGTTGAATAAGTGGATTCCAGAGTTTGATAGTCTTGTTCATTATACTTCCTCCTCAATTGAAGATTCTGAATTGCATTTTCCTCTAAGTCAATTTATCACAATATCTGGAGACTGGGATGTTGCTCATTTTCAGCATTTGCTACAAGAAGTTTGTAACAAGATAGCTCTTCAGGCTCCTCCTATTCCTGGCAGCAGCAGGGATGTACTTGCTTGGGAAGGTAATTCAGAAGGTTGGCTAACAATTAAATCTGCCTATGACTATTTAATTGAAGCTTCTAGGGGTTTGGAAATCCAATATTTAGCAACATTTGGAACCGAGAAGGTCAATAAAGAATTAGGCTGTTGCTATGGAAAATAACTTCCTTTGTTGTTCTCACGAACATTCAAGAAATAATAGACACTTAGCAAGTGATAATCTGTGTGTTTTATGTAAAACAGAGCCGAAATCATCCTTATACCTATTCAGGGATTGTACTGAAATAAAAGAGTTGTGGGGGAAAGTTTTAACTAGCACTCATCATCGTCAATTTTTCCAATCTCAGAATCTGCACAAATGGATGATGGATAATCTACAACAACCTAGGAGTCTAAATCCTAATTTCCAAATGTCCCTAATTTATGGGTTTACCCTTGAAGTAATTTGGAAGCATAAAAATGACATTATTTTCAATAATGTCAGGGTTTCTACTGAAACACTGATCAATCATATCAAAGGACAAGTGCAAGCAACTACGAATGCAATTAATTCAAGTCACAGAGCTTATTTCCGTAACAATGGCAAAAATCCTTACCTCCTCAAATGGTATTCGCCGCTTGTGCATAGGAGAAAGGTAAATACCGATGAGGCTTTATCCTCTTCGTGCGGCAGGCTTCCTATATGGGAGATGTTCGAGATGAATGGGGCTCTTTCTTAGTGGCCTTCAGTGAAAATCTTAATTGTACCTTTGTGCTGGAAGCGGAACTATGGGGGCTGTTAAGGGGAGCTCGTCTAGCAAAGAGGAAAGGAATGAAGAAAGTAATCTTTGAATCAGATTTACTTCTAGCAGTTAAAATAATAAATGTGGGTTGTAGTGATACTCACCTTTGCTCGGCGTTGATCAAGTAGATCAAGGAGACAACCAAGGTATTTGAGGAGATGATCGGGAGACATACGCTCAGAGAGGCCAACCAACTTGCTGATAGCCTTGCGAAGATGGCTCTGGATCAAGTAGTTGATTATAGGGAATTTGAGTACACCCTCACTTTGCCCTAATTCCTTTTCTCTTTGATTCTTCGGGTTCTCTATTTGAGAGAGGCCGCTAGGTTTTTTTGTTTGTGTTGTGACTTTGTGTTTTGTTGTTTTCTAGTTTTTAATTTCCTAATACATAAAAAGATGGGTCGCAATTTGGTACCCTCCCGTTAGAGAGAGTTTTGGTACCTTCTTGTCATTTTTTTTATTGAATAGACCAAAATTACATAGAAACAAGTTATGTACTTCGTCCTAAATTATTTCGAAGACATAAAGTAGATTTTAAACGAGACACATGTGTATTGCAAATGAGAATGTGAAAAAATTAGGGAATACAATAAAAATACATTATAATGGTTACAGGGGTCAAAAAGTCTTTTCAAAAATTAAAAATACAAATTCTAATAGTTAAATATTATCCTATAAGTATAAAAATACTGAGATCATTTAAAAAAGTTGAGAGAAATTCACTAAATGATCAAAGAATGTACCAAAATCCTCTCTCACTAGAGGGTACCATAAAATTTCCCTAAAAAGAATTCAATGCACTTAATAACCGGTCAGTGTGCTCTATAATTTTTCCAAAATAATAATAATAAAATAAAAAGTATTAACCAACAGGAGTTTAACAGGATTTTTTTCCTAAAAAATATTTATCATAATTTTGAGCTTTCTGTTTGAAAACACGTTACTTCAATAAATCAAGCACGTCTGCCAAAAGGCCATGTGCATAACCAGCAAATCGATCAATTGTAAAATTTATAATCTTTAGGGGAAATACTTATATAAATTTAATACATTCATCAATTGGTCACAGTTAATTATATACAGCAAAAGTTTTACTTGCTTTTTGAAACAATCATGATAAGAATACGTATATTAAAACAAACATGTTAAGCTTTACTTTATTTTCATATATTTAAAATATAAAGTAATATATTAACCAGCGTAATACGTAAATAAATATATATTTTTATTTAATTAAAATTGAATTTATAATAAATTAATATTTTAAAATTAAAAAATAATTTTAAATAATTTTTTAATTTTAAATTATAATAATATATTATATTTTACTATTAAAATCTAATTTACATTATTATTTGATAATAAAATATGATAAAAAAAATTTAAATTCATAGAGATAAGAATAAAGATTTACTTATTAAAAATGATTGAAATAGAAAAAAAATAGGATAAGATTTTAAATCTTAATAAATTTTAAAATTTAAAATTAATATTTATTAGCATTTAAAAATTGAAATATAAAGAGAACTTAATATTAATGATTGAGAAGGAGAATCTCACTCTCACAAGTGTGAGTGAAATTCACCATCCAATAAAAGAATGAGAGAGAATGTAAAAAATCATTGAAAGGGAGAGTAGAGTCAATGAGTGTCTCTCCAATATGAGCTCTCAGAATTATAATATAGAGAGTTAATGTTTACCCACCATAGAATTTTGGACAAAGACCCAACATTTCATTGAACAACCTTTTTATTTGGTCCAAAACATTTCATATAGCACCCATTTTTTACTATTTGCACTCTCATCCCCTACCTAATCTACCCCATCTCATGTTGTGTAAGGATCCTCTCTAGCCTCTACAGCCAAGTTTAGATATGAAATAGCTACGACTTAACTACGAATTTTGATTTCCTAGTTATTCCGTAGTTGTTTTGTAGCTAAACTTGGCTGGAGAGGCTGAATGACTGGAGAGGATTCGGATCCCCCATGCCCCCTTCCCCCACCCGTGACCCCCTACCCCCCTTCCCCTCCCACGTCCCCAGCGCCCTCATCCCCTTCCCGTCCCCAACAACCCCACCCCCTCCTCTTTCCCCCTTCCCCACCCCCACCTCTTCCAGTTCCCCCATCCCTCCCCGTTCTCTGTAATTTTTTTTTTATGATTTTGGGCTTAGAGATGGAATCTTCTGTCTCTAAACCTGTTGCTAAGCAATTTCTTCTTTTAAAAAAATCAAACTTTTGGACATAATTTTTTTGAAGCTTCTGAAAGTGAATTTTCGGAAGTAAATTTCCCGAAAGTTATATTTCCGGAAATCAACATTTAGAAGTTAAAATTTTTCAAAAATTAATTCCGGAAATAATTTTTATCATTTATCTTCCGGAAGTTAATTTTCGAAGTTCTCCGGAAATGTACTTCCGAAAATGTACAAATATATTTATTGAAAAAAAATCTAAAAGAAGGGATGCGAATAGTAAAATGGGGTGTTAAAAGTAACTCCCCATAAGACAGCCTAAAACCTTTTTTGACAGTAAGACAGCCTAAAACCTAAATCAATACGGTTGTTAGTTGGGCCTTAATAAGTGGGCTTGATTATGAAAGTAGTGTATTTAATAAAAAGAAGCGTGTATTTTGCCCATAATTGAGTACCAATATATATAAAGTTTTTTTTTTTTTTGACGAAACCAATAATATATAAAGTTAAAATCATATAAACTATATAGTTCTTGCTGCCAATAATCTTAGAAATACACAAATAACTCACAAAGTATTGACAATATTAAAACTTTTCTTTCTAGATGTAATAGCATTAAGAATTGCATACTTCCTACTTGACTTAAAACTTTTCTTTCTAGATGTAATAAATAATTAAAATAATAAGTGTAAAAAATGAGGACGTTGCAAACTCAAAGAATTATTATTTATTTTTTAAATAATTGAAAACATTTAATAAGAGATGTTAATTGATAAAAGATATATTTTTTATAATTTAATATGTAGATTAAAAATATAATTTATATATAAAATAATAACAACTAACGTAATTTCAAGGGATACATATTTTAAAATATGTGTGTATATTTATATATGTTTGGCTTAATTGCATTTTTGGTCCCCCTATTATCATTAATCCGCGATTTTGGTCCCCCTAATTTTTTTTCGCGATTTTGGTCCTTCTAACACATAGATTTTAAAAATAGAGGGACCAAGATTTTGAACTAAATCGCGAATTTGGAATAATAGGGGGACCAAAATCGCGGATTGATGATAATAGGGGAACTAAAAATGCAATTAAACTTATCTGTTTTTATGATAAATAAATAAAGGTTTTATTCTAGTTTGTGCCCAAGGCCACATTTTAATTTACCGAAATCAGGTAAGTTTACATTAAAATTTGATTAACACACATTTATCAATGCATATAAATTTTATAAATTTACCAATTTCTAATGTAAAATTACATTTTTTATATAAATTAAAAAGGGTGATTGCTCCGGTCCCGTCAATAATTAGTGGGTACCGGTCCAATCATTAGTTGTCCCAACCAAAATGTGCCATGTGGAATCCACTAACACTAATATTTATGAATAAGTTCAACGTTTACAATTCATTGAATTTATAAAATTTCCCCCATTTGTTTTTTTTATTCATTTAAATTATGTTTTATTTTAGACTTTTCCCTCTGTTTTAAAATTACACACAGTAGAAAGATTTCATAAAACATTTATTTACTATTAAAGACTCACCGATTGGGGGGAAAGTGAGAAGGGGAATCAGAGACAAGAGAGAATGGTTTTTAAAGCAACCATGGAGCATAGAGGGCGAGGGAAAGATGAAAAGGGAAGGGAAAAGTGGGGAAGGGGCCATAGATGCACTGCCATCACTTAGGACCACCAAATTCTTCCTACCATCTGTGCTAGGAAGCTTGTTGCGATTCTTTGGGAATTCAATCACTATTTCCTACTCTTTCAAATGTATCATCCTGTCAATAATGATGGCGGTGATCCTAGACTTCACCGCCACCATTACATCTTTCACAGTTGGTCCACGACTGCTTAAAAACTCTATGCTCCGCCTGTGGTGGGGGCGGTGGTGAAGCGCAACCGTGGCAGTGGTAGTCGCTAGCTAAAGGGAGTATTCGATGATAAAACCAATAACATGAAGCTCTGCTTCATCGATTTGTTGTGGGTTAAACGTCGAGTCACGGTGAAAGAAGAAAACAGTGGGATTTGTTGTGGGTGGATGGGAAGAACTCTCACAGTCGCATCTACTTCGGCGCCAAATACTGATATTTGCTTTCAAATGAGAGAAAAAAAATTAAGAAAGGTGCGATTAGAGTGAAATGAAAAAAGTTTTTGGAAAGAAATTTGAAAAAATAACATTCTGGGCAAAAGTATAGCATCTATATCATGTGCTTGTTGAAAAAATTAGTATACGTGGCTCAAAGGCATTACTACACGTAACAACTGGACCTATACTCATAAAATAAAAACTAGACTGTAGAATTTACCATTAAAAAGTGTCTATGGGCATAAGTTAGAAAATTCCATAAATTAATGTATTAAAAATATGAAGCATGCGATGGATTTAAAATTGATATATAAATATTATGGGAAAATAGTTTATAATAATGATTTTTTAATCATAAATATTTAATAACACTTTAAAATGTTGTATAAAACTTACAATATCTATTTTGAACATGATTGAGTGTACACACAAGTCTTACATATAATTGATGGATGCACGAAAAAAATGTTGAGAAAGATGCCAGGAAAGGTTTAAGAGTTTCGCAAAATTAAAAGATTATAAGAAATATATAGGGTACCTAATAAAAAAAATCACCTATTTACCCGGACAACTATAAAGGAGACCCCTCCAAGGGTTTAGGTTAATCCCTACGAGGGAATGAGACCCCTCTTAGGGTGTAGATGGGGTTTTTGTCCTTCCCTTTCACCAAAAGAAAAAAAGGTTAATCCCGTTTTTTATAGTCCACGACTATATATATCTTTTTCGTGTTGTCTAAGTTGCACAAGTTTTTTACCTGTGCACCGGTACCCAAGTTTTATGGGTCATCTGATATACTATTTTTTAATTGAAGGTACAGATTGCTTTATTCCAGTTGGTGGTCCAATCACTTTTTTTTTTTTGAAGCAAGACCACATTCTCTGCACTTCCCTCATAATCCTTCCACACAGCCACAAACGTAAGCAACCCACCATAGCAACCAACAAGCTCTAACACCCTGTTGTCCCATAAGCCATAACCATGAAAAACACCAAATCTAACTCAGCAAAATAGGACTCTTTCTTAATTATACATATAATAAATAAAAAATCTGCATATGTTAGATTTGCAAATTAAAAAATCATCCGCATATGTTAGATCTGCAGATCCAAGGCTATTAAAGACAATAATAATTGTTCATTCCAATGCTTATATGAGTTTGAAGTCCATTTTCAATGTAAACCTTGGATCTGCAAATTTAAAAATCAGTTCAATCAAATAAACCTTGGATCTGCAGCGCCAGCATATAGGTCTCCAATCTGCAGTACTTGCATTGACACAGAGGTGTGCGCAACCAATCTTCGATCTGCACACAGGTCTCTTCTTCATGGATCTGGTATATGGAGTCCACAATTCAAAACAGAAAGAGAAAAGTCGTAACAGAGAAAGTAGGGAAAGCACAACGACGGAACAATTACGCACGGCGCACGATGGAACGCGACCGCGACACGGCGGTGCAAGGACGACAGCGGCCGAGGGATGTGGTAGAGAGGGTGATGAATCTGCAGAACTGGTTGGAATCGGAGGTGGTGGTTTAGAGGATGTGCAACTACACACTGTGCACGACTGAATGTTGCTGCAAGGCAGCGACGCAAGGACAATTGTGGCTGACGGAGGTAATTCTTCGCGGCGAACAGAAAAAGGGGCAATTTTTTTTATAAAACTTAAAAAAAAAGAGAGCTGCAATCGGACACACTTACTACTGGGGTTATTTTAACTCGTGTAACGGTGCACGAGTTTTTTTACCTGTGCACCTTAGAATTCACCATTTTTTCGTAGACTACTTGATATTTTTATAAGCATATATAGTAATATCACATGTTTGGAAAAACTATAGTATAATATATCTATATATTTACAATCCAATAGGTTTTTAATTAATATTTTCAATATTTATTCATTTTAATATAATATTTTATTAGTTATTTTATTATTATTATTATTACTCTTTGTTATCAAAAGTCGTGCTATCTTTTTTATTTAAATTAAAATTGTTTAATTTATAGATATAAATACACATGAGTACAAATATATTTATTGAGATTGCTACTAAAGTTTGGATCGGATGTGGTAATATAATAAAATGTATTAATTTATATCAAATTTATTTTGTAATTTCATAATATATTATTGACATTAGTTTAGGGTTAAATATGTTTTTTGTCCTACAAAATATGGTGAAATTTGGTTTTGGTCCCTTATTTATTTTTTCATTGATTTTGGTGCTCCATTTTTATAAATCACATGCTTTTAGTCCTCATTCTTAACTATACTATGTTAAGTCACTTTAACAACTCTACTATGACTTTGAATATAATATTTTATTAGTTATTTTATTATTATTATTATTATTATTATTATTATTATTATTATTATTATTATTACTTTTGTTATTAAAAGTCGTGTCATTTCTTTCATTTAAAGTAAAGTTGTTTAATTTATAGACATAAATACACATGAGTACAAAGATATATTTGTTGAGATTGATACTAAAGTTTGGATGTGATAATATAATAAAATGTATTGATTTATATCAAATTTATTGTGTATTTTCATAATATATCTGATCTAAACATATACAATCCAACAAGTATTTTATTATTTTTAGAGCACTATTCATGGTTTAAAAGCACTATTCATTATTTAAAGTGACTTTATCTTTAATTTTTTGGTAACCGTGATTAATTAAAAAAAAGATAAAATGTTGATTTTTTTTGTATAAATAGTGAAAAGACCGGTGGAGAATAAAGTTTAGGGTTTTATATACATTGTGATTTGTCATTTGTTTTTGAAAATTTTTGTTATGGAAATTTAATTAATACAGTTTAAATTATACTCACTATAGTTTAAAATATTCCTTCATATAGGATTTTTTTTTTAAATTATTTTTTCATTTACTTTTTCTTTATAAAATTAATTTCCTTTTACCAATTTTACATTTAGATAATTATTAGCACTTAAAGATGGAGAATAAATTAGTTGTTAGTGGACAATTAAAATGAGAGAGAAATTAGTGAATAAGACACAAAGGGTATAATAGAAAATCAAACAATATTTTGGCTTAAATATGTTTTTAGTCCATATAAATATATGTCATTTTGTTTTTAGTCCCTGTAAATTTTTTTTTTGGTTTTTCATCCCTATAAAATTTTCCGTTTGCCATTTTGGTCCCTGTCGTTAACTTTAAGCTTATGTGGGCTAACGGAGTGCCACATCATCCTGCCACATGTGATTTTTCTGTCAGCTTAATTTTGTTTAGTCCCTATAAATATGGTCTTTTTGTTTTTAGTCCCTATAATTTTTTTTTGTTTTTCATCTCAATCTCATCCCCATCCAACATCACAGTGTCATTTTGCTTCTTCTACTGCATTGTTACACTTGAAATTCTTGAACTCTTCGTAGTGGGTTTAAGGAAATAAATTCTTTATGTATTCAATTATTTGAAATTTCAATACACTTGAATTCACTGTATAAAGTGGGAAAAATTTATAACAACCTTTTTTTTCTCTACAATTCTTTTTTCTGTCTATTGACTAACAAAATTCTCATTTGATTTATGTCTTTTGATGACCTATAAGTTGATGTAATTTGTCCTGGGTAACAAAAAAGGCTTGTGATTGTAAATCAAGTGAAAATTTTGTCAGCCAATGGATTGAAAAAAAGAATTGCAGAAAAAAAAGGTCGTTGCAAGTTTTTCCCACTTTATACAGTGAATTCAAGTGTATTGAAATTTCAAATAATTAAATACATAAAGAATTTATTTCCGTAAACCCACCCAAGGAGATCAAGAATTTCAAGTGTAACAATGCAGTAGAAGAAGTAAAAGGACACAATGATTTTGGATGAGGATGAGATTGAGGTGAAAAACAAAAAAAAAAATTATAGGGACTAAAAATAAAATGACCATATTTATAGGGACTAAAAATAAAATTAAGCTGACAGAAAAATCACATGTGGCAGGATGATGTGGCACTTTGATAGCCACATAAGCTTAAAGTTAATGATAGGGACCAAAATGACAAACGGAAAATTTATAGGGATGAAAAACCAAAAAAAAAAATTACAGGGACTAAAAACAAAATGACATATATTTATATGGACTAAAAACATATTTAAGCCCAATATTTTTTATAAAATTAAGAATATTAATTTCATTCCTTAATCTTTATGCCAAAAACAAACCATTATTTTGAATCAGATGGAGTATACACTTTTCAGTGAAAAAGTATTTTACGAAAATTTTACAATGTATTGTAACTTCATTTAATGATTAGATCTCACGTGGTATTAATACTCTATTCGGTTCAAAATAATTGTCTGTTTAGGTTTTGACACAATTATTAATTGATGCAATTTATATTGTTAATTTTATAAAAAGAAAATTATTTAATTTCCTATTATACCTTTTATTTCTCATTCATTGATTTCTCTCATTTTAATTTCCCACTAACAATTTATTTATTATATCTCTTAAAAAATAATAACTATCTAAGGGTAAAATTGATAAAAAAAAATTCTACATTGAAAATGTAAATAGATAAATAATTTGAAAAAAAAAAGAAGTTTACGAAATAGATTATTATTAATTTGAAGTGAATGGAGTATTAGATATATAATATATTTACATTACTCAGTGTTAATTTTTTTTGGATTTAATTGATACACACTGTTAGTGTAAAAAAGTTTAAAATGAACATCCAATGGTGTGCCGCCACATTACTTAATGAATATAACACCTCATGTGTTATTAAATTCAATAAATGATGTGGTAACATATCATTGGATATCTGTGTAAAATTTATGTAAACTCAAAATGTATATTTATTAAAAAAATTCACTAACAGTGTATATCTATTAAATCTATAATATTTATCCATGGTTAGATGGGTGTTGTAGAGTTCTATGTGTAACGCCCCACAAACCAACACGAGTCTTTCCAGTATGTTTTGTCCTCACTTACACACTTTCCGGGAAACTTCCCAGAAGGTCACCCATCTCAGAATGGCTCCAAGCCAAGCAAGCTTAACTATGGAGTTCTTATGTTATGGGCTTCCGAAAAGAAGATGCATCTTGTTGGTATAGTTCTCCCCAACAATTTCCTTTAAGCTATTTTCAATTGTGCAGTCCCACTTTCCGGGAAACTTCCCAGAAGGTCACCCATCTCAGAATGGCTCCAAGCCAAGCACGCTTAACTATGGAGTTCTTATGTTATGGGCTTCCGAAAAGAAGATGCATCTTGTTGGTATAGTTCTCCCCAACAATTTCCTTTAAGCTATTTTCAATTGTGCAGTCCCATACCTGCACAGTCTCTAGATCCCTCTCGTTCGGGTGTGGACTCGGTTCATCCATGTGTCCCTTTTTGCTTAGAAGCCTGCCAGGAGCCGCTCCTTGTCCGTGCCTCTTTGCACCGACGATCACTCCCCGCCCTCATCAGCCTCCGGCTCTCACATGCCCACCAGCTTCCGCCTGGTTCATCCTCGAACCACACCGTAGTGGGAGAGGCTCGGCTCTGATACCATTTGTAACGCCCCCGAGCCGCTTGCAGGAGTGATGAGGGTCCCCACAAACCAACACGAGTCTTTCCAGTATGCTTTGTCCTCACTTACACACTTTCCGGGAAACTTCCCAGAAGGTCACCCATCCCAGAATTGCTCCAAGCCAAGCACGCTTAACTATGGAGTTCTTATGTTATGGGCTTCCGAAAAGAAGATGCATCTTGTTGGTATAGTTCTTCCCAACAATTTCCTTTAAGCTATTTTCAACTGTGCAGTCTCATATCTGCATAGTCTCTAGATCCCTCTCATTCGGGTGTGAGCTCGGTTCATCCATGTGTCCCTTCTTGCTTAGAAGCCTGCCAGGAGCCGCTCCTTGTCCGTGCCTCTTTGCACCAGCGATCACTCCCCGCCCTCATCAGCCTCCGGCTCTCACACTATGCATCGTGAAATGTGACTTGATATGAGTGCAAACTTTTTTTTTTTAGTTTTGTAACTATTAATTCAGGGAAGAGGTATTGGGATTTCATCCCTTTTTAAGTTTTTTTGTTATTATTTCCGTTTTTTATGTTTGATTTTCACATTAGTTAATATTGTTATGTTTATGAAGTTGTTAATTTCTTGGCTTTCGTTAAAAGAAAAAAATATTATTATATTCTAATAAAATTTAATTTTATTCTAATCAAACTTGCCACTTATGTTACATAATTCTAAAAAAGATAATTGAAAATAGCAAGATTATGTGTAAAATGAGAGAGAAATTAGTGAATAAGACACAAAGGGTATTTTTTTGGTAAAGTAACGCTTACAAAGAAAAGGAAAGAAAAAAAACAACTAAATCCTAGGAAAGCTAATGCCCTGAGCATCAGCCAGCAACATAGGGGACATGTCCTGAGGGGGGATTAACTAACTCATAGAGAGGAATATCAGATAGAGCTCCCTTCCTTGCCAAGTTATCTGCACATTGATTTCCTTCCCGGTGGAGATGATGGAAAGAGATCACCCAATCCTTGTGAACATATTGTTTGATTTCTGCAATTAATGAGCCATAACGATGTAGACAAGGCACATGAGCTTCAATAAGAGATAGAGTCATGTTAGAATCTGAGAAACATTTAATCTTCCTGTAGCCTTTTGTCCAGGCTATATGTAAACCATGCCAAATAGCCAAAAGTTCTGCTTGTAGGATTTCTGAAAATCCAACATAGCCATAGAAACCATGTAGCCAAATACCCATATTATTCCTGAAGACATCACCAAAGTCAGCCATTCCCGGATTGCCAAGAGAGCTACCATCCACATTCAGAGCTACCTCATCCTCTAATGGAGCTTGCCAGCTGATCATTCTTGTTGGACGCTGTTGGCGCTGAATTTCAGGCTCCAACACAGTGTTAATAACAACTGTCTGGGCCGAGATAACATATGCTAAGTTAGGGCATCTAGAATTGTTCCCCTGAAAGCAACTTTTGTTTCTATTCTTCCAAATTTCCCAAATAGCAACAGGGAAAATAATACCAAAGTCATTCACGCATTGCCGAATCCAGGTGGTCACGTCAGATTGCTGCTCAAATAGGATGTCTAGAAAATCAAGCAATATTTTTTTATAAAATTAAGAATATTAATTTCATTCCTTAATCTTTATGCCAGAAACAAACCATTATTTTGAATCGGATGGAGTATACACTTTTTAGTGAAAAAGTATTGTTATGAAAATTTTACAATGTATTGTAACTTCATTCCATGATTAGATCTCATGTGGTATTAATACTCTATTCAGTTTAAAATAATTGTCTGTTCAGGTTTTGACACAAGGATTAAGTAATTATCTGTTCAAGTATTAATACTCTATTCTTCACCATCTTACGGTTTACCTTGTCAAGATAGGTATAACGTCATTTATCTCATTATATTTTCTATTACCACTACACTCAATGGTCACCTATATTTTCTAAGCAATTTATAACTAGGAAAATATAACTTAGTATTCGTGGATACGATTCACGGGCTTCACACTAGTTTGTTCACCATCCGAGATTGCTATTGAATCCTCCGCTTTCTGAGACTCTCTTTAAATAATGTTGACTATCTCTTTTTAATTAATTAACATTGTATGAATTCTAGCAAGAAATAAAACAAACACAAATAATCATTGTTTTTTTTTTTTGGTAAACCTAATCATTGTTTTGACGTGCCAAATGAGAAAGCCCAATATGTGGATTGCCGAATCCAATTTTGGATAGATCATGTTGTTATTGCAGAATCCAAACTGGAAGATAACAGAGTCAA
Source organism: Sesbania bispinosa (assembly GCA_026901365.1). Lineage (NCBI taxonomy): Eukaryota > Viridiplantae > Streptophyta > Magnoliopsida > Fabales > Fabaceae > Sesbania > Sesbania bispinosa. The sequence goes on along the minus strand of QLOH01000131.1, from coordinate 1,303,796 downwards.
TTGTTCAATCACAAAGTCGCTAACAGGTCTAATTAAACAATTTAGTAGACATAAGAAATAAGAAGAGAATAGTTCACACTTCACATTTCAACTTGGTAAAAAGGGTATTATTATAAAATAAATTTAATTAACGAAACCTACTATATGAGTATGATTTTAATGAGAAACGACCATAGAACACGTCAGTATTCTTTTCTATTATGATTTGAGTCATTTCACTTCATTCCATCACAACTTAAACATAGCCAAATTGTGGAGATCAATGAATATAATATTTACTTAATCGTAACCTAATTTGTCAATACAATTATTAAAATCTAAGGAATGCTGATCGTGTATTTGATTCTCTCCTTCATAATTACTACCAGTTAAATATCCACCCAATAGGCACTAGTAAATGATCACAAGCATGACACAATTTATTTACCGCCAAATTCTATTAGAAGGCAAGGCGCATTGAATTTAGCTCTTCTTCCGAAGAAAATGGTTGGACAGATCCATATTGAGATGAGTAAGGTTAATTACAACATTATAACAAGGTGAGAGAAAGAAATAAAGAGATTAAAGCGAGAGAATTGTGTAAGATGCGAAGAAAATAGATGGAGAAAAAAGTGTTATATAAATTATTGTATAATGTATGAATTTCCTATCTTTATTGAGATCAAATTAAAGAACAAAATTTAGTCTTCTGCGATTGTTTGTTTCAGAAAACGATTATTTTTAAAAAATCCAGTTACAAAATGATTTTAATAATATTGTTTACAAAAAAAGCTAAAAAAAATAAAAGTTAGACCAGGAATTGAAAGTTTTCCCAGGTCAATTAAGGAAAACAAATCTAACCGCATAATTACTAAGATATGGATACGATACAAGATTGTCATTACGAGTTTTGGTTTATACAAACGAATCAATAAGAAGTAGTAATTAACACAAAAGGGAAGCTCATCCATTTTTGCAGCACATCGAGGGGATGGCACGGAAGAACCCTAATCACACAAAATACAAGCTTGAAGCCCATTTCGTTACTGAAACACGCACGCACACCATGCTGCTAAACCCAAACCTAGCACAACTAAGAATGCTTTAATTTAATAAAGCCAGTACTACTAGAGCATATGAACTTACCTAAATTGTGATTTTTATTTTCGATCCAACCGACAATAGAATTAACAAAATGTAGTGATCAATCTCATCTTCTGCAGCGCGTGATGGCAGAACAACCCCTGGAGTAAGGATGAACAGGGCCTCTGGCCTTGAAGCAGTTATGGGTATAGTAAGATCTTCCAGAACGAGGTGGGCATGGGATCCTGTTGGCGGAGAGAGCGCCATAGGAAATGTAGTACTTCATTCTCCTCCAGAAGAGAGATCTCCTACTAAAACCATTTTCTATGTCTTCTTCGCCGTCTTCATCATCGATCTCATTGTATAGCGACATTGTGTTTGGCCACTCCAGAGCATCTGACATCAGCTTCAAGCTCGTCTCATCGATCTGCGCACTCACACGCGCGTTGTAGCTCACAGCGATGCATAGTAAGAGGGCGAGGGTGAGCTTCAGAAGAGCAAAGGAAGCCATGAGAGGAAGAGAGTGAATAGAATAGAAGAGAAGAGACAATGTATTGTGTTTTATTTTGTTTGATCTTTGATTTGATGAGTGTGAGGGCAGTGTTTGGGGTTACTGTTCACAGAGAGGACAGACAGGGGAACAGAGAGTCACATGGTGTTAGCGCCAAAGCTGGGACCTTGCTACTGGTATACAGCTGTCCCTCATCAATGCGTCCAATCAAAGCGTGCCTTTCCTCTATTATCGTGTCCTGCGCCCCCACCTGTTCCCGCCCCTCCTCATTCTCTGCGCTGAGCACCATGCTTTGACCTGTTCTCTCCGACGTCGTTTTGATCTAACGACATTTTAAAGCAAGTGTCTTGGATGAATCGCACGGCAGTGAGAGGGGTGGCACATGGATGAGTTTGTGATGGGAAAGCATTGTATAATCTCTGGCGTCTTACCCTACGCAACGGTCCTGAATAAAGACGCCGCGAATGAGACGAACGGTGTTTTTAAATGCCTCTAACTATTTCTCTCTCTCCCTTCGTCACATCACATGTGGATTGCAACCGGTTGTTTACTGTTGACAATTACTACTTGATACATAACCAATTAACCATACACAGTCAGAATTCGTAAGCTACAATAACCTAACCCCAACAAAATGTTATGATAATAAGATAAGATATTTTGCTAACTTTAATTAACTTACAAATGACAAATAAATTTTAGGATAAATTACATTCCTGTGAAAAAAATAACTTACACGGAATCTTCCTTTTCATTTTGAGATCTACACTCCCATCTCTTGTTAGCAATGTCGGCATAAAGGTAACACTGCTCAAATCCTTGCTTTAGGTCCTCAGTTGTTAGTAACATCATTTATATAAAAAAAAAAATTATGATTAAGTCTGGTTCATTGGTTTACAAATTGATTTTCCTCCTCAATAATTGTAAATTTTAATTTTTAAAGCCTATTTCTTTCACTTCATGTACTTAAAAATGCCCCAAAATAAAAGTTTGCTTAAATTCTTAGTACATATTGGGCCATATTGGGCCGACCCTGCTTGTTAGAGCATAAACTCGGAAGAGAGAGTGAGGCGAGAAAGAGTTAGTAGAAAAAGTAAACAACCATCATGTTTGGTGGAGAGAGAGTTTGAGTAGATAGCAAAGGTGGGGTCCACAAAAAAATAAATCCCCTTGTGAAGCTGAGAAATTGGGGTGAGAAGGGGGTTGATTTATCAAAAGTCGATTTTACCCCTCTCAAAATTGACTACAAATCGATTAAAATCGACCAAAAATGTGGTAAATCGATTATGGTTTGTGAACTCATTGTGAAAAAATTGATTATAATTAAAATGTGGTAAATCGATTTGTACACCTAAATCCCACTGCTATTTATAATTTAATCGATTAAAATATACATTGAAATCGATTATTATTGACAAAATGAATTATTAATGTTTTTTATTTTAAGGGTAATTTAGTCTTTTTAACTTTTTACACATATCTCCCTCATTTCTCCACAACCAAACAACTAGCATAATTAATTTCTCTGTTATCTCTACTATTTCTCTAATACCAAACAACCTCTATTTCTCCAATTTTTCTCTCTTCACTATCTCTATCTTCACTATTTCTCTCCTTTCTATTTCTTAATATAAACCCAACAGAGGGTTAAAGAGATTAATAAAACAAATATTTATAAATATTTTTTCTTGATTTATAATTTTCAATATTATTAATACATAATTTTAAATGTTTATGATTAATTATAAGACATTGGAAGGTAGAAGAAAATATTAAATAAAATTTTAAATTTGATAAAGGAACATTTAAAATTATTTTTTATCTTTTAAATCTTAAAATTAATAATAAATTATTCAATATTCATAAGGTACCTTAATTTAGTCTAGGAAGTAGGAAAGTTTAATGCTTAATGTATGTTTTATTTATTGCTTAGAAGTGATTAAACTTAATTTTAAATCTCTCAATGCAATTTTTTATAATATTAAAAATATTAGTTTATCGTATTATAACGCTAACTCAAACATACCTTTAGGTTCAACCATGCACTTTAAGGGATAAACGAGTAAATTGTAATGGTTGTTCATATGATTCAATTGAACCAAACTGGATTAAGTGTCTTTTTGGTTTTCAATTGGAAAGACTAAAATTAATTATGTGAAATTAATTTTAATTATTTTCGTCTAACGTATTTTTTAAATCATACATAATTTATTCTTTAATATTAATTTTATAAATTTATCAAAATCAGCTCTACACAACTATAAACTAAATGGACACTAAATGGACAAGAACCGAATCACTTTACCAGTTCAATAAGGAAAACCTTTTCCTTTTAAGGCAGCTCTTTTTTTTTCCCCCAAATTTTAAGGCAGCTCTCGAACCAAACGGTTTCCTTATCCAGTTCAGTGAACTTTTTTTTTTGGAAAAGAGTGAACTGTTTAGACTTAGCATGTTACTAGTTTCTTTTGGACCCATTCACACAATCAGTCTACTTGTTTCAGACTATGGGCCTCTTATCCTTAGACCACAAAAACATAAAACTACAAACACATCTCATTCTTATAGCCCAATATTCCATCACATAATAGTATATCACGGCCTTCCAAGTAACCCACTCCTTCTTCTTCCCTAATAACCACCACTTTGACCAAAAACAACAATAACGGACCAAAACAAAAAGACCAAAATAATAATAATAATAATAACTACCACTCCCTCTTAGGATCAAATTCTAGTCGGATTTTAGGATGGACTCCTACAATTTGAGTTTACGGTAGGGGTGTTCGCGGTTTAATTTGGATCGATTATGAGGCAAAAAAATCATTCGATCCGATCATTACGGTTTTACAATTTTATCATCCGATCATTTTTTATATCTTTTCAAAGCCGATCCAATTTAAATTGGATTGGATTGGATCGATTTTTTATTTTTAAAATGACAATAAATATTTGATAAAATAATAAAATAATAATAAATATTTTCTTATTGGAACTTACATTTATTAAAATTAATATAAAATTATATAAAAAGAATGACATGAGACATGAAAACTAATTAAGTTAGTTTATATTGATATATTTATAGAAATATTAATATGATATTAGATAATAAAATAAAAAAAATATATTAGTATAAGTATTTTTATAGATATATATATATATATGTATATAAGTATACAATATGATTATTTTATAAGTAATAATATATGTATACATAAGTTCGGTTTGGATTGATTGGTTTTCAACATAGGATCCGAAAAACCAATCAAATCCAATAAAAAATTATGGTTTTTGTGGTTTGCAGTTTTTTGGGATTTTGGTTAGATTTGATTTTTGATTTTTCGGTTCGTTTTTGCGGTTTGCATTTGATGGATAATTAAATATGAACACCCCTAGTTTACAGTAGACCTTTACTATAGGTAGTATAAATTTAGTATTTCCTTCAGTCCTGTTTACTAAGACAATGTTGAAACTTTTTCATGGTTCTATTTATAAGATAAAGTGCACGGATCTATAAGCATTTATTGTTTTATCTCATATTTGCCCTTTTTACCATTAAGGTTTTGAAGCTGACACACCTACCACGGTAGTGGAATTTAATTTTAAATATGGGTAAACTTGTAATCTTGTAGTAATTCCCTAGAAAATCGATGCATTAATTACTTATGTGTGTTTTTGTCTGAATTTTCTTATAAATAGAATCTGAGGGAGCATTAAAAAATTAATAAAATATTTTATTAATTTAAATTTACTTTTTATAGTAATAAAGTGTGAGGGTCTACGGTAGATCCAAACATTAAAGGGTCTATTTTTAAACTACCTCACATTCTAACTTTCAGTTAATTAGCAACAAAAATGGGAGGAGAGTGGAATTATTCTTAATTTCTTACACACTGCTTTTTGTTGTGTTATACTTATTTCGTTGAAAAAAATAACAATGCAGTAATCAATATTTTAATAATTTAGTAATTATACACTGTTTAAGTGAAAAAAATTACACTGATGGCCAATGATTTATTGTCACTCATTTAATTAATAGAAAATACTAACGAATGTCCTGAGGGCACTGGTTAAGGAATCAAATTAAAAAAGTTTTATGAGATTGTGTAGCAATATTAATGTTTCAAATGCAATACAGCACATCAACAAGGTTGGTTCAAGTGGTACATGCTTGATTCCCCTTAAGCAAGGGTCTCGGGTTCGAGTCTTGTGGATAAAAAAAATCCCCGCTGAGAGAGCTAGCTCCACCATGATGTGGATGTTCCCGGCTCGAACAGGATTGCCTCCGTGTCCTGTGGTTAAAATACAATAAAAACTTTATATACATAAATTCCTTAACTAGCTAGTGCTGTTTAGGAACATTTGTTAATATGATCCTTAATTAATATGACACACCTCGTGTAGGCAACACGTCAATAAATGTCAGTGCAAAAAATTTAACTGACAATACACAGGAATATTAAACTATATTTTTAATAGGAAAATAGCTTGGGGTTTGAATAAAATTATTTCATTCAATAATTAGGCTTGAATTAAGTTTGAGTTGTGATCACATAGGCTTGAGGGGTGTATTTTATTAAAAAATAGTTTTAAACTTTAATTAAAAAATATTTTTATATATTAATTTGTAACACTGTATGCATTTTTGTATTTTGTTAATAATTATAATTTTATATTTTTCTCATTAAATAGTTACCGCATTTTTCTATAAGATAATAAGTTCATATAAATTCATGGAACAAAATTTTCCGTCTATCATTCTCCATTATACATTTTTTTTTTCTCGGGGGCAAAAACAAACAACTCACTTCTTATCCAAGATGATGCCAAGCTATGCTTCATTGACGTTCCCTATTATTATAAGTTGGAGTAGGATTTTGATCTTGTAAGAACAGCATTGTTTTTGTTTTATCGGCGAAACTCAGGTAAAAGTATATTTGATAAGAATTTTATTGTTATTATTATATTTACGTGACATTTTTATCATCTCATTCTAATATACGTTTTTAAATTTATTTTCCTAAATTGAAAAATGTATTTACTAAAGTATAATGTAAATAAGAAATGATTTGATTGTAATATAAAAATGTTAAAAAATGACATGCAAATATGATAAAGTTATATATAAATAAAGGAAACAGCGTAAGGGACCACTTTTTTTCTGTAATATAATTAAAGAGCTTATCCTCTTATCTGCTCTGCTTGTTACATGATTTCAATCTCAACTTTGTGCGCTTCTCTCCTCTCTGCTTTATGGAGTATAAATTTCTGGTTAGGTTCTCGCCCGTTTCAAACAAAGCAATATCTCTCACGCTCAAATGGGTATGCTAAGATTATAGTTAAATATTTATTTATAAAGTTTCATTAAAGATGCATTCGAATCTTATAAAAGCGAGAGGTGCTCTAGATTTAGCAACAGTCGTTCATGTACACAGCAAAATTGTCCCTTCTATATTGGGTATAAGATTTATAAAAACAATAAGGCTTAATATGCCCTGAAAAAGTCTTTATAATTTAAAATTAATGGTTTTGATAGTTCAGAAATTTAAAATACATTAATTAGTCACTTATGGATAATTTTACTATAGATTAATTATGAATTTCTATTGATAAAGACTAGAAGAAAATATTTTCACTTTTTTAGAGATTAATTCATCGATTTTAAATTATAATATTAAAATTAAACCTTAACCATATTTTAGAGATTAAATAATATTTAATAAAAAATAAAACAAATGCAAGTTAGTATGAATGAGTGTGATCTATAGGGAGAAATATGATGTGTTTCAGACTGTAATTTATTGAATTGCACACGTTCATGAAAACTGAAAAGCTGCTGAGAAAATGTAAAGTTGATTACCATTACTGAGCATTTGGAAAAGGACAGCTAAAATAGTTTACCAGAAAAAGATGAAACACCATGCAATAAGCAGAGTAAGTATGGGGGTAGGAGGGTACACACCCAGTTCCGGTTCACTGCTATTTCCCAATCCACCTCGAAATGCGTTCCCAGAGAGCAATGTGCAGTGATTGGGTGGGATATTAACTCAACTCATCTAGGAACAATTTTACTGATCTTTCACATAATTCAACTTTCCCTTTCTATCTTTTTGGACATATAAGCAGTAGTAGTTGGGACCACTCCACACTCTTATCTCTGCCTTTGATAGCTGCACCTTTCGCCGGTGACGGATTAAGCTTGTAATGAATTCCTCTCCCTCCCAGTGTTGTGTTGTTCTGACAAATGTCATGTGACTGTGGGGCTACTTTGGGAGCTTTTTATCTTACAAAGTGGTAAAACAAAACATTATTCAAGGCAAAGAGCTTTCAGTAACTAAAAAGGATCGCATATAAACTTTGAAAGATAGAAGGTGCTGGTTCATGCACCAGCATTCAACCAATATATATTATCTTTTCCTTTCCCAATCCTGCCGCTATATACTCATGTGGTCCCTTCTCAATGTCAACCATTGATCTTAAATGCTTCCACCTTTGACCTTCCAATCCATGGTGGATAAGAAATTAAACCTTTCCTCTCAGTAACCCCACACATCATGGGCGGTCTCTATCGGCGATAATTAATTAATTAATACAATTGCAATGCAACGTAAATTAATGACCTTCATATATAGATTTAGATTAAATTAAATATTGCTATTTGCTAGCAGTTGTTATAAAAAGGCCTTCCATTACCCTGCTACATTGTTATTGTTGGTCGGTTACATCAGATAATATCCCCTGCACTCTCTAGCTATCTCCTTATCCCTCTGCTGCAAACCCTATTTTCAAAGCTCTCACTTTTCTCATCTCCTTCTCCCTTCCATTCCTCCCTGTCTATCGAAATCCATGTATGAGGACATACTCAAAACTTCACCCAGTGATGACAGCAGCATGGACATGATGGCAATGATGCAAATGGAAAAGTTCCTGAATTATGTGATCCCTTTTATAACACTACTCTCAATTACACAGACAACGAATTCTCAGGTGGAAGCTCCACCACCACCACTCTCCCTGTTTTCTCCAACGTTAACCAAAATGTAACTCCACCACCTTCCTCTGCTAATTTCGTTAACAATCCTCTCCAACAACCCATGACACTTCCCGCTTCAATTTCCTACCCTGTATCCTCAGAGAAAAAGAGTTCTATTGCTGCGATGAGAGAGATGATTTTCCGAGTAGCAGTGATGCAGCCTATTCATATGACCCGGAATCTGTTAAGCCACCAAAGAGACGGAATGTGAAAATTTCAAAGGATCCTCAGAGTGTGGCAGCGAGGCACAGGAGGGAAAGAATAAGCGAGAGAATAAGGATCCTGCAGAGATTAGTCCCTGTGGGACGAAAATGACACAGCTTCTATGTTAGATGAAGCCATACACTATGTGAAGTTCTTAAAGAAACAAGTGCAGACGCTGGAACAGGCAGGGCAACTAGATCGGTACCCTTAAATGTTGTTGGCTTCCCAGGTGTAAATTATTCTGCTTTAGTAAGGGGTTGCCAACCTAGTCAAATGCTGGCTTCTAATTCTAAACAAATCTTCAGTTGATCAATAAGAAGACAGAAAAATGGAATTATTAATTGCTTGATGATGATTAACTCTGTAGTATTAGTCATTGAATATGAATTGATGCATGGTTAATTTGGTGGTCAGGGAATTGTAATTTATTTTTCTTTTCCAACCTTAAACGTGAAAAATGTTTAATAAACTACTGGATCTCCATGTTTGATTATTTTTTTTTTAAAATTTTATGTATAATTAATCTGTAGTCTGCACTACATCTACACGTACGCCCTTTCACTTCTATCTAATCAGAAAGAATGTCAGAAGAAAATGTTTGAATAATATGGAACAAGCAAATCTTTTGAATGATCTAGAGTAAGTGTAGACTCTCATGATCATTGTTTTATTAGAAAACAAATCTTTGACCGATCTATATAGACGCACTGTTGTTTTTGTCTTCTGAATGTGTAACTTAGATGGGCCAGTTTTCAGTTGTGTATCTCATTGAGGTCACATGCAAGTGCATATCAGCGCTTGATTTCGATCAACCTTGCTGATCAATACTTATACCGGCGCAGCATGCATGCATATATTGTCAGCATGCTCTGAATTACTTTTCTTTCTTTACACTTCAGTTTCAAACTATGTACTCAAAGACCAGTGGTCACCACCGAACAATCCGCTATTAATTAACTATTCTAGCTTAACAGTGTTCTTGAGTCCGGGTCTTGTATATGCACCTGAGTTAAATAGGTATTACCCGACTTCAATAGTATATATTGTGACTGTGCTGTGATCTTAAAAAAAGTACTCAAAGACAAAATCATATTTTGATTATTCCATGCAGCATTTACTGAAATTTCTGATGCTGTATTTTGGTGGACTTGTGGATATACGTACAGTGTAAGCATATATAGTGTATAGATTTTAGATATAACTAATTTATCAACATAAAAACAAACAACACTTTTTTTCACATCCCACATTTTATTCTTTTTTTTTATTCTTTCTTTGTTGTACATGTATGTACAATTTACATTATTCTAGTTTTTAATATGTAAATATCGTTAATTACTCATTTGTTTTGTTGTATCTTACAAAAAAAAATTCCCATTCCATCGTCATCATAGTAGTCTCTGTTAAATAGACGTGAATAAAAGTTTGGAAGTTTAATGTTGATACACGCATTATATGAGTGGTAACATGAACTCACTTTGAATACATTCATCTCGCTCTAAATCTATCTTTCACTTTTAATTAGTACATTATGTATGAAAAGAATATTAGTTCCCCAAATATTTCGGTATAATATGCTCCACTTAGATTTGCTTGCTTAATATAGACGGATTAATTAATTAACTTGTATGCACTATGTAGCAGGAAAGTCAATGGTGCGAAGTTTAAACATTAATTAGCGTGGATGGTCAAAATTGACGAATGATATTTGAGTTTTGAATTTTAATAGTAAGCCATATTGGTTTAAATAGGAGTATATATTACAAATCTTGTTTCACGTTGATCTCTCTTGAAGTCACCCACGTAGGTGCTGGTCTTTAATTTAGAAGAAAAGAAAGGGGCTGGTGAGGGGTAGCAGAAGTAGGTTGCCTCCCGCGGCAAGGTCTAATAATGTGGCTGTTCATGTCTCAAGGATCATGCCTCAGAAATGTCGCGTTTTTTCTCACCCTCCCTATGTGATCAAAATCTAATTTCAAAGAAATTAATGGAGAAGTCTAGCGAATTCGGCCCATGTGAAACAGTCCACTAGGATCCCAATACCCCAATGAGATTTATTTTTTAATTATTATTTAATTTATTTATTAGTTTATACTAAAAAGTAAAGAACCAAGGGGCAAAGAATGAATGCATTATCTCTGCACCGTGCCACCACCTATATGGTTGGTACATTGTATCCTCCTCCTCTGACACATTCCTCTATCTTCCCATTTCATTCTGCATTTTTTTTACACTATGCACATTTTATTTGAAGAATAATATAAAAAATTATTTTCTATATAAAAGATACCCTGTAAATTTTTTTAATAATAAACATATAAACCGGCTAAGATGTAAGAATCTATCTCTACCCCCAATTCATCTAATTTTCCTAGATGGAATGGATAAGGCTCCATGCACACCGACATTCCTAAAGGGTAAGGTAAAATTTGTCAATCCTATATTCTCTCTAAATTTGAATATAAATAATAAAAAATTTATATATATGGTTCAAAATATAAATTTTAACTAATTTCATTCTATTTAATAAAATCATCAAAAAATATTTTTATTTTAATTTTTTTATCCTATTTAGTGAACCATATATTAAAAATATATATTTATTTAAAATAATTTTTGGTGAAATTGAAGTTTTTTCATAAAAATAATTTAAAGAATGTAATTTATTTCTTATAACATTATAAAAATTAAATAAAAATAATTAACATTCTTAATTATTGTGAATTAATTATTTTTTTTATATTTAGACACACAATACTAATGCATTTATCGGTCAAAGAAGAGAAAAGCGGAAAAATTAAGAAATCATTTGAACCTAGTTACCGTGAAAATGCAAGAAAAATGTAGGCCTTTGCATTTATTTCCTCGACTTCAAATTTTTTCACGATCAAATCTAATACACACTCCCTTGCACTCACACTATCTTTTCTCTTTCTATTTTTAAATGAAATACACTCCTCGCATTCAAAATTTATGTGTGAATTTGTCTTTTTTTTTTCTTATTTCCTTCTCTATCGAGTTATTATATTATAAAATCTGAATGAGCAATGGTCATATCTATCTTGTTTTATAACCGTAACGTGTCTTTAAAATGATCAATATATGTTATATTTTGACTTTACGCATGATACATTTCATTAGTTGTAATTTACGGGAAATATATCTATTATTATATAATTTATATTTTTAATATATATATTAAAGTATAAAGTATAAGTTAGATTTAAAATGAGTAATTTAAATTTAATATGTAAATAGTATAGTTGGTTTGAATTACGTATATAATTTGACTTCAACATGGAAATATAAAAGCGATAATTAAATTGTATAAGGAATTTAATTTAGTAATTGTCATGTACCCTTATATAATTTAAAATTTGAGATATTAAATAATTATTATACTTAAAATTTTAAATTAGATCATTTATTATTATAGTTATTAATTAGTGATTATATAAGATTAAATTAATGATAATGATAAAAATTAAAATTTGAATAAAAAATCTAGAAATTGAAAAATTAGGTGAATTATTAGAATCATAAATATTTAAAATTTTTTTGTGAATATCAATATTTAGATTTTAAAATATTTTGTTTTCAAGAAATTGAGAAAGATTAGAGGTCATGTTCAAGAATCTTCATAAGAGATGTGTGTGATCACAGATACTCTCAAAGGAAAATAATGAGAATATACAAAGAGTCACATGTGGCATTTTAGTTGAAAGAATATAGGAAATGAACACATCACTTTTAGAGTAAAATCTCAAAATATATAGGAATTGACAAATGGAATTATTTTCTATTACATGATTATAAGAGTAAATTACATTCTCTTTCATTTAGAGAATCTTAAATTACACCTCATCTTATTCTAAAACTTATACTTCTCTTCCTTGAGAGATTAATGTATATGCACTGTTAGTCATTTTTAACATAAACAAACCATTTTAATGATGGTGAATGACTTGCAAATAAGTAGTGAAATTTTTTCTCTCTCCACAACTTTCACCGTCACTGTATTATTTTTGAATAATTTATTATTGATTTTACAACATTAAAACATAAGATGATAATTTGAATATCCATTTTTATTGGCTATGAAACTTCACACAAGCTATTAATTTATCTCATATGCTGATGTCTCATGGTTAATATATAATTGAGGTTCAAAAGCATATGTTAATGGTATTGAGAATCAGAGTAAGGGAAAAAAATTCATATATAAGATTTTTGTTTCCATTAAAATGAAACATATGTATCTTTTAATTAGTAACGAGCTATAGATTTTAAAATAAAAAGGAGGAAAATAATGATAAAAATGGGTTACGCCACTCATTGGGGCTTGGGGGCTTGACGCCCAATGGCCTGGTTTATTTTTGCCTTAACTTAATTTGGGCTATTTATTAAAAAGGTTGGGCTTGAGATTTTGAAAAGGGTCTTTTTAATTAAACAAGTTAGCTAGATTTAGGTGTTTTGAAAAGCTTATTAAATTTAGCAGACCAACTTATTTATAAATAATATTAATTTAAATAAAAACATATAATACATAATAAATAATATAATAATATATAATAATTTAAATATTTTTGATTCGCCTCTTCAAAGGCAATCCTATTGACCTACTTAAGGACTCATATCAATGATTTACTTATATAATTTAATAGCAGATTTTTTAGTCTTTAAACTTATATTGACCTGTATAAAGATATGTTCATTAGCCTTTTTAAAAGGTAAAACGGTCATGCTTAAAAAAAGCATATGACAAGTAACGAGTTAGGTTTAAGTCATGATATTATAATGTACGTCAGACTTAGACCTTATGGAGTTGAACTTGGCTTGGTTTATTTCTATCCATAAAGAGGAGTGTAATTTAAGGTTATGTTGAGGGGTATGAGTGGTTATTTATTTTATTTAATAACATATCATCTCACAAGTCAAATTGTAACTTATATCAACAAAATTCAGTTCGAAATTAGATCATTGAAAAAAAACTTTTATGCTTTAATCATATAAATGTTTTGACTTGTGTTAGTAAAATTATAACCTAAAAATTAAACATTTACTAAAAGTACACACTTTAATTCAAATATATTTTTCATTGGTATGTATGATATAATAATTTTATAAAGGCTTAAATATGTTTTTGATCCCTATAAAATTAGAGAATTTTGTGTTTGGTCCCTACTAAAATTTTTACCTAAGTTTGGTCCCTCATTAATTTTCCGTTACCAATTTTAGTCATTCCCGTTAAGCACCTGTTGTTAAGTGATAATGTGACACTTTACCCATCCTACTCCTTGCTATGATTGTACCTGCTCGGATTGTTCTGATAGCTCGGATTGTACCTGTGGAAGGGTAGGCCTGCTTTGTTTGTACCTACTCGGATTACTCCTTTATTCACGTATACTAAAGAGTTCTAGCAAACTGAACAATCCGAGCAAACAGAGCAATCCAAGCAGATGTAGCACTCTGAGCAACTAGTACAAACTTAGGTGAAGTGTCACGTCATCACTTAACAACATGTACTTAACAAAAGGACTAAAATTGGTTACGGAAAATTAACAATGAACCAAACTTAGGTAAAAAATTTAGTAAAGACTAAACACAAAATTCACTAATTTTATAGGATAAAAATATTTAAACATTTTATAAATATGTAAGATGATTATATTTCTTCACACTCAATCTTTTCACACTTCACTCTACATCTCATTTTCTTTTTAGAATATTGTTATATGGATCAATACGATTTATGTGAATGTATCATGAAAACACGTGTTCAATTTTTAATACAAATCACCATTAAAAATATAAATTAAAACTAATGTATTTTACGTAAATAATATGATTGGCTTTGTATTGGCTTTCGTGAAATTTTTTTCGAGTACTTCAACATTTCCTCTATTTTTATTATTCTTCATTTTCTATCATATCAATTATTATATTTTTCTCTTTTCTCTTCTCATTTCATTTTTTCTTTCTTCTATCTTTCTCTTTTCCGCACATATCACATACCCCAATTTCAGGGGTGTCAATTTATTAGCCTATGTAAGAAAGTAATAAAGCTCCGTTTTTTACGAGTATTGTGGCCTCCATTTTTTTCCTATTGGATTCAAAGCAGTGACAAATTGACAATAGGCAAATACCCATTCAATTTGTAATAAGATAGGACCCAAGTTTTGACAAAAAAATAAAAAAGATTGGACCCAAGTTGTTTTACAATTAATATTTATTTTCGAGCTCCATGTCTCCATATACCTTGACCCAAAAAAAAAGAGCTCCATATTAATATCGAAATCGAAGTCCCAGTAAAAATTTCACGATGATTGGCATGTTCAAATAGTTATCAACGTGTTCCAAGAATCAGATTAATGCTGCCCATTTTTTTTTTGGTCAAAATTGCTGCCCATTCGTCGCGCAAAAGAAAAAAAAAAGACGTTGCCTAAATCCATTGAAGGAAACAAGTTTTTTTTTTTTTATCATTTCTTGGGCTGAAACATTAGCTAAACTACCTTGAAATTTACTATTCGCATCACCTATTTTTTTGCTAATCACATCACTTTTTTTTGAAAAAAAAATCTTATTTCGAAATACATGTATTGTTACACTGTAGAATTTTCAGAATACAAACTTTAAAGTTGTCAACCTCCGGGATACAACTCAAAAATTATATTCCGGAATATAAAAATTTTAAATTTTTAGGCGATTTTCTTTTTATTTTTCAATTGTTCTTTGATTACAGTCTACAAAAAGAATTTAAAGACGAATATAAATTTAGAATTTTCTACTTTAAAATTTCAATTTCCAAAATATAATTTTTAAAGTTATGTTTTGGAAATTAAATTTCTAATATACAATTCTTGATATACAATTCGGAATTATATGCTTGAAATTTAATTTCCACTTCTAAAAAATTAGAAATGTTTAAGTAATTGTATTTTAAAAAAGGGTGATGTGATTAATAAAAAGAATGGTGTAAATAGCAATCTGGAACTGCTTTTGCCTCATGTGTGAGTCCTTGTCCACTATTTGTCGTATTTTGTGTTTTTTTCCACCCTCTTTCTTTTGTTTTTTACTCATCATTTATAAAATTAGGGAGAGAATTAATAGTATCTACCACAAAAAGTGGAACATAATAAACATTTATCATAAATAAAACAAATTTAATATTAATAAAATTTAAATTTATTTTTTATAATAATAAAATTAAAGCATTTATAATGTACTCAAATTCAAAAGGTTTATCCTATAGTCTCATATGAAATTGAGTTGTTGTTAGGCTTATTTTTTATTTTCACAAATGATTATAAAAGTTTTACGTTATTTTATTACACTTTTCATGAAAATTATATAAAAACAAAAGTAATTTTATTAAAAAAAATCTTCTTTTTAAAAATTTAAAAATAAATAATAGAAAATATTTTATCAAATCAGAAAAATTGTCATTATGATTAAGTTATAATTAGTAAAAGTGTGTTTGAAAATGTTAATAAGCTAGTTAGCTATTAATTTACTTGATTAGATTAGCTAGCTTGACTAAGATAAAAGTGTGCCGTAAGATACATGAAAGTAGCTTATTTTAGGAGCTTGTAGCTTATTAGGAACTTCTATCTTATAAGCTACAAGTTACTTTAGTTAGCTTATTTTTTTTTCTATTTCTATGTACATTTTAATATACTTCCCTATTTGTTTTTAATTCCTTTTTATGTTTTTTATAAGCAAATAATGAAATTATATAGAGTACAAAGGGTACTCCAATCCATATACAAACACCAATAATATAATTTAGCAACAAATCCAAAATAGAAACACCTCAAAACAAAATGATACAACCCAATTCAAGAACAATTCCTTTTTATGTTGTCATTTTACATTTTTAACTAATTTATCAGCTAATTTTATCAAATACTTCTAATTCAACAAGTTAACTTATCTGCTTGAAATTTTAACAATTTATTAGTTAATAATTAGCTTATCCATTAGAAACTAATTTATCACTTAGTTTTAACTTAGTTTTATGAAATACACTCCAAGTGATTTTTTTTATTATTTTAGTGATGAGCTCATATATATTGGAGGTTTCTTACGCTTAGCTCTATTTTTTTTCACATTTTTTTACATATAAATATAATGGGTAAAATATGTTTTTGGTCCCTGTAAAATTAGCGAGTTTTGCTTTTAGTCCTCCCAATTTTTTTTATTAAGACGTCCTCCCAAATTTTTTTTTGCAATTAGTCCCTCCCTTCAAATGTCGTGTGTCAGGCACTGATGTGACACAGTTTCTCTTTCCTGAGTGTCTGTTTGTATATTTCTGGCGGTCTAAAACCACCAGAAAACCTTCTCTTCTCCCTCTCCCTCTCCCTCTCCCCATCCCTATTAATCATTTCTCCCAGTCCCTTTTTTCCCCTCCCTCCACCCATGCAAACAACTTGTTTGGACACCTTGTTCCTACTCCCCTGCAGACCCTCTGGGTTAAGGCACTGCAGCACCTTAGTCCAAGTCTCTCTCTGATAACTCTAATGATGAACTCCGCTGCCATAAAAACAGGTCTTTAACTCTTTATGCATAAAGCACCAAGAGTGGAAATCAAAAGCAACGACTTAAGTTGGAGACAAAAATGAATGGCCTTTAAATTGGGGCCTTTTATTCAGCACTAAGAATCTTTTACGTTGTTTTTATTTTCCTCAATAAAAAACACTTGGAAACAGCATCACATCTATTTAAATATCTCACCGTTGCTCATCGCTCCTCTTATCATCTCGTTCTTGCTTTCTCAGCCCCCATTCGTGCCATGAGATTTTTAATCTTCCATCTCATGAGTATTGAGTGGTTGAAGCCATAGGGTATTATTAATATTTACAAGTGAGTATTAATTTGATAAAATGAATAAACTTTTTTTCATTTATAGACAACCACTAAATTTTCTTCTCCAGACACTAATAGTTATCATAGGAGAGTTATATATATACTTAAACAGAAGATGCCAAACAGAATCCACACTTCTTTTAATTCTTATGATTAAGCTCCATTTTGATGAAAGCACTTAACTCTTTTTTTCTATGATTATTTTCAATGTCAGTGAGCTCCAACATCTCTACCTCTAAATGCTCAATTCATCGGCTGGAGAACATAGATGAGAATGCTCCTGCAGATTTGCCTGCATCATCTATCTTAAGTTGTTCTTCGCCATTGATCATTATTGTTTTCCAGTACACAGAAGTCGTGATGGGCTATAGACCTGAAGCTAATAATCCTATTCTAAAGCTGACATATAACTATGGTGTTACTAATTATGACAAAGGAAATGGTTATCAACAGGTAAATTATGTGTACTGGAAAACAATAATGATCAATGGCAAAGAACAACTTATGATAGACAAGGAAAGCACCGCAGATTTATCACAAAAAACATGCTTTTGACAACAATCCAAAACTAAAATTAGCATATATTTGTACAAACAGGCGTGTTCCACATACATAGTCCAAAGTACATTTAGACAGAGGAGAGCAACGGACTCGGTGACTATAAGTTATAAGAGAGAGACTTGGACTAAGGTGCTGCAGTGCCTTAACCCGGAGGGTCTGCAGGGGAGTGGGAACAAGGTGTCCAAACAAGTTGTTTGCAGGGGTGGAGGGAGGGGAAAAGAGGGAGTGGGAGAAATGATTAACAGGGATGGGGAGAGGGAGAGGGAGAAGAGAGAAGATTTTCTGGCGGTTTTAGACCGCCAGAAATATACAAACGGACAGTTAAGAAAGAGAAATCGTGTCACGTCAGCGTCTGACACACGCCATTTGAAGGAAAACTAATTGTAAAAAAAATTGGGAGGATGCTTTAATGAAATATTTTTTATAAGGATTAAAAGCAGAACTCGCTAATTTTAGAGGAACAAAAACATATTTTACCCAAATATAATTGTGTGTTTGTATCCCGTTGGGTAATAATGCAGCTTTCCGATGTCAATTTTTCAAAAGCAAATCCTTGTTGCTATGGGTTGAATTTGGATCTGCAGCCTAAGAAACGGTACCAAAACAAGCACTAAGTCCATGTAGAAGAAGAGAGAAGCTCAAAACGTGTCAGAATATAAGTGAAAAGAGTGTGAAGAAAATATTGTCTTTTTTTTTTTTCATTCACCAGAATGTTCTTTGAGGATACTTTTTGATGTGAAATTTTTATTTATATAAAAGGAGTACGTATAGTCGTGGTCATGTACGTGTGACATGAGTGCAGTGTGAACATGCATGTTCAATTTGGGGATGGATTTCCACTTCTTTTGGAGAGGAAAAAAAAAAAAAAAAGAAGCATGATATGATTCACCCACAATATAAGCAACACCTACGCGTTCTGACTAACTAAACAAGTAAACAACAAATGGTCACTAACACGATGTTTACGGATGGTGGTAAGTTTTTAATTTTAATTTTTAAAAGATTTTAATTAAATTTTTATAATTAAAATTAAAATTAAAATCAGTTTTTATAGTCATAAAAATAATTTTAAATGTTAAATTTTAAATTAGATAAACTTAATTAAAATTTAAAAAATAAAAAACAACTTAAAACTCACAGTCAACCAAACGACCCTGAATAAAAAAAATAGTACTGGAAGTCTACAACTACCAATTACTAAAATAATACCAACATATGCACGTGAAGATGAATTGGATGATCTCTATCCAACAATATGGCCACGTTGTGTTTATATTGGTAGGTGGTAGTGTAGGGTCAAGCTTATCAACATAAACTTACAAAAAAAATGTTTTTCAATTTTTCGGTAAAAAAAAAAAAAAAAGCTTATCAAGTATCAACATGTATTGTGCGCCCAAAAGGGTTTTTTTTTTTTTTTTTTTATCAACATATATTTGAACTTGTACTGAAAGTTTAGAAGACCTCTCTGTTCTATTTCTATTCATTAGACAAGGGACACTTTTCTTTTATTTGTTTAACTTTTAATGAAACTTTAGTAATCCCAGCAAATATCTATATAATTCAGGGAAAAATATCATATAGGTTTATGTATCTAATAGAAAAACAGATCGCAAAATAAAATCAATTGAATATTAATAACTAGAACTAAATTAAAAAATAAAATGAATAATTAGCTAATTTATTTAAAAACAATAAATTTTCTAAAAATAGATTCATTTTATAATTGAAAAGATATATTTGAATACTCCATTCTTCCCTTATTATAAGATCCTTTCAACCGTTTCACACAGTTTAAAAAAATTTGATTAATATATTGGTCTTTTAAAAGAAATTATAGCATTATAATATACCCTTATTAAAAGTCACTATATTTTAGAGACATTAATTAATTATCACATGGTGGAAGATTCCAAAAGTCACTTTCCAATTATGTAGTTGATCATGTGGGTAAAATTTCATTAATTATTCATACTCATCAGTATATAGGAAATTAAAAGAGTTGATATTAATGAACGAAATATGAAAAAAAAATAATTAAATTATCTAAAAATCTGTAAAGAGTGTTATAAATAAGGACAAAGGGAGTGGAATAAATAGAAATGGTTGTAAGCGGATAGCGGAAATGGAGCCCACATTGTAGCTTGGATGTGGGTCGACTTTTAATCCGCATTTTTCAGTTAGAAATAGTATAAAAGATAATATAATTTAAAAAATTTAAATAAAATAAATAAATAATAAAAAATATTGAATGGTGTGGTATTTTTTTATAATAGGGATAAAAGAAACCAAACAAAAGAAAAAAAAAAGAAACTACAATATAGTGAAAGCTATGTCAAGAGGATTCACATGAAGAAGAGAATGTTTGGTATAGCGTTGAAACGTGATAAACTCACTTTTCTAACACTAGAAAAAATTGTATTGGAGAGAATCAAACTTGAGTTTGGTTAATTTCAACTTCAATCTAAACCACATGAAACGACTTTAACTTTTCCATAGAATCTTGTCTTTAACAATACAAAAGGGGTATTCTCAGCATTTCCTCACTTGGAAGTAATCGGCACATTTGTTACCTTCGCGAAATGTGCAACACAGTCACGTTCCGGTCCTAATATATAAGCTTCCTATTTTTTTTAGTGTGATATTTGGTGTAATATAATTTACATCATAATTAATTAAACCGTTCTCATGGGTTTAGGGTTTAAGTTTTATATTCATATTTGTATTTATATATATATATTATATATTTATTGGTGAATTATAAATGATCTCAATATGTACAACATATATACTCACATTCCATTCCTAATATATAAGCTTCTTAATTTCTTTACTTATCATATTTAGTGTGACGTAATTTACATCAATATTAATTAAACCGTTCTCATTCATTCATACATACACACACATATATCCTTTTTTGGTGAATTATAAATTATAAATGGTTCTATTTTTTTTTTTTTGTGTTATCCACCTATATCTCTTATATTAAAAAGCCAGTTGAAAGCTTAAAGCTAGCTGAAAGCTGAAAACTATCAAATGTGTTTGGTAAAATTAATTGAAAATTGTATAAATAACATTTAAGGACAACATTAATTATTAAATAATGATAAGTGGGGGGTGATTGAGGGTTAAATTTGTAATTAATTTTCAGCTTAGCTGGAAATTGAGTCTTTTTTAAAAAAGCTACCCCAAGTATTTTTTTAAGAAGAGCTTGTAGCTACAAATAAAAGCTACATTCCCAAACACTGCTGAAATGGTTTCAGCTATTATTTTCAACATTCACCTAGCTGAAATAGCAAGTCAGACACACTCTTAAGACTTTTCACCCATCTCAAAGAATGTATTTAGTGTGATCGAACCCCGAAAGTTCTCCCACAATCTCAGTCTACTTTATCAACTGAATCATATCTCTTTGATTATTATTTAAATGTATTAAAAGTATACTTGTTGATATATTCCTGAAAAATTTTAGCTGGTCGTTGGATATTACATCAATATTAAAATTATATAATTGTCTTTTTAAAAAAAAGAATTATTATATATAAAATAAATATTAAATAGACTTTTCCGGAAATATTGGAATAAAGCATATTTTTGGGAAATAAAATAAAACAAATCCATCTAAGTTAAAGCTTTTTTTTTTGTTTCCTTTGATTGGAATAAAAAATAAAGAAAAACAACTGACGACGAAGAAGACAAGAAACAGCAACTAGTCTGTTGCGTCAACATCCAATAGCAGCGCCCTGGGATGGTCCCCTCCCCTGTTTGGCCAATCGGAGCAGAAATTCCCCTCACCGTCCAGCCCTTCAACAATGTGGGGATTCATTTACCAAGTCTATAGCTTACTTACTGGGAATCAGATAGCAGTTCAAAGCCTGACAATCAACTGAATACTCTTTCCAAATTTTTATACCCACTACCTTCATAATTATAGCATCTATAAACCAATTTATTAAGGCCCCGTTAATTGTACAATATGTATAATATACAATAAAAAAAAGTAAGAGAAAAAAAAATGTGGAATGTGATGTGTAAGAAAATAAAAAATTCATATAACAACAAAATATACAATAACCCATACAACATATTTTTCTCTCAATCACTTTCCATCACATCTTATATTTCTCTCTCTTTATCCTTTTTTTTTATTCTCTCATTAAATTGTATATAGTATTGTTGTATATATCATTGTTCGATGGGTATATCATATATGTGATGTTTAAAAATAGAGAAAAATTAATATGTTGTGTTAGTTAGTTATATAATTTTTGTTGTATGAATTTGATATCACTTGTCCAAAACCATGAAAAAAAATGAAAAGAAATGTTTAGCCATGGTCGATTCTATACACCTATTTCAATCCCTGTTATTCGTACTTTTTTAGATTTTCATTTTTGTATCTGCAGACCCTTTTTTCTTTACTATTCCCCACATAAATATAATTAATCCAAATCAATTTATTAGACAAATTATTGCATAAAGTGTCATAAACTGAGTTATTTAAATGGAATTTTATTTTTTTAATTTATAAAAATCTCTTTTTTTAAAACAAATCTCTTTTGAGTCTTGATCAATTAATGATTAAATTAAATAATGAATGAAATAAAATCATTCCACTTGTTCTTTTTTTACATTTATGATTGTAATAAGAGAGCTATAATGTATTTAATTGTGAAAAATTAATGTGTTTCCCCCTTACTTTTTGGGTTACAGAGATTGGTTGTTACATTATATACTTTTGACTGGCAATAGGAAAATGTGGAGGTTGAAATTGATGCTTTATCATATGGTAATCCTCTTGCATTGTCACATTTCTTTAATTAAATTTGTATGTTCTTTTATATTTCATGTTGTTGTATGTGTTGGCTTGATATGTATCAATGGATGGGAAATTGTGATTGCATTTGGTAGGTGAAAGCTATGCTGATGATAGTGAGAAAAGATATAAATTGATAACCTATATTATAGATATGGGAAAAATATGTTTTTTATCTATGTAGTTTCGGTCAACTTGGGTTTTCGTCCCTATATTTTAAATCATTGGTTTTTTGTCCTTGTACTTTCTAAACCCCTAAACATTAGTCTCTGCCGTTAGTTCGGACCGTTAAACCTGTGACGTGGCATGCTAGGTACACGTGGCATGCTAGGTAATTGACACGCCACAGGTTTAACGGTCCAAACTAACAGCCGGGACTAATGTTTAGGGGTTTAGAAAGTACAGGGACAAAATACCAAGGATTTAAAGTATAGGACGAAAACCCAAGTTGACTGAAACTACAGAGACGAAAACCATATTTTCCCTATAGATATTTACCTATAAAAGAGAGCGTAGATATAAGTCACTAACCTATATAATGTAATCATAGGTGGGAGCAATGTTGACGGTCAGATTTTCGTTTGTGATCGACATGTAAAATAGACGGAAAATTTGTTCGTCGGTCAATGTCAAGTTGACATTTGCCTACGGATTTTGGTCCTATAGTTAGAGGTGGGTATACGGGTCAGCCCGGTCCGTTTAGGCCCGGTCCGCATTGACCCACTCCTTCGCGGACCGGTGCGGGTTGGTCTGCAATGTCAGTGGGCTTATAAAATTGTTGGTCCGCGTCCGCCCCACTTAGCCCGCCGACTAACAGGTTGGTCCGCGGACCCATAATAAAAAAAAGAAAAAATCTGGAAAATGTTAAACAAATAAAAAAATCTGGAAAAAAATATTAAAAATCAGAAAAATTTGCTTCTGCGAACAGATTCATCACGTCGGTGACACGATGGCGTTCCTGCGCACAAATCGACTCCAACTCTCACCGTGGCGCGGTGGTGTGCGTTCTTGCGCACAAATCAACTCCAACTTCACGTTGGTGCAGTGGCTTCTGTTCCTGTGCATAGATCTGTGGTGCGCGATCTGTAAATGGTGAAGAAGGGTGGTCCGCGTGCGAGTGAGATTGAAGGCGAAGAGAGACCGAGAGGCACAAAGTTCACCATGCGAGTGAGATGCCATGGAGATGTGATGAGCGACGTCCACTACTAGAATATTAGGATCTAGTGACCAATTTACCTCCAATTTTCAGCTACCAGCTGAAAATTAATTACAAGTTTAGCCCTCAACCACCCCTACTTATCATTATTTAATAATTAACGTTGTCCTTAAATGTCATTTTACCATTTTCAACTAGTTTTACCAAACACGTTCAATAGCTTTTCAGCTTTCATCTAGCTTTAAGCTTTCAGCGAGCTTTCCAGCTTTCAGCTAGTTTTTCAACTAGTTTTACCAAACACACTTTTAGTGTAAAATAAAAGTGTGTTTGGTAAGCCATTTCAGCTAGCTGAAAGCTGAAATCAGTAGTTGAAATCATTTTTTGTGTTTGGTAAGGTAACTTTTTTGGGTAGCTTCCAACTTTTCTTGAAAAGGTACTTGAGGTAGCCTTTTTAAAAAAACTTTAATTTTCAGCTACTATAGAAGTTGAAAATTAATTACAAGTTTATCCCTCAACCACCCTTACTTATCATTATTTAATAATTAATAATGTTCTTATATGTCATTTTATCACCTTCAGCTAATTTTACCAAATACATTCAATAATTTTTTAACTCTCAACCAACTTTTCAGGTAATTTTACCCAATAAACTCTAAATTAAAAAACATGTTAATATGCTTATGTTTTTGTTAGTGTTCGAGTTGAATGGGTAAGGTGAATTTCTTGCTCTCAAACGAACAGCATACCATGTGATATATTTTTTTTTTTTGACGGAACATAGCATGTGATAATTGAGTAGTTGCTGAAGAAGAAGATTTAATTTTAAAATATTTCAGCATGGAGCACGAGGTGCGTCCTTTGAATGCTTCGTGAAGTTCGTGGTACCACACTGTTGGTCTAGAGATTCTTTGGTGTCACTTCACTGCCTAAGCCCGAGTAATGATAAATGTACGTCAACACTACGTACATCAATTCTACACTGTATGGTTTTTTTTTCTTTTTTTTTAATAATTTTTATTTTTTATTATATTTATTTTTTATTATTTATTTATCTTATTAATAAAATATAGATTAAAAAATATAATAAATGTGTACTTTTGGATGGGTTAGCATAAATTTTTTATTATCATTATTCTATCTTGATATTAATAACTAAATATACTATTTCATTTACCGTTTCACACAATTAACCTCGTTTAACAATTATTGTTTCATTCTGATACAAATAACCAAACTTATTATTTCATTAACCCTTAATAGACACACAATTAACCTCATGTTTATAATATTACATTTCACGAAGGGTTAATATAAATTTCATGTGATCATTATTCTATGTTGATACAATTACAAAATTTACTATTTCATTAACTGTTAATGGATATTGCAATTAACCTCGCCAATTCAAATTAACTAACATATCCTATTCTGTTACCACGCTAATGGATACACCATTAACCTCAATTAAAAATATGGTCACGTTTCTAGGACACAAAATTAACCTCGTTTGACAGTAATGCCTCACAAATTCAATTAACCAATAAGATATCCTTTTGTTTAACAGTCAATGGATATACATTAACCTCAATTAAAAATATGCTTAACCGTTTCTGGACATACAATTAACCTCGTGTTGACAGGGAATGGTTATATGCAATTCCCTCACACAAATTCAGTTAACCAAATATCCTATTCTGTAACAGCCTACTATATACACTATAACCTCGATAAAAATATGTTACCATTGTTGGACATTATTACAATAACCTCGTGTTGACAGGGAATGGTTAACACAAATTCTCATGTGATCTTGATTGTTTCTTAATCTATTATTTTTTATTTAATGGGAAAATAAATAAAAATGAATATAATAATAAATAAAAAAATAAAATATAAAAACTATAAAAATTAAACAAAAAGAAAGAAAGAAAAATCGAATAGTGTACCGTTGATGTACGGTACGACTGGTTTACGTATTATTATTTTCATTGCTTTAATGTAAAATCGCATTTTTAAATGTGTATTGGAATGAAAGGTATTGGAATAAATGGTATGATAATAATATTGGCTCTGATCCATGTTTGAAATGTGATTTTACAGTAAATCAAATATAATTAAATCATTTTTATCTAACACACTTCATTCATGAATATATTATTCATTTGGAAATCATTAATTTTAAAATCAAATTTCACTTATTATAACTTAATAACACTTATAGTTAAAAATTTAAAATGGCCCAATCTCAATTTATAATTAAAAGGTACGACATGAATTAATTATTATACAACTCTTAGTGTAAATTTATTTTACACTATATAAAAATGATAATGTTGCACATCATGCATTTTAAATTTATTAAATGATGTGTCAAGATATTATTGAATGATTGTGTAAAATATTTTTACAGTGACAGTATATAGTATTAAATTCATAATTTATCAGATTCTTATTCGTTTAAATTGGAAAATAAACCTCGTCTCAATTTATAAATAATTAAAAATTATACTAATAATTAAATATATTATTAAGAATATAATTTCGTTATTGATTTTTTAAAATTATCAATATTTATTTTTATATTATTTATTTAAATTAAAATGTATGTATTATAGTATAAAATAAAATAAAAATAATATGAGGTATGTTTTTCACGGTTGATCGTTTACTCAAAGCAGCCAGCTGGCCAGCCCCACTTGTTATAAATGCTGTGGCTGTGATTTATTTGTACAATTTTGACAGTTGTCCCGCAAGAAATATATTATATTATTTAACCACATATTGCAGTATCGCCAATAATTAGAGGTAGTTGTCCTTTGATAATGCTCATTAGTACTAAATTATTAATTAATATACATAATATATTCTTAACTTATCAGATTCTAATAATCTGATGATATAATTTTTTTTTCATTAAAAAATAAATTTAACATTGAGTATTATATTAGAATTTAGTAATTATGCAATGTGAGTGTAAAAAAATTCAGACGATATCCAATGATGAGTTTAATGAATATGACCTCATGTACTATTAAATTTATTAAATAATGTGTCAACACATCATTATTTATCTGTGTAAAACTATTTTACACTAATAATGATAGTAATTAAACTCATTATATTATAAATTTAATTACTATACACTGATAATGTTAAAAAGTTTTACACTGTTATTCAATGATTTACTGTCAAATCAATTAATGAATATGACATCTTGTGTGTTATTAAACTCATAAATAATGTGACAAACACATCATTAAATGACATTGTTATTTTACATTTTATTAAATCCTTACTATTATCAATGTATACAATATTATATTTTTAAATTTTTAACCCGTACTTAAAATAGTAAGTAACAACAATGTTTAATATTTATGAATTTAATTAGTATATATTGACAGTGTAAAGAGTTTTCATTGACGTTTAATCATAATTCTTCATTTAATAACTTTTAAAATATTAATTAGTATAAGTCAACAAACTCACCATAAATCAGGGTTATGATTAACCATCAATGAAATTTTTACACTGTCAGTGCACAATCCTTTTTCTCATATTTTATTGCAAAATATATTAAGAATGTTTCAGTGTAGAGTGTAGACTTTTCGTCAAAATGCAATCGCCAAAAGATGTGATATTATTATCATCATCCATAACTCTAATTAAATAATCAAATGATAGTTTCAAACGTCCCATCAAAATCATTTAGATTATTATTTAGGTGAACGCTACACTGCAACTCCTAATGGGTTGTTCATTGCGTATTACCTTGAGTAACTTACAAATAGTGGTTCCTCACCATTTCATCTGAAAATTGTAGATTTACTTTTTAATCTCTAATGTTTGACAAATTGCAACTATGACAGAAAGGCCGCTTACATTATTTTGAGATGGGAAAAATTGGAAATTACTAACTA
Source organism: Sesbania bispinosa (assembly GCA_026901365.1). Classification (NCBI taxonomy): domain Eukaryota; kingdom Viridiplantae; phylum Streptophyta; class Magnoliopsida; order Fabales; family Fabaceae; genus Sesbania; species Sesbania bispinosa. Next base: position 1,275,671 of record QLOH01000131.1, on the reverse strand, counting down.
AATATTTCTGCCAAATAAAAAAAAAAATCCATAGACCCAACCCAACTTCAACACTACATCCTCATTTTTACTCCATGGGTGGAAAGGTTTTCCAGATCAACGTAATTATTCAGATCACTTCAAAATTTGGCCATATCAATCATTGCTTCGTACCCAATATGTGACAAGGATTCATGACCATATGCGCTGTATTAAAAGGCAACAACATAAGAATTGATTATCTCAATTGTGGATACCCTTTCTTCATTTGTATAATGAAAGAACACTATGTAGGAGTTGGGCCATGCGTCATCGGAGAAAATATAATCATCTATTTGTGGGCATATGTCAACTCAACCACTTTAATTTCATGCCGAACCTGATGACACTACTGCTTCAGACACTGGTCAACTTTCCGCGCCATCAATCACCAGAAAAGCCGTACAACGATCACCGGAATGGTCTTACAAAATTGAGGACCTTCCATAATATTTTTAAACATTTAGGGACAAAGATAAAACATTGCTAACCTATATGTGACTCTGTAAACACACCGATAACCTTTACCTAATGTCAACCGTCGATTTTTAAAATTAATATCTAACCGTTCAAAAGGCGATGTAACTCGTGCACAATCCATGAAGTGATACATGCTAGTCATTATATTATTTAGGCATATGCATATATATTGTGCATCCGTCGACGTGCACAAATAGAACTTTTCACTTGATAAAAAAAAAAACTTTTTCACATTCGGAAAAATAAAAAGGACAATAAAACCTTTATTTATACTGACAGACGTTGACTCAATAGTAATTTACTTCATTTATCTATTTTTTATAAAACATATTTAATCAAATTATATATACTAATAAAAATAGTTGAAATGAGTTAATTTTATTAAAATTTAAAAATAATATATATTTTATTTTTTATTTAATGTCATTAATTAATTTGATTACTATTTCATAATTAAAGAGACATTATAATTTTAATTAGGTCAAATAAGACAAATAATAATAACTACTTCTTAAAATTATAAAGTGTCTTGTAAAAAATCACCACATACTTAAGGTATTTTATAAGAAGAAAGAGATGAAGTGTTTTGACAGTATTCACCACCGTTAGTTTATAGTGTGTTTGGTAGGATTCGAATCTTTTGCGGTGTTGCAGGAGTGTGCAGCAATATTAGTTACCGAATAGTTAGGAACAACTACGAAATTATTTTGTAATTAATATCAATATCTATTTCCTAGCAATTCCATGACTAAAACGGCTGTAGAGGATGCAACGGGAGAGGATCTATACACGTGTTTGGTAAGACATTTTTAATTAGATAAAAGCTAAAATTATTAGCTGAAATCATTTTATCATTGTTTGGTAAGGTTTTTTTTAAGTAATTACTAGCCTTTTTTTAAAAAACTACTTGAAGTGACTTTTTTAAGAAACTCTCATTTTGAGTTACTAGTTGAAAATTATTATAAGTTCATTATTCAACCACTTCCACTCATCATTATTTAATAATTAATTATGTTATTATACGTCATTTCACCATTTTTAGTTAGTTTACCAAACACTTTCAATTAAATCAGTTAACTTTCCAACTTTCAATCATTTTTAAGCTTTCAACTAATTTATGAGCATTTATCTAACGTTTTCAACTTTTAGTTAGTTTTACCAAAAACACTCTTAATTAGTTTTGTTCAAACTATAAAAGGCCAATTTTTTTTTTTTTTTTGGTTGAGAGTCCTACGGAATTATGTTTGGCTAAAAAGTAAAAATATAACTAGTTCGTTATATAGCAGTACATTTAAAAGTATATTTATCTATTTTTTTTTTATTGGTACTGTAATTTAATTTGTTGGTTGAGAGTCCTACGGAATTATGTTTGGCTAAAAAGTAAAAATATAACTAGTTCGGTTATAGCAGTACATTTAAAAGTATATTTATCTACTTTTATTTTTATTGGTACGTGTAATTTAATTTGTTTAAACATATATTATATAATAAAATTAATGGGTTAGTTCAAGTGGTACATGCTTGATTCCCTTTAAGCAAGGTCTAGAGTTCGAGTTCGAGTCTTGTGGATGGAAAAAATCCCCGTTGGGAGAGCTAGCCCCACCATGATATGGATGTTCCGGCTCAAACAGGATTGCCTCCAGGTGGAGGATAGATGTGGTTAAAAAAAAAACATATATTATAAAAGGGCGGATGAATAATAAGAGTGATGACGTTTTAAAAAGAGGAAGACACAGAGGCCAAAAGGCAAAAGCCGTATCCTTGTTTCACTGTCTGTGTTAGAGCCAATAGCTAGCCATGGCATCGAATTGCAACAAGCGCTTCGCTGACAGTTACATGTTGCTGAAGCCCGAAGATGCTCGTTTCTTTGATCTTCTTCGTGTGTTAATTTCACGTAACTTATCACATAGAAAATTTGTGGAGAGCCATGCTGAGGGGGATTTGGAGAAAGCTTCCGCCATAGATGGCTTATATTTATCTCTATTGTCCTCCAGAAGGTCATGCTGTTTTTAGCTAAGCCTCTTGCCTTCATTGGCTCTTCGTTGAGATGTTGATTAACCTCGTTGCCCTCAATGGGGGCATCATCATGATCATACTTAACTTTCCTCAGGTAATTACTTTCATTTAATTTATTCCATCTGAAACTTCATCTTTAGCACTTGGCTTGCTTAATTTGCTCCGCTAGCTAGCTGCAGAGAAATCAATACAAATCGGAGATGATGAGGATCTCATGCTGCTCCTTCTTCGTTCAAAACACAAAATTTATCTTTTTACCTTTTTAATTTAAAAAATATGTGTATATGAACCCGTTTGTTTAAAATTAATTTTTAAAAGGATTATTTTTTTTTAAAAAAATCACTTACAGTAATTTTTAAGATGTTTATCTAAACTTTTTTCAAGAATCCGAATCAGACAATAATCAGTTTTTTATTTTTTCTAAAAAGCCAATTTAGAGTCGCTTCTAAAAATTCTAAAAAAAATCAGCTATAATAAAAAAGATTAGGAGATTTTTTTTAATGTGGAGGCATTTATTTCACAAATAAAATGATTTTTTATGATTGTAACCCAATCAAAAAATAATTTTGAGTGTATAAAAATCTCTAAATAAAAATAATTTTTTTAAAACAAACTGGCCCATATATGGGCATCAATTTTGATTTTGTTTTTCTTGGTTTTTAATGTTAAAGTCAACCAAAAGTCATTAACCCTTTACAAAATTCGCAGCTCAAGTAATCTTTTAGGCAATTTAATATTTATACACAATTATTTTACACTCATAATCTTCATTTTCTCAACCTCTTTCCCATTATATTTCACATCATCTCTATCTCTTGATTTCATGTTTTTTTAATCTCTCTCATAATTATCCTAAGTGTAGTATAGGTGTATAGTATGTGTATATTATTTTTGCTCTTTTAGATGCCGAGTTCAAGAGTCATTAACCATATATTTGTCTTATCAATGTCACTTTCCCTTAAATTTACTCAATGAAAAAGTCTTAACAGCCCATTTTCTAATTTTCTTTAAAATTTTTTGTTCTTAGATACAATGTATATAAAATCTATTAAATATGAAAGGGGTCTCACCAAATAAGTATAGGGAATAACTCAATTTAGTGGACATGACATGAATTTTATTCAATAAAAATTAAAAAGTGCATGCTCTTTTATGGAATTGGATAGCTTTTTAGAAAAAAATCATTTTTCTTGTTTTATATTGTTACAGGATAAAATTAATATGATACAATTTCGTGCATTATATAATATTTATAAAATTAAAAATATTTATATTTTAGAGAAAATTTGTATAAATTGCGGAAATTTTTTTTTTCTAAATTGTGAAACCATTTTATGAATTAAATATAAATCAAGACACGTCACAATTTGTGTTTATTGATTTCATATTTTGGGTTAAAATTAAATAAAATTTACGAACTCTAATTTTTTAGTTATGAAAAAGTTTTAACATTGATAATTCAAAATTTATAATTAATTGCATTTTAAAGTAGCAATTACTTTATATATATAGAGAGAAAATCAAGTGAGAACACTTCATTATTATGAGAAATGAAAATACTTAATTATAACCGTTAAATTAAAATTATTATTATATATTAATATCTTATCATTTTTTTTACCTCTTATATACATTCTTATTAAAATGCATTTTTTAATATGAATCATAAAATATATAATAAAGGAAAAATAAAACATAAAAATAAATGTCAAACTAAGCCATAATTATGATGCTTAAAAATACATTAAAACAATAGATATAATTTACATAATAAATCATGGGAAAATAATCCGGAATTATAATGTTATAAAAGTATATATACTTATATAAAAATAAATAATATTAATTATTTTCATAAAGTAAAATTAATATATGCATACGTAATTAGTACTTTCTATTGTATTTGATAGAATTTTATAATTACATTCCAAAATCAATTCAATTCAATAAAAATTTAATTTCTTATTTTTTTAATTTTCATTTTTGGTTATTTGTTTTAACTATTTGTGTTAGATTTAGGTTTATAAACATTCTCAATACAAACATACTGACATGGGTTTGATAATGTATAATTTTTCTATATTATCATCATGTATTATTAAATTATTAAATTAAAATAATTTTATTTGATGATGGTATAATTTCTTTTTAAGCATATCCCAATCATGCATGAGTGGAGCTATTAAACTATTTTAACTCAACTTGAACATAGGTTGCAGACATAGAAAATTTTCTTGAATGTACTATCTCTTATAGTGTGTCTCACGTGACATTAATGTATATTTGTACCAACGCAATAGACAACCCTTTAGAATTCGGGGACCGCAACTCAAACATCCATGCGAACAGGCTGTGAAGCTTTTACTCTGTTTTTTTTTTTTTTTGGTACTTTTTTTTTATTAATAGGGGGCCAAAGGCCCTTTTTTTGGTACTTTTAATTAAGCCATTACTCTACAGTTATATTTGCTATAATAATTAATAGAGTTTCATAAATAAGAATATAGATAGGATTGGAAATTGATAATTGGAATGTGAATCTTATTTATATTTCACATTGTGTTGAAGAGTTGATTATATATTTGCTACAATTTTTTTCTATGCAATAGCATAACTCGTCACATCTAAAATTTGTCTATTTATATTTATATTTCTATCTCTCTCTATCTGTGATCATACAAAATGTTGTATAAATTTATACAACTGTAATCTTTCTTTATTGGATATAATATAAAATATCAAATGAATAATCATAGAGATTAAGGGCTGTTTGTTCATGGTATTTAAAAATTATTTTCTGTTTTTAAAAATAAAAAATAAAAAATTTGTTTAACAAACAATTTTTAAAAATAGTTTTAAAAATTGTGACTGTTTTTCAAATTTTAAAAATAAAATTCTAAAATTTTTTTTAGATGTTTTGAAAAATAGCTTTTCAATTTTTTCTTTATTATTTAAAATTCTGTAAATAAATAATTTTATTTATAAAAATAATTTTCAAAATCTAAAAATCAAAACAGCATCAAACCACCGTACTAACAATAACTAGGCATGAACTTTATGATGAGCAGTGCACTAATTTTTGATCTTTTAATTTCTCCAATTATGTTTGTCCGTTTAAATATATTTCGTTCCATTTCTAATCTAAATCTCATTAATTAAAATACAAACAAAACAGGTCACCTGGTCATCCCGGATCCAAAATCACCAAATATTTGTCTTGTATTGGAAATTTGGACGCGCGAGTAAAGTTGGATACTCTCAAGCGAGAAGATTGCAAATACTATCCTTTATTGTCTATGATGGCTTCAAAAGCATCCTATGAGAATGCAGCCTTCCTTAAAACTTTAATCACATATGACTGGAAGGTATATATAAATCAAAATTCATTTTTTTTAATCTTCTCCTTAATTAGTTTAATCAATTTCTTAATTTCGATGCACCCCTAATTTAATTTGTGTTCTCTTGCAGATGGAATTTGTGGATTTTATGACTGCTGGAATGGTAAGAACTAAAATATTAAAGATTAATTACTATGTGGTTATTAATTAACTGAATGATGGTTGATTGATAATTAACCGTGGCATACATACATGCACTATATGGCAGATTTTCAAGGAAAGGCCACAACGCAAGTGTTGATATTTTTGGACAAATAAGGACCGTGACACTTATGTATGGCTTTCCGAGGAACAGAACCATTTGATTCAGATGCATGGTGCACTGATCTTGACATCTCATGGTATGGGATTCCCGGTGTTGGAAAATGCATGGTGGCTTTATGAAAGCCTTGGGGCTACAGAAAAATGTGGGATGGCCTAAGGAAATTGAGAGAGATGAAAAGCTTCCACCTTTAGCCTACTATGTTTTAGGGACATACTAAGAAAAGGTTTGAGTGAAAATAATAATGCCAAGTTTATAGTGACGGGGCATAGTTTGGGTGGGGCACTCGCAATCCTCTTTCCCACAATCATGTTCTTACATGATGAGAAGTTGTTAATGGAGAGGTTGGAAGGGATCTACACTTTTGGGCAACCAAGAGTTGGTGAAGATATGCATACGTACATGAGGACAAAATTGAGGGAAATTCTATCAAATATTGCAGGTTTGTTTATTGCAATGATATAGTTCCAAGGTTGCCATATGACGATAAGGACTTGCTCTTCAAGCACTTTGGGATTTGCCTTTTCTTCAATAGGCGTTATGAACTCAAGGTATGTTTTTTATTTTCTTTAATATGAATCAATAAGTAGTTGAAATGATTCTAGAAATCAATGGTTGAAATGAATGATACACATTTTAATATGGACTGAAATGATTTAAAATCAATTTCACTAAATCATCGCAGAACCAAAGAAACTATAAATCAACTAAGTTTGTGTATTTGATATATTAATTTACTTAAATTGCTCTAATTAATTATTAAATTATTTGTTTCTTGCATTATATAATTCTAATTTTAATAATATATGCAGATTCTTGAAGAAGAACCGAATAAGAACTACTTCTCGCCATGGTGTGTGATACCGATGGTATTCAATGCTATGTTGGAAGTAATAAGGAGCTTTACGATTGCGTACGCAAATGGACCTCACTATAGAGAAGGATGGCTTCTCTTTGGTTTCAGGTTGATTGGTATATTACTTCCTGGGTTACCTGCTCATGGTCCCCAAGATTATATTAATTCCACTCTTTTGGGATCAATTGAAGACATTTCAAAGAGGATTGATCTGTTGGCATGCGCGCGCGTTATCTGTTAAAATTAATAAGCTTAAGTTTATAGCTTGGTTGTTTATTTCAGAACTGTAACACACCAAAAGAGTTTGTATGAGTGTGGATTTTTTTTTTCCGTCACTTTTATGCTCATCCCAACATATATGCTAGCCTTTAGGTAAAGACTTTGTCTTAATTTCTGTTAGTATATGGAACTCCTGTGTAGCATGGGATGTAGGGTATGTTTGGTTTAGCGTTGAAAGGTTTAAATTTAGATTTGATGACCACTCCTCAACGTCAAACCAAACATGCACATAGGGTCTTTGTTACCTGAACTTGTTTAGGTATTAGATTACCGTTATATATATTCCTCCCATTTTACTTATATTCTTGAGCTATGTTGTTGAATATCCTTTAATTAACAAATATTTACTATTATAAGATAAAATTAATTTTAAAAAACCAATTATGTTTTTTTTAGAAGTTATAATATTTCAATAATTTTGATAAATATATATTATGAAGAGTTTAATATATATATATATATATATTGTCAGTGTAAAAAGGTTGTACACAGACATCCAATGATATACTCTCACATCATTTACTGAATTTAATAACACATGAGTATCATATTTATTAAATGATGTGACGGCACATCATTGGATATTTGTGTAATTTTTTTTTACACTGACGATATATATATATATTAATTAATTAAATCCTTATGATATTATAAACACATTTGCGTTGTTTTGAAAATTTTAAGGACATTTTAAAAGTATTTTTTAACTATAAGGGCTAAATTAAATGTAGTGTGAAACTACATGACCAGATGAGTAATGGAATTTTACATTAATTCTAGTTCTAAACCAAAGTTATACTTTAACTAGGTAGCTTTGAGCTCAACTCATCATATTCTTTCTTTGTCAATTCATTCATTGTGTATCTAATTGTTTAAGATTTTTAATGTCTTTGTTAAACCTTACATTTACCAAGCTTGAAAAGTCAAATCCTTATACAATATGTAAAACTTCTCGTGACTCGTGAGTAAGATCAATACTTATGGAGTGTATACTAGAATGATTACTCCTTTGAATTGAAGATCTTATGGACACACTCAAGCATCTTCTCTTTTGGAATAATAACACTCAAGTGTTATTGGAATAAAATAATGACACATAAGGGTCTTCTCTTTTCAATGTCCAACGTTGAAAAATGAAGCTTTTTTTTTTGTCAACAGTTCATTGCAACAAAGCAACAGAAATACAAGAAGGCTGGCACTAAGGCCCAGCCCCAAAACGAACTGAAGTTATAGCCTATATATTCTTCCACATCACAGATAGTATGTTCTTTTTTCTCGACCAAAAAAAAAAGTTAGCATGTTTTATCGGGGGATGGGGTATGCGTCGCAGGCCCATCCCAAGTTAGGTAGGGTTTGGGCAACTGAACTTCTGCTCAAAAGCCTAAAAGGCATAAGCAGGCCGAAGCCCACAGATGGTCAGTTGACAAAAAAAAAAAAGAACTTTTGCTCAATGCCAAATCAATTCGGAAATAAAAAATATGTCATTGACTTTGACCACAAAAAATAAATAAATAAATATGTCATTGACAAATGATTACGCTTTTAAATGATGAGACGACAAGATGTCATGGAACAAATCCTCGAGTACCAGAATTTAGTGGCATTACATGGATATTTTTGTGAAAAAAATTAAAATATTTTAAAAGCACAATTTAATTGACAAAAAACATTTAAATGCTCTGATAATTTATTTATGTTTTTAAAGGATTATTATCATAGGACAACAGACAAAGACCTACAAGCTATTTTTATCAATAAATACCTTGGATTTCTAATAAAACTATGTAAAATGGGACTCTGAACTATTTTTATCAATCAATATTATGATTAAAATCAGTTCTGAACACTGTCACCAACTAAAAACCAATCAGGACTCTGAAGTCAGAACTATCAATGCAATGCCTAAAACCTAGTGTAGGTCTAAGATTCTTTAGCTTTGTTGTTAGTGAGTGACGAACACCGAACCGGAAATATACCATGAAGTCATGAACAGTCGAGGACTATTTACACACCTTAAAAAACAAGGTTACAATTGTGTACTGTTCACTTAAAAATAAGCAGCTTGCTTAGACAAAAAAAAAAAAAAAACTTGCTACTATTTATGTTCACAGCCACAATAGTATTGAGTGAACAAAAGTAACTTGCTACTATACGGGTGTTCTGATCTGACTCTTGAACCTGTTTGTTTAAATGACACCTTGAATTTTGGTCTCAGAAAGGGGAAAATTGCATGCAGCCGTGGTAGGAAAAAAGCGATGCAGGGAAAACCAACAAGGGCATGTAAATTGAAATGTGATTTTTCCTATTGAGTTTTTTTTTGTTAATGGGATTAATCACGGAGCATGACCGCGGAAACAGCTGCTTGGAGACAATATATGGCCATATTTGGGGAATGAAAACACTTTCCAAGTCTTTGAAACCTGCTGGCCCTGTTGTACAGGTATATGCTTCTCATCTTTTCAGCTTTCATCTGCGCCCTTCTCAGCTTGTTAAGAATCTTATCCATTGATGACGATCTCTTCTTTTCCAATTTCATCTGTGTCAAATCAAACACTTCCATAATTAGGAAACACAAAAAAAAGTGTCCTATGCGTATATTTTCTGCAATTTTACTGATTCTCTGAACATTTTTCACAAGCTAAACAGTTCTATTTTAAACACATAATTGTTATATTTTTTAAACATGCCTTTTAATTAAAAAAAAATCCTTTATTTTTATTTTTTAAAAAGAGAAGCACAAACAAAGGACTTTAATGTCTTGTTCATGGATTTGAGTTGGACTACTGACACAACATGAGAATGTTATTGTGATGATTGTTGAATAACAAACCTCAAGTTTTCGTATTGCAGCTTCAGCCTTTGCTTTCTGCAAACTCTCCCAAGCAATAATTTTGGCTTCCTCTCTTTGAAGCCTGAGCCAAAACAGAAGTTCAGGGATAAATATGAATAAAACAATGACATTATCCAATTTCATTTGCATAATTTCATTATCCTAATTCATTACAATTTAGTTTGGTTGCCTAGTTGGAAAGAAAAGGAAGAAGAAAAAGAAGATGGTAGTAACTATCTACTATCTAACATACTTGGAAGTGTCCAATGTTGTTGATTCTGCTTATCCAACCCTGAAGTTTGGGTTTCCGTACTAATTTTCTTCAAGTCTTTACCATGTAGAGGGTTCTGCTTAGACTCCCTAATACAGTAGCTTGACTGTCTACCTGCACATCTCTGACCTCTGACTTTGTTGAATGGAAACTTTTTTGATCCATGGCAGAAGAAGGAGAGGATTTGGAGATGAGTGTGCATCATTCTCAGCTCGGGAGAACTCATTGGGTACCTTTATCACGTTTTAAGAAGTGTCCTCATTCTTAGTTCCATCACGTTCCTCATCTGCAAAATGGAAAATACCTGAAACATGTTTAAATAATGTAGATGCTCAGTGTTGACAGAACCGTAGAAGCTGTGGCCACTTTTCTAGCATGTAAATAATCCACGGAATTCATGTTTATTTACCTTTCCTTTATAAATGCCTATATGATTATTGGTCATACTCAACAAGCATATCATTGGGCAAGGGAATGGATCTCAAAACTATGAAAAGTGAAATAAATACAAAGTTTTAACAAGTGAACTTTTGACGGTCATGATCCATTCCTATTGGTCATATTCATCATTTTCATGGAGTAATCTCCCCATAGATGATAATTATGCTGCCAAATTGAACAAAGGATGTATATGATCAGACCAACCAATACTTAACACACATCTTTCCATTTATAAATGATTTTGCCGTGTTAGCCAATGGTGATTAGTGTTCTTGAATATAACAAGCATTGATATATACACAGCATCTTAAATGAAATGTGCAATGTAATCTTACTTAGGCTATGACAGAAGAAGGAATCTCCATAGTCATACCTTGAGAATTAGGGGAAGACAGGTGACAGAGCATTTCTGACCATAGGGGTGCACTAGACACTGATGGAAGAGCAACACCATTCTCGTTGAGCACAGGACTAGAATATTGCATTTGAATCCATTGTCCATGTCATAACGTGGACCAAAAACAGTGTCATGTGCATAATAATGATGAAGAGAAAGAGCATCCGGTGCCAACACTCCTGTTGTAAAAGGGGAACCGATCATTAAGTTTTTCACTACCAAACCTTGGCGTAGTGGAATTGTAGGTGAATAATTGGAGTAATAGCTGTTCCAGGAGGTACAATTGGGCCACTTTTTGATTTGGGTCTCCGTTGATGTTGTTGGGCATAGCAACTTTTGTTATTAGCATAGCCAGAAACAGGGCTACAAATCCACCTCTCAGCATCATCCCATTTGGAGGGTATTGTTCTTTCACTGTTGAAAGGTGTCAAGGAAGCCACACCCACACTGGCTTGTCTTCTGCTGCTGCTTGTTGGTTGCAACACTCTCTCTGAGCTCCATCCCTTTTGATTCACAATACTTTTTTCTCTGTAATTTGGTGCCCCTGGGCTTAGAAATGAACCCAGCTTCTGGGAGGAACCAGAGCCTCTTCTTCATCACACACTGTCTATCAATTTTGCAGCTCCCTCCTTTAGGTTTGCTATGCTGCCAAAGCCTCTAGCTCTAGGGAAGCACTATGCTTATGCTACTACCAATAAGGTAAATCCTGCTTTCTGCTTTTACATGAGTTTGACATATATGTGTACAATACAAAACATTAAATAAATCTGATCAGATTCGTAGTATCCAACAAATAAATTATATTAGATTTTGACCACTCATGCCTCCATCAAACTTGATGATGGTTTAATAATATATGATGGAAAATGATGAAATTAGATGCTATAAAGTCAGGGTATTACTGATTTTGTAGCTAAACATGACATCCTTTCCTTCCTATCAATTCATCAATCTTTGTCAAGTGGGAATGATGGATAGTAGGTTGGTTTTAAATGTAATTTATGCTGTGATGTGATCAATGTTATTTGCAATGCACAACACTCACTTATGTGTGGACAGTATAGGTTAAGACATTTCACAAAAGTCCAACCCCAATGAATGAAGCCCATTATCTCAAGATAAGAACCATTGCATTGCGGTGGAATAATGAGGGCGATGAATGTTGTATTATGAGGAGAATAAGACGAGGACATGAGCTGTGAGGCATTGTGCACTGCTGCATAAAACACATCCTTGCATTTGTCATGTCCTATCTATGCATCAGTCACTGCTTAACTCCTAATAGCCAGTCATATATATGCAGTGGACCGGTAGCTAAGGCCTATATAAAGTGGTAATTAATTCAAAAATCTCTTTTTAATATGATAAATTATCCTTAGTTCATATATATGATTTTCTTTTGGGTCCAACGGCCTATTATTCAAAACTCACATTAAACCTTGATAAAATCAAGTGGACCCTTAAACTAAGTAAAAGTTGAACCTACATCTACATGTGTACATTTTCCAACGACACCATCACATTTGCCAGCTGTATATGCAAAATGTATGTTTTATTAGAGAAATAATAGACAACACTATTTAGCCTGGAAGCAAAAAAGTGTTGATGCTGATGAGTTCTGCAGCCTGTAAAATAAAGAAAACCTGAGGCGCGTGAGGGGCACGCTGTCCTTAAGGATTCATCGACCGGATGTGATGCTCCCCCAGGATACAACAGGTTCGTCCCGAACCGCCGTGAGCAAGTACGAGGTGGCACTGAACTGGAAAGAACGATCAGTAGGATCAGAAGAGCAGAACCGAGGAGGAGGATACCGTTTTTTGAAAAACAGATAGGATTAACATCTATCTGTGCGGTTTTTTTGTTTTAAAAAGTAACTGACAGATAGAAGTGGAGTGAAAATAGGAACCACTACTCTGTTAGTGCGGATAGGGTAATCCCATAAAATCCGAGTAAGACCAAGTCAAAATTAAATCTAAATAAAACCGTTTTCTGAGATAAGGTTTAGTCTTTCAATTTAAAAAAAAGTGGGAGTAAAAAGCTGGTGAGGCACCATTATCGTGCGCGCATGGGGGGGGGCAAATCGGAGAATTTGCACTAGCTAGGCCCATCCTTGTGCGCGCGAGCCCATCCTCTCACTAGCTTGTTTAACAACCAATATCACAAGTTAATATATAAACCCTTATAAGGCTCCCTCACCAAGCAATGTGGGACTTGGAAATAAGCAAACTTTTGAAATAGCTTAAAAAGACAACAAAAAGGCCATCACGTATCATTGTCTGATGGCGTTTTGGAATCATCAAAGCCATTTAAATAGCAAGTGTTTATGATGTAAGAAGTATCATATCTTATGAGAAACGTCTTCCTTTTGGCTTTCCTCCTTGAAAATATCTTCGTATAGATATTACAAATCCAGAGCAGTATAACCAGTTTTTCTCTATCATTTTATCATTCCAAATGCGTAATTAAATTAGGGTCTGGAGTAAGGTAATATTACACCACATACATAATGAAAGGGAAGAAAAGAGAGCCCAAGTTTTGGTCATTTCCCACGTTTTATTTGTGAGAGACTATAGCTTTCTGGTTAAATAAATCCATCGGCAAGCTGTTGGAAGAAAAGTTGTAATTATGCAAATCAGGGTGTTTGGGGCTGCAGGCAACCCCTCCCAAAAAGGGAAAGCTCAATAAAGTTTTCTTTGGTAGTGCTTTGCTTGGAAGAGGATAGGAGTTCTGGCTGTTTGGAGCTTCACCAACACCGGGAGCTGTTGGATAGCTGACAGCTCAATAAGGATTGCAGTTTGTGGGGTTGTGAGTGAAACTTGTCCTGTAGTTGGTTCCCACTGTGCAATTCACCCTATCTTTCTGCTACACAACTTTAACCTTCATGTGGCTTCACATTCATCTGACCTGCAGATAAAGTCAAATATCTGTCTGTATTAGAGAAAGAAAAATAAATGTAATTGAACTTTCCTAGACAAGTGAAACAGCTTAAAATGCTGTTTAGATGGTCCTCCTTGAAAAAACACAGGATCACATCATTTACATAAGTTAAGGCCTACATGAGAAAGTTTCAGGAGAGAGAGAGAGAGCTACTGCATACTTGAAACCAATGTGTATGTATGCCTAGTAGTTCCACATGCATGAAGGTGGGAAAGACTAGGTAGGTAGTTAATACCCAACCTTGATGAAATTGATAACTGAGTATTCGGTACAAGTAACACAAGCTCCTGATACGTTCAATTACCTCTTGGGAAAATTTCAATCCGTGAAGGATTGCAACATCTTGAATATTTGATTATACCTTCGAAATTTCAATCTTCCAAGAATTACTGTTTAGACCAGTTGGTAAGGTGTGGGTGTTGCATAGGCCAATTAGTCTAAAAAATTCACTAAATATTATGGTTTTGGATAAATTTTTTTTTTTGATCGAAAGTTTTGGATTTCTTATCCTGGCAAAATTCTATCCACCAATTGGGTATTGTATCTCGAGAGGGGGTGCCAATAGAAAAAAGGTATTAAAAGTAATCCCATGTATCTCTTACAGAAAGCCCAATTAAATTCAAGATTCATGGCCCAGAGAGATCTTTTTCAATATGAAACACATTCTATTATTTTACCAAAAAAAAAAAAAAAGCACATTCTATTCCAAACAACCTCTGATATGTTTTGTTCGAGAAATTGGAGTACACATTGTTTCGCAGAGGCTACTTCGATGAATCGATAATTATTATAGGTATTTATTTCACTTCATTCACTGGAACTTGTTCATTGCTTGCTTTCCTAAAATACTTTTTTAGTTAAAAAAAAAAAAAGAAAACAGATAAAACAGAAAAGACAAAGCACGTCTGCATCTCATGGGGACTATATTTATCTGCCTCGAGTTTAATAGTTCTATAATTTGTGGCTCCAACTAATTCAAGCCTCCTCCGAGCTCTTTAGGGACCACCTTTTCTTTGTCCAGAAGTAACGAGTTAAGGAGTAGTCAGATTAAACTAATTCAAGCCTCCTCCGAGCTCTTTAGGGACCACCTTTTCTTTGTCCAGAAGTAACGAGTTAAGGAGTAGTCAGATTATAACAACCAAATCGTTTATTAAATTTAATAAAACAGAAATGTCATATTCATTAAATGATGTGGTGACATATTATTAAATGTTTGTGTAAAAAATTTTTACATTGACAATATATATTAATTAAATCCTTATTATAATCATTCACTTTTCTTATTCTCTCACTTTTTTTTTTTTAATTCCATGATAATGTAGTAGTTTATGTTTAGCATACAATAAAAAAAAAAGAGATATCAAATTCATAATAATTCGTACAATGCTTTCACATCATTCTTGACATCACATATTTCTCTTTCCTTACTCTCCTTTTTCTTTTTCTCTCCACTCTACGTTGTAATATTGTATAATTACAATTAAAAAAACAAAGAGAGGTTCCCAACTGAAAACAATTATTTGACAGGACCAGATCCTCCCCGATTGAAAAAAAAAGCTGGATAGGATATCAGCTATTCAATTTTTTAATACATCAATTAAGAAAAAAAACTAAAGTTAATAGATCAATTTATGGGCTTTGAATCACAACTATAGAATCAGGAGAGGAGAAGATCCCCGCCCTTGTTTGATCATGAAGGGCTCTGTACTCTTTTTGTTGCTTTAACGTACATGATGAGTTAATTGCACAATCAGAGAAAATTGTAAGGATTTAACTACTGTAACTTACAAAGAGTTAATTTTACACTCAAACAAAAAGTTCCACTGAGTTTTTCTACAAATTGGATTATGAATTTTGCAATATTCATTTATAAATTAATCCAAAACTAATGCATTTAATATGGAGGATATAATTAAGATTTATTTCTGCTACAGCTCCTTAAAAGCACTTATTATTAAATAACAGCTGATGAACTTAAATCCTTACACCATTATTTTAAGAAGTGTAGGTGGGTATACTATAGATTTTACATTTATTATCAAAACGGTACATGACAATCAAGCTGAATATTTATCTCGCAGTCGGTTCCAATCTCGTATCAGAATATTGCTATGTGTGTGAGCTTATAGGATAGCGCCACCTATGCCACAATTTATGTTTCAAAATCTTCATATGAAAGGTGGCCCATAGCCACTGAGCTCACCAACAGAGTGCCACATGGCTTTTCCTTCTCCATGATTGGTGATTCATATACCACATTTTCTTTACTCGATCACTGTCCCCAACTCCACCACCATTTTTTTTTCCTTCTTAGTGCGTGCCTCCCTTCCTTTTCTTATATTCATTCATGCATTGCCTTATTTTCCTCAACCTCAAGCTATGATCTAATCTTTTATTTATGCCAAAGAGGAGAGGACAAACACACTTGTGACTTGTGTTGCATATATATATATATATTTGGTTTTGTTCCACAGCTCTAACAATGGCTTCTTCTACCTTGTCTTACAACTCTCTCAATCCCTCAATGGCAGCTTTCTCAAGAACCCGCTTCTCGATTCCTATGTATAAGGAGCTTTCAGTGGATAATATTTCACCTTACGGAAGCAGAACAACCAAACAGAGGAAGAAACTGGTGCCGGTCAAAGCGACAGTGACTGAGGCACCGCCTTCTGTTTCAAAGCCAACGCAAAGTGTGGCTGAAAATGGTGGGGATCGAATCCCAAAGAAGAAGAAGCTTCGGGTACTTGTGGCAGGTGGAGGGATCGGTGGGTTGGTTTTTGCTTTGGCTGCCAAGAGGAAGGGGTTTGAGGTAGTGGTGTTTGAGAAGGATTTGAGTGCTATAAGAGGAGAGGGGCAGTATAGGGGTCCAATTCAGATACAAAGCAATGCTTTGGCTGCTTTGGAAGCTATAGATTTCAATGTTGCTGAAGAAGTTATGAGAGTTGGTTGCATCACGGGTGATAGGATCAATGGCCTTGTGGATGGGATTTCTGGGTCTTGGTAAGTTAAAGCTAATGTCATATCTTTGATTCAAGTTTCTTTTTTTTCTTCTTACTCTTCCTGTTTTGACATGAGATACCAATTGGTTTAGTTTATGATGTATGGGGTACTACTAGACCCTCAGATACAAAATTAATTTCAACTTACTTCTATGTTGTGTGTTCATTGAAACTGTAGTATATCTATTTTTAGCCACTTTAAGGACAGATGATTCATCTAAGTTGGCAGATCTTGTTTTATACCTGTTTGACAGTTTGAGTGGCATGATAGACTATGATAGTGCCCTCTTGTAGTCTTGTTTGCTGAGAAATTTGTGGTGAATCAGAACTTTGAAATTTAACTGCAGTCTGCAGCAGATGAATGGTATTTTTAACTTTGAAAATTAAATTCAGAGGTGCCAATGCTACACAAAATATGATACTTGACAACGTTTATGGCAGTGATCCTACTAAAAAACATTTACTAAGATTCTGTTTGCCTATGAGATTGATTAAAAATCTTTCAAGCCTTGATCCATAATGCTACTCTGTAGCTCTATAAAAGTAAACATTGCATGGATATGAGTTATAACATGTATTTTCTGTGTAAGTTGCCACAAATTACACATGAAGAATTTGATCAATACTGTTTGAGAGAATTCGGGGTTTGGCTTAGTTGTGACAACTTACAAGCAGTGCTGGACGAGTTCATGAGTTCCATGCAAGAATTAAAGTAATTGCTATTTGCTAGCATAGTTTACTTGTAAATGATACTGAAACCTCACTTAATGAGTATATCCCATATTTGTAATTTTGATAAACACATGTAACAATAGGATAGAGCAGGTTCCAGCATATAGGCATAGGGAGTTCTGTTAATGTAAATCATCAGCTTTTCTTTCTCAAACAAGAACCTTGCTTCCTTAATATTTTATATAGACTGAATAATGAAGATGTTTTCTGCTGTTTATTTTATGAAAAATTAGCATGTACTACAGTGAATTGATATATATAGTTTGGTTATCAGGTATATCAAGTTTGATACATTCACACCTGCAGTGGAACGCGGGCTTCCAGTCACAAGAGTTATTAGCCGAATGGCCTTACAAGAAATTCTTGCTCGTGCAGTTGGGGAAGATGTCATTATGAATGCCAGTAATGTTGTTGACTTTGTTGATCATGGGAATAAGGTAATTAAAGAAAGCTTTTATGTTGAAAATTTTCCTCATATTGCTAAAATGGGTACTTTTTGAAACTTTTATTTCTTTCTTCAAGAAAATGCATTGGCAGACTAATGTGATTATATTGTTTGGTGTATTACTTGTTTCATCCCACATTCCACAATTGCAGGTAACAGTGGAGCTGGAAAACGGCCAGAAATATGATGGAGATCTCCTGGTCGGAGCAGATGGGATATGGTCCAAGGTCTTATTAAATTTTATTTGATTCCAAGCTTTTTATTCAGCAATTTATTTTCCCTATATAGAAATAAATGTATACTTAGTTAGCATAACAAGTCTAATGGAGTGCATATAGATTTACAAAGTTGCTCATGGTATAAATATTATCCTTCTAGAAAAATGTTCGTCTTTTGTTTGTTTGATGTGTGTGTATGTGCATGTGAATTTGTTTCTCAGCTTTGTTCTTTCAATTAGAACTTAGAAGTGCTTAGATGAAATATGTGTCATTCTGTTTGTAGACAGTCTTTATTTGTAAAAAAACTACTGCATCCTAACATAAACTTAAATTGTATTATTTTTGTGAATAGGTGAGGAAGAAGTTATTTGGGCAAACAGAAGCTACATACTCTGGCTATACTTGTTATACTGGTATTGCAGATTTTGTGCCAGCTGACATCGAATCTGTTGGGTAATTTGACCATTAGACACGTCTTAGATGCTTTTTTGTCCATTTTTATCACCTTTTTTGGTCTTTATATGACTTCAATCATGTTGAGAAGCTTACTTCAACCTCCGTGTTGGAAGGTACCGAGTATTCTTAGGACACAAACAATACTTTGTATCTTCAGATGTTGGAGCTGGAAAGATGCAATGGTACGCATTTCATCAAGAACCTGCTGGTGGTGTTGATATCCCCAACGGTATGTGCTCTTAAATGTGTTTGAGATTTAACATCTGTTAGAGCATAGCCTCTGCATAAATTTGTTATGTAGACTGAAATAGGGAACAGAAACTGGGAGCAATTTCACTAGTTCATTGACAAATGACTTCGGCCATTATGTGGCCTTACATAACAGGGAACAAGGGGGGGGGGGGGACTACCCCACTTTTGGCACTATACAAAGTGGGGGAAGATGAAACAAATAACCACTAAAATAAGAAATAAGGTACAAGAGAACATTAAAAATAAACACTGAATACCTTATCTGGTACACCGAGTTCAGTCCATCAAAGTTTGCATAACTTTCATCATATCTGCCATTTGTTCAAGTAAACAACTTGCTTGAGTGGTTTAGTCATCATATCTGCCATTTGTTCCTTTGTGTCACAGTATATAAGCTCCACAGTTACCAGTTTATGTGAGTTCATGAAAGAATGCATAACTAGATTCTTTGTAAGTTTGACTCACAGAGCTACTGTGGCGTTGAATAATAGTTGATTTGCCTTGTGTCTGATCTAGTTTTCCCAACACCTATTTCAACCATCCTGCCTGACTTGCACCAGATGCTGCAACAATAAACTCCTGTTAGTTGATAGGCTAACTATTAGTTGCTTCATTGATGAATGAAGTACTGCTTCTGAACTCAAAAACACACAGCCTGGAGTGCTCCTTCAATCTGCTAAGCCCCCAACATAATTACTAACAATCAGTGTAAGCTACATTTTCAGAATTTCTTCCCTTCTAAGCACCCTTGTTGCTGCCTGTAAGTGAAGCTCAGTAGGATTCTCCATATATCTACTACAAGTCTCACCACAAACATTATGTCTGCAAACATCAATTCGTCTTTCCCAGGGAAGATGAGATCATCAACATACAAACTTACATTAACACTTTGCCATACGGTTTTGTCTTGATGCACAGAGTATGTTCTCATAGTCACACTTATCAAAACCTTCTTTTGTGCCAAGCATGTTTGTTTAAAGACCATAAAGTGTCTTCTTTAACTTATAAACCTTCTTTTTACTTCCCTTTTCCACATAGCCATATGGCTGTTCCACAAAGACAGTTTCATCCAATTCATCAGGTAAAAATACAGATTCCATTAACATGTTTGGATTGCTACTCTGAATAACACTGCTTTGAATTGGATCCACAATTATAACCTAACATGATAGTCAATCCTCTTTGAGCTGCAAGTGCTAACCACTAAGTAGATAGTGTCCAAGCGTGCCACAAGTGCAAATACTGATGTATAGTATACCCCATACTGATGTAGCTATTAAAATAAAAAAGTTATTTATTAAAAGATATCAATGTATTACAATGTTATACTTTATTATACCTAAATGCCACTCAAGTACATTGGAGGATTTGTGATATGGCTAATGATAAAAAGGAAAAGAAATGCTAGAGAGAAAGAGAGAATTTGGGAGAAATTGTTAACAACTGACAAATATGACAAAAATGGAGACTTCGGAGTTGAACCTCAGGATGTAATCTCTTAATTAAAGACTCGTTAGGTCGTTGATTATCGAAGGTAGAACCAGGAAGGAGCATGGACGGTTTTGGGTAAGCTTTGCTTAATGCAAACCAGGAAGAGGAAGGTGGCTATAACATCAAATCTGTTACTAGGGATAACTACCCCACTTTTCGATAATGTGGTGAAGATTGCGAAATCAATCAGATTGACTGCGTTCAGTTACAGTCCTTGAAAAACGAATACATATACCATAGATATTTTTCTTTACTACAAATGGGTGACATGTATTTTAAATTTAAAAATTTAAAATAGTACTAAAAAACTAATTGAGAAATAAAATATTTAAAATTATGTAGATACTTTTTTTTAAGTTATAAAAAATAAATTATGTGAACTAGAATATATTATCATTTATATTTTAATTATGGTATGTTAAAATTAAAATTAAATTTATAAATTTACCATAAGTCCATATATATGATATCTTCATTATATCACCCATTAGTCCATCACATTTTATATATTTTTTTTTCTTTATTCTCTTTTTGTTGAATTGTTGGTTGTTGTAAAAATATCTCTTCTTAAAATTAAACCTTGTCACTTGTGAATTCTTTCTGCGTAACAGGAAAAAAGGAAAGGCTGCTTAAGATATTCGAGGGGTGGTGTGATAACGTAATAGATTTGATAATTGCCACAGAAGAGGAGGCAATTCTGCGGCGAGATATATATGACAGAACCCCAACACTGACATGGGGAAAGGGCCGTGTCACCTTGCTTGGTGATTCTATCCATGCCATGCAGCCTAATATGGGGCAAGGAGGATGCATGGCTATTGAGGTATTTTCTTTTCAGAAATAATAAATCCTTCTATATAAGATTTTTATTGGAAATTGCAATTTTAATTGTATTTTAAACATTAAATGCCACACAATCAACAAAGTCAAATTTTCTACTGAATGCACAGAAGATGAGGTAAAGAACCTTTCTGACTTGCTTATTTTATCATTACAGGACGGTTATCAACTTGCATGGGAGTTGGACAGTGCATGGCAACGAAGTATAAAATCAGGCTCTCCAATTAACATTGATTCTTCATTGAAGAGGTAAATGTTCTACTTCACGCAAATATTCTCACAACCAAACTAATTCTTAAATATAACTTATTTGGTAATGACTTGTTGTTTTATACGGGTGTATGATGAATGTTTCGTAACTTCCATGTGAGATATAGGGGCGAGGTAATCATGAGAGACCAGTCATTTTCCTAACCACCATCCTGTTACTAACCCTTGTTTACTCATTAATTTGCTGAATTATATTACATTATCATTAATTTGGACTGTTACCATATCCACTTCTCACAAGTGCCAGAACTTTGGACTCATAAGAGGAAGGAAAAGCACAAAGAAATGCTCATATCAAACCAAATCAATCAAATAATATCAAAAAATAATGAACTTGTTGATTTGATTTGAACAGAGATATGCTTACACATATCTTTGCCAATGGTCCAGTTTGTTAATCTCACATTTCCAAATTGGTTGATTTGATTAGAGAAATTATAAATCTTTTTGCTGACTCATAGCGCCTGTATCCCCCTCTCCTTTCCATTGTTCCCTTCAGCTACGAGAGAGAAAGAAGATTACGAGTTGCCATTATTCATGGAATGGCTAGAATGGCAGCTCTGATGGCTTCCACCTACAAGGCATATCTGGGTGTTGGTCTTGGGCCTTTAGAGGTAGGCACTTCAGTTTTAAAATTGAGATAATGAAGAGTGAAGTGAAGGAGACACTTCAAATTGACATGCCGCCCACAAATTCATGGTTGCTTTCTTTTGCAGTTTTTGACCAAGTTTAGGATACCACATCCTGGAAGAGTCGGAGGAAGGTTTTTTATTGACAAGGTGATGCCTTTGATGTTGAACTGGGTCTTAGGTGGCAATAGGTAATGATGAAAGCCCACACCACATTTCTTTCCTATATAACTTTCATTATCAAGAATTATTGCGGCTGATATTCCTAGAGGTTTTCCTACTCCAGTCCTCTCATGCAACATGCATGTTAGAAATCTGTGCCAATGGATTGCTTCAATAAAGATGGGAAACTGATGAAACTAATAATAGTGAAAAATATTGTTCTGATTTTTCTTGATGGCAATATAAATTGGAAATGTTACATAATTAAACCTTTGAAAAATTTTGCAATTTTTTCAACCATTTGCTTAAAACATGAAAAATGATGCTACTTTTGCAGCTCCAAACTTGAAGGTAGACCATTATGTTGCAGGCTCTCTGACAAAGTATGTCGCCCTAGTAAAATTTACCTTTGTACTTTGTTACTAAGAAAAAAATGATAGCTGGTCTTTTCATTCTCATGTCTGTTATATGTTGTTGTGGCGTGGATGCTAATAGACGTTTGATTATTTATGAAGGCAAGCGACCAGTTATACACATGGTTTGAAGATGATGATGCGCTTGAGCGTGCTATTAATGGAGAGTATGTCTGTGGCTTAATATATATGCATGAAAATCACCATTAGCATATTGCCTACCGTATATATAAATCTCATACATGTTGTGTCCATCCTTCTTGTTTGAATTATAGGTGGATTTTATTACCATGTGGAGATGAACCAGATCTTTCAAAACCTATATGTTTAAGTCAAGATGAGATGAAACCCTGCATAATCGGGTACACCTTCAGTTTCACCTACTTACAATGTAGTGGCATAATCACATATTCTGATGTTATACCTATTATGCAATATATACTGGATTGAAGTGGAAATGTTGGGAAGGCATTTGGAATTTTATTTTATGTTCAATTTATTGAAAATCTTCACCTATCAGAATTTGAATGTGTCTTTAAAACATGAGCAGAGTTCTTACTTTTTGATCACCTATTAGTTTGCACTGTTCACTCTCAATTATCACTGGAAGTTTTTTTTTTCCACTTTCAACCCATTTTCTGATATGTTATTGTGATTGCAGTAGCATGCAGCAAGAAGATTATCAGGGCAGTTCAATTACAATACCTTTACCTCAGGTAACACAATCTATCATGAGCTGAATTAAACATGGTTCCACACATAATGGTCTTTAAAATCATGCAACAAAGTTTCTTTTTTAAAGGTTTCTCAAACGCATGCTCGAATTAACTATAAGGATGGTGCCTTCTTCTTGACTGATTTGCGTAGTCAACATGGAACCTGGATCACTGAGTAAGTAAAAGAAATGTCAGGGTACACTGCTACTCTTTTGTCTTAGTTTTAATTCTTGAGACTGTATATTTATTTTCTTTCTCATCATATTTTCAGCAATGAAGGAAGGCGGTACAGGATACCTCCAAATTATCCTGCTCGTGTCCGTCCATCTGATGTGATTGAGTTTGGTTCTGATAAGGTGATAGTCTGATAGATGATCCCTACATAAGTCCTATCAACTATAAAGTAGTTTCATTATATATACTGGACACTTGTGTCTTTATAACAGGTGCATGCCAAAGAGAAAAAGTAACTTTTCTTTTTCTTTCCAAACGGATACTTTCTTGACTAATCCGCTAACTCCAGCTCCTCCTACCACTTTTCTTTTTCCTGCTAAATTAATTTTACTTTCTTCTTCTCATTTCTGTTTACTTCTAATCACTAAATACAAAGAAGGTTTATACTTAACTAAAGTTGCATTATGTTTAATTCAGGTGTAACATTTTCCTTCTCATTCATTCAATACATAAGCATTTATGGACACTTCCATCCTGACATAAAAATGTTCTTGCCTGAAAATATGCAAATTTGCTTCAAATGGTGTCTGAGAATCCTAGTTATTTGCATTTTGCAGGCTTCATATCGTGTTAAGGTGACAAGATCTGCTCCAAGAGTGTCTGGAAAGGGAGGGACAGAAATTTTACAGGAAGTATGATTATGATTCTGTTTAGTCACAATTTGTCTTGTAAGTTACAGAAAAGTTGTACAGCACAAAAATTGGAACCGTAGAGCCAACATCTGCATTCTTTTAGTGCAGGGTATTATACAACAATGCCAATCATTTAGGATCTGTACATGTTACACGAACTTTTGATAGTGATTTATAGAATGAAATTATATGCTCATTGGTACAAGAAAGATTTGGATATGTGCCTAACTGCCTATCTATTTTGAGGCTTAGCAAAATTTATCACAGATCTTTATACAACTGGTTGATTGTAGTACACTACAGATGATGGTTTGTTGTAACTTAATTTTTTGGCGTTGTTTTCTTACACCATGACGTTACATGAGCAAGCTGTTATATGTAGTTCTCACATCCTATACAAAACAGAGAAAAAGGTAAACACTAACATTTTATCATGAATAAGATGTCATTGTCTCTTGGATAAGGATTGTCATTCATTTCATTTTCACTTGAATGCACTGTTCCCTGCGATTGTGAGAGAATAGTATCATATTCCAGAGTTTGAAATTGAATGAGGATGGGCTACCCTGGAAGGCGTATTATTTTGAAGAGAGAGACTGTTAGGCGCAATTATTCAGTAAACAGTGGGCCGTGGCACACCTTATATCAAAGCAACGATAGTGTCCTTTACATATTTTCATAAATAAATTTGTGGCATACTTTTAAATCCATAGATAACATTGTATACTAATTAAATCTTTTTTTAATGGTCAAAAGGTTTTCTGTATATTTTATCTAGCGTGTTTTCCATTTTATTTTCTGATTTGCTAATTGCTATAGACATCCTCTGAAATTCATATTGCTCTAGACCCTGTAGCCAAACAAATTTTGGGTATGTTAGCTGTTGACCCTATGATGGGTAATTCACCTCTTTTGGTTTAACCAATTATAGTTTGACCAAAAAGAAATGAAGAAGAAATTGTAGGACAGATTGAGGCTTCAAACATTTGTCCTCATGTCCGCATGTGTTGTTTTCATAGTTCTCTTTAGACGAATTGGAACGTATAGATCAGACTGGAAATAATAATCAATGATATAGTTGGTCTATAAAAAGAAAATTTGAAACCTAAATTACCTATATTTGTAGACATACATACATAATTTTTAACATGTGGGATTGTTGATTAATGATTGGGGGTTCTTCTGTTGCAATTCCTGTACACGAAGCCTAATGTTCTGTGCTTACTGTTCCCCTGAATGGTGTGTTTTTTTTAAGCAAAATTGAATTGAAAATGAATACAAGAACCCAATATAAAAAGTCTTTACAACTTTATAAATTAAATAGCATGAAACCAAAGCACCATATAAAAAATGTCTAACACAAATATCAACTAAAATATACCGCACCCATGAACTAAAATAGAAGTCCAAAACTCCAATCCAAAAGGTTGATGACACGGAAGACTTGTCCACAGGAGGGATCTAGAAATTCAAGAAAGGGGAGCCGAAAGGAAATAAAATTTAATAAAAATTAAATCATAATAAATAAATAAATATGTGATACCTCTTATTTAAGTTGTGCACGTTGTTCCTTCATGTCATAAAATTCATCAATGATAAAATCTGTATCAAACTTCTCAGTAATCTTTCTCTCAATGTAGGTAATCAAACAACCAGCTTCATAGCTGAAAAAGAAAATATGATAATTAATGTCAGCAATGCAAGACCTGTAAACTCAGTAGTAACTAGTAAGCAATTTTTTTTTTACATGTAGTATATTAACTAAGAAAAATTGTCAAAGTATGTGTGCTGTGACTTCTTGACAAAGGAATTATATTTGGCTTCCCAAGCAAGTTTTAACTTTTATTTATATATATATATATATATTAATATTAATATTAAACGTAAAAAAGTTACATGTATTAGACAAAGTACAAAAGTTGTTTAGCTTTTTTCTAATAACACATTGTAATATATATATATATATATATATATATATATATATATATAGACTACTTGTCCAGGAGATAGGATTGTCTAGGAGATTTAGAATCCAATGAAAAAATAGTCTACTTGTCCAGGAGATAGGATTGTCTAGGAGATTTAGAATCCAATGAAAAAATAGTCCACCCAATTGAAGAATAAATCGCACTGATCAAGTATTTGACTCGAAACCAATAATCAACCAAATATAGAACCCCTACCAATTAATTCCAAATAGTACACGGGCCACCAAGAGAGTCAGTAACATAGGGATCATAGCACAAATCGAAAAGAGTTCCTATTGCAGCAGATCAGCATACTCGTAGAGTAGCAAAAGTAGGAATTCACAGCAACTGCTTCCAAAATGGAACCAACTAAAAAGATTGACAGCATGAACATTCCAAAAATCAGAATGAAACCAGTTAGAGTACCATCAATTCATATGAGAGTTGTATCAATAAAACCAGCACAAACAGCACCAAAAATAGCCAGCATCAAGAGGTTGTTATATTCTCCTCTTAACAAGATTAGGTCGTGATGGAATTCTATCTAACATCACCCTCCATACAAAAAAGAAACCTTGGCAGAGAAAGGATATATAAATCTATGAAGAGGTATATTTGCAAAAATAAAATCATTCATGATTATATGGTATGCTGACTTGATTAAATAAGATCCTCCTGAATCCAGCAACAAAAAAGATTAAATTCAGCAACAAAAAAGATAGTTGGGATAACTCCCACCGAAAAAGATGCCTCCTCCAACTCCAATTTCACCCTCTACAAACACTAACGTATCTGCCACTAACACCTCTTTATTGTTTGAAGTACTCCCCCATTTCTCACCACTCGAACACACATATTAGAGAACTAGTCGCAAGAAATATTTTTACTCTCTTCAATACTCCAAAAATCATACCACCACCTAGAACTTCCCCTTGCCCCAAACTCCCTTCTCACGAAGCCACCCCCATAAATAGATGATAATACTCTATTCCACAAGCTACCCCTCTCTACTAAAAGACGTCACCTCCACTTACCTAAAGAGCCAGATTGAAAGCCTTTAAATCGCTCACACCTAGACCCCATGATGTTTTTCTTTGCAATCATTTTCCCATAAAACCCAAGCTAATTTCTTTGCAAACTGCCTTAATGGTGTGTTTTAATCAATCTTTACCATTTCAAAATAATTATAGTTTAAATTTTATACTACAAGGATTAAGAAAGTTATTAAACATTTTAAATTTTGGAAACATGAATTTATTGATATTGCGTTCTCATTCAATTAATTTGTCTTGTACTATTCTGTTGAATAAAAACATTAAAAGATACATATAAAATTGTAAAAATAACTATTTTTTTCTTAATTTTTAAAATAAAAAATTTTAAAGCTTTTTTTAAATGATCATTTTAATACAGAGAAAGTAATCAATTGAGGAGGCCCCTCGATGGTTACATAACAAAAGTACACATTTATATGTTGATGATTTAATAATGGTCTGTGATTGATTTTTTTTTGTGTGTTTTCAGAGCATGATGACATTGACAAGCACATACCCAAAGGCAAAACAGGTAGCTAGGAGGACGATGGATGCATGAGCGAAAGGTGGTCCTACTCTTAACAATAACAATAACAATTACTACTATTTAATAATACACAATACACTAGTCTAAGAAGTAGGCATAAAAAACATCAACCATATGGCAAAAGGACAATGTTGGAAGATTCGACAAAAGCTTTGCCTTAATGTCAACAACGTATAGTCACCATCCCTCATCACACTGCAAATTCTTCACATTGTAGAGTTTTGTCTCCCTTTGCATGAACAAAAACGAGGAGCAGGAGCGCTTCAGGGATCAAAGTTCAAACTAGCTAGGAATCTGAACATGAAATGGCCCAACCACTACCACAGACATGATAAACTTGGAATTAATTTGAGGTAACCTCACCACCACCGTCCATGTCCATCTCTCCCATCACATCACTCCTATATATATATTGAATTTGAAATTAAAATCTTTAATTAATCACGGCTAAGATTAAGGTCTAAGGTGGGGCCTACAAAGGGATCGGAAGGGTGGGGATTGTGTGAGGTGAAGTGGCAAAAACGACGGAAGAGAAGGGCCATACAGTCACATTAATGAGGGATGGGGCCATATGATCATATTTACCGTTGCCATGAAGAAGGCACGTGGAGGGAAGAGATCATGTGGAAACCTTTGCGGTGTCACATGAATTAGTGATAATATCAACGGTCAGGTTCAGGATTCACTGTAGAAGGTGGCATTACCATATGCAGTTGCAGTGACCGTTGGTGGATTGCATTTATTATAAGTATGTTTCCATTGTCCTTTCAATATCCCAAATTTTTAAGGATGTAGTAAACTTGTTTTGTAATCTCAATCAATATTTTTGAATATTTAAGATTAATAAAGTTGATTTTATCACTTGACTCATGCAAGTAATATTTTCTCCAATTCATTCATTTCATAAGAATTTTTTAGGATTTTATTTTGAATTTTTTTATAAAAATTTTTATAAAATTTTAACAGTATTTATTAGATTTTTTATATATATTTGCTCGACTTCGTTAATGTGAAAATTGAATAAAATTTGAATTTAAACAAGAGTGAATCCGATAATCAGGGGAGTTTCTTTAAAAATCAATACATTAAAATATATTAAAATATGTGTTTGAATTAAAAATTGGTCTTAAAATAGAACCAGGGAATAAATTATAGATTTTATTTTGAATTTAAAATATTATATTGAATTCAAAATAAACTTACTTTTAAGAAAAATATTTTTAAATATACTCATCACTTTAAACTCATATTTAATTTAAATAAAATTAATTCATCATACTCAAACACTCCAGTAGTCTACTCACTCACGCTCTTGCCCATTAGTAACACTTTTTCATTGCTTTTATTCTTTCAGATATTGGACTTCTTTTGATTTCTTTTCCATAATTGTGCTATATATGTCAAGCGCTTATAATCATTGTTACGTTTTCAATTATAATAGTACAGGTTATTTTAAGCAACGGAGATTGGTTAAGTGGTACATACTTAATTTTTCTTGAGCAATGTTTGGCTCACACAAAAAAAAATACAGTTTACTTTAAATCTATGCAATATATAAATTACAAGACATCATTTTTAAATTATAAGAAAATTACATAATTAATTTAAATGATTATAGGAAGCTAAAATTTAAGAAAAAGAATAAAACTTAATGTAAAAATATTATTACTTTAAAAAAAATGACAATATAAATAATTAAAATTTGAGGAAAAGATTAAAAAAATAATTATTTTGAATGCGAGGAGACTTGAGAGAAAAAAATTTAATATAAAAAATGTAATTAAAAATTACATAGATTTTTAATAAAATATGCTAAACAATGATAAAATCATATGTTTAAGAAGGTGAACGTATAATGAGAGATATTCTTATTTTCAAAAGATAGACCTTAGTTTATTATATAAAATTGATTAAGGAAATGAAACTTTAAGTTAATTATGCAAGAAATTGTGAAAAAAAAATATTTGAATCAAGTCACACTATGGTGTCTATTAATTTGATATGTTATGTTGAAATTTAAATTTATATAGTCCAAATTTTATAATTTTAAAACATCTTGACATTCATAAATGGAGAAATTAAGATTAAATAAAGCAATAGATCATAGAGATGACAATGGGTAGAGTCTAGATAAGGTACTATAGTACCCGTCCACATACTCGCGTTTTAAAAAAATACCCGTACTTGCGTGGGTAGTAATTCTAATACCCATACCCTTACATGCTGGGTACTCAAGTACCCGTACCCATTACCCGCACTTTTGTTAATTATAAAAATAATAAATTGATTACAAAATGAAAATTAATTAAAAATAAATGAAAACTAATCCATAGATCATCCAAGTTTAACCTATAAAATAACTATGATATGCAGAAGTGGATGAAAGATTAAAACAATGGGAGGTGAAATGGAAATTCATGTTTTGTTATTTTATTGTTTAGGACAAAATTATAACATTTCAATTAATTAAATTAGTAATATATATTAATATTTTTTTTGTGACTATAATATATATTAACATTATTTTTTTTTTGGGAAAAATAGTAATTAATAATAGAAACATATATATATATATATATATATATATTAATCATATGTATATAAATTACATGAATTATATATATTATATAAGTGCGGGTATGGGTAGGGTACCAGTGGCGGACCGAGTTATGGATGAGGGTGTGCAATTGCACCCCCTCACTTTTATAAAATTACTACTAAATATTTTGTATTTCGATATTTTGCCCCCTCTAGTTTTATATCGTTGAACCCACTGTCAGTGGCGGATATGAGGGTGTGCAATTACACTCACTCACTTTCATAAAAGGAAAAAATATGTTTTTCGTCCCTATAGTTTCGGTCAACTTTAGTCTCCGTCCTGTATTTTAAATCCTGTGTTTTTTTTTGTCCCTAAACTTTCTAAACCCCCAAACAGTGGTCCCTACCCGTCAGTAAGATCTGTTAACCTGATGAGCTGGCTAACAAAAGTTACATGTCAGTCTCAATTGTGAGTCCCAAATAACTAACTAATCATCTGATTAATTTTTTATTAATTTTTAATTATCGAAATAATCCTAATTGCTAAATAAGTGTTTTCACCTGAGCAATTTTACCCAATAAAAAACCTAATTTCATAATTATGGTTATTTTAATAATTAAAAAATTAATAAAAAAAATTTATTAGATGAGTCAGTTATTTGGGGCCTATTATTGAGGTTAACGTGTAACTTTTGTTACCCAGCTAATCAGGTTAACAAATCTCGTTAATGGTCAGGGACCATGGTTTGGGGGTTTAGGAAGTTCAGGGACAAAAAACAAAGGATTTAAAATACAGGGACGAATACCAAAGTTGACTGAAACTATAGGGACGAAAAACATATTTTTCCCTTCATAAAATTACAACTAAATATCTTGTATTTTGGTACTTTGCCCCCTCTAGTTTTATATCTTTGAACCCAACCTAGAAATTCTTAAAAGTTTCTTGAACTAATATTTTAAAATTTTTTCACACTTTCCCATATTATTATTTTATTTTATTATTCAAAGCAACTCAGTCTTTTTTTTAGCTCCAACCTAATAACTCTCAAAATTTGCTTAAATAGACACTACAACCTACCCCACACTTATATACTCCACAGGTCTTATTTATAAGACAACGTTTGAATTTTTTTTATGGTCCTATTTATAAGACAAAGTACACAAATTTAGTAGCATTTAATAAATTTTTCTCATATTTACCCTTTGACCAATAAAGGTTTTAAATTGACACAATTACTGTGGTAATAAAGTTTAATTTTAAATAGGGGTAAACTTGGAATGTTGTAGAGTTATTTTTTAAAAATTAATACATTAATTATTTTTCTTAATATATGTCATTTATTCTGAATTGTCTTATAAACAGAACCTGAGGAAGTATTGTATAATAAAATACTAACTACTGAATAAATGTCTAAAAAATTAAAACCATGCAGCAATCCACTTTTTGGATTGTTACAAATAACAGCTCAAAAAAATTGTTGAGCATCATGAGTATTTCTCTAACGAAAAAAGTTGCTAAGCAGCGCTCTTAATATTTGTGAGCACCTCGGCGAAAGGCAATTAGAGATGCTCTTATATGTTTTCAAGTATTTGATTTTAAAGTAAAAAATTATCTTTTCTTCAATAACGATAACTACTACCTAATTTTCTTCGTATCAACATGTATTAATTGGTCCGAGTGGAGGGGCTCGGGTCCCTTAAGCATGTGGTCCTGGGTTCGATCTTTTAATCCATGTGTATGGAGAAAATACTGTTGGGAATGGTCTTCTCTCTGTGCCCGACAATACCTATAAAAATTAGTTTCTCATCTACCGGGTGAGAGGATGCACGAGAAAACAAAAAAAAAAAATTTTCTTCATTTTCACGTTTCATTTCCTTCGCACACACATGATAAGAATTATTATTAATTTTTATTTTTTTTAAAATAAATTGCCCCCACTGATCCGGGGTCTTGTCCGCCACTGTAGGGTACCATAGTGCCCGTACCCATTAAAAAGTGCGGGTAATTACTCGTACCCGGATCCAGACCCATTTGGTGGGTAATTACCCTACCCATTGTGGGTAATTTTTGCGGGT
Source organism: Sesbania bispinosa (assembly GCA_026901365.1). Taxonomy (NCBI): domain Eukaryota; kingdom Viridiplantae; phylum Streptophyta; class Magnoliopsida; order Fabales; family Fabaceae; genus Sesbania; species Sesbania bispinosa. Next base: position 1,242,838 of record QLOH01000131.1, on the reverse strand, counting down.
AACCACTGTGTCTGGATCCAATTGTCATCCCTAATAGATCATGAATAATAAAAGAAAGTAAAAAAAAAAAAAAAAAAAACTAAAATGAAGCGACTGTGGCACTAAGGTGGCTGTAGGATGACTTAGGAGCGGCTGGACAATGAAGTTGAAATCACAGCTCCGTTTAACCTGTAACTATGGTGATGAATGGTAAAGCTCTCCAGCTCACAACAAATGATTATCAAGCTTGAGTGTAGCTCTATATTTTTTTTTGTTTAACCACAAGTCCTCCATGGCAGACACACCAGAACATCCACATCATAATAGAGCTAACTCTATATTCTTTTAATCCACCAATCTCGACAAGTTGAGTAGGGTTGATTATTTTTTGAGTCACCACAAAAGTGAGATGGATTGAATTAATTTGTTTTGAGCTCAATCTAACTCAATCAATTTATGGTAGGCCTAACTCATGTGGGTTATGTTGGCCCATTTTGACATCTCTTACAAAATTTACTTTCAAAATTTACCCAAGACAAAAAAAAAAAAAATTACCCAAGACAAACAGTCAAACACCAGCCTAATCATGCACTTAATTAGCAAACAAAATCAAATATCGTATTCTTTTTCTTATTGGGACTAATTTGAAGGTTCTATTTCTACTATAAGCTTATGGGGATTTTAAACAATAAATAAAAAATAGAGAGAATAGTTTATGAATATGGATCCTTTTAGTTGAGATAATAACTGTAAAGAATGCAATTCCATCTTTTATCATTCACTCTTATATAATAGCATCTTTTATTAATATTTTATTTTATTAAAACTAAATTTCAATGGTTCAACATAGTTGAAAAATAAATTGAAAGGAATTTTAATCCATAGTTTTCATTCTGGTCCAAAATCATCAATACTCAAAAGTTATACTAGGCCCTCATTAATTCGAAATGAGATGAGACTATTTAAAGAAATTAAAGTTCTTATAGGGCACAATGTTTTCAGCGACTTCTATTTTTTATGATATAAAAATATAATTTACTTGACAGATATTGCAAAAGAATTTATCAATATATTAATCCTTCAATAATATAGTAAATTCCAAAAATAATCTGAATTCGAAATTTGAAAGCGCAAATAGAATCAAATCAAAATGCATCCTTCTTTTTTCCCGTACCAATCTTACGCTCCTTCACAGCAGGACATGCACTATTGCAGATGAGATGCTCCCCCAAATGTTTACAAAGCAAGCAAAGACAAAACCCTAACCAAAAATATACAAAATATCAGCTTCATTTTTCATTACCCAACAAATTAGACTAACGTGTTCGAAAGTTGAATGGAAGAAGGTGCCAAGAAGTTAGCAAAGTAAACAACAAGAGTGGTAACGCGAAAGCCTCTTCTTTCATGCACCTTGGTCGTACGGAACCCTTGGGGAGGCCCCATTCACATGGCCCCTCTTTCTTCCACAGTCACTAACTTTCAATTCCAAATTTGCCCTTCTTTTTGTTCTTCAAAATTAATCAAATACTACCCAATATGCTTAAGTTAGTAATTAAAAAACAAAATAATTTTTCTATTAAATAAAGTCTTCTAAATAGTAAATACTTGTTTCTGCCTAATGCCTATCCCCTTCCCCACTAACCCCAAACCTGTACTATAGTGTATATCATAACCATGGCGGTGCCAAAAATTTCTACCTTTCTCACCCAAACACAACAATGTGCCTCGATCTTCTGTCTATTGTTGTTACTAGTATTTTTGTGTCAGTTTTATCTGCCTGCAAACCCATACATGCATTGCATGCACATCCTTTTCCAAATTCCAAGGAAATTGAGCTTCAGATGAAAAAATAAAGAAAGAAAAAAAAAATCACTCATCTCTATCAAATGTCATTGAAATTGAAATTATACTGAAAGACCTTTCGGCTTTCTCTTCTCCCACCACAAATTGCCCCTTTTTTCTGTTTTCTCTTTTTATCATTCGTGCGATTTTCATTTTCATTCCCTCTCCTCACGGTGCTAAAACGACTTGCAATCTCTTTCTTTGGGAGCAAAACGACAACACCTGCATTTGCTGTCCTGGCATTGGACGGTTATGATATGCTGCTGCGCTGTCTCACAGTAGCCTCATGTTCTGATTGGAGGCTCACCTTTCTATTAAAAATAATACAGTATATGTATATGTTTATGTGAACGCAAACACACGTGCACCTGGTCATTTAGAATTAAGAGCCATAGCCAGCTAAATGTTTCATAGCTCATATTGTATAATACAATACAACCAAGCAAGTAAAGAACATCACAAAAGACACACAAGGTAAAAAGTAAAATCATAATAGCAAGAGTAGCAATGCATGAATAAAAGGAAAGGTTTTGTTCAGGAGATTCACTTTACTGTAGACAACAGTATTTAACCGCTGATCATTTTATTATGAACTTATCATTTATATATAAGGATACGATGATCATAAACATGTAATTTTAAACCTTTTTGATCTATTTTGTGCACTTTGATTCATAGTACAACGCGTTTCCCCAATTCCTCGTCGTTTTTTAACCCAAAGAGGGAAAAGCAAACCCTGAGATCTTAAAAGTAAAAAAAAAAAAAAAAAAAAGTATTCACCCAGTTACTTCCAAGTATCATGACCGGGAAACTGACTGAGCCAGTTTCTCGATTCTTTCCACCAGCTCCGGGGATAGCTTCTTAACCGGTTTCCGTTCCTTCTCCGGTCGAAAATCGAATCCTAAAGCTTCGGATACCTCTTCGGAGCTCCACCCAGCTTTTCGGAGCGAGTCCGAAAACTTATCTGCTTTCAAGAGCAGAGCATCCAGCAGTGCTTGATTATCCAACACCACCATCTCCCCTTCGAAGAATCCAGAAGCCGAAACCTGCACCATTTCGGATATATCCGATTCGCTCCACCCACCCGCCTTCAAAACCGACCCGATTTGCCCTATGTATTCTTCCACCCAACCCGGGATTTCGGACCTAGGCATCTCGAAAAACCTCTCTGGCGAAGAACACGCGGACGACGCAGAGTTCCTCCGGCGACGATCGGTGGCGGCGTCGGTCCAAAACTCCACCCACCGGGGCGTCCTGCCACCGGCATCGAGGCTCCTCCGTGAGAACGCAGTTGAAGAACCCGCTGATTTCTCGCTAACGGATCGCTGCTTCTTCAAAAGGTGAGGGTCAGATTCAGAGCTCCGGAAGAGAGACTCACGTTGGAAGAAATCAGAGAGATCGAGACCGCAGCAGAAGATCCTATTCTCATCGACGTAGAAAACAGGGTTTCCGGCGAGAGAGGGGTTAGAGGGAATGTAGCAATGGTTGAAGATGGGAATCAGCAAGGGAGCTCTCTTCAGCGCATTCCTCGCAACACGAAGTGCCTTCTCCGGTTCAGAGGGTCTCGGGCCCCAAGACTTAGACCACAAGGCGTTCCTCGCGATCTGAAACGAAATCGCTGCAATAGGAAGGTCCAGAGAGGCACGAAGGTGGAGCCGTGCGCCGGAGGATCGCCAGTCAGGGAATCCGGCACCGACAGGCATGCCGGCGGCGAGAACTGCTCGGAGGTCCGGTGGAAACACGAACCCAAACTCTGCTTCAGCACGTGCGAACTCCGCATCGGAGAGACCCGGTTGCACCTCTATGCCTGAGCTTCGGAGCTGGGTTATGACCTTCTCTACCACTGAAGTAAATGAAACGACACCGTTACGTACTGGAAGGGAAGCCGCTGCTGCCGCTCGGGCTGATAACCGCCTCAGACCGGCTATGTGAGCCGGGTTTAGACCGGTCATCCTCCGGTCCACGTCTACCATTGTATTGTAATTGAGGAATGACGAGGTGTAGGTATTAGCAGTTTCAGTATGTAAGTTGATGCTTTAGGTGTAACTGTAACTGTATCATGAAGGAGATGGGAACCGGAGAGAAAAAATGAAGACGGTGGTGAATAGGTAGAGGCAGAGAGAGGAAGAGGACTTGGCTCACCTCCCTGATTTATAGCACAAAAAGTGTGGAGCCCACTTTCGGATTTTATTTTGGTGATTCACGATTTTCTTTTTAGTTTTTTTCCACTCATTTTCTATTTTCCTTTATTGCCCCTATCTCTCCTTTCATGTAATTTGTCGTGAATGGTAAATCTGAAATGAATTGCAAAGCATGATATGATATGATGTAACTAATAGCTGTTGAGCAACGTCTCGTTCAAGAATCAAGAAACTATTGTGACTGTGAGTGTTTTTTGGTTGGGAGGTTTGTCCCTTTATCAACGGGAATGGGGTTTTTGTCACTAAAAAGCTTCCATGCGGTGCAATTAGTTTATGTAATTAAGACAATCCTCCTGATCTTTTTACACTATTAGTAATCTATTCTATTCATGGTAAGTAGTTAACTCGTGCTTTGTCTTTTTAGATTTGATATCATGATATTTAACTATTAGCTTGTTTGAATTTGACTCTGCAAAAAAAAAAAAATTATTTTGGATGATAAATATAATTTACTTACTTTATTTTCTAAAATTAATAATTCCCTCAAATTAAAGGAGTGAAATTTGCTTCATTCTAGAGCTTGGTTAACTTGTGCTTTGAGATTATTATTGCTATTAGTATGCATGACCAATCTATGGCCCACGAGCAATCATGCATTTGTTTGGCGGGGGATCTAAAAGCTAAGCACACAATCATAATGGCACATTGTTGTTGTACTCTAACGTTAATCTCCCCTCTTTCTCTTTTTTCCCCCTCATTTCTTTCTTACAATATTTATTTCTTTCCGCCATTGTCTCAAAAAACATGAAGAAAAAGTTATATCCAACTAATCATTAGTGATTAACAATTAGCTTAACGAGGAGGTGTCCCTCTAATAGAGGGCATGGTTAATTCTGCAATTAATTGCCCTCCCATCCCAAGTACCAATATCTATCTTTACACATGATGATATTACTAGCAAATTTGGCGTTGTTAACTCCCATGGTACTACTAATCAATCTAGTTCAAATATTATTATGTTCTTGCTTGGCGCCAATATATTGTTGTCTACCTAGAGCAAAAATGAGAACAACTAAAGCCTATATATTATGTTCATATATAGTATAAGCTTTTCTAGATTAAATTATCAACCGCTTAATTTTCTTATCTTCAATAAAAAGTGGTAGCTAGCTAGTGTTACATTCACGGGCTAGCTGCCTATGCTGCTACTGTTTGCTCCCAGATCGAACTCCACCTACTTAAAGGCATCGGTGAGAAGTTACCATCACTCACCTTCTTTATTAATGAGATGGTTCACCCTAACAAGTAACATTGCATTTGTATTTGGAGGTTAGGGAGCAGTAACCTCAACGGCACAACCTCAACCATAACTATCACAAAGTCACACACTCTAATTGCTACAGTCACGTGGACCTACTTTTTTTTTATCTTCAAAGTTTCCACAAGCTAATAAATAAATGAGGAAATAAAAAAACAAATAATATATAATGCCCCAAAAACTATCAAAATTTCTTACAATCCCATCAAGGCTTAATCGTACACGTTAACAAACAAACTTCCAAAATTTTTTAGACTGTAACTGTCCAAGTAGTACCCAAAAAGTTAGGGGAATCCTAGAAATTGCTTTCAAATAGAAAGAGGATTATTTAATCACCGCCTATGCTCAGAAAGCCGGCATTTGATATTTTCCTTTTGTTATTTTTCTTAACGTCTCTTTGTATCACTGGATGCATGCACATGGTCATGGTGGCATCCTACAGGAACTTGTGAACATTTTGATGATGATGGCCGCCCCAAGTATTCTGCCCATGCCACTATATATTTTTGACCTTATATATATATATATATCTAAAATCAAATAGATCAAAGAATGCTTTATGCTTGTACTTAATTGTTCAATTTAAGGGAGCAGCATCAACCGTTGATTGGACATTAAAGTGATAATCAAGGACAAGCCCCACTGGTCAAACAGAGATAGGTGTCAACAAATGAAGGAAAGATGCATTCAATTAAGATAAAGAAGATATTGTATGTGTGTGTGTGCATAGAAAGAGAGAACAACGGAAGCGTAGGTTAATAAAGCCTTTGCACATTGCACATGCTGCCTCTTGTTAATTTTAATTTCCTATGGTATATTTATCTTTTGGACTTGAACCTTAATCACAAAAGCCCTTGATGAGTGAACATTTTTCGAAAAATGTTATCCCTTCAGTCTGGTACTTACCAAAATAATGTGCGTGCACTGCGCTAAATAATTTATATTTATAAACAAGTTATTTAGATTTAAATAAGATGCCAAATTGCATATCAACGGTCACTTTCTGACACAGAGCACGTGACCAAAACATTGATTTTCTCCCATACCACATTATACTATTACTATAGCTATAAGCTCTTAAGACATTTGCGCAAAGAGAGAAATTAAGGAAGGGGAAACAAAACATCCAACTGTCACGTGAAGTTAGCCTAAAATTTGGACCATTTACATGAAAGAAATTAAATAGGTTTAGTTAATATTTGACATGATCATTTGGTTGGTAAAGATGAAATTGGCTCAACGACTCTGTGTTATATATTAATTACAAGCAGATTACTGTATAAATTGTTCTGTTTTAACAGTTTGAACGAAAGTGCATATATTCAATTCAATTATTTACAATCATATATAAAATAATACTCATTCATTCTAATTAGAAAAACGGGAACCCCCACCTGCACAGTGTTCACATCATTGATTAAGTAAATTAACCATCCAATGGAACACAGCACGTCTTAGTTTGGAAGCAACTTCAAAGCCACTCATTCGTAAGTGAAGAATATGACTTTGTTGGACTTTTGGGGGGTTTAGATGGCCCATTTTTCACACTTTCTTTTAAAAGAAAACCTCCTTCCTTTGGCTGTTTTTGTTTTTTCATTGTACTTTTCTTTACAGGAAGACTTTTTTGTGGCTAACTAATTTAATCTTAATTCATGGATGAGGAATTGAGGATCCATTTATATATATGCTACAACTTTCAATTAATTAATAAGGTTCAATTCGTGGGGTTTGGCTGTCTTGGAAGTGAGCTAGCTGGTTCTTCTTGACCAACAAGCTTGCATGGTCTCTTGAATTTGAACATTATATATAAATTAATAGTATTAATTAGTACCGTAGCTACAAAGGTTTGGTTAATTAGATCGGATCGGGAGGGCTTTTGAAGAAGGCATGGACCAATTAGCATGTTCCCTGACCTTATCGTAAGCAACAAAAGAAGAAATGTAGAAGGAAAGGTCAACAACTAGCTTATGGTTGAATCAGTGAGGAACCAATTGGAGATTCTCCATACTTGTCGTGAGAAAGATCAAAGATTGAAATCTTTTTGTATGTGGATCTACTAGGCAATGTATGGGTCCATGTACAACCATTTTGCTTCTTAATTGCTCATTTGTCAACAAACAAATCCTCCAAATCATTCCTCAATAACATTCCAAAATGTATGTTTTTCTCTCATCTTCCATTATATATGTGGTATAGGGTACATGATGTTCACACCACATTTGGTCACTTCTGAAAAAACCGTGACAAGTGACAACTAACCACATATTGCTGGGTTGGGAAAATCTGGGACCATTACCTACTGTTTGCTTTCAAATTTTAATGGAATTGATTTTGAAAATAAAAAATAAAATTTTATAAATGAGTTTAGAAAATATCATTTTGTTTTATAAATAGTAAATAGTGCCTTTTATTTTTCATTTAAGTAAAAGTAATATTTTGATCAAACGTGATTTTAGCACATGTTTGATAAAAATCACTTTTAAATTCGTTTGGTTTATAGTTGAGTACAATTGAGGGTTTAGGATTTAGGGTGAGATGAGTACGTTTTACGAAACGCATTGGACGACATTAATTTAAATTCAATTCCGCGAAATCATGGTTTTACATTGTAACCACGTTAAAACAAACAGGCATATATATAGTTTGGGTCACTTTGTTTATCTTTCAAAATTGTGATTTTAAGATTGTATAAATAAAACGTGCATGATAGACAAAACCTGATATCAGTGGGACGTTATATCACAAATAAAACACTCACACAGTAGAAAAAAATAAGAAAGAGAGAAGAGAATTATTAACTTGCAACTCTAATTTGAATTGAATTGATACGTATGGTGCAACAAGCAAAGCCTTTTATAGGCAAATGAAATACAATAAAAACATTAGATGCCTAACAAAACAAAATAATATCAAATAGCAAATCTTAGATACATAACAAAATAAGTTTGCAAATCTTGACTTTCTAGCACATGTTGTGATGAAAAACTTTTGACAAAGCTTGATTTATTGCTAACAAAACCCTTGTACAAAATTTGTGACTTTTCTGTTTTGAAAGTGTAGAGAAGAGGAGCCCGTAGTAAAGGTGGGAATTATATGAACTCCACAGAAGGTTTTGCTGATTGCTCTGAATCTTCAGAACACTTTTTTGTATCTTATAAGGTGGCATCTTCCGTTTGTTATGCAGTCTTCTCTTGATTGGGTTTCCACTTTCTAGGTTGTTCTTCCCTCTACTGATCTTTATCAATATCATCGTGGCTTGGTGTGAAAGAAAAAGTTGAAAAGAGTATGAAAGATAATTTGACATTATGTTAAGTGGAGCTCATGGATTATTCCGCAATAACACTATATTTAGTCAACGATCCTTTGATTTTTTTCATTGTTAGACTCATTAAGATTAGATCATATATATCATGGGTTTGGATTTCTGCAAAATTGGATAGTTATTCTTTTTTCTTTTCAAGGTTGGTGTATGACTCTTATAGCTTGTCTGAGCCAAAGTTTCACTTAAGTTGGACTTATTTTGTTTGTTACCTCTTGTACTTTATTGATGAATTTTTTGGCTTACAAAAGAAAAGATTTTGCAGATTGCATTTTCTCTGTAAATTATATCTAAAGTTAAAACTAGCAGAGTAAGTGGAAATCATGAAGAAGATGAACTTAGGTTTTGATAACTGTAATATTTAATTAATAAAAAATAATCAGCAGGGGCCAAAAAATTAAGAAAAAATGACGCCAGGATGATGTGAATGTGCAATATACAGATAGAAGAGAAGGGGAGGTAATTTGAAACAGAACAAATAGTTGAGATATGCTTCAATAAAAAATACTCTCTCTTTCTAAAAAAGATAAAGCATGAAAATTCTAGCTAGTTTGTATTGGTTATATACTTATGCAATGTAACATATTTATTAGTTTAAAAGCACAACTGCACGAGCATTTGATAATAGATGATTTCCATGTGAATGCATGGCTAGAAGAGAGAAATTAAAATATTATATGCAGGGCAAGCACCTTTACCTACTTTTAAGTATTTTTTAACAATATATGTAATTAAACATTACTAACTGGGACATCATAAATACGTTAATTAAGCTGTCCAAGAAAAGGATACGTCACGCCATGTGCTTCACTTATATAACTATGAGCCTAATTTATATTAAATGGGTCAAGCTAGTTAAGGGTCTACAAGAATTATATATATATATATATATAAAAGTTTGTCTCATAGATGTATAATTAGTGGATTGTGATTAGTTGCTTCAGTTATATATATATTAGATATTAGATATAGCCGAAAAAAGGCTTAATGATGAGCAAAGAGGGGGAAACTGAAAGTGCCTAAAGATGCAATCCCTTGATGGGGAATTATTTAATAAGACTTTCTCCTTGTCCAAGAGAAATGTTAGCTAGGTAGGTAGTCCGAGGAGATAGGGAATTAGATGTTGCCTGGCCTATAAATATATATATTTGTTAATGGTACCCCAACCTTAGTTACTAGATTAGAATGGGGTTAATTTAAACAAGATTAGTGACCACTCGTGTGAGAGTAAAGATATTATTATTATATTCCAACAAGTCGTTGTGAGTGGAGAAGGTATCAAGTAAAGTTGAGAATAGAAGGTTAAAGGCTATACGGAGAGAGAGATGAAGTGAGCATCGATCACTTTCAGTAGGGAAGACGCGTGCGGTGTGAAAAGGACGGAATAAAGTGTAGTTTTAGATGTGAGCTTTAAGATGAGATACTGGAAAATCCCGTGTGGTTCAAGAAATGCTCAAAGACAAAGACAAAAGAGAAAGGTGAAAGGGTCACGAAAAGAAGCATGTAGTAGCTATAGCAATTTGCAAGCTAATTATACATACCACGGATAGCTTAGCTTTCGGTAATTCATCAGTATTTCCATATATATAAATGTCTTATAGAGTTTCTTTTTTATTGGCCTACCAACAACTATTCACGGTAGAGGTAGAGTAGAATCTGTTTACTCAATGGCATGTCCACTTGTCTTTTTTAATTTATGCTAAAAAAACGATACCTTCAAATTGAGGCCACGCTGGTCCACCCAAAAAGAGAAATAGGGAGATGCGTTATTGCCAATTTCAAACAATTGTAAGAAAGGAATGACAAAAATACCTTCAATTTAATCTATCTTTATTATTTATGTATTTATTTTTCTAAAGCCAAGTTAAGAATGGTGATGGTATTTCCTAGGCACAAAAAAATCAAATCAAGAAAATATGTTTAAAATGGGTATTGGAATATGTAAGAAGACAAGATGGCAAGCAATTACGAGCACTGCTTTCAGTTTACATAGTCTCTGGTCTACTTCAATCTTCACTCTCTCTGTTTTCCTTCCTACTACATTTTCTTTCACCTGCACTCAATTCCATCCAACACTATATAGTCATTAATCAATATCACAGGTAATTTGGTCAAAAGCAAATTGCATGACGTTTTTGTTTGGACAGCACAGCACAGTGAACTGAACGTCCACAATACAACTGAACTAGTGAGAAGTTGAGAAGTCTGGGCTCTTATCTCGGACAGTGGACGCTGACATAAAGCACCCACTTATTTAATGTGCAATTGGTTTTCATCAGATATTGTTAACTGTCATGTCATCATCACCATCAACTTACTACTAAGGCCCAAAACGATCGAGCACAAGAAACAAACAATTTCTTTCTCACGGTGAAAAACATGTTTATTTAATCCAAGGCTCTGATCTAGTAAGTAAAGTGACCTCATGATTTCAATTTACAGTAATTCTATGATATGTACTATTCGGATCCAAATTGTCCAAGACTCCAAGCAATTAACTACAGAAAACTCTTAATAAACAAGTTAAAGATTAGCGGTTAGCCCGGCCTGTGATACAAATTATTAGCCGAAGAGCTTGTTTGGATTGGTGTTTGTCAATCTCAAACTCACATTCTTACGAGTAAACTCACGTTTCATATTTTTTATGTTGTTTGGCTTCACTGATCAAAACGCAGGTTTGAGTTCTGAAACTTGAGTTTTCAAAACGCAGATTTTTGTAGCTTCTGCGTGTGAAACTTGAGTTTCCTCAATATTTACTTTTCTAAACTCACGTTTGTAGCAAAATATCTAAACATGAAATCATGTTTACTTATACTCAAGTTTATCATAAATCACATTTACTAAATCCACGTTCATTCAAACTCAAGTTTGCAAACGTTAATCCAAACACACACGAAATCTAAAAATTGCATATCTCCCAGATTTACTAGCTAACTAGGAAGCATTTCTTGCGGTAAAGAATACTGACCCCCTTACCCTTGGTTTGATGGCACAGAAAAACTGAAACCTCATGATTTTGGTTCTTGACTTCATGAGTTCCTGTGTTTTCCTTTTTGCTTTGCTTGCACGGAGACAACAGCAATTGGGTAGAATGAAAATAAAATGATTTTATATATTACTATTTTGATAGAGAAAAAAAAAAGCTGAAAAACTTCATCCCCATCTTGTTTGATATAAAAGAAAATATATATTTATTTTATTTTTTTAATACTCTTTTAATATTAATATAATGATGGGTGGATAAATAGATAAATAAATTTATTATTTTAACAAATTTTCTTCTCATATGAGTTCAAAACAATATTTATCTAAATTTTAAATTTCTCCTCAATCCTTCCTATTTCCTTTTCATACTTGTAAGAGAGAAAATTATATAAAGATTAATTGTAATTCTGATACCACTGTTTTAGAATGTGTTTTTTTTTTTCGAAAGAGTAAACTAGTAAATTGGTCCCTGACTTTTTTAGGGTCAAGCATTTTAGTCCCTAAAAAATAGAAAATCCCAATATAGTCTCTGACTTCTTGTTTTTTCTTTCACTATAGTCCAACTGTGTGTTTAACGTTAATTTTTTTACAACGTGTCACGTTTAGTGACACTGTGTCTCACTGTTTGTCACTATAGTGTCCACTACGACACAAAAATGATGTGGTTTTGTCAAATTTATAGCTTGAAAGACTTCAACTCTAATCATTGTGTGCTTCCCTATTTTCCTTTTTTTCTCTTTTCTCCCCCTTTTTCATTGGAATGTCTCAACTTCAATGACGTTATTTTTGTGCCCTAATGACAAATAGTGTGACACAGTGTCGCGAAACGTGACACATCATAAAAAAATTAAGAAACACATAGTTGGACTATAGTGAAAGAAAAAACAAGAAATCAAGGACTATATTAGGGTTTTTTATTTCTTAAGGACTAAACTGCATGACCCTAAAAAAGTCAGGGACCAATTTGCTAGTTTACTCCCTTTTTTGTATATTTGTAAAGAGGAAAATGAATGGGAAAAGTGGGAAGGGAAGGATTACAGGAAATCCTTTTTTTAGTGTGTTTGGGAATGCTCAATAATTTATAAAGTCTTTCCCTCTCCCTCCTCCTCCTTCATTTTTCCCCTAACCCTTCTCTTCCCTTTTTGTCCAGAAATGTTTTAGGTACCCTTATAGTATGCACTAAGATTTTGACACCTGCTCATGTATGGTTAGTTTTTCCTTATTTAATGTATGGTTAGTTTTTCCTAATTTAAAATTTATTCTAAATTAAAGTAAAAAATTCTAACCATAAATTTGGAAAAGGAGTATGGAGTCTTCGGTGTCATAGGAGTATTGAAAATTTACTCCTTTTATCCACATTCCCAAACATACCATTGAGATTTGTTCAAGTAAATTAAATCCTTTAATTTTCAAAATTAAGCAAATATGATCCTCTTGTCAATTATTTTCTACTTAAAACTTTTAAATTCTCACTTTTTTAGCAATGTCTTTGTAAATTAAATTGAGTAAATCATTTTAAATATTCTTAAAATTAAAACTCAATTATCACAAATCTTAAAATTTGGCCTTTTTAAACTCTAACTCCACATCTTGAAAAATCATTCAAATTTTATCGAATTCCTATTAAACTTTTTACTTTTGAATCTTTAAATTATTTTATATCTTAGATCTATTATAAATTCAAAAATATTTGGATAAAAAAATTAGGATTTGAGGGTTTTATTTAAAAAATAATAATTGATACAGGACCATATTTACTTAATTATAAAAATAGCGGATGTCAATTTACTCGAAAAAATTTGAGGAACCAACATTACATATGATCCAAATTAGAGAATAAAAAATGCAATTAGCCATTATATAATTAGCTATTTTTCTCCCCATTTCAATTTTCCTACTATTTTCTCCTTGATCAAGTGAACAAGTCACATGTTTAACAAATCATAACTTGGAGCCCCCCACTCATTTATTTGGATAAGTTAGTGAAAATCTCATGCAAGTACTTTTTGAATTTTTGTGAGAGGGGAGGTTCTCCTTATCTTATTGGAACACCGAATACCATTCCAACTGTTAATTTTGTATACCAAATAATATTCATTTATATTTTTCATTTCATGTAAATTTTTACTGTAAAAATATCCATTTCCGTGACAGGGGATATGATTTCATTAATTGTTCAGTGGCAGGTCAACCGCCAAATTTTTTTGGCTCTAGGTTATCCTACCCTAGATATCAATGAATATCTGCATTTCTGTTTTCACTGTCCGATGCCTTGCGTATCACCATCAATATAAACGATCCACTTTCGCAAGTTAAACCATCATAAAAATAATTAACTATTTAACTACAATGAACTCTTCAATATATTTTAGCCTTCTTTTGATGAACAGAAATCACTTTACAACATCAAAATTATCCTCATAGCCGATTTCTTATGCGCAAACCTGTTCATTTTTTATCAAGTTGATAATGTAATAACTAATTTGACGATACACGAACATTTATTGGAAACTTTTTTTGTTTTGTTGTTTGAGAAGAAAAAGTAAGTTAGATAGGCCTTTCATAATATTTTTTGGTCAACAGCTCTCTACACCATCTATTTTGATCACCAATGACACCCGGCCCATTCTTCGTCGTACTAGTGCTCAACAACTTTCTTGCCACATTCGACCCAAAAAAAAAATTCCTCGCACCGTTTTTGGTCGAAAAATCATTGGACTCCAATGGTGCTACTATATTTACACTTCTTAAATGAATCAATAATGATATACATTCATTTATTCTATAAATTCATTTAATACCCGCACTAGAGAGTAGAGATGCTCTAAGCTCTCCCCTCCAAGGTGCAGGTGAACCACTGGAGTTCACGATACACACCACACATTTACAATCGTAGGTGTTGATTGGTGGTAAGAAAAATAGTTTCTACGTTAAAAAAAGGTTTTAAATTTACACACTATACTTTGTCACAGCTCAATAATCATTTTCTCTTCAAAATTACCACTTTAAGGAACCTAGATTATAAATTCTGATTTTAGAAAGGAGAACCGATGGTTTCATAAATAAGAAATATGCACCGATACTTTAGAGACATCAAATTACTCACAATTCGTCAATATGTTAAACATATATTTGCAAATACTGAAGTGACATGCTCAGAAAGATTGCCTACCGCAACTTAGACACAAATTCAACTAAGCACATCGATAAGTGTTTCCCTCGAACCACTTCGGAGCAGTAAAATCCATATATATAAACAATTTACACACAAACCTCATCCGCCTTTCCACATGCATACAGCATTCCCTCAGTGCCTTGAACGGTTTCTTATCCTGAAAAGTTCACTTTCTGAATCAGTCTTTCATGGTTGACATGATACCATGGCACGAAATTTCCAGGCACAGGTATGTTAAAACAAAAAAGATTACCTAGGAGAACGAGAATAAGGAGAGCGTGACCGCGAACGGGAATGTGTTCGAGAAGGGGACCGGGAATGAGAGCGAGAACTAGAATAATATCTTCTGGAACCCCTGCTTCTACTCCTACTACGCCTATACCTTCTGTAGATAATCATATAATCTCAATATTAGTTAACCCGAGGGAGGGGAAAACACAGCAGGGTTTTAACTGCATAAATAATAAATAATAAAATAACAGCTAAAAATCAAGAGTCGTGCCACCTCTCAGTGCGGGGAGAAAGGGCAGGAAGGTACCATTCTTTACTACTATTTTATCCAATTTTAATAATAATAATAATAAATTTTGGACCGGACCTAACTCAACCCCAAAAGTTAGCTTGTAAGATGAGGATTGTCCAAGACTTTTATATTTTAATTTGGCCTTATCTCTAGGCAATGTGAGACTCTAACACACCCCCTCACGCCCAGGACTGGACATCTGGAGCATGGACATCTATACGGGTGGCGGCCCAATAACAACGGATCATCTAGAATAGGCTCTGATGCCATATTAGATTTTGGACCGGGCCTAACTCAACCCCAAAAGCTAGCTTGTAAGATGAGGATTGCCCAAGACTTTTATATTTTAATTTAGCCTTATCTCTAGGCAATGTGAGACTCTGACAAATAAAAAAACATCCTTGACTTTGTAAGTCATAAACTATTAGATTTAGCCTCGTTATTATTCTCATCTGATACAAATTAACAGACAAAAACGGATGTTCCTCAAGGAAATTTGACTAGACCAAGATGGCCTACTCAACTTGAGGCAAAATTGGTCTTGATCACAACAGGCTTGTCTGCTGAAAAACTTCATTATACCGAAGGTTACAAATTTCTATCTTGGGAATACATTTAAGTGTACACATGCATCTAACACATACAAAGAGTGATGAAATACTACCTTGGAGGGGAACGGCTGTAACTCCTGCTGCGGCTGCGGCTGCGGCTGCGACGTCTATACCGACTCAATCTACTTGTTTCAGCAAGCTTTTCCTGCCTCTGCCGCTCCTGTTCCCTTTTCTTGGCTAGTTCTGCAGCAGTATCCTTTTTTACTGCACAGGGAAACAGTCACAAAAAAAATATGAACTGAGCTAGAATTCACATAAATACTGCTAGACTCACTCCTGAAAAGAATTATTAGTATGCAAACAAAAAGTAATGGCTCTACATCATAGGATGTTGAAGATTTCTTTGACGTGTAATTAAAATAAATTACTCAAATAGTCTTACTTTGTTTATTTAGTTGCCTGTTCATGATCCTTTTCAGTCTTTCTTGAGGAGTTTCTTTTTTCTCCCCTTGAGTTTTTAAGGGCCCTCCAGAACCACTTGCCTTTAATTTTGCTAATGCTGTAGATGTGCTGTAGAAAAGAGATCAACAATAAATAAATTAAAGATATTCAGATAAAAAAAACTGAAAGAAATATCTCTTTGTAATAACAAAAAAAAAAGCTGAAAAAAATAACAAATATAATAAGGAATAATTCTATGGTACCCATGATCAACTAGCAGTATTATTAACGGTTGGGTGAATATGGAACAAATGTTGATGTAAACTCTAATGGTCAATTAAGCAGATGGTACCACAAAACCCATGTATAAAGTCTCCATCCGCATATACATTGTTGGGTGATGGCATACCTTACTGATGGCTTCAAGACTTTAGTGCTCTTATCCTTATCAATAGATACACCAGAAGCAGGATCAACATGTAATGCCTCAAGTATGCAACCAGATGGTGGCCTGCAAGACAGAAGAGGTATCAGATAAAATAATTGCAACATTCCATGCAACTCACAGGTAGTTATGCAAAATTCATTTCAGGGAACAGTGAGCTTCAAATAGTAAGCCTCCTCCCTCCTCCCCTCAGCAGTTACCCTGACAATCCTAGTCCTGATCTATTCTAAACCACAAAAAAGTTGCCTCAGGCAATAATATGGGTGATATGCTGCGTAGAGAAAAGACTGTCCAATCTATCTTGGCAAGAATTAAAGGTCCAGTGCTCCGACCGGTTTAACAAATCAACTTGAGATGGAGGTGATCGTGGTGGAGAAAGTCCTTCACGCCTGGGTCCGTCTGCTTCTCCAAAGCCCCCAAATTCAGTAATGTATTCTATTTTAGGAGTCCTAGGTTTGCTTCGGTGAATATCATCAGAGTGACCACTCCGTGAATACCGCCTTGAGTATGATGGAGAGTAGGACCGCGATCTAGACCTTGACCTGTAAATTGACAATGACAAAACACCCAATAAAATTTACTTCACAAGAAGTATGAGTAATTTAAAAAATGAATACATGTAAATAACAATCCAGAGACATATAGAAGAGTAGCGCTATACCTTCTAGAACGAGTATAAGCTTCATAAGTAGGACTCTGCCTTGATTCCCTGCATGTATATAATATATATAATGAGTGCATCATTAAGACTGGCATGAAAGAATAATCAGCTTTCCCACTTGTCAGTGGGAACACAATCCATAGTCTTTGCTCAATCTTAAGCATGAAAATATCAATATTTTATACCGGTAGGGATCATGATGCAGCACACGAGTTCCAGATATCCGTGTAGCTTCTCTCTCTCTCTCCCTTTCAATCTGAGAAGCCTTCCTTCGTTCCTTGCGACTCAGCTTCCTCTACAAAAATTTCTAATATATCATTGAAAAACATCTATACAGTAATCTTGAAATATGAACACCCAAAATATAACCCATTCATACAGTGAACATTTTCACTTACAATTGCTGGATCGCCTTTGATCATCTCCTTTTGCCTTTTTTCTTCCTCCTTAGCTTTCTTATCCATGTAAACAAGCCAACCATACCTTTTAACCCCGTATTCTTTTGCAATTATCTCCATTCCTTCATCATTGCTGTCATCGCTGTTAAAATCCTCATCATCCTCATCATCTTCATCTTCCTCATTATCATCATCATCTGAAATCTGGGATTCTTCTTTTCCATTCCCTTCATAAGAAAACCCGACCTGTGAATAAGATCCTTTGCTTGCAGCAGGCTGTGACGAATTAGATCTGCATATACACATGAAAATAAGCAAAATAAGTTTTTCTGTCATGAAGTATACCAACCATACGTCATAAAAGGTTGTAAATGACAGTCATTACTAATCACTAAGAATTCAATTTTAACAAAATTCAACATAAACTATTTCATGAACAATATGTTAGAACTGATACTCCAAAAACCAGCTAGAAAGAGAGAGGCAAACAGCAGACTCAGGGTAAAAGCTAAAAACAAATTCCAAGGAAACAATGACTCAAAATAATCAGTATTTATAAGGAGCAAAATATTGTGAGCAGATGTTGCTTAACCATATGAATATGATTCTTTGTATTAAGAGCCTAGAAATAGACTTCAGCCCAATAGTTTTTTTAACTTTTTTATGTTCTGTAAACCATGTATATGCACATAAACTAAATAACTGATACACTTATGTTTTTCTAAGATATGATATTAAATTACTAAACAACTAGTGATTACAAGGATTCAACCTGTCTGATATAAATGGAGCAGCAGCCTTGGCCTCCATCTCTTGATTTACATGTTGCAAAGCCTCCTCATCAGTAACTGTGAACATTAAAAACCTAGTTTGTAAATTTGGATACAAAATTAATCACTAGATGTCAGGTTGGCTTCAAAAGCATAGAACCTTGTGTCTCGTACTGCTTTACTAGAAATAGACAATGTTGGAGGAAAAGAAAAGATACAAAAAAACAACAATAATCAAATTATTAAAGTTATCGGAATCAAACTCATTGTCAATAAATAAAAAAGTACCGACATCCTCTACGCCGATGCTTTATTAAATCCCGATAACGCTCAAAATTAACAAACTCTTCTAATTCTTCTTCTTCTTCTGACTTTTCCTGGACACGCCTGTGACTAGAATCCCGAATGAAATCAAGGAGAGCACGCCCATCAAATCTGCTCGGGCATGGCCACATAGGATTAGCAGTCAAATACATATTATTAATCAAGTACCTATAAAAGCATTCACGAAGACAGTAGAAAAAATGGGCACCTGTCAATCAAAATATCCTGTTTCCCATTCCAAGGTATCCTGAGACACAATTGAATCGTCAAGTCAACCTTAAATGAAGTATATGTTTCAGAAAAAGTAAATTTAGAGGATATAGTTATAGCTATCAGACATAATATATTTTACCAAGTAATAAAAAGAACAGGGTAGTCCAATCATCACCAGACCTACATATTGATTAACACACATACTAAGGACTCATGCTATTGCTATGTTTGGATTGGTTGAAGGGGAAGGAATGGGGGGGTTAGAATGGAATTATTAAAAGTTCCATTGCTTGGATTGTTTAAAATAGGATGGGATAGAACATAATGGAATGGGTTCCATCCATTCCATCCAAAATCTGACTTTTTCTTACCCTCCAATTTGGGCAAATAGGATGAATGAAGTCTTCTTTTCCCATTCCATCATGAAAATATCCAAACAATAGAGCAAATTTATTTGTTCCACTCCCATTCCACCCCATTCCATTATGCTCATATCCAAAATTCTAAGCTCTGGGCAATCAAACACAAATGTTTTAGCATCAATCAAACATTATCCTTGCATTTTGCACGACCACTTCAAACTAACACTTATTCCTTCTCCGGTGATCTTAAACCAGATTTAATCCTCTAGAAATTAACGATATATACAATTTTACAGAACCAAATCCAGCTAATAGAAATATACAACATTGGGGGGGGGGGGGGGGGGGGGGGGGAATTGGAAAAAGAAAACTACATACAAACTCCCAAAAATACCATACATTACATCATTAATCCAAAAATATGACTGAATCAATTTGAACCTTTTGATGCGACTCCATAATCCACGAGAAGCTCTAATTAATTAGAACACGTCCACGGAATTTCTATTTCTTTTTTATATTTTGAATTGTAAATGAAAATGAAGGCTTCGAAAGGGGAGAAGAAAAGTAAGAGAAACTAACAGGCCCTGCTGATCCTGGGTGGCTTGGTAAAGTGCGTCGTCTCGATAGGTTCGGCAACGAAATCCAACGACCTGAATGGATTGCTGAGGATCGCCGCGCCTCTTCGCCAGGTAAACGGCTCGCCTCTGTGCACGTTTTCGAGCCGCGTCCATCATGTCGTGCACCTTCTTCTCCGACCTCCTCGCCTCGTGCCACATCCTTCTTCTTCTTCCTCTTCCTCCTAATCAGTAATCACGCAACAATGGAAAACCCTAATGTTTGGTTCTAACTCTTTCACGGGATTTGATTTGGCACCAACCCGACAAATCCTAAATTCCACTGCCACATGCTTCTTTTCCAGCTCTTCTCGCCTTCTACGTGGCGATTTCTTTCTTGGACCTGGACTTGCTACGCCGTTTGTCGCACCTAAGGCCCAATAATGAAACCTGCCTATTCGGTCTTGGGTATTAGCTTATGGGTTTTTCTAAGAAAACAACATAGGAAATATTTTATTAAAAATTATAACTATCACAATATTCAATACATTGGTAATATTAAAAATTGCAATTTCCAATAAAACATTTCCACTTTTGTTTTCTTATTCTGTGCAAGGTTGCACAGGTTAGAAAAACAGCTTAACTAAAACCCGACCAACATTGGATCATTAATTAATGGATCTAATTCATGGATTTTATATCTGGTCCATTCTTGTGTCAAATGACCATTCGGGTGTTAATTTAATACTCTCTCCATTCCATATTGATAGTCGTTTTAGGAAAATAAATTTTTTCATAATATGAGTCGTTCTCTAATTTCTATGTGAGTATTAATATTAGTTTTCCACTTTTATGGGAAAAGAAACTTAAAAAACTGTGCACCACACTACTCATTAATATATTTAGGTAAAATGAAAAAAAGTGTATAGTAAATTAATAAGGGTAATTTAGTAAGATTACTATGTCTTTTAAGTCATTTATTATTGTTCTTAATTTATGTGTAAAAACTTTAAACGACTGTGAAAGTGGAATGGAGGGAGTACTTCCTCTACAACTATTTAAAATAAATTTAAAAGAAGTATATGACTAAAAAATCCAATAAAAATTCAGCGTCAAAAGATCGATTGAACTAATATTTATTATTTTACCAATCATTATTAATTTATTTGTCTTATAAAATTCATAATAAAACTTTTACATTAATTTACAATTTTATATTTTTTAATTTTTTATAATTTAATAATATTTTATTAATTAAAATACTATATAATATTTAAGATATACATTTAATTTATATTGGTCCAATCACAATCCATCACTTTTGAACCATTAAATTGTGAACCGTTTCTTATCAATTCAATTCCTAATCTAATTTTTAAAACATTCATTTAGAACTCCTTGTATATCTGGATTGTAATGTAGTAGTAAATATCTCGCTCTCTCTCTCTTTTTTTACACGGGAAAATCTGTTCCCTTTTATTTTCTTTTTAAATTTTATCTTTTTTATCTATTTAATCTACATTAAGATTGTATCTCATCTGTCATGTTTTCTCATTTACATTCTTTTAGATTTTTCATTATCATTTTAACAAGGTGATTTTTTTATAAACCACATGTATATACTCCACGGGACATGGTTCTCCTTCTACCGTTTTTTCTTTTTCGCTTTCTTATCACATATTCGATTTCTTTTATATCATTCATATATTAATATATTTCCTCTCATTATTCGTTCCTATTAATATGTTTAATTACAATAGTATTATTTTTATAAATCACGAGTATCCTCCATGAGGGCATTTTTCCCGCCCTTTCTCTTTTTCTTTACACGAGAACAATTGTTCCCCTTTTTTTCCTTTTTATTTCATTTTTAAATTATATCTCTCTTATCTATTCAATCTATATTAAAATTATTTCTCATGTGTCATGTTTTCTCACTTACATTCTTTTAGTTTTTTCATTATCATTTTAAAAAGGTGATTTTTTAATAAACCACGGGTATATACTCCAAGGGACACAGTTCTCCTTCTACCATTTTATTTCTTTTTTTGCTTTCTTATCACATATTCGATTTCTTTTTTATCATTCTTATATTAATATATTTTCTCTCATTATTCGTTTCTATTAATATGTTTAATTACAAGAGTGTTATTTTTATAAATCACGAGTATCCTACACGGGGGCAGCTGTACTCTTACCAACCGTTTTCTATCCTCCCCGTTTACTACACTTTATTTTTTTTAATTATATTAAAACAGTTTATCTTATTATTCATTCATACATTTTTGTAACCCCTTATACCACGTGTCAGTAATTTTTTCCCGCCCATTCTCAAATTTTTTTTAGCACGGAAACAACTGTTCCCTTTTTTTTCTCTTTAAAATTTTCTTTCCAACAAAAGTTTTTTTTACTTACTTTTTAAATTCTTTTATTATTTAATATGTTATTTTTTTCATTTTTTCAACATATCATTTATCTCATTATTTTATTTATTAATAATTTAATCTATTATCTCTCTTGTCTATTCAATCTATATTAAAATTGTTTCTCATGTGTCATGTTTTCTCACTTACATTCTTTTAGTTTTTCATTATCATCTTAATAAGGTGATTTTTTTATGAACCACATGTATATACTCCACGGGACACAGTCCTCCTTCTACCGTTTTCTTTCTTGTTTTGCTTTCTTATCACATATTCTTTTCATCATTCTTATATTAAAATATTTCCTCTCATTATTCATTCCTATTAATATATTTAATTACATGAGTGTTATTTTTATAAATCACGAGTATCCTCCACGAGGGCAGTTATGCTCTTACCAATCGTTTTCTTTCCTCCCTTTTTACCACACTTTAATTTTTTATTATTATATTAAAACAGTTTATCTCATTATTCATTCATACTTTTTTGTATCATTACATAATTTATCTCTCAATTTTATTCATTAATGTTTTCATTTATTTATTATCTCTTTTATCTATTCTATTTATCTGTTTATTCTCTATCCTAAAACTGTTCTCCCAATACACGTGTCACTGATTCTTAAATTTCAATAAAATGATTTTTTATGAAGGTCATGTATCTTCCACAGGAGTGTTGTTTTTTTGCTTTCTTAACACATATTCATTTTCTTTTTTATCATTCTTATATTAAAATATTTCCTTTCATTATTTATTCCTATTAATATGTTTAATTACAAGAGTGTTGTTTTTATAAATCACGAGTTTCCTCCACGGGAGCAGTTGTGCTCTTACCAACCGTTTTCTATCATCCTCTTTTACCGCACTTTAATTTTTTTTTAATTATATCAAAATAGTTTATCTTATCATTCATTCGTACATTTTTGTAACCCCCTATGTCACGTGTCAGTAATTTTTTCCTGCCCATTCTCAAATTTTTTTTAGCACGAGAACAACCGTTCCGTTTTTTTTCTTTTTTTCCTTTTTAAATTTTTCTTTCCAACAAAAGTTTTTTTTACTTACTCTTTAAATTCTTTTATTATTTAAGATGTTAATTTTCTTTTCATTTTTTCAACATATCATTTATCTCATCATTTTATTCATTAATAATTTAATCTATTATCTCTCTTATTTATTCAATCTATATTAAAATTGTTTCACATGTGTCATGTTTTCTCACTTACATTCTTATAGCTTTTTCATTATTTTAATAAGGTCATTTTTTTATGAACCACGTGTATATACTCCACGGGACACAGTCCTCCTTCTACCGTTTCCTTTTTTTTTTGTTTTCCTATCACATATTCTTTTTTATTATTCTTATATTAAAATGTTTCCTCTCGTTATTCATTCATATTAATATGTTTAATTACATGAGTGTTGTTTTTATAAATCACGAGTATTCTCCACGGGGGCAGTTGTGCTCTTACCAACAGTTTTCTATGCTCCCCTTTTACTACACTTTAAATTTTTATTATTATTATATTAAAATATTTTATCTCATTATTCATTAATACTGTTTTGTAACCCTCATATGCCATGTATCAAAAAAAAATTTCCCGCTCATTTTCAAAACTTTTTTAGCACGGGAACAACCATTCCCTTTTTTTCCTTTCTAAATTTTTCTCTCCATCAAAAGTTTTTTTTTCTTTACTCTTTAAATTCTTTTATTGTTTAAGATGTTAATTTTTTTCACTTTTTCAACATATCATTTATCTCATCACTTTATTCATTGATAATTAATCTATTATCTCTCTTATCTATTCATTCTATATTAAAATTGTTTTCCATGTGTCATGTTTTCTCACCTATATTCTTTTAGTTTTTTCATTATCATTTTAATGAGGTGATTTTTTTATGAACCACATGTATATACTCCATGAGACACAGTACTCCTTCTACCATTTTCTTTATTTTTTTTGCTTTCTTATCAGATATTCATTTTCTTTTTTATCATTCTTATATTAAAATAGAGTTCTTATTAATATGTTTAATTACAAAAGTGTTGATTTTATAAATCACGAGTATTCTCCACAGGGGCAGTTGTGCTCTTACCAACCGTTTTCCTTTCTCCCCTTTTACCACATTTTAATTTCCTTTTTTTTATTGTTATATTAAAACAGTTTATCTCAATATTCATTCGTACTTTTTTGTATCATTACATAATTACAGGTGCACACCCTTCCCGATATCTTTTTTTTTTAAACTTATTAACTTTCTCTGTTTCATTTTAGTGTACAACGGCCGAAAGGTTGCTATATTTACCTTTATATATTACTGATATATTTTGTCACCACAGATAAATTTTCTTGCAAATGTTTTTTTCCCTTTGTACCGTAAATACGCTCTCTCAGGTAAGCCAACTATTTAATTATAGGTTTAAATTGATTTTTTATAAAACACAAGTATCATCTACGAAAAACAATCAAACTCCTATCATGAATATATTAATATCTAAATTAGTAAATCATATAAAGATAAAAACATCAAAACACATGCATATGATTATCTTATATATTTTTATATAATTTATTATTTAAATATAATATTTATCTTTATTATTTTATTAAAAATGTTTGATAATATATATAACAATCAACATCACCCGCACCCGTGCATTCATGGGTAACTTGCTAGTTTAGTATATACACGTAACGGTCCAATGTTTCATGAACTTTAAGAGACATCTATCTCAAGGCATGAGATTATATTTTTATGAATAATATTTTGAGTAAACTAGCAAATCGCTCCCTGACTTTGGGTGGATCATGCAGTTTTGTCTCTAACTTTTTCAAAATAATACTTTAGTACCTGACTTTTATCAAAACATGCACTTTAGTCCCTAAAATGCGTGTTTTTTAATAAAGTGAATGACTAAATTGCATGTTTTTTAATAAAATAAAGACTAAAGTGCATGTTTTTTTAATAAAGTATAGATTAAAGTGTTATTTTAGAAAAATTAGGGATGAAACTGCATGGTCACCCCAGAGTCAGTGACCGATTTGCTAGTTTACTAAAAAAAATAAAATGCAATAACCATGAATGTTATATTAGAGTAATATTTATAAAGATGTTTGATAAATATCTAGGAACTTTTTAAAAAGTTAGTCAACTTCAAAATAAAAAAAATTGAAAATAAAAGAAAATGTGGTTAAATGAAGTGGAAGTGAGAAGTTATACTTAAAATAACTTCTATTCCTATTGAAATACAATATTTCAATCCTCTATGATAAAAATAAGATATATGGAATCATGAATAAATTAGTTTCCTTGAATGAATGATACCCAATAATGATTTTTTAATGCTCAAAATAAACACGAGAATGTTATATTTTTAAAAGTCAACTCTCCCGAAAATATTTTTACAAGAACTTAACATTAAACAAACACACTTAGCCTCAGTTTGGTGGGATGGAATGGGTGAGGGAGGAGAGAAGTAAAGAGAAATGGGGGAGACATGTGTGTTTGGTGAGAAGAGAAATGGGGTGAAACGAGGGGAGAAAATTACATTGTTCATTTTTCTGCAATTTTATAGTGAAATTGGGAGAAATGAGCAATGAACAAGTGATAATCGATTTTCATGTATACATAATCAATTATCATGTTACCCACTGTCATAAAGAATCGATTTTCATGTACACATAATCAATTTTCATGTTATCCACAGTCATAAAAAAGACGATTTTTAATGTCCCATAATCGATTGTTGAGAAAAAAATCATTTTTATTTTAAATTAGATTTTTCAATTTTTTTTTCACACTCATCTCTCTTATACCAAGGAACTTAAAAATATATTTCTCTTCCATTTCACACTTATTTCTCTCACACCAAACAACCTATTTCTCTTTCATTTTACACCTATTTTTCTTCCATATTTCTCTACTTTCCACTTTTCTTCTTCTCATTTTTCTTCTATCTATTTTCTTAATTACGTCAAAGTTTAGTGATGGGTCAAATGACGTGAGGGGGACGCAAATCCAGGATGCATCGTGTGCCTTAATCGAAAAGGCATATCATAATATCATGGTACTAGAGTTAAAATATTAATGGTTTTGAAAACAAATTGGCTGACCCATTCAACTTGAAGCACCCAGGAGAAGTAATTAATCACACACACCAAATTACTATACCTTTATATATATTCGACATTCGTATTGCTAGCAAATCATACGGTTCGTGATCCTTTATAATAATCCTTTTTTGCAATGGTTGGTTTGCTTAGATAAGCATTTTATTTTTAACTTTCGTTGACAAGTTGTATTATATATAAATTTCATAACTTATACTTCTTTTTTCAAAACTTATTGTTTAAAATATTTTTTTAACGTGTTTTGAAAAAAAAAAAAAATGGATTACTTTTCACTATTATAATATTATTATTTTTTAATCTCAACTAGTTATTTTAAAAAATTAATTAATGTCGTTTTTATTCTCGTCTATTTATATTTTAAAATTAGTTATTTTTGCATAATATTTTTTATATTAATTACACATTACATATTAAATTGAAATATATGCTTTTTCGAGTAATTAACTTAATCTCTTGATCTGTTCTCTTATAAAGTATAAACTACTACATGTCATTTTTAGTTTTTATTTTTAAATTAAAATTATTTTGAATTATTTTTTCTATAGTCTTATATGTTTTTATTTCTAATATATATTCTAATATATTATATGAATTAATTATGTGTAGCTTATTTATAATTTGAAGAACGTTTTTTCTGATACATTTTCATTTTAATTTATATTTTAAATTTCATTGAGTTTAAAATCTCATACATGATACTCTGTTAATACAAATCACCTCTTATATTAAATTTGAATGATCACTTTTGAATATGAGAATTTCTAATTCTTGTGATTTTTGTATCTCATTTATTACTCCTCCTCCTACTACAATTGATATACTCCCAACTTGAATATAACTAAAAAAATCTTTATATACAATGGTCTAAAATATAAAAAAATTTCAACTAATTAATTTCACCCTAGCTATTTAATAAGATCATTCAACAATACTTTTATTTAATTCATATTTTATGTTTCAGTGACTCTATGACTCTATCTAATGAACTCATAGATCGTTATATATAGAAAAAAAAAATTCACCTAAAACAAATTCTAATAAAATTAAAATTTTTAATGAAGGATGGTTCATAAATAATGCAATTAATTTTTTAGATAACAGTACAAACTTACATGGGATTAATTAACATTAATTCTTAATTATTGTGAATTAGTTCAAAAGGAGTATAATTTTATCGTATCTTTATTTAAAAAAACTCATTTATCTTCACTTATTTAATTCATTATAGTTATCAAGAAGTAATTATTTATGATATTAATTAAATAAGGGTATAGTTTTTTTTTCCGTTTAACCACAGGTATCCTCCACGGCAGACGATATTGTTAACACCCACATCATGGTGGGATTAACTTTCCCAGCGGTTTCCATCTATAAGGCTCGAACCCGAGACATTACTTAAGAGAAATTAAACATGTACCACTTAAACCAACATATCTTGGTAAATAAGAATATACTTGATAAAACATTAAAATATTATTATAATTTTATTAAAAAAATATGCAACATAATTAAAAAATAAACTAAACATATGCAATGGAAGGAGTAAATTTTGACAATCATAATTTTTTTATTACAATTTCAATATCAAAAGTTTTAATAGTTTTAAATTCAGAGCTTATCAATTCTCTATGTTATGATTTTGAGACCTCAATTTGGAGAGTGAGACACTCACTCATCCTACTCTCCCTCTCAATGATTTTTTATATTCTCTCTTTTTTTCTCAATGGAAGTTGAATTTCACTCACACTTATGAGAGTGAAATTTTTCCTCTCAATCATTAATACTATTTTTCTTTTTCATTCTATTTGAATATTTAATTAATGTTAATAAATGATAATCTTAAAATTTGAAATTTATTAAGATTAAAAATCTTATCCTTTTTTTATTTCAATCTTTTACCAATATATAAGTCTTTATTCTTATATTTATGATTTTACCTTTTATTATATTTTATTATCAAATAATAATGTAAATTATATCTTATTAGTAAAATATTTTTTAATAAATTTAATTTTGATTAAATAAAAATATATATTTGTCCGTGTATTACGCTTGTTACTATACTAGTTAAATTAAAAATTCAAAAAAAACATAACAAATTACTACCTCAAATCCATATAAAATCAAGAGAGATTATTATGAATCTTATAATTGATTACATTTTTAATATTAAATATTAAATGTTTTAAATAAAACTTTTTATAATTGGTTTTTTAACTAATAGCTTAAGAACACTCGTTGACATTTTTATACATTTATAACAAATTTAATTAAATGCAAACCGCAGAAAAACTAAACAGTAAAATGGAAACCAAAATTACGAAAATAAAAAAAAAACATTTTTTATTGAATTGAATCAATTTCTGATTCTATAAATATTGACAATCCAATCCAATCAGCATCAATTTTATATAATTATATGTGTATATATTGTTTTAACTTGACTTTAACGTTTCACGTTCTCTTTTTCATATAATTTCATATTTATTTATATCAATAAATATAAATTTTAAAAATTTAAAGTAAGATAAAATATTATTAATAAATTATTATTAATAAAATCATCAGATCCTTTATCATTGCCTTTTTCTTAATCTTAATTAAAGAAAATTAGAAAAACCATCACGACCGCTCTAGAAAGAGATAAGATTTGCTTACGCGTAATCCCATCAACTGTTTAAATTTACGTTATTTGACAAGCTTTTACATTTATTAACTACTCACATTCTTATAAATGCTCCTTCCAGAAGTGAATAGATTTTACATAACTTCGTACTCTAGCGGAAGCTCTGTGTTTTGTTTTATTGCCTGGTTGCAAACTGAAGCTTCATGTTTTAATATCGCCTCTATGCGGCATATCCGTACGTATATGCCCGATTAATCAGCACCAGAAGCAAAAGGATGGTGTGTCAGTGTAGGCCCAAATCTAGATTATTTCAAGTGCCTTCATCATTTTGTGACGTGTCTAATCTAACTTACCAGCGTACCATGGTCCGCACAACGAAATTAAAGCATCCTTATTAACGTTACGTTAGTATTCTTCTTTTATGTATCGTATTTATACTTTTTTTTTTCACCGTGTATTTATGCACACATATAATTATGAATGATTGAATTGATTATAATATATTTATTAATCAGTAACAAAAAATAAATAATACACCATTTATAAAATATATTATTAAATGGAAAATTGGAAATGATATTGTACTCCCCAAGTATTTGGGCCGACTAGCAAGTTCAATGAGGAAGTCTGCACCCCCTAGATGAGAAGTCTACACCCCTAAATGAGAAGTCTACGACCCTGTTAGTAAGACGGTTGCCAGGATCGGGAAGCAGGGGGTTAGTGGACAATAGACGTGGGAAGATGGGCGGTTGAGAAAGCCGAGGTTAAGAAGACACTCAGGGGGTATTGAGCCCTCAGTTCGCGTTGGAGAGTAAAGACAGAGGTAGATTCCTTGAGCGAGTACCCTACCCAGTTGAGGAGTCGACCGATCATATTTTACGGAGAACATTTGGCGCCCACCGTGGGGTGGCGGTAAAACTATTCCCGCCAACCACATTCTTTGACTATAAATATGGTGACCCGAAGAGCTAATGGACGACAACACGAGGTAGAGGGGGAGAGGACTCCCGAAAGGGAAGAGGAGAGTAACAATCCGACGTTAAGACAAATTTTGGAGCGTGTAGATCAACTCCAGCAGCAAAATCAAACTCTACAGCAGCTGAATCAAACTCTACAGCAGCAGAGCCAGACGTTGCAAACCAGGGTGAACGCTTTTACCAGAGGTCGAGCAGAAGATGAAGATGTTGAAGCAGGTTTGGGTGAGTTTCATCTGTTTTCTCCGGAAATCGCTGAAGCATAGTTCCCAGCAGATTTCAAGAAAGCCGAGGTTAAGAAGACCCTTAGGGGGTATTGAGCCCTCAGTTCTCTACGCTAGAGAGTAAAGACGAAGGTAGATTCCTTGAGCGAGTACCCTACCCGGTTGAGGAGTCAACCAATCATATTTTACCGAGAACAGATATAAAATTGATGTGAAATTGATTCTTACGCTTCCAACCGAAAAACAAACACACGAAATTATATAATTTATGGAGTCAGGAATGTTAGTTAAGATCTTTCCCGTTATTAATTGCAGGCCAAGTTTTTGAAGTTTCATAATTTTTTATTGTTACATTTTGATAATAAACTAGAGTAAGTATATATATTAACTGAAATTAGCAATCCATAGTAAAAAAAAAAAGAATAATAACCAATGGCGACCACTTTTTTGTTTTAAGAAAAAATAGCGAGTTTCTACATAATTTTCCTAGGTTATACTTATAGTAGATGGTTCTATTCCTATCTCAAGTTTCTTTCGCACATGAATATCTCAACAATTAATATTTTTTATATATGTAAAGTTAAAAAAATGATTTTACATTAAAAAATCAGGAGCACGGTTTAAATTTGAATGAAATTCGCATTTGCATCGCCTTCCTCCATAATGTCAATCCATAATTCCTTTTATTAATACTTAAAGTTTTACACTTTTTTATTTAAAATGAGTGCTCATTTTAGAGGAGGAAAAAAATATTAAGTTGCTATTTATAATTCCAAGATCGAAGTTGTCGCTAACTTGACCAAATCACAGATGGATATTCTCTTCAAAGTTCTAATTGAATTATTGAGAATATATAGACCATTAATTTGTTTTGAGTGCACTCAATTAATAATATTGATTACTAGCTCCGTGACTCATGCTGGTTATTTAATCTATTAAAAAACCATGTCTGGAACTTATTGTATAAGTTCCTTCCAGGGTTGAATTTCACAAACAAACTAGTCAGTACGCCGTCTAATATTTATTACAAATATATATAAAAGATAAAAATATAAATTAAAAATTATTTTAAAAAATTAGTAATTTATACAATATTATTTTGCAAATAATAAAAGTAATTTAAAAACATATATTTAAAATTTTATAATTCTGAAAATTTGAAATATTACTTTAATTAATTAAAAATTGTTTTAATGGTGATTTATAGATACCTCATATTAAATCTGGTGAAAAAAAGACGGAGATAAAATAGCACATAATCTGAGATAATTTTTTTTTTCTGGATAATAATTAACATGACATGTGTAAGTGATATTCAGATATACAATGTCAAATATAAAAAAATAATTGCATTAGTTTTTTACATGCTAAACGGAAACATAGTTAATTTCAATTTGAAATTTGGTATAATCTTATATAATTAGAGAGATTGCTTTTAAGGTAATGTATATGTCAATAATATAATCAAGAAGAGATACATCGTAAATTTGAAGCCGATCATTTCTCTTATATTTAATTAAAAAATATCATTATTCATTAAGTACTCTAGTTAACTTCACGTATAATGCGGACACCTCCATCCATTTCGCTGAATATCTCGAGCGTATTATATATTTCCTTCGGCAAGAAGCTATTGTATTATAATCTTGGTGGGCGAGGTAAATAAACTATAAATTAATGTATATGGCAAACGTTACCATATCAGAAATACTGGGATTCATTGGGTGGCATGTTAAATTAGTATATACGATATTTGTACGCCAAGCAAAGAAAGAAAGATAGGAAAATGAGAGGAAGACAGGTCATGATGAGGTGGACCAATGAAAGAGAAGGGAGGGCTTCCAAGTTGATCCACCAGCTCATCACACCACCCTTAAAGCCTCTCCTCTCTTTTCCCATTCAAAACCGCCGAAACAAAAAAACCTAATAAGCCATAGCGCTCCCTAACACATCGTGCGAGGTCCCTCGACCTCCGCACAACCCCAACATCAAGGGGATGTGCACCTCCTCACCCATGTCCGACGACGAAAACGACATCCACGCCCCTCTGCCGGCCTTTCTCCTCAACCGTCCGCCGCCGCTGCAACCCGCCTCCGTCTCGCCGCTCCTCAAGCAGCGATCCTGGTCGCCGGATGCGTATCGCGACGAGGCTTGGCTCCGCCGTAAAGGCAACAGTAAGAACCGCCGTAGCAGGAGCGTGACGGATGAGGACGTTGATGAACTCAAAGCCTGCATTGAATTAGGTTTCGGATTTGAATCCTCCCCTGAGGTGGAGCTCGATCAGCGTCTCTCCGATACCTTACCTGCTCTCGGACTCTACTACGCCGTCAACAAGACCTACAACGACTCCCTCCTCCCTAAACCCCCCACTGTAACGACGCCGTCTTCGTCCGCTGCTTCTGATCGCGACAGCACTCCTTCTCCCCACGGCAGTCCACACACCACCATCTTCAGCGCTGGTAATTAATTAAATTCTTAATTGGTCTTAGTATTAATTAATTAATCAAATCAACGTTGATTAAGAATTAAGATATAGATCTGTGCCGTTGATTGTTTTCTTTGGCGTTGTGAAGTAGATGATCCCCAGACGGTGAAGACAAGGCTGCGGCAGTGGGCTCAGGTTGTTGCTTGTGCGGTGCGTCAAAGTTCAAGCTGAATGATTATGATGGTGAATTAATGGGTGATTAATTCTTAATTCGGAATTAACCTGGAAACCAAACCAGGGTTATTGCCAAAGCCAAACTTAACCATACAACTTGTTAGCATCTCCCGTGTGGTGTGATATAAACGACAGGGATTCCCCACCAAACCGAACCAATCACGGACCTTAGTTAGCCAGCCAATTGTCTCCGAACCAAATTAGTTATTCAGTATGATGGTTATTATAATGTGTGGGGACTGTCGGCAGGTCTTGATTTGTATTCTACTTCTCCAATATAATATGACTAAGGTAGATTTATATCATAAATAATATATATATTATTTGTAGAAGTACAGTAGTATAGATTTGTTTTGTGTCAGAAATTCCCCGTGTGAAAAAGTCAAAAAATGTTCTAGTGCATTTGAATCCCGTGCTGTGCTGCTCCTTTTTGGTTGGTATTGATTCTTTTCTTTCTTTCTCGCTGTGCTTGCTACTTTTATTGAAACGCAAGGCAGTAAGAAAAGAAGAATATAACAATATGTATCTCTAAGACATGCTCAATGGATACATCTAGCTTTCTAACATTGGGCTGGGTGGGACTCATTCAAGTTAGTAAGCTTGAAATTTCAACACGGAATGGAACCTTCTTCATATCATCTGACTGCTTGTCCTTTCTACCCTGTCATGACTCATGTTTCCAACAATTTTCCAGCGAAGCTTGGCGGGAATGTAAAATCGTTGACTTTGACATGGGATGAATTTGTGATTTCCAATTTTCACACAGAGGTAGGCTGCTACAGTGCTACCAAAAGAAATGAATCGGTAGAGGTTGTTAAACACCGAATGGAATGTGTTAACTTTTCCTCTCTGAATATGTTATGAGAACCTTATTAGGGAAGTCCAGTAGTAACTTAGCAATGATCCTTTTGATAGTCAACGCCTCCAAACCCTGTAAATATTGATAAATCTGGCACTTGGGTACCCCAATTCCAGAATTTTCACAACAAACAAGTCCAAGACTATTGACAATAAAACTATTGTACATTTATTATGTGAACAACTGAGGGAGATAATCAGTGTTGATCATTACCTTTTATTCTTCGAACATGAATCCAGCCTCCACCCTCTCAAGGATATTTCCACTAATTCCTCCACGTTCAATGCACATACAATGTTTATTTACGAATAAAGATCAATAGTTGTGGTTCACACCAAAAAAATCATAGATCAAGTTTCTTATATGGACTTTTATTCTTCGACCATCACCTTGTTTAGTTTCACCTTGTTTAGTTTGGTTTTAGAGATTTGTATGATCAATTTTCACATAAATTCGGGAAACAAATAATTACTTCCTCAAAGAATCTCAAGTCAAACGACAAACAATGTGATCATGCTAATTTAGTTTGATTCTGATGCGATTAATTGAAAAGTTTTAAAGTAAACAGCTTGACCAAAATTAATCAGTATGATAAAATAAATAAAAATTGAGGTAATAACTTCAAGGAATGGTAAATTTGCTAAAAAAAATAAATATGGTGGAAGACATACTTGAAATATTTTACAAATAAATAAAATCGCTGGCACTAAACGTACATATGTTCCGAAATATTACAAATAAATAAATGAAGTTAAACCCTTGTTACATTATACAAACTAATATTTATAAACAAATATATATATATATATATATTCAAGATTTTGACACCTGGCTAAAGGAATGTTTCTCTCACACCTCCAAAATAGCGTATCAGCAGATAAAAAAGATATAGAGTGAAATATGTTATAAATTATGCGATGTGAATTAAGAAAAAATAGATTAAAAAAAAAAAGGTGTAAAATGGGATGTACGAAAAAATAGAGTATCAAAAGATTTAAATTTTGAACTTCCTATTAGAGATTTTAACACCAATTTTGACTTTTTGTCACACTTGAATCTTTCAAATCTTCACATCACTTTTTTCTTCATCTTTCTTTTTTCTTTTTTCATTACATTATTTATCATATCTTTCATTTTTTGTTCTTATTTATCCCTTCTTTTTTACTGTTTTCTCCTCCCCATACTTATTAATTACACCCCAATTTTGGGGTATTATAGAATTTTTATCCTTTTAAAACACGTCAATAAATATAATTTGATTGGTATACAATGTGAAGTAATTACTTAGTAACGTAATATAATATCAGATAGGTAATTTTGGATCCCTTATTAACTAATAACACAATTGATTTCTTGTTAGAAAGGTTCTTTAAATAAGAATAAATTAACTTCAATTTTAAAATATCTTTGATGAGGAAGTCTTCTATCTGTTTTCATAATGCAATTTCTTTGATTTTTTTTTTTTTATATTTTGACCCGGTTTTCATTTATAGTTTTAGTTTTATATTCTTTTTACTTTGCACTATGCCAAATTTGGGATATAAGAGCACTTACTTTAGGGCGCTCCCATGTTGATAAGTGTTTAAAATGAACGTTTTAACTTCATGGCGCTTAAAATTTGGGCGGGAGCGCCCTTAAATTAAAATGTTAAGGGCGCTCCATGTGAGCACCCTGAATTTGGTGTTCCATTCTCTATCAGAGCGCTCCTACATGTGCCCTAAAATGACAAAAAATAATTATTTTTTTAAAAAAAATTGTTGAGGGCGCTCCAGGGAACGCCCTTTATTAAGGTATTAAGGGCGCTTCCTGCGAGCGCCCTCCCGTTAGGTGAGTTTTTTTTTTATAAATTGTTGTTAAGGGCGCTCCTGGAAGCGCCCTCCCATTAGGGCGCTCCAGGGAAGCGCACTGCTTTTCAAAGAACTACACGCATTTAATATTTTCATTCCCCCTCTCTCAGTTTCATCTTTCTCTTCTCACTCTAAACACTTCACTCTCCCTCACTCACTTGAGAACCCTAACTTCATTCACTCTCTCCCTCACTTAAATCTCCGGCCGCCGCGAAGGGGCCACCGTTCGTCCTCTGTTTAACCTTAAATCTCCATACGCCGCGAAGGGGAGCACCGTTCGTCCTCCGTTCGCCGCGAAGCGCTCGTCGTCCGCCCGCGAAGTGCCATCGTCCTCTGCGGCTGCTGCAGCTCCTTCGGTCCGCCGCGCCTCGGCCGCTGCAGCTCCTCCGTTCGTTCTCCATTCAGCCGCCGCGAGAAGCTCCTCCGACAAGGTCCTTCAAAAACCACCGCCCAAGGACATCTTCTTCTCGCACAGGTTTTTTTTTTTCCTGAAAATGTTGTTTGTCATGCACCACTTTTTCTGCTATGTGCCACACCATGTGCCTGAACTTTTTGTTTTTCTGCTGATTGCACTCATTTTTCTGCTAACTGCACCTAGTTTATGCGGCACAATTATTTTTGCTATCTGTATCACTGTTTCTGCATAATACATCTTTTTTCTGCTAGTTGCACCAATGTTTCTGCTATTTGCACCATTTTATGTGCATCCTAATTTTTAATAAAATGATTGTGTTATATACCTATTATTATTTACATTGTTTTATTTGTTGACATCAGGATTGAAAATTGCATAAATTTGTGATACTCAAATTTTTAGAATTAGTTATGCATGTAGTAAATTAATTTGTTATTACATCTAAATTATGGTTGTCTTTCGAGTCAATCTATAAATGATTTGATGTTTTGTTGATAGAATATGCATCGTTCTTGGATGTTTGCAAATCATTTGACAAGTGAGTATGAGGAAGGAGTGGGAATGTTCATAAAGTTTGTCATTGACCATGCAACAAATCCTAGAAAAATTGTATGTCCTTGTATAAAATGTTTTTGTTCTAAGCAACTAAGTGAAGCGGAGTTGAGGAACCATCTTTTCTGTTTCGGAATTGATCAGAGTTACACAAGTTGGACATTTCATGGTGAGACTAGAATTGAACATAGTGGTATGGGTGAGAATAATGTCAACGTAGAACCTAGTGATGATGAGTTTGGGACCGGATGGGAGGATTGTGACAGAATTGATGAGATTCGAAATGTGGTTGAAGAGGACCCTTAGAGATTGCCCAATAATGTTTGATACCCTGGCTAGTTATGCTGAAAAACTAGTGTACAGCGGGTGCACCAAGCACACAAGGTTGTCCGTTGTGTTGAAGTTGTATAATTTAAAAGCATCAAATGGATGGTCTGACAAGAGTTTCACAGAGTTACTGACATTGCTAAAGGAGATGTTGCCGCATACAGGTAATGTTGCGCGAACTCTTGTGTTCCTTCGTAACTTATCATTACGTAAGTTAATTTGATTATAAATTATTTTTGTAGTGTCCACGGCAAACAAACAATAGTGATTGCAGCCTTTTTGTTATGCGTTTCATGAAGGAGATAAATGATCAAAATGCACTCACTATACCAAGAGAGGTAATTTCGAATTGTTATAACAAGTATTTTTCTCCCCATTTAGAACTTCTTTTAATGAAATAAAATTTAAGGTTTTATAGTACTTTCCTCAACACCGATTCCCGACTTACACTACGGAGCAACTTGATGAGGTTAGAGAAGAATGGGCAAAACATGTAGTAACCACTTGTATGTGATTGATTTGCACTTGTTGATGGTGAGTAAACACGTGTACTTTTACTCTGAAAATGTTGTACAAAGATGTTTATTAATGATAAGTCCTGTAAATTTTGTATACTTTGATTTGATGTTATACTTTAATGACAAGCACTTGTTTCATGACATGAATTCTGGCTGCCGGTATGGAGTTTTACAGGTGTTTGATAAATTGGGATAACTTGTAAAAACAGAGGAAACTCTGCAAATTTTTTTATAGGTTATAATGACTAGACTTAGTCATGGTTTAGGATGTTGTTTGTTAAGCATATTCTATGCACTTTTGACATTACTTTCATGACATGAATTTTGGCTGCTGGTATGAAGTTTTAGAGGTGTTTGATAAATTGGGAAAACTTGTAAAAACAGAAGAAACTCTGCCAAATTTTTTATAGGTTAATGACTAGACTTAGTCCTGGTTAAGGATGTTGTATATGTTAAGCAGGGGCGTAGCCAAGGGGGGCTGGCAGGGGCCACGGCCCCCCAAAAATTTTCAAATATTTTATTAACTATATAGGTCCCGTATAATATATTTCATGAACTATTACTTCGGCCCCCCTAAAAATTTCGTAGATTCTGTTGTATTAAGTACTTCTTTAGGACTCTTGCTATTTATCTTTATTTTGTCAAAAAAAAGTTTGAACTTTTTATTATTTCATTTTTTATATTGGTTTTTTTTCTTATTAAGAGAAGATAAGATAATATTCAAAATTATACATAAAAATTTATTAAAAATATTAGTCTATAAAAAGTAAAAAGATTAAAAGGGGAAACATACAAGGATTTCAAAGAATAGGAAAAAAAGAAGAAAATATCATTAGGTAACATAATATAACATTAAAAAAAGATTTTGTTTGATTTGAATATTTTTTTAGAATTACATGAGAAAAAAAAACAAAAAATTTGATTTGCATTGATCTGAATTAAATAAAAGATTTAATGAAAAGGAAGTTGAACTTCTTATATCCGGTTCAACTTTAGATCCCAAAGACTTTTTAAAATCATTTGATATTGGACAAATTTATCAATTTGTTGAGAAATTCCATGTAGATGAAGGAACGAAGAGTTTCATTTAAATAAAATTTACTATTCATAACTGAAGTTATTTAATATTTGTATCATAATATTTAATAGGGTTAAATATGTTTTTAGTCCCTTAAAATATAGCGAAATTTGGTTTTAGTCCTCCATTTTTCAAAATCACATGATTTTAGTCATCGTCGTTAGTTATATTTCGCTAAGTGATAACGTATTAATATTTCTTATAGATTTTTCTATGTATTTTCTTTCGTAATTTCATGCATATTTCAAAATTTAAAAGAAATTTCATTTAGATTCTAAATTTGTGGGAAATTTATTATATATTTTTTTATAAGAAAGCAAAGAAATTTTATAATAGCATTTTTATGTAAAAAAATTGTAGTTTTTTTTTTTAAAATGTACTACACTTTAATTTTCTAGAGAAAAAATTGCAAGAAATTCATGTAAATTTTTACTCGGGAAAAATCGTAGTGAAACTGTGAAAGTGACTTAAGGGAGTACAATTAATAAGGACAACTAAAAGCATGTGATTTTGAAGAATGGAGGACCAAAATCAATGAAAAAATAAATGAGGGACCAAAACCAAATTTCCTCATATTTTGAGGGACCAAAAACATATTTAACCCTTTTTAATATTTTATTCTGGCCCCCCAAAGAAAAATTCTTGGCTACGCCCCTGATGTTAAGCATATTCCATGCAAAACTTTTGACATTAGTTTCAAGGATGAAATTCTGGCTCCTGGTATGGAGTTTTGCAAGTGTTTAAAACCGTGCTCACAGCTTCATCTAGATTATAGAGCAAAAAAAAAGGGAGGGAGAGCGCTTCTTTGGAGCGCACTGGTTGGACAGGACAATGACGCTTCCCTGGAGCGCCCTCCAAATGCACTCCTGTGCATAAGGAGGGCGCTCCATGGAAGCGCCCTTGTCCTGTCCAACCAGGGTGCTCCAAGGAAGCGCCCTCCACTCCTAACACTTTGCTGAGGGCGTTTTTGTGTTTTTTATAAGCGCCATCTGTGCCTTCCGTCAAGGCGTTTCTGGGCACGTCCTCCTTTTAACGACCAAACAAGAGCAGTTTCTATTAAAGCACACGGATGCGCCCTTTTATATTGCACGGGAGCGCCCTTAAATAGTTTTTTTGGCATAGAGTTGACTTGATCTTATTCCACTTTAACTTTTGTTTTGTTAGCTTGACTTTTAACTCAACCATCAACCTCACACTTCCATTGAAGGGTCTCTCCAATAACACTTTTGTTTTCATTCCTAAAATATGATAAGTTATTCAATTTATTATTTGAAAGATAAAAAGTAATTCAATTTAATTCTTAATAATTTTTTAAATGTCAATTTAATCCCTAAAAAAAATAAAATTGAATTATTTTTTTTATCTTTGAGGAACAAAAATGTGATTTTACCTTTTTAAGGGCTAATATGATCGAAATCATATCTTTCCAGGACCGAAATGAAAGTTCTTTTTTCCGACTGTAACAATGCAAATATTATGATTATAATAATTTGATTTTAGTCAAATATAATTATAATAATTAAAAAATGCCCAAAATCTTTTTTTGCCCGCTGTTTCCACTTTGCATACCAGGCCCGTGATTCATCAAATTGTATGGCAGGCCTAGTTTGGGATACGGTTCCCTTTCTAGTTGGGCCACATTTATTAAATTTAATTCGAGTGAGTTAATAACTGGTCTGGCCCTTGACCAAAAAAAAAAACACAAAACTTGTCTGACCCAGCCCTTTATTGACTAATCCATAAGTTATTGACTATATTTGATAAAAATAGTTGATAAACTCTTAATTTATTAACTAATTTATTAAGTTAGAAGTGTTTAATAAAATTAACTTATAAGATAGTCTATAAACATAAAACAACTCAGAAAAATATAAAAAGAAATAAAAACAGATAGAGATCATGCATTTAAATATGAGGGATAATAAATATGAAAGAAAAATAAATAAGTTAGAAATTAAAAGTTAATTGAAATAGTTCATAACTTATAAGTTGGAAGCTCTTGAAATTAGTTAGAAACTTATGTCTTATCAAACATTTTTATGTTGGTCAACTAGCCTATAAGTTTGGCAACCTTGCCAAACATACTCATTAAACACAACTTTAAAGTCATTTCGTCGTCGAAGTGAAACTTATATCACCAAACTCAAAAGTAACATAATCAACAACACAAGTCTCTCAAATAAAATCTAAATAAACACATGAGGTCTTATTAAGTTAAATAAATTTGAAATACCAACTTGGATCAGCCCGGTGGTGGAGACATGGGTAATTTACTATGAAATCCTACATTCAAACCCTATTATCTTTCTTGTACACTAAAAAAATAAATTTGAAATAAACTAAGAGTAATGTTAATCATACTGTTAAAGAATGGCGGATTTTGATGATAATCTCTGTCCCTAATATTAAGGAATATAGTTCGTTGTATCATAATCCTCAATCTTATCTGATATACATGTAATTAGTTGGTATATAATTATAGTAATTCAATAGCAAAATTATAGGAGTTTGGTATAACTCAATTATAGGGATTCTATTAATGACTTGGTGTATATTTAACACCCATATACGATCAATAAAATTGTCCCTTCAGCCATCTCTCTCTCTCTCTCAGTTTTGTTTTTCTAACTCATAAAACATTGCAACATACAATAAGGTGAGGGAAAGAGAGAAAAATGTGGAATATGATAGGTGATTTGATAGAAAGAGATAAAAAGAAAAAATATGTTGTATGAGTTGTTGTATAAATTTGATATATTTATAAACTAAATTTTAAAATTTATAAATTAAATAACAAATCATGTCATGTATAATATATGGATTGACATAATGTTTGACTTCATTTTCAATTGTTTTTTATTTCAAAATAACTGCTGCCATCTAGATGATCAATTGACCGCCCATGTTAAGTTATTTTATTTTCAATATATTTTCTCAAAATACTTATTCAATTTAATTTCTCATCTTGAGATATCTAGAACCTTTCCAAGTCATAGAAATTAAATTAAATATTAAAATAAACATACACACACAATTTATTATTAACAAAAATGTAAATAATTATAAGTCAATTTCTACCCTCATCTCCTAATTCACGCCAAGTTTCAAATCTGCAACCTATACTAAGTTTTTTAAAATATTACGACTAAATAATTTTTAAAATATGTAAATAGACTAGAATTAGATCAAAACTTAATCAGCCTATTTTGTGACTGCGCAAAATGTTTTTCAAATTAGTGTTTATTTAGCTTTTATCAAATGTGGGGTCTACATTTTTGTTCATGTTTATAACGTAATTTTGGTACTGTACAAACACTATATGAAAAAACATTCATTTCGGGTGCATTCGGGGGTTGAACGAAGATGCTAGGTGACCTAAAAGATCTGCTTCAAAATAACATATATAGTACTCCTACATATATGCGATTTTCTTAAAGTGACTGGGGCATGTAACATTGAATAAAATGTTGCAATATTTTGCGGGGAGGCAGGGGCTGCTGGCGTGAGGAGAATGGGGCATCATCAACTGGTTGGGTCGTCTTCAAATAAAATGTATACTATAAAGTATAATCCTCCTATTAAATTATGGCTGCCATGTGGTGCCGGCATTGAATTTCAAAACTCAGAGAGACGGAAGCATCTACTCCTATTGGTTTACTTATCCTTCCAAATAGATAGATGGTGGAGTCGATCGATGACCACGACATTTCCTCACCAATCCATCCGTTAATTTTTGTTCATTCATAACATAATGCTTAGTGCTGTCACCAACCGATCGATGGGGTGTCTTGGAAATACAAATAAAAAAATATATAATTTAATTTAAAGACAACAATCTGAAACCTTGTAAGGGGCGCGCATGATGATGGTTCAAGTGTAAATTGCAATAATAATAATTATTTATAGGAGAGTTTTGGTTTCCACATTTCCATTTCCATTATATTCTTATTTTAGATCACGATGTACTGATTTCCCATTAACCAAACCAATAATCACCCAATAAAAATAATAACCGCCTAAAAAATATATAAAGATAAAAAAAAATCAGAAAGAGGGAGAGAGATCATAAAACAAATAGATTGAATTTATCCTAAACTCAAATAGATTAAATCTACCCTAAATCGGAAGTGGTTTGACAAGCTTTCAATAAGGACATCTCATAAATTTTTTTCAGTTTTTTTTTTTTTTATCTTTCTCTTTCAA